>CM020018.1:6000000-7200000 GCA_009771035.1 Lupinus albus | reverse complement strand
ATTCGGGAGCGACACACTCCTTTGTATCTATTGAATGCATGGATAGACTGAAATTGAAAATTGAGTCATTGCCTTTCGACTTGGTCGTATCCACCCCGACTGATGTGCCTATGGTGGTGTCGACAGTGGTATCTCGATGTCCGGTAGTGGTAAACGGTAGGACTTTTACTGTGGATTTAATCTGCTTACCACTATCCCAGTTAGATCTAATTCTGGGGATGGACTGGTTGTCGGTGAATCATGTAATGCTTAATTGTGTCGATAAGACCATGGTATTCGGGAATCTAGATGAGGTTTCTGAGGAGGTTAATAACATGAAGTCGTTATCGGAAAAGGAAGTCAGGACTTCCTATAAGGAGGGAGGAGCCGTGTTTATGTTGTTGGCATCCTTGGAGGGTATTGAGAAACCCAAGGTGAAGGATATTCTGATAGTTCGTGAGTTTCCTGAGGTATTTCCTGGTGATATTCCGGAATTGCCTCCAGTGAGAGAAGTTGAATTCTCTATTGACTTGGTACATGGAATGGGACCCATCTCTATAGCTCCTTATAGGATGGCACCGTTAGAATTGGCTGAGTTGAAAAAGAAGGTTGAGGACTTATTGGCAAAGAAGTTTATTCGTCCTAGTGTCTCGCCGTGGGGTGCGCCTGTTCTGTTGGTTAAGAAGAAAGACGGTAGTATGCGGTTGTGTACCGACTACCAACAGCTAAACTAAGTTAATATTAAGAACAAGTATCCATTGCCTCAGATTGATGACTTGATGGATCATTTGAGAGGGGCAGTAGTGTTTTCAAAGATCGATCTTCGGTCGGGTTATCACCAACTCCATGTAAAATCCGAAGACATTCCTAAAACTGATTTTAGGACGAGGTATGGACATTTTGAGTATTTGGTCATGCCTTTTGGTGTAACGAATGCCCCAGCAATATTTACCGACTACATGAATCGGATTTTTCATCCGTATTTGGATTCATTCGTAGTGGTATTTATTGATGACATTCTGGTTTACTCAAAAGCCAAGAGGAACATGCAGAGCACCTGAGAATTGTTCTAGAGCTTCTGAGTAAGAACCAGCAGTATGATAAATTGTCTAAATGTGATTTTTGGTTGGAATTGGTAAACTTTCTGGGACATATCCAAGGAAGGGGTAGCAGTAGACCCTTCCAAAGTTGAAGCGATTATGGAAATGGCAATACCCAAGTCAGTTACTGAGATTTGGAGTTTTCTGGGTTTGGCTGGTTATTATCGGTAATTAATTGAGGGATTTTCGAAGTTGGCACTACCATTGACTAAGCTCACCGGGAAGGGGGAACCTTATGTATGGACAATTCGTTGTGAAGAGAGTTTCCAAGAGTTGAAACGGAGATTGACTACCGCGCCAGTGTTGGTTCTTCCTTGTACTGATAGAGATTTTAGTGTTTATTGTGATGCGTCCAAGAAAGGTTTGGGTTGTGTGTTGATGCAAGAAGGGAAGGTTGTTGCCTATGCTTCTAGACAGTTGAGAATGCATGAGCAAAATTACCCTACCCACGATCTTGAATTAGCCGCAGTGGTCTTTGCCATAAAAATCTGGAGTCACCATCTCTATGGCGTGAGATTTGAGGTATACAGCAACCACAAGAGTTTGAAGTACCTATTTGATCAAAAGGAATTGAACATGAGACAGAGGAGATGGATGGAATTCCTTAAGGATTACGATTTTGGGTTGCAGTACCATCCGGGAAAGGCCAATGTGGTGGCGGATGCTCTAAGTCGAAAGTCCTTGCACATGTCGGCTTTGATGGTTAGGGAAGGGAAATTGATTGAAGAGTTCAGAGATATGAACTTGGAAGTTCAGATAAGGCCTCGTAGTATGATTTTAGGAATGCTTAAGGTTACAAATGAACTGTTTGATCAAATATGGGCGATGCTAGTTGAGGATGATGAGCTAATGGCTAAACGGGATTTAATACTAAGTGGTAAGGAAATTGATTTCGCATCGGACCCTAGTGGAATGTTGCGTTATAAAGGGAGAGTGTGTGTGCCTCGTATTGAAGAATTACGGAAGAGTATTTTAGAGGAGTCCCATAAGAGCAAGATGAGTTTTCACCCGGGAACTACCAAGATGTACCAAGATTTGAAGAAGTTGTTTTGGTGGTCTGGATTGAAGAGAGATGTGGCTTTGTATGTCTCAAGTTGTTTGGTATGTCAGAAAGCCAAGATTGAGCATCAGCGACCAGCGGGAGAGTTACAATCCCTAGAAATTCCCATTTGGAAGTGGGACATTATCTCCATGGATTTTGTGTCTGGTTTTCCGAAGACTCAGAAAGAGTACGACTCGATATGGGTAATAGTGGATCGGTTGACTAAGTCTGCTCATTTCTTGCCGATGAATATGAGATACTCCCTAGAACAATTGGCGGAAATGTACATCCAGGAAATAGTCTGTCTGCATGGGATACCGTCGAGCATTATATCGGATAGAGACCCTCGTTTCACTTCGAACTTTTGGAATAGTTTGCAGTCCGCATTAGAAACTAAGTTGAAGTTAAGTTCAGCTTATCATCCACAAACGGACGGTCAATCGGAAAGAACAATACAGTCATTGGAGGATCTTCTGAGGGCTTGTGTCTTGGAACAACCGGGGAGTTGGTATGGCATGTTGCCTCTGATTGAATTTACTTACAACAATAGCTTCCATTCGAGTATTGGGATGGCACCTTATGAGGCGTTGTATGGTAGGAAGTGCCGAACTCCAGTTAGTTGGTCTGAGACTGGGGAGAACTTGATATTGGGGCCCGAACTGGTCCAAGAGACGACGGATAAGATCAAGAAAATCCGGGAGAATATGAGGATCGCCCAAAGTCGGCAGAAAAGCTATTACGATAAGAGGCGGAAACCTCTTGAGTTTAATGAGGGAGATCATGTTTTCATGAGAGTAGTCTCGACTACCGGAATTGGTAGGGTGTTAAAGTCTCGCAAGCTGACTCTGAGGTTCATTGGACCATATCAAGTACTGAAAAGGATTGGGCCGGTAGCATATCGGATCCCTTTGCCTCCGTTGTTGTCGAACCTTCATAATGTGTTTCATGTGTCTTAGTTAAGGAAGTATGTTGGAGATCCATCTCATGTGGTAGAATCTGATCAGATAGAGTTGAAGGATAACTTGACCTTTTCGACGTTGCCCGTGAGGATCATGGATACTAGTATCAAGAGACTAAGAGGCAAGGAGATTCCTTTGGTGAAAGTACTATGGAGCCAAGTAGACGAAGGGGATGCTACTTGGGAGATGGAACTTGACATGAGGGAGGATTACCCTCATTTGTTCGAATCGAGGTATGTTTAATTTCCGGGGAGAAAAATTCTTATAAGAGGGGGAGGATTATAACACCCTAAATTTAAGTCTTTAAAATTATAGTATCAGTCCTGGGATTCTCGCTTGAGCGAGGTATTCTCGCTTGAGCGAGAAAGGCTCAACTGGAAGGGTGAAATCCTGGGCTATACTGGAGGATTCTCGCCTGAGCGAGGGTTGGCTTGCCTAGGCGAGAAAAGTAATGTTTTGGACCTGTCGAGGCTGTAAGATTCTCGCTTGAGCGAGAGGATCCACACTTGAGCGAGAGGGTCAGATCTGAGTTTTTAAAATATGCGGGATTTTCTCGCTTGAGCGAGAAAGGGCTCGCTTAAGCGAGAACCCGACACTATTACATTAAATAGGGAACCCCAAACACATTTATGAGGGTTAACCTAGAGAGAAGTGAAAGATTAAAGCTTTTTCAAGAGCAAGAAGGCTTGTCTAACTCTCTTCTTCCCTTTGAAACTTATTTGTGCATTTGGAATGGAAAATGTGTGTACTTTCTGGTTGTGCAATGATTGAGTTGTGTGTAAGGACCCAAATTCTACCCTTGAAATTTTTTCATTTCTTTTATTTTAATCCTCCCTTACATCCATTCATCATCTTACTTAAAACCCTCATGAATCATTCTTTTAAAATACTCTTTACACCTATTATAATATCATACAATTTATATTGCGGAAAAACATAATTCATTCAATAAGTAATTACCACATACAACCCGTTATGGGTTTCCCAGAGTTATAACGTCCATAACTACATATCTCCAGTATTATCCTAAACAGTTTTACATTCATCCCAAAATATTATCTAATCAACTACAATGTCAAAGTAACGATAAAGACATTCAATTTAATAAACACATAAGATTCCTGAGTGAGCTCCCTCCTCAAATCCTTCATTTACCTACAATGGGATTATCATAAACAACACACGAAAACAAGGGAGTAAGTCATTAGTTCAAAACTAACATTACATGATAATCCACATTTCAAATATGATTAAGCATTAATATAAATGATAACCACAAATACGTAAATGTAAACATTCATATATTCTTTCGTTCATTTCCACGTTATTCATATTCATCCTATAGCATATATATCCCATAATATATATTCTATAGCATGCATATTACGTTCATTCGAAACATCGTTCTTCACATTATTCATATCCACCCTATAGAACATATATCCCATAATATATATCCTATATCATGTACATTACTTTCATTCTTAACATCTTCATTTTCATCGTTCATATTCACCCTATAATATATATCCCATAATATATATCCTATAGCATGCATATTACTTTTATTTTTAACATCCTCATTTCTCATCTATCGTATTCACCCTTAATCGTATTCACCGAGTTCTTTCACAAAGATAATCCTCTACCACATCGGGTAGGTCTAGTTACTTCTGCATACCACGTCGGGCAGGTCTACTTTATCCTCCATACCACATCGGGTAGGTCTAGTTCATTCCCCATACCACATCGGGCAGGTCTTGTTAATTATCCATACCACATCGGGCAGGTCTAGTTTATCCTCCATACCACATCGGGTAGGTCTAGTTCATTCCCCATACCATATCGGGCAGGTCTAGTTGATTATCCATACCACATCGGTTAGGTCTAGTTCATTCCTCATACCACATCGGGCAGGTCTAGTTATTTATCCATACCACATCGGGCAGGTCTAGTTTATCCTCCATACCCCATCGGGTAGGTCTAGTTCATTCCCCATACCACATCCGGCAGGTCTAGTTAATTATCCATACCACATCGGGTAGGTCTAATTTATCCTCCATACCACATCGGGTAGGTCTAATTCATTCCCCATACTACATCGGGCAGGTCTAGTTAATTATCCATATCACATCGGGCAGGTCTAGTTTATCCTCCATACCACATCGGGTAGGTCTAGTTCATTCCCCATACCACATCGGGCAGGTCTAGTTAATTATCCATACCACATCGGGCAGGTCTAGTTTAACCTCCATACCACATTGGGTAGGTCTAGTTCATTCCCCATACCACATCGGGCAGGTCTAGTTAATTATCCATACCACATCGGGCAGATCTAGTTTATCCTCCATACCACATCGGGTAGGTCTAGTTCATTCCCCATACCACATCGGGCAGGTCTAGTTAATTATCCATACCACATCGGGTAGGTCAAGTTCCTAATAATCCACTACCGCTCCGGGTAGGACAACAACAATAATCCACTACCACTCCGGGTAGGACAACAACAATAATCTACTACCCCTCCAGGTAGGACAACGACATTGATCCACTACCACTCTGGGTAGGACAACGACATTAATCTACTACCACTACGGGTTGGATAACAACAATATTCCACTACCACTACGGGTAGGATAACAACAAAGAAACCTCTACCACTTCGGGTAGGATAACAACAATATACCTCTACCACTTCGGGTAGGGTAGCAACAATAAACCTCTACCACTTTGGGTAGGATAACAACAATAAACCTCTACCACTTCGGGTAGGATAACAACAATAAACCTCTACCACTTCAGGTAGGGTAACAACGATAAACCTCTACCATTTCGGGTAGGGTAGCAACAATAAACCTCTACCACTTCGAGTAGGATAACAACAATAAACCTCTTTCACATACCTCATTCACATTAGCGAGTATGATTTAGAGACACTTATCCCTTACCTTGGTGAGTGTTGGGGATCGGTTCCGAGTAACTTTAAAAGTCTCCTCCGCGATTTCCTCCAACCTTAGGATCTTTCCTCATTTCCACCAATAACAATAATGTCAGTTATTTATTCAAAATAACACATAAACAACTCGTATTTCATCATCAAACATACAAGGGATTCACATATTTTCAAGATTTCCAAAACTACTTCAACACAAGTTTCCAAACATCTAAACATACATGTTCATCTCCTAAATCAACATCAAAGCACAAACTCATCATTCACATCTAACATTTCATCCATTTCTTTTTTTACTTGTATTCTCATTTTGGGGGTTTTTGGGGTTTTCATGAATAACCGACAAACCTTTCCATTCATCAAATACCAACTCTAAATCAAGAGTTTACAAGAGAATAACAACATAAAACGAACCATAACTCTAAAGGATGAGTTTCCATGGTTTCTCATACTTTGAGAAGGGATCCAACATACCCAAAACAAGTTAGAGAGGAAGAAGAAGAGTTAGGAACAAGAGGTTTACCTCTTCTCAAGCTCTAAGATGATTCCTAAGGCTCTTTGCTCTTGAAAAGCTCTCTTCTCTCTCTTCTCTTCAAAGTTCTAACCCTAAAATGTGTTTGGGGTTTCTATTTTAAAGAGGAGTCATCGGGCAAGCGACCCATTCTCGCTTGGGCGAGACTCCCATAATTTCAAATTTCAGAGCACTGATCCTCTCGCTTGGGCGAGGTCCTCTCGCTCAAGTGAGAATCTGGTAGTATGCCCAATTCCTCAGGACTGTTACCTAATTTCAACGAGGATAAATTTGGGGTGTTACATTGTGAATTGCGCATTTAGTATAAACATATATGGGTGTGTTTATACTAAAGTAGCCGTAGATTTATGGGAAATGGAAAATGTGTGAATTTTCTGGTTATGCAATGATTGAGTTGTGAATTACGCATTTAGTATAAACATATATGGGTGTGTTTATACTAAAGTAGGCGTAGATTTACGGGAAATGGAAAAGGTGTGTATTTTCTGGTTATGCAATGATTGAGTTGTGAATTACGCAGTTAGTATAAACATATATGGGTGTGTTTATACTAAAGTGGGCGTAGATTTGCGGGAAATGAGAAATGGTGAAATCGATGAAAAGAAAATATATTTTAGCCGACCATGAATGGTTAGCGACTCTGGCTTGAGTATAGAAGCGAAAACTCTGGCTTGAGTATATAAGCAAAAACTCTGGCTTGAGTATAGAAGCGTAAACTCTGGCTTGAGTATAGAAGCGTACACTCTGGCTTGAGTATATAAGCGAAAACTCTGGCTTGAGTATATAAGCGAAAACTCTAGCTTGAGTATATGAGCGCGTTTTCTTTTAAAAGAAATGAGAATCTGCTTTTAGCTAACCCTAAGGGGTGTAGCGACTTTGGCTCAAGTTATGTAGCATAGCAAAGTGAATTTCAAAAATGGTTTACTAACCCTTTTCTAATGTGGATTATCTTATAATGATGTTTATTGAATTAAGGACTTACTCCTTTGTGCGTTTGTGCTTTTGTCATTGATAATCCCATTGCAGATAAACAGGTGACATGAGAGGGGACTCATTTTTGGGGAGCTTAGAGAGTTTTATATTTTGGATTCATTTATTTGCACTATTTTGTACATGAGTGCATATTTTCTAGTTTAAAACATTATGTAACTACGGACAAATATATTAGTTGACATGGTGTTGTAATTCTGGATATGTGTAGCTAGTTGTATGCGGTAGTTACTAAGCTGCATTAATACGAATTATGTTTTTCTGTCAAATGATTATGTATGTCATTGTTGGTTCATGGATTGAGTGTAATGAGGGAAGTGAATTTTTGAAATAAGGTTATTAAATTGGTAATGTAATTTATGAGTAAACGCACGGAATTGAATTAAAATAAGAAAAAATTTCAAGGGTAGAATTTCGGTCCTTACAACCCTAATCTTCATTTTGTTTTCTCCCCTTTCTCTCCCAACGACGGCTCCACCCAAATGGACCATTCTCCCCCTCCACTAAACCTCAAAACTCATCAAAACCTCTTCCCCTTGCTTCTTAGTGGCACATTGGAGGGCTTTGGCAGTGAAAATGGAACATTGGAGATTGAAGGAGATGAATGGAGATGTAGCTCTTTTGCGGAACAACGGAGCTTACGCAACCTAATGTGAGAGAGAAGACCATAGTGGAAACGGAGAATCAAGAAACGGAGAATGTTATCGAATATAAACTCTCTTGGAAGTTTGTGGTCCATTTGAGAGTCTTCATCTTTCATGAAGAGGTATTAGCCATAAATATGAGTATAGATGTGTATGAAAACCCTTTAGTTAAACTAAGAGTGAAATACTCATTTATGGTAATACACCGTCGTAAAAGATAGTTCTATTGTTAACGGTGTATATGTGTCATGATATTGTGATAACGGTAAATGATTGTGTGAATGATGAGTAATATGTTATGAGTTGTTTATTGTGATAAAACGATATGAGTATACTTATGAAAATGATTAAGTTGTGAGTCGCTTATTGGTTATAAACATATATGGACATGTTTGTAATAATGATGTTGTGATGAGCGGTTTATTGATGATAAATGGACATGATTATATTATGTTATATGACGATGATGATGTTATGAAATGTTTTATTGTGGTAAGAAATGAGATGCATTGTGTTTAAGAAATTGATGTGATATTTTGTGTTATGGTGAAGTCTTGATGTAAGATTAATACAAGGGAAATGATGGTATTGTGAGTTTTGTGTTGTTGTATGGAATGAGATGTAAAGGATAAGTATTTCCATTAAATATGAGATGTGTTATAATGGATATATAATTGTATTGAATCCCCATTCGTGGTGTACACTTGCCCTATGTGGTATTGTAGACTTGCCCTACGTGGTATTGAATCGCCATTTGTGGTGTAGACTTGACCTACGTGGTATTGAATCGCCATTCTTGATGTAGACTTGCCCTATGTGGTATTGTAGACTTGCCCTACGTGGTATTAAATCACCATACGTGGTGTAGACTTGCCCTATGTGGTATTGTAGACTTGCCCTACGTGGTATTGAATCGCCACTCGTGGTGTAGACTTGCCCTACGTGGTATTGTAGACTTGCCCTACGTGGTATCGTATCACTATTCGTGGTGTAAACTTGCCCTATGTGGTATTGTCTCTTTGATCAACGTATGACTAGCCCTTTGTGGTGTAGCATTGCTTCGGAATACTTTGTAAGTATGATATAACCTCGAGTATAGTGTGGTTGTTGTTTATTGAAAGGGATTATCGTGAGGTGATCTTGATAAAGTCTGAATGGGATAAATAGTGTAAGTAAAATGTACAAGATGCTAATTGAAGAAGAAAATATCTTGTGGCATGTTGTACTGATTAGTTGGATTGTTTAACTGAAATCGGATGATTATACTGATTGAACATGTGAATATTATATGGTTTAAAGTATTGACTGGTGTATCATTGGTATATGTTTAATTTGATTGATTTTAGATGATTGTATAGGTTGTTATACTTTAATGTTATTGCTCCATGTAATTCCACGCTACGGTCACCGTAGTCGGTTCTTACTCCCTTTTGTCTCTGCTTGTATTTGTTATGCATTGGAATTCAGGTGGTGGCGGCTATAGTACATTGGATGCTCGCGGAGAAAGTATCGATTCGTGTAATTACTTTATGTATACGACATTGTAGTTGAATAAGGCATGTAATATGAAGAACATGTTAAAGTGAATTTATGTATAAGTGACTTTCTCCTATATATATAATGAGGTTATTTTGATGAGGTTAAATGGAAGTATTATTTGAGAAAGGATGATTGTATATAGTATGTATGATAAAGGAAGTGTAATGATATGTTTTAATGAATGAATACTTTTGATTATTTCCGCATTTGAATCATGAACATAAGTGATATTTGTATGCTTACAGGTTTTCCGAATAAATTTTTAAAATTTTAGGGTATAATTCGGGTCCTTACATGTTTGTGATTTTTAGTTGCTACCATATTTTTTGATTGCTCCTCATAGATTCTTGCAAGTAGTGAAAATTATTATCCGCTGCATATTGTTCTGTTATAGATTGTGTTGTTATTGTGTTGAATTTTCCATCAGTTAATTTATACTTTGTGTTATTATTTTTCCTTCTGAAACTTAATTATTATATAAATAACTTAAAAACATTTGAGATGATTTATTTGACATTAAATTCTAGGTTATTAAGTATTAGGATTCTTTTATGTTTTCGTGAAATATCTTAAAAATTATCTATAGATATACAATTTGTAAATCTATCTATTTTATGCTTAATGTTTTTAGTTAGTTATGTTCCATTTACATAATGCAAACTTTAGACATACAATTTGACAATTTTTATAGATGTATATATTAAGAAAAATATAACATGGGCTAGTTGTTGGTCTATGTTCTTTTATTTATATATATCTATCATGTATGAGTGTTATATTCTTATTTATGTAAGTATTTGTTTTCATTTTATTGAACTGTTGTATTTATTTATTTGATTGATGTTGAATCATCAAGTTAACATCCAAAAAAAGCAGTATTCTAATTTATTTTTTCTAACTACTATTATCATTTATTTATTAAAGAATACAAAACATCATATTGTAAAAATTTTATGATAGTTTTTTGAGATGATTTATTTGACATTAAATTATAGGTTCGTAAGTTTTAGGATTTTTAATGCATTAGTGAAATATCTTAAAAATTATCTATTTTCCTGTTATACATTTAATATAATTATTTGTAAATCTGTTTATTGCTTAATGTTTTTAGTTAGTTATATTCCATTTACATAATGCAAACTATAGATACAGTTTGACAATTTTTTTAGATGTATATATTATAAGAAAAATATGATATGCGCTAGTCATTGCTATTGTGAATGCTTGAAATATGTTATTACATTAGTCTCACATTACCTAGTATTGGAATATAGTAGAGTAGCCAATGTTATATATTGGACTCAGGTCCCTTATTGTAATGTGCATCAGATATAAGCACCAAACAGAAACAATTCATGGACACTTGGACCCATGGGTGTGCTAGGGTTTGTAATCCTTATTTTCTTATAATATCTTGGTAGCCACTCAGTGCTTTCGGGGACGTAGGCACAGTTGGCCGAACTCCGTTACCAAATTCTTTGTTTCTTCTCTTCCATTTATTCCATGCACTTTATTTGATTGCTTGTGACCAACGTTGTGCAACGATCGCTTCCGCTGTACCAACAATTGGTATCAGAGCCAATTGGTAGATGGTTCTTAACCCAGGTGTTGGATAATGACAAAAGACGTGAAGACATGTTGGTTAGACAAGGTGCATCAAAGGTAGTACGCAAGGATAAAGGAGATGAGTTGAAGGAGAAGAAAACATGGCGGAACTGTGGTGGGGGCGATAAATGTTGATCGAGAACCCCAGAAGTTCATATATACTGGATTGGGATCAAGGTGGAGATAGAGATTCAGGTGTTGAGTTTGACCTTGAGATAGGTACCAACAATATCTCTCTAGATGTTGTGACAATATCTCTCTAAATGTTGAGAGAATGATCTCATTTGAGATGAGAAGTGAAATATCCTAATGGTGTGTTTGAGACGTCATAGTGTAGGAGATTAATTGTTAGTTGATCCATAAAAGCACAGAGGCGCTGGCTGACTTTGATGCAGGGTGTAACATGGGCATCGACTTTGATGCAAGGTGTAACACAGGCATTGGTAGAGATGTAGGGTGTGACATGGGCATTGGCTTGGATGCAAGGGTGTGACACGGGATTGGTTAGCATTACGCAAGGCATGTGCTGCGGGTATACTCCTTATGGTGGAGTATGATAGTTCTTTTGAACTATGATTGTCAGGCTAGACAATGGTGGTAGCGGTTGAGGCTTCCATGGAAGCTCCAAGGTTTAGTTTGACTGAGTATTGAAGAGGACGGTTGTTGGTGAACTTTTGTGTAGAGGTTCCATATATCGAAAGACTTCCTAGAAATTGATGGCTAGGTGGCGTGTTCCATTAGATGACGGTACGAGAAGTTGCACTACAAGTTTAAAAATTAGGCTCTTGGTAACATCGTCAAAAAGATACTAATAAGGTTTATACTGAAGGGGAGCAGACTCTTATATAGAGCAATTTGTTAAAGATAATTATGCATTGAGCAAGGTGGAGTCATATATTCGCTAAGGTGGAGAAACTTGTGTAGATTTCCTAAGGAGTGAGATATTCGTCTATTTCAATCAAGGTGGAGATTGTTGTGAATGCTTGAAATATGTCATTACATTAGTCCAACATCACCTTGTATTGGAATATGATAGAGTAGCCAATGTTATATATAGGACTCAAGTCCCTTGTTATAATGTGCACCAGATATAAGCACCAAACAGAAACACCCTATGGGCAGTTGGGCCCATGGGTGTGCTAGGGTTTATAATCCTTATTCTCTAATAATATCTTGGTAGCCACTCAGCGCTCCCAGGGACGTAGGCACAATTGGCCGAATCCCGTTACCAAATTCTTTGTTTCTTCTCTTCTACTTATTCCATGCACTTTATTTGATTGCTTGTGACCAATGATGCGCAACGATCACTTCCGTTGCACCAACAATTGCTATGTCCTTTTGTAAAATATGATATGTGCTAGTTATTGATATGCTATATTATAAGAAAAATATGACAATGTGCTATTGTGATAAATGTGCATATTTAATATGGATTACTGGATGTTAATTAAATGATCAAGATTAAAATATACATGCACATGATTATCATGTGACCAATAACTAATTTGTAATCATAACCAACCATGATAAGTTATAAGACTCAGATTTATTGTTCTCACATTTTTTATACGTCATCTATATATATATTCTTATGAATATGAGTCTTATATTCGTATTTACATAAGTACTTGTTATCATTTTATTGAATTGTTGTATATATTTATTTCATTGATGTTGAATCATCAAGTTAACATCCAAAAAAATACTTATTCTATTTTATTTTTTGTAATTGCTATTATCATTTATTTATTAAAGAATACAAAACATCATATTGTAAATTTTTGTGATAAAATAAGTACAATAACACAATCAATTTATATTAAGAATGTAACATGATGTCAAGATAATAAGGTAATATAATTTTAGTATTATTATTATTATATATATATATATACATATATATATATATATGAAGTGATTTATGTGAGAATAGTTGTAATTGTGAGAAATAAGAATTGTTAATATAAATTATTGGATCTTATTTTAACGATCAAGATTAAAGGAAATGATCATGTGACAAATAACTAACTTTCACCATCCTTATGTGGTTGTACGAGTAGTATACACGTGAATTCGAACTGGTAGCTCCGTGTTGGTGTAACACCCTTAATTTAATTCTCTAAATTATAGTATTTGTAATGGAATTCTCGCTTGAGCGAGGGATTCTCGCTTGAGCGAGGGATTCTCGCCTAGGCGAGAAAGGCTCACCTGGGAGGGTAAAATCTTGGGCTATACTGGAGGATTCTCGCCTGAGCGAGAGTTGGCTCGCTTGAGCGAGAGTGGCCTCGCCTGACCGAGAGTTGGCTCGCCTGGGCGAGAAAAGTGATATTTTGGACCTGTCGAGGCTAAAAGATTCTCGCCTGAGCGAGAGGATCCTCGCATGAGCGAGAGATGCCTCGCCTGGGTGAGAGTTCCCTCACCTAGGCGAGAGGGTCAAATCTGAGTTTTTTAAAATGGGCGGGATTTTCTCGCTTGAGCGAGAACCCGATGAGACAACATTAAATGAGAAACCCCAAACACATTTTAGGGTTAGAAATTGAAGAGAACTTTTCCAAGGGCAAGGAGCTTGGATACTAATCTAAGAGCTTGAGAAGAGGTAAAACTCTTGATTCTAACTCTCTTCTTATCTTTGAAACTCATTTTGGGTATGTTGGATCTCTTCTCAAAATGTGTAAAACCATGGAAACTCGCCCTTTTGAGTTATGGTTCGTTTTAAGTTGTTTTTATCTTGTAAACTCTTGGTTTAGAGTTGGTATTTCAAGAATGGAAAGGGTTGTGGGTTGATTCATGAAAACCCTAAAACCCTAAAGTGAAAATGTGGTTAAAGAGGGAAATGAGTAAAATACTAGAGGTAGAAGATGAATGTGTATATTTTTTAGATAGTTGTAAACTTGTGATGAAATTAGTTTAGAAACAATGAAAATATGATGAATATCTTGTATGGTTAAATAACGCAATATAAGATGTTTATGCGATATTTGGAATAAATGAGTGACATTGTGTTATATGGTGGGAATGAGGAAAGATCCTAAAGTTGGAGGCGGTGTCGGTGGAACTTGCGAAGTTACCAAGAAGCAATCCCAACACTCACCGAGGTAATGATAAGTCTTAACTTATGCATTGTGATAGGAAATGCATGGATTTTCTGATTGTGGATAACGAATTGAGTGGTGAATCATTAAATTATTATAAGCATATATGGGTATGTTTGTAATAATGATGATGTGGATTTACTGTTTATGAATTGATGGAGTGTCAATGAAAAGAAAACTCGTTTTAGCCGACCATGATTCGTTAGCGACTTTAGCTCAAGTAATGTAGCAAGCTTTGGCTCAAGCGATGTCGCAAGCTTTGGCTCAAGCATTGTAGCAAGCTTTGGCTCAAGCGATGTAGCAAGCTTTGGCTCAAGCGATGTAGCAAGCTTTGGCTCAAGCGATGTAGCAAGCTTTGGCTCAAACGATGTAGCAAACTTTTGTAACACCCTAAAGTTAAGTCTTTAAAATTATAGTATCATTCCTGGGATTCTCGCTTGAGCGAGAGATTCTCGCTTGGGCGAGATAGGCTCACTTGGGAGGGTGAAATCCTGGGCTATACTGGAGGATTCTCGCCTGAGCGAGAGCTGGCTCGCTTAAGCGAGGGTGGTCTCGCCTGAGCGACAGTTGGCTCGCTTGGGCGAGAAAAATGATAATTTTGACCTGTCGAGGCTGTAAGATCCTCGCTTGAGCGAGAGATGCCTCGCTTAGGCGAGAGTTCCCTCGCCTGGGCGAGAGGGTCAAATCTGAGTTTTTAAAGTAGGCGGGATTTTCTCGCTTGAGCAATAATGGGCTCGCTTAAGCGAGAACCCGACGAGACAACATTAAATGAGAAACCTCAAACACATTTTACGGATAGAAATTGAAGAGAGGTGAGAGAATATAGCTTTTCCAATGGCAAGGAGCTTGGATACTCATCTAAGAACTTGAGAAGAGGTAAAACTCTTGATTCTAACTCTCTTCTTCCCATTGAAACTCATTTTGGGTATGTTGGATCTCTTCTCAAAATGTGTAAAACCATGAAAACTCGCCCTTTTGAGTTATGGTTCGTTTTATGTTGTTTTTTATCTTGTAAACTCTTGGTTTAGAGTTAGTATTTCAAGAATAGAAGGGCTTTGTGGGTTGATTCATGAAAACCCCAAAACCCTAAAGTGAAAATGTGGTTTAAGAGGAAAAATGAGTAAAATGCTAGTGGTAGAAGTTGATTAATCTTTCTAATGTTGAAATATGAGATGAATATGTATGTTTTAGATGTTGTAAACTTATGATGAAAGTAGTTTAGCAACATGGAAAATGTGTTAAATATCTTGTATGGTTAAGTAATGCAATATGAGTTGTTTATGTGATATTTGGAATAAATGACTAACATTGTGTTATATGGTGGGAATGGGGAAAGATCCTAGAGTTGGCGGCGGTGTCGGTGGAACTTGCGAAGTTACCAAGAACCCAACCCAACACTCACTGAGGTAAGGATAAGTCTTTAATTTGTGCATTTGAAATGGAAAATGCATGTAATTTGCTGGTTGTGCAATGATTAATTAGTGAATCACGTATTTATCTTAAACATATATGGGTATGTTTGTAATAAGGATTGTGTAGATTAACTGGATATGATTGATGTAAGGACCAAAATTCTACCCTTGAAAATTCTTCTCATTTTAATATAGATACTCCTATTGTCTCTATTTCTCTTCAGTTAAACAACATTCAATACTCTAAAGTCAGTTATCGCAATAAACTAGAACCCTTTTTCCCATGGAGCAGAAAAACATAGTTCATATATTTCCTTCTTGGTAAGTACCGCATATGACTAGCTATGGGATTCCAAAATACCCATAGCTATTAATATCCAGCTTTACAAAAATGTAGTACTAATTCAGTTAGGATTTACAATTATCCAATTAACAGTTTACATCAATCAAACAAAAAAAATAGGATTTCGAGTTCTAAGCTCCTCATGCCTCGAACCGAGTATCCTCAATTTCCTCGTTTACCTGCAATGGGATTATCATAACAGATATACACAACAACAACAAAAGAGTAAGTTATCAATTCAATAAATATCAGTAAACGATAATCCACATTTTAAGTTTTATAATACAAGAAGCCATAAAATGTTAAAATCTACATCTCATGTTTATCCCTCTCAAGTTACTACATCCACCCCTTTGAATTTACTCATTCATCTCTGCCATACCTTGTCACCTCCTTCATCAATACCATTTCAAATCATTATTTTCCAATTGCACGTTTACCTTTTCATCACCACTTGGGCCAAGTCGTATACAAAACCACATAGGGCAAGTCATACACAATACCACATAGGGCAAGTCATACATAATGCTACATAGGGCAAGTCTTACACAGTACCACATAGGGCAAGTCATACACAATACCACATAGGGCAAGTCATACACAATACCACATAGGGCAAGTCATACACAATACCACATAGGGCAAGATTCACACATTTTCTATTATCATATACCATTAATAACTTCTCCTTACCTTGGTATGCGTCGGGGTTCGTTGTGGGTAACTTGGCACGTTCCTTCGCTACCTCCTCCAACCTTAGGATCTTTCATTATCCCCATCATATAACGATAATGTCAGTCATTTATTTCCAAATATCACATAAACAATTTATATCGCATCACTCAACCATACAAGATATTCGTCATATTTTCAATGTTTACAAACTACTTTCATCATAGGTTTACAACCATCTAAAACATTCATATCCTTTCATATTTTAACATTGTAACTCAACTCATCTTCTACCTCTAGTATTTTACCCATCTTTCCTCTCCAACCTCATTTTCTCTCTCTAGGGTTTTGGGTTTTCATGAGTTAACCCACAAACCCCTTTTCATTCTTGGAACACTGACTTAAAACTAAGAGTTTACAAGGTAAGAATGACATAAAATAAACCATCACCCAAAAGGATGAGTTTCCATGGTTTTATTCATTTTTGAGAAGAGATCCAACATACCCCAAAGTGAGTTTAAGAGAGAAAAAGAGAGTTAGAATCTAGAGTTTTACCTCTTCTCAAGCTCTTAGATGAGTATCCAAGCTTTTTGCCCTTGAAAAGCTCTCTTCTCTCACTCTTCTTATTTTCTAAACCCTAGATTGTGTTTAGGGGTTTCTTATTAAATGTTGTCTCGTCGGGTTCTCGCTTAAGCGAGAGATTCTAGCTCAAGCGAGAAAATCCCGCCCATTTTAAAACTCAAATCTGACCCTCTCGCTCAAGTGAGGGATTCTCACTCAAGCGAGAATCTCATAGTGGCAACAGCCCCAAAATGACATTTCTCGCCCATGCGAGACATCTCTCGCTCAGGCGAGAATCCTCCAGTATAGCCCAGGATTTCATCCTCCCAGGTGAACCTCTCTCGCTCAAGCGAGAATCTCTCGCTCAAGCGAGAATCTCTCGCTCAAGCGAGGATCCGAGGAATGATACTATAATTTTAAAGACTTAAAATTTGGGGTGTTACAATTGATGATGAAATCAATGAAAAGGAAACATATTTTTAGCCGACCAAAAATGGTTAGCGACTTCGGCCCGAGTTTATGTGGCAAGACTTCGGCCCGAGTTTATGTGGCAACACTCCGGCCCGAGTTTATGTGGAAACAGTTCGGCCCGAGTTTATGTGGCAACACTTCGGCCCGAGTTTATGTGGCAAACTCCGGCTCAAGTACATGTAGCCTGTTTTCTTTTTAAAAGAAATGAGAATTTGCTCTTAGCTAACCTTAAGGGGTGTAGCGACTTTGGCTCAAGTTATGCAGCAAATAAAATGAATTTCAAAACGGTTTACTAACCCTTTTCTAATGTGGATTATCTTATAATAACATTTATTGAATTAATGACTTACTCCTTTGTGTGTTTTGTGCTTTTGTTATTGATAATTTCATTGCAGATAAACAGGTAGAATGAGGGGGACCCATTTTTCGAAGCTTTAGGAGCTTTATATTTTGGATTCATTTATCTGCACTTTTTTGTACTATGAGTGCATATTTTCTAGTTTAAAGTGTTTTGTAACTATGAATATGATATTACATGGTTAATTGTAACTCTGGATATTTGTAGCTATGAGTATTTTGGAAACCCATAGCTAGTGTATGCGGTAGTTACCGAATTATATTAATATGAATTATGATTTTCTGCTAAATAGAACGTATGTGAATATGAGGATATGGAATGAGTATGAATAAGTAAGCATAATTAAAATGAAAAATGTATGTGAAGGAAATAATTAAGGAAAAATTTTCAACGGTAGAATTTCGGTCCTTACAACTTTGGCTCAAGTTATGTAGCACGTTTTCAAAAGAAAAGAGAAATCGGTTTTAGCTAACCTTAAGGGGTGTAGCGGCTTTGGCTCAAGTAATGTAGCAAACTTTGGCTCAAGTTATGTAGCATGATTTTCAAAAGTATCAATAACGGAAACGGTTTTAAGCGTATTTAACTTTAAATTAATTACTTAACTTTATTAAAATGTGGATTGACATACATTGACAATTATTACGTTAACGACTTACTCCTTTGTGTTTTCTGTGTATGGTCAATGTTAATCCCATTGCAGGTAGGAGGGAGAAGTACAGAGTTTTGAGTAGGAACTTAGAGGTTGTTGTTTTTGTAGCCATCTTGTCCATTCTTTTTGTAATCTAATTGATTGTATTCTGAAACTGATTATTTGTAACTATGGGCATGATTTTATGTACATGGATAACGGTAACTCAGGATATTTGTAGCTATGTGTGTTTTGGAAACCCATAGCTAGTTGTATGCGGTAGTTACCGAGCGGCATTAATATGAATTATGTCATTCTGTCAACGAATGTGTATGTTGTTAAGGGTTTAGGGATTAAATATGAAGGGAAAGTGGGATTTTTAAAGTAAGGTTATTTTATTGGCAAATGTAAATTTATATAAAAGTGTATGAAATTAGATTAAAATAAGGAAAAAATTTCAATGGTAGAATTTGGGTCTTTACAGTTGGCATTGAAAAATGTATTTAATATTAATAATTAAATGGAAGGCCTAAGTTCTTAGTTAAATATAAACATATATTAATTTAATAATACCATATAAATATTTAAGATGTATCAGTTGAAGCAAAAAATAACCAAATAAGTAAAAATAGTCACAATACAAAAGAAAATAAAATATAACTCTAAATCAACAATTTGTAATGATGGATCTTAATGACATAAACAACATTGTTGATGTTGAATCTCAACAAATCAAACTTTATTTTATCATGAGGTTGAAAATCTTTGTTTCTGCATAATTGTTCTTGATTCATTACATGTGAGGACTTCGAATAACAAATAACATATCAAAAAATTCCTAACAAATAACATTGTTAATGAATGCACCAACAAAATTAACATCATACAAAATGGTATCTTTGAATCCATTAAAATCATTTTAACATGTCATGTTTTGAGTGGTATTTGAACCTACCAAATTTCAACAATCCTAACAATAATAATGTGCTTTGAATCATTTAAATCTTTCATCATGTCATTTAAATGATTTAAATCTTTCATCATGTCAAATGTATATGAGATTGTGAGTTATGTCTATGAAAAGAAACAAAGAAACTAGAATAAAATAAACAAAATGAGGTAATAATGTAACAACCCGAAATTCAACCCTTGAAATTTTTTCCTTATTTAATCCAATTTCATGCATTTAACGATAAATTATAATTACCGGGTAAATGAACTTAGTTAAAAGATCTCACACCCAATCTATAACCAAAAGTAGCATACAACATCCGATAGCAGAAAAACATAATTCATTAATATAACCTAGTAACCACCGCATACAATTAGCTATGGGTTTCCAAAACACCCATAGCTACATATATCCCGAGTTACTAGTCTTCGGGATCAATATCATATACAAAATAATATTCATAATATAATTAGTTACTTCGATTACAATTAATTAAAGTTACAAAAGAATGGATAAAGAGACATCAAAAATAAAGGTCTCTAATCCCCTACTCAAAATCATCCTTCTTCGTCCACCTACCTGCAATGGGATTAACATTTACCATACACAAACAACACAAAGGAATAAGTCATTAATTCAATAAAACTTCAATGAAAGTTAATCCACATTTAATAGGTTTAGACATTGATGTAATTTAAATACTCTTAAAACCTTTTTCGTCATCTATACTCTTGAAAAACCATGCTACATAACTCGAGCTAGAGTCGCTAACCCATTCTGGTCGGCTAAAACGAGTTTTATTTTCATTGGCACTCCACCAATACATAAACCATAAATGTAACGACCCGATTTTCTACCCTTGAAAATTTTTCGTTTAATTTAATCCTTTCTTACATACAGTCGTTACCTTCATTAAAAACTGTCAAATATCTCTCTTTGACAATACTCTTTACCCTATCGTATTATGATACAAAGTTATGTTGCGGAAAAACATAATTCATTCAATTAGCAATTATCACATACAACCAGTTATGGGTTTTCCGGAGTTATAAAGTCCATAACTACAAATCTCCGCATTATCCTAATCAGATTACATTTATCTCAAAATGTCATCAATTCAACTACAATGTCAAGTAGCAACAAAGACGAACAAATTGATAAACACAAAATCTCCCTAAGTGAGCTTCCTCCTCAAAATCCTTCATTTACCTACAATGGGATTATCATAACGACAAACAAAACACAAGGAGTAAGTCATTAGTTCGAAACTAACATCACATGATAATCCACATTCAAATACAATCAAGCTTTAATGTAATTCATAAACACACATACGAAATTATAAACATTCAAATCATCTTCCTTTAATTTCCACTTTACTCATATTCATCCTATAGTATATATATCTCATAATATATATTCTATAGTATGCATATTACGTTCGTTCGAAACATCATCGGTCTCGTTCTTCATATCCACCCTATAACATATATATCCCATAATATATATCCTATATCATGTATATTACTTTCTTTCTCAACATCTTCCTTTTTATCGCTCATATTCACCCTATAGAATATATATCTCATACTATATATCCTATAACATGCATACAACATTCATGTGACATTCACATTTCTCGTCATTCATATTCACACTATACAATATATATCCCATACTATATATCCTATAGCATGCATATGACTTTCATTTTGACATTCAGTTCTCATCCTTCATATTCACCTTATAGAATATATATCCCATACTATATATCCTATAACATGCATATGACTTTCATTACTCCGAGTCATCTTTTCATTGGGCCTCCCCCAACAATGTTACTTTCATCGGAGTCATATTTTCATTGGACCTCCCCCAACAATGTTACTTTCATCGGAGTCATCTTTTCATTGGGCCTCCCCCAACAATGTTACTTTCATTTGAGTCATCTTTTCATTGGGCCTCCCCCAACAATGTTACTTTCATCGGAGTCATCTTTTCATTGGGCCTCCCCCAACAATGTTACTTTCATTTATCCGAGTCATCTTTTCATTGGGTCTCCCCCAACAATGTTACTTTCAATTGAGTCATCTTTTCATTGGGCCTCCCCCAACAATGTTACTTTCATTTGAGTCTTATTTCCTTTGGTACTCCCCAAATAGATTGAATTCGTTTCGAGTCTTATTTCCTTTGGTACTCCCCCAAATAGATTGAATTCGTTTCGAGTCTTATTTCCTTTGGTACTCCCCCAAATAGATTGAATTCGTTTCGAGTCTTATTTCCTTTGGTACTCCCCCAAATAGATTGAATTCGTTTCGAGTCTTATTTCCTTTGGTACTCCCCCAAATAGATTGAATTCGTTTCGAGACTTATTTCCTTTGGTACTCCCCCAAATAGATTGAATTCGTTTCGAGTCTTATTTCCTTTGGTACTCCCCCAAATAGATTGAATTCGTTTCGAGTCTTATTTCCTTTGGTACTCCCCCAAATAGATTGAAATCATTTTGAGTCTTATTTCCATTGGGACTCCCCCAAATTAGATTGAAATCATTTTGAGTCTTATTTCCATTGGGACTCCCCCAAATTAGATTGAAATCATTTTGAGTCTTATTTCCATTGGGACTCCCCCAAATTAGATTGAAATCATTTTGAGTCTTATTTCCATTGGTTCTCCCCCAATAATGTTACTTTTATTACCATAACAGAAAAACCACGCATTTTCCAACATAATGCATAAATTACAAACGTATCATTTTAAACCATTACCTCTTTCACATACCTCATTCATATCAGCAAGTATGATTTAGAGACACTTATCCCTTACCTTGGTGAGTGTTGGGGATCGGTTCCGAGTAACTTTAAAAGTCTCCTCCGCGATTTCCTCCAACCTTAGGATCTTTCCTCATTTCCACCAATAACAACAATGTCAATCATTTATTCAAAATACCACATAAGTAACTCGTATTTCCTCATCAAACATACAAGATATTTACATATTTTCAAGGTTTCCAAAACTACTTCAATACGAGTTTCCAAACATCTAAAACATACATATTCATCTATTTCTCTCTTTACTCATATTCTCATTTTGGGGTTTTCATAAACAACCCACAAAACATTTCCATTCATCAAATACCAACTCTAAACCAAGAGTTTACAAGAGAAAAACAACCTAAAACGAACCATAACTCTAAAGGATGAGTTTCCATGGTTTCTCATATTTTGAAAATAGATCTAACATACCCAAAACAAGTTAGAGAGGAAGAAGAAGAGTTAGAAACAAGAGGTTTACCTCTTCGCAAGCAATAAAATGAGTCATAAGGCTCCTTGCTCTTGAAAAGCTCCCTTCTCTCTCTTCTCTTCAAGTTCTAACCCTAAAATGTGTTTGGGGTTTCTATTTTTAAAGAGCAGTCGTCGGGTTCTCGCTCAAGCGAGCCCATTCTCGCTCAAGCGAGAATCTCACAGTAGCAATTTTCGCTTAACGCATAGATGTAATCGATTACATGGATTGTGTAATCGATTACATCGTGTAAAATGCACATATCTGATGCTTTTATCTGCATGTAATCGATTACATGTATTGTGTAATCGATTACATCATGTAAAATGCACATATCTGATGCTTTTATCTGCACGTAATCGATTATATGTATTGTGTAATCGATTACATCATGTAAAATGCACATATCTGATGCTTTTATCTGCATGTAATCGATTACATGGACTGTGTAATCGATTACACTGCCCAAAATTGCCATTTCTCGCCCGGGTGATACAACTCTCGCTCAGGCGAGAATCCTCCAGTATAGCCCAAGATTTCACCCTCCCAGATGCACCTCTCTCGCTCAAGCGAGAATATCTGGATCAAGCGAGGCTTCCAGGACTGATACTCTAATTTTTAAAGGCTAAAATTCGGGGTGTTACAATAAATACACCCATCATCACTACAAACATACCCATATACATTTGTAGTGACTAAGTGATTTACCATTTATTACTTTATATTTCGAGTCTTATTTCCATTGGTACTCCCCCAATAAATAGACAATAAACGCACCCAACATCATTACAGTATAGCGTATATGCCAGTAACTACAAAGTGACTCAAGTTTATTGTATTATCCGAGTCTTATTTCCATTGGTACTCCCCCAATAAATCGTCAATAAATGCACCCGACATCATTACAACAAAACGTATATGCTTGTAACTACAAAGTGACTTACAATTATTGCTTTATTCCGAGTCTTATTTCCATTGGTACTACCCCAATAATTAGTCAATAAATGCACCCGACATCATTACAACATAACGTATATGCTTGTAACTACAAAGTGACTTACAATTATTGCTTTATTCCGAGTCTTATTACCATTGGTACTCCCCCAATAATTAGTCAATAAATGCACCCGACATCATTACAACATAACGTATATGCTTTTAACTACAAAGTGACTTACAATTATTGCTTTATTTCGAGTCTTATTTCCATTGCTACTCCCCCAATAATTAGTCAATAAATTCACCCGACATCATTACAACATAACATATATGCTTGTAACTACAAAGTGACTTACAATTATTGTTTTATTTTGAGTCTTATTTCCATTAGTACTCCCCCAATAATTAGTCAATAAATGCACCCGACATCATTACAACATAACGTATATGCTTGTAACTACAAAGTGACTTACAATTATTGCTTTATTTCGAGTCTTATTTCCATTGGTACTCCCCAAATACAAAAATGATAAATACACCCGTCATCATTATAAACATATCCACGTATGCTTATAACTACAAAGTGATTTACATTTCATGATTTCATTTTCGAGTCTTATTTCCGTTTGTACTCCCCCAATAAGTAAACCGTAAATTCACTTCTAACCATTATCAACATACCCATATATGTTCATAATGATTAAGTGATTCACATCTTATCCATCATCCATAACAGAAACTCCACTCATTTTCCAACATAATGCATAAATTAAAGACTTATCCTTACCTCAGTGAGTGTTGGGTTCGGTTTTTGGTGAGTTCGTAAGTTCCACCGGCACCACCTCCAAACTTTGGATCTATTCTCAAGCTCTTGGACAAGAATCAATGCTCCTAGACCTTGGGAATGCTCTCTTCTCTTACCTCTCTTCAATTCTTAACCTAAAAATGTGTTTGGGGTTTCCCTCATTTAATGTTCTCGTCGGGTTCTCGCTTAAGCGAGCTTTCTCTCGCTCAAGCGAGAAAATCCCGCCCATTTTAAAAACTCAACTCTGACCCTCTCGCTCAAGCGAGGGATTCTCGCTCAAGCGAGAATCTCACAGTGTCAACCAGCCAAAATGCCACAACTCTCGCTCAGGCGAGAATCCTCCAGTATAGCCCAGGATTTCACCCTCCCAGGTGAACCTCTCTAGCCCAAGCGAGAATCTCTCGCTCAAGCGAGGATCCGAGAACTGATACTATCATTTTAAAGACTTAAAATTTGGGGTGTTACAATCCTCCCCCTCTTATAAGAATTTTCGTCCCTGAAAATTTAAACATACCTCAATTCGAACAAATGAGGGTAATCCTCCCTCATCTCTTGCTCAACTTCCCAAGTAGCGTCTCCTTCATCCACTTGGCTCCACAACACCTTTACCAGGGCAATCTCCTTGCCTCTCAATCTCTTTACACTGCCATCCATGATTCTCACGGGCAACGTCGCAAAAGTCAAATTATCCTTCAACTCTATCTGATCAGACTCAACCACATGAGATGGATCTCCAACATATTTCCTCAACTGAGACACATGAAATACATTATGAAGATTGGACAACAACGGAGGTAAAGCAATACGATACGCTACCGGTCCAATTTTCTTCAATATCAGATAAGGCCCAATAAATCGAGGAGTCAACTTACGGGACTTCAACACTCTACCGATACCGGTAGTCGGAACACCCCTCATAAAAACATGATCCCCCTCGTTAAATTCAAGAGGTTTCCGTCTCTTATCATAATAGTTCTTTTGTCGACTTTGGGCGATTCTCATATGATCCCGAATTTTCTTGATCGCATCCGTCGTCTCCTGGACCACTTCGGGTCCCAATATCAAGTTCTCCCCAGTTTCAAACCAACTCACTGGAGTTCGGCACTTCCTACCATACAACGCCTCATAAGGTGTCATCCCAATACTCGAATGAAAGCTATTGTTGTAGGTAAATTCGATCAACGGTAACATGTTATCCCAACTCCCTGGTTGTTCTAAGACACAGGCCCTTAAGAGGTCTTCCAATGACTGTATCGTCCTTTCCGATTGACCGTCCGTTTGTGGATGATAAGCTGAACTCAGCTTCAACTTAGTCCCCAAAGCGGTTTGCAAACTAGTCCAAAAGTTCAAAGTGAAAAGGGGGTCCCTATCCGACACAATGCTTGACGGTATTCCATGCAAGCGAACAATTTCCCGGATATACAATTCTGCTAACCTCTCAAAAGAGTACCTCATGTTCATAGGCAAAAAGTGAGCAGATTTAGTTAACCGATCCACGATCACCCATATCGAATCATATCTCTTCTGGGTCTTCGGAAAACCAGACACAAAATCCATGGATATACTATCCAACTTCCAAACGGGGATTTCTAGGGATTGTAACTCCCCCGCCGGTCGTTGATGCTCAATTTTTACTTTCTGGCATGTTAAACAACTCGAAACATATGACGCCACATCTCTCTTCAATCCAGACCACCAAAACAACTTCTTCAAGTCTTGGTACATTTTCGTTGCTCTTGGGTGAAAGCTCATCTTGCTCTTATGGGACTCCTCCAAAATACTATTCCGTAGCCCTTCATCACGAGGCACGCACACTCTCCCCTGGTAACGCATCATCCCATTAGGGTCCACTACAAAGTCAGTTTCCTTTCCACTCATCATCAAATCCCGTTTGTCCATCAACTCAATATCTCCAACTTGCAGTACTCGGATTTGATCAAATAGTTCATTTGTGACCGTCAACATACCCAATATCATACTATGAGGTCTCATCTGGACGTCTAGGTTAATATCCCTGAACTCCTCTATCAGTTTCCCCTCCCTAATCATCAAGGCTGACACATGCAAGGACTTCAGACTGAGAGCGTCGGCTACTACATTAGCCTTCCCGGGGTGGTACTGCAACCCAAAATCGTAGTCCTTTAAAAATTCTATCCATCACCTCTGTCTCATATTCAGCTCTTTTTGGTCGAACAGATATTTCAAACTCTTGTGGTCGCTATACACCACAAACCTTATACCATAGAGATGGTGCCTCCAATTTTTCAAAGCGAAAACCACTGCTGCCAATTCTAAATCATGCGTAGGGTAGTTCTGCTCGTGTGTTCTCAACTGACGAGAAGCATAGGCCACCACTTTCCCCTCTTGCATCATGACACAACCCAAACCTTGCTTGGAAGCATCACAATACACACTGAAATCCTTATTCATACACGGAAGAACCAACACGGTCGCCGTAGTCAACCTTCGCTTCAACTCTTGAAAGCTTTCTTCGCAACGAAGGGTCCACACAAACGGTTCTCCTTTCCTAGTGAGCTTAGTCAATGGTAGTGCCAACTTCGAAAATCCCTCAATGAATTTCCGATAATAGTCTGCTAAACCCAGGAAGCTCCGAATTTCAATAACCGACTTGGGCACGGCCCATTCCGTCACCGCTTCCACCTTTGAAGGATCCACGGCTACCCCTTCCTTGGTTATCACATGCCCAAGAAAGTTCACCGAATCTAACCATAATTCAGACTTAGACAATTTCGCATACAGCTGGTTCTTACTCAGGAGTTCTAGAACAATCCTTAGGTGCTCTGCATGTTCCTCTCGGCTTTTGGAGTAAACCAGAATGTCATCAATAAATACCACTACAAATCCAAATACGGATGGAAAATCCGATTCATGTAGTTGGTAAATATTGCTGGAGCATTTGTTACGCCAAAAGGCATGACCAAATACTCGAAATGTCCATACTTTGTCCTAAAAGCAGTCTTTGGAATGTCATCTGTTTTCACCCGAAGTTGATGGTAGCCCGATCGAAGATCAATCTTAGAAAACACTACTGCCCCTCTCAACTGATCCATCAAGTCATCAATCTGAGGCAATGGGTATTTGTTCTTAATCGTAACCTTGTTCAACTGCCTGTAATCGGTACACAATCGCATACTACCATCCTTTTTCTTAACTAGTAAAACAGGTGCGCCCCACGGCGAGACACTCGGGCGAATAAATTTCTTAGCCAACAATTCCTCAACCTGCTTTTTCAGCTCAGTTAACTCTAACGGTGCCATTCTATAAGGAGCTATAAAGATGGGTCCCGTTCCCGGCACTAAATCAATGGAGAATTCAACTTCTCTCACGGGAGGTAATTCCGGAATATCACCAGGAAAGACTTCTGGAAACTCACGAACTATTGGAATGTCCTCAACCTTGGACTTCTCAATACCTTCCAAGGACGCCAACAACATGAACACGGTCCCTCCCTCCTTACAGGAAGTCCTGATCTCTTTTTCCGACATCGGCCTCATACAACTGACTCCCTCTGAAATCCCATCTGGATTTCCAAACATCACGGTCTTATCAGCACAATTAAGCACCACATGATTTTCTGACAACCAATCCATCCCCAGAATCAAATCTAACTGGGATAGTGGTAAGCAGATTAAATCCACGGTAAAATCCCTACCGTTTACCACCACCGGACATCGAGACACAACTGTCGACACCACCACAGGTACATCAGTTGGAGTGGATACGACCAAGTCGTAAGGCAACGACTCAGTTTGTAAATTCAGTCGGCCCACACAGTCAATGGATACAAAGGAGTGTGTCGCTCCAGAATCAAACAACACTAAAAGAGGAATACCTGACACCATGCAATTACCTTTAATCAGGCCATTTACGCCTGATGCCTCTGCACCACTCATGGTGAACACTCTGCCCGTGGATCGAGGTCGTTCAACCCTCACAGCATTCACGCTTTGCGGTAGCTTAGGACAATTTCTTCGAACATGTCCCACTTCCTTGCAATAAAAACAAGTAAGCGCCATTCTGAGGCACGAGTCACCGACATGCATTCGGCCACATTTGTTGCACAGAGAGGGAGCGTTCAACCGTGACCCTCCAGCAGTGACATGAGTCCTCAAACCATGCGAAGGATAACTCCGATTACTCGTCGGAGGAAAATAAGGCTTCCTCTCCTCATGAAACGCCTTCCCTTTCCCCTTTCCGTGAGGAAAGTTTCGTTGAGGTCCAAAGTGTTTGGGAGGAACCACTTTAGATGTCGCCGCTTCATCAGCTGCCAAATCATCTTCATACACCCTACACTTGTTCACCAAGGTAGGGAAATCAGCAATCTCTTGGTGCCCAAACATACTTTTCAACTTGGGCTTCAAACCCGATTCGAACTTGGCGCATTTGGACCTTCCGTCCATTTCCAACTCGGCGTAGGGGCAAAACCGGGCCAACTCTTCAAACTTGGTCGCATAGTCTCTTACTAACATGTTCCCCTGTTCCAGCTTCAGGAATTCCATCTCCTTCTTCCTTTTCAAATCAGCAGGAAAGTACTTGTGTAGGAACTTCTCCTTGAAGGTACTCCAAGAGATCAGTCGTCCTTCGATTTCCATCTGTCGCCGGGTATACTCCCACCAGTTCTCGGCCTCGGTCACCAACATGTAAGTAGCATAGATTATCTTCTGAGCCTCAGTGCAGTTCATGGCTCTAAAGATCCGCTCTACTCCTTGGATCCACTCGATGGCAGCTTCAGGAGCAAATCCCCCTTGGAACTGAGTGGGGTTCCTCCTGCAGAACTCATCTAAGCCCCGATATTCCGTCGGTCCTGGTGGAACTAGTGGATGCGGATTCGGACTTGGTGTCGGATTCTGATTCAGACTCTGCAAGTTCTCGTTCACCTGCTGTAGCGCCGCCACCATCTGAGCTAATAAGTCATTTGGGACGTTCTGACTCGCCCCTCTTCCTCTTCCTGCCATGAGTACCTATACTCACTCAATTGTTAGTAAGCGAACTTGTATAAGTACATTGCACACAACACTTAATCATTTAGCATCATTCAACAACTTCAGCACATAAGAATACAAAGAAGCATGCAAGGCCATATCCTAGGTCGCAGGATTAACTATGCTCTGATACCATATTGTAACAACCCGAAATTCTACCCTTGAAAATTTTTCCTTATTTAATCCAATTTCATGCATTTAACGATAAATTATAATTACCGGGTAAATGAACTTAGTTAAAAGATCTCACTTCCTTTCTCACACCCAATCTATAACCAAAAGTAGCATACAACATCCGATAGCAGAAAAACATAATTCATTAATATAACCTAGTAACCACCGCATACAATTAGCTATGGGTTTCCAAAACACCCATAGCTACATATATCCCGAGTTACTAGTCTCCGGGATAAATATCATATGCAAAATAATATTCATAGTATAATTAGTTACTTCGATTACAATCAATTAAAGTTACAAAAGAATGGATAAAGAGACATCAAAAATAAAGGTCTCTAATCCCCTACTCAAAATCATCATTCTTCGTCCACCTACCTGCAATGGGATTAACATTTACCATACACAAACAACACAAAGGAATAAGTCATTAATTCAATAAAACTTCAATGAAAGTTAATCCACATTTAATAGGTTTAGACATTGATGTAATTTAAATACTCTTAAAACCTTTTTCACTATACATTTGTAGTGATTAAGTGATTTACCATTTATTACTTTATATTTCGAGTCTTATTTCCATTGGTACTCCCCCAATAAATAGACAATAAACGCACCCGACATCATTACAGCATAGCGTATATGCCTGTAACTACAAAGTGGCTCAAGTTTATTGTATTATCCGAGTCTTATTTCCATTGGTACTCCCCCAATAAATCGTCAATAAATGCACCCGACATCATTACAACATAACGTATATGCTTGTAACTACAAAGTGACTTACAATTATTGCTTTATTCCGAGTCTTATTTCCATTGGTACTCCCCCAATAATTAGTCAATAAATGCACCCGACATCATTACAACATAACGTATATGCTTGTAACTACAAAGTGACTTACAATTATTGCTTTATTTTGAGTCTTATTTCCATTGGTACTCCCCCAATAATTAGTCAATAAATGCACCCGACATTATTACAACATAACGTATATGCTTGTAACTACAAAGTGACTTACAATTATTGCTTTATTTCGAGTCTTATTTCCATTGGTACTCCCCCAATAATTAGTCAATAAATGCACCCGACATCATTACAACATAACGTATATGCTTGTAACTACAAAGTGACTTACAATTATTGCTTTATTTCGAGTCTTATTTCCTTTGGTACTCCCCCAATAATTAGTCAATAAATGCACCCGACATCAATACAACATAACGTATATGCTTGTAAATACAAAGTGACTTAAAATTATTGCTTTATTTCGAGTCTTATTTCCATTGGTACTCCCCCAATAATTAGTCAATAAATGCACCCGACATCATTACAACATAACGTATATGCTTGTAACTATAATGTGACTTACAATTATTGCTTTATTTCGAGGCTTATTTCCATTGGTACTCCCCAAATACAAAAATGATAAATACACCCGACATCATTATAAACATATCCACGTATGCTTATAACTACAAAGTGATTTACATTTCATGATTTCATTTTCGAGTCTTATTTCCATTGGTACTCCCCCAATAAGTAAACCGTAAATTCACTTCTAACCATTATCAACATACCCATATATGTTCATAATGATTAAGTGATTCACATCTTATCCATCATCCATAACAGAAACTCCACGCATTTTCCAACATAATGCATAAATTAAAGACTTATCCTTACCTCGGTGAGTGTTGGGTTCGGTTTTTGGTGACTTCGTAAGTTCCACCGGCACCACCTCCAAACTTAGGATCTCTTCTCAAGCTCTTGGACAAGAATCAATGCTCCTAGACCTTGGGAATGCTCTCTTCTCTCACCTCTCTTCAATTCTTAACCTAAAAATGTGTTTGGGGTTTCCCTCATTTAATGTTCTCGTCGGGTTCTCGCTTAAGCGAGCTTTCTCTCGCTCAAGCGAGAAAATCCCGCCCATTTTAAAAACTCAACTCTGACCCTCTCGCTCAAGCGAGGGATTCTCGCTCAAGCGAGGGATTCTCGCTCAAGCGATAATCTGACAGTGTCAACCAGCCCAAAATGCCATTTCTCGTCCAGGCGAGACAACTCTCGCTCATGCAAGAATCCTCCAGTATAGCCCAGGATTTCACCCTCCCTGGTGAACCTCTCTCGCCCAAGCGAGGATCCGAGGACTGATACTATAATTTTAAAGACTTAAAATTTGGGGTGTTACAAACAACATATACAAACTACAAAATTTACCATGTTAGTTCACTAATTGCACATAAATGTCCATATAAATGGATTTATGTGTAAATTAATCAGCACCATTTTCAAACAATCATGTGTCTTAAATGAACTTGTAAGGACCCGATTTTCATAACTCGAAAATTCTCTTTTAAAAATCCTTATTCGTGAAAGTGCAGTGATTACTTTTGAAAGACATTACTCAAACAGTTTGGAAACTTGATTGATTATAAATTTACAAGGCGGAAATATTCCAAACACCTTTCATTTCAAAAGCATGTCATTACACTTCCGTTCAAATACATCCTTTATACAATTACCCATTCTCAAAAGTACCTTAAATACAAACATTAGATCTACTTCATTATACACTTACAAGAAAGTTGTTTATACATGAATCCACTTTAACATGTTCTTCATATTACAAATATTTATCATATAACATATCAATTACATATTATCCACTACTCTATCATGTACTCTTCTCTGCAAGCGTCCAATGCGCTACCTCCACAACCTGAACCCAAATATACAACACATACAAGGAAAGACAGAGGGAGTAAGAACCAACTACAGCGACCGTAGCGTGGATTTACATGGAGTAATAACATTAAAGTATTAAAAACCACACACATCTAACATCAATCATGATAAGCTTATATCAATCAACACATATTATCCATATTCACCCTATAGAACACATACATCCCATACTATATGTGTTCTATAGTGTGCATATTTATTTATCATATATTATCCATATTCACCCTATAGTACACATACATCCCATACTATATGTGTTCTATAGTGTGCATATCTTATTCGTCCAAATATACTCATTTCTCATCATTCATATTCACCCTATAGGACCTATATCCCATAATATATTCCTATAGCATGTATATTACTTTCATTCGTAACGCCATCCCTGTTATCACTCATATTCACCCTATATAATATATATATCTCATACTATATATCCTATAGCATGCATATGACTCACTTGGTGACATACTCACTTCTCATAGTTCGTATTCACACTCAATCGTATTCATCGATTTCATTTCCCATACCACATCGGGCAGGTCGAGTTACCATCCATACCACATAGGGCAGGTCGAGTTACCATCCATACCACATAGGGCAGGTCGAGTTACCATCCATACCACATCGGGCAGTTCGAGTTACCATCCATACCACATAGGGCAGGTCGAGTTACCATCCATACCACATAGGGCAGGTCGAGTTACCATCTATACCACATAGGGCAGGTCGAGTTACCATCCATACCACATCGGGCAGGTCGAGTTACCATCCATACCACATCGGGCAGGTCGAGTTACCATCCATACCACATCGGGCAGGTCGAGTTACCATCCATACCACATCGGGCAGGTCGAGTTACCATCCATACCACATCGGGCAGGTCGAGTTACCATCCATACCACATCGGGCAAGTCGAGTTACCATCCATACCACATAGGGCAGGTCGAGTTTCCACATTACACTCATATCCATGTCATACACAGTCAACACAAGGCATCTCATTATTTTATCACCATAAATAACATACAACACCTTCATTGTCACAACATACCTTTATCCATTTTAACACATTCACAGCTCATCACGCATTCATTGTTACAACACACTCATACATGTTTATAACAATCAACCACTCACAACATACTCATTTTGATAAACATACTCATATCCATTTTAACACATTCACAACTCATCACACATTCACAACTCATCACACATTCATTGGTACAATCTACCCATACATGTTTATAACAATCAACCACTTGCAACATACTCATTTATGCTTATGACCATAAATATCTCACACACCATAATTATCACACAACATAACCATTATCATAAACAGACCACGCATAACATATTGTTCATCATATACACATTAACGTTAGAACCATCTTTAATGACGGTGTATTACCATAAATGAGCATATAGCGTTTTACTCAAATAAACGGTTTTCCCACACATATATCTCTACTTTTATGGCTAATACATCCTCATGTAAAATATAGACTCTCACATGGACCACAAACACTCAAATGAGTTTCTATCCGTTAATATGCTCCGATTCTTGAGGGAAATCGGAGATGATGACTCTAATGAAATACTCTAAGACCACAATGGTCTTCTCCCTCACCTTAGGTTGCGTAAGCTCCGTTGCTCCGCAAAAAAAGCCACATCTCCCTTCATCTCCTCCAACCTCCATTGTTGCTTTTTCACCTCCAAGCTTTTCCAAATGTGTCACCATGAAGCAAGAGGAAGGTTTTGATGAGTTTTGAGGCTTAGTGGAGGGAAAAATGGTCCATTTGGGTGGAACCACCGTTGGGAGAGAAATGGGGAGAAAGAAAATGAAGATTGGGGTTTCTAGGTCCCCTTTTTTTCACTTTTATAGTCACTGCGACGAGTGTAATCGATTACCATAAGTGTGTAATCGATTACACTGTGTCAGATGCACATATCTGATACTTTTAATATGATGTAATCGATTACGGGTGTAGTGTAATCGATTACATCATGAAAAATACACATATCTGATGTTTTTAATATGATGTAATCGATTACCAGGACCATGTAATCGATTACATCATGAAAAATTACACATGTCTGATCATATATCAGCATGTAATCGATTACCAGGACCATGTAATCGATTACATCATGAAAAATTACACATGTCTGATCAGATATCAGCATGTAATCGATTACTAGGACAATGTAATCGATTACATCATGAAAAATTACACATGTCTGATCAGATATCAGCATGTAATCGATTACCAGGACCATGTAATCGATTACACTGTGTTAACAGTCCAAAATTAGAACTAACCCATAATTCTGACTAAATAATTTCCCTATATCCATCAAGAACTATAGATTCTCTAGCACATATCCATCTATCAATCCTAACATACGTTAAGAATCCCGATAACACTATCGAACTTCAGTGAATGGGGAACTCCTTATCCCATATCTATCTAAATGCATCTTTTAACATCCATCATACAATAGCTTGTTTCATCTCCAATCGAGAATCTAGCACAATTTCATTTTACTCGATCCACAAAATACTTACACAATGGGACTCTTAGTGTCTCATCCATTGTAAACAATCAAACTATCCAGTAATCGTCTAATTACATCAAATATTTCTACCATCACAATAGATCTCCCTGATCCATCACTACAGCAATCGTTCAAAACGATTAACCTATATGGTCCGAATCGCAACAACACTCTCGAATCCAGTTCGAAGTGAGACTCCATACTCATCGCTCACCAAGATGTATTGGCTCGCACCCAAAAATGCAGTACCTAGATCGACATCCACTCGATGGAAACAACATCACTTCATTGCATACGTGCAAATAACTACGGTTCACTCAAAATTCTCCACTAACATTTCAATTTATACTTGCTACAATCACAGAAACATGATATTCATCCAAGATGAAGTTTTTTTTTTTAAAAATTCGGATTTCAACATGAAACTTAATCAATGCTTAGTCGAATAGTACACTTCATTGAAAAAACGATTTTCGAAAATAGATTAGATGTAAGTTTCATGGAAGTCCTCTTGTGGAAGCAAGGGTTTTCCTAATCATTTCAAAATATCTAAAAATCCTTTTTCTCATGCGACACCGACTGCCCAAATCAAAATTTTCAAAAGCTGGTTATTTCTGAAGTTACATTTCATCCAGGACATGAGAGTCCCCACAGTACACTCACAGAAACATGCTTACACCATAACACTGCAATCACGTATAATAATTACTGACGCACATGAAATGGAAACAAGTTTTGAAAGCACAATATCAAAGCAGTTAATTTGAGTTCATTACCACTATATCGTGCATTGCAAATGTTCAATTACAAACGGTCAATCATCACAGACCAGAAGTTTCATGCACAAAAGATAATTCACTACCTCTTAGGGTAGGCAATTCAACCATGGTCCACTACCACTCCGGGTAGGCAACTCAACAATGATCCACTACCGCTTCGGGTAGGCAACTCAACAATGATCCACTACCACTCCGGGTAGGCAACTCAGCAAGGGTCCACTACCACTCCGGGTAGGCAATTCAGCAATGGAACAAGGTTATTAAATCATTTTTAAATTCATTTTTCTTTGCTGCATAACTTGAGCCAAAGTCGCTACACCATTTAAGGTTAACTAAAAACGAGTTTTATTTCCATTGATTTCACCATAAATCGTTTTCCCGCAAATCTACGTCCACTTTAGTATAAACACACCCATATATGTTTATACTAAATGCGTAATTCACAACTTCATCCTTGCATAACCAGAAAATACACACATTTTCCATTTCCGTAAATCTACGCTCACTTTAGTATAAACACACCCATATATGTTTATACTAAATGCGTAATTCACAATTCAATCATTCATCGTCAATTATCTTAATCTTAGTGATAAAAGAAATTTCACATCAAGAAATCCAATCGGAAAATCACAATCACAAACTTTTAGCAAGAATTTCACCAGAGAATCCCCAACAAGGGTCTCACACAATAAATTCGACAAAAGTTTTATAACAAGAAGTTTTCAACAAGCACTTCATCAATAACTCACAACAAGACATCCAACGATAAATTCACAACCAAACACTTATCGCAGGAAATTCAACAATCATCTTTCAAATCAGCAGTTACCACAGTCAACAACATTTCTTGTAATCGATTACACATTTCTTGTAATCGATTACACATTGTTGGTAATCGATTACACATTTCTGGTAATCGATTACACATTGCTGGTAATCGATTACACGTTTCTGGTAATCGATTACACGATGCTGGTAATCGATTACACGTTGCTGGTAATCGATTACATCGTATTAAAAGCATCAGATATGTGCATCTGACATAGTGTAATCGATTACACACTACTGGTAATCGATTACACCGTATTAAAAGCATCAGATATGCGCATTTTTCATGTTGTAATCGATTACACCATGTTGGTAATCGATTACACCATGTTGGTAATCGATTACAACCCGACGACACCTCTTTAAAACAGAAACCCAAACACATTTTAAGGTTAAAAACTTTGAAGGGAGGTGAGAGAAGAGAGCTTTTCCAAGGGCAAGGAGTTTTGATACTCACCTAAGAGCTTGAGAAGAGGTAAAACTCTTGATTCTAACTCTCTTCTTCTCTCTTAAACTCATTTTGGGTATGTTGGATCTCTTCTCCAAATGTGAGAAACCATGGAAACTCATCCTTTGGAGTTATGGTTCGTTTTATGTGTTAGTTTAGAGTTAGTATTTCGAGAATGGAAAAGGTTTGTGGGTTGATTCATGAAAACCCAAAACCCTAAAGGGATAATGTGGTTAAAGTGGAAAATGGGTAAAATGCTAAAGGTAGAAGATGAGTTTTACGTTCTAATGTTGAAAATATGATGAATATCTTGTATGGTTAAATAATGCAATATAAGTTGTTTATGTGATATTTGGAATAAATGACTAACATTGTGATTGTATGGTGGGAATGGGAAAGATCCTAGAGTTGGCGGCGGTGACGGTGGAACTAGCGCAGTTACCAAGAACCCAACCCAACGCGCACCAAGGTAAGGATAAGTCTATAATTTTGCATTTGAAATAGAAAATGTGTATTTTCTGGTTATGCAAAGATTAAGTTGTAAATTACGCATTTAGTATAAACATATATGAGTGTGTTTATATTAAAGATGGCGTAGATTTACGGAAAATGAAAATGTGGGTATTTTCTGGTTATGAAATGAATAAGTCGTAAATTGCGCATTTAGTATAAACATATATGGGTGTGTTTATACTAAAGTATGCGTAGATTTACGGAAGATGGAAAACGTGTGCGTTTTCTGGTCATGCAATAACTATATTGTGAATCACGTAGTTAGTATAAACATATATGGGTGTGTTTATACTAAAGATGGCGTGGATTTACGGGAAATGATTGATGGTGAATTCAATGAAAAGAAAATATATTTTTAGCCGACCATAAATGGTTAGCGACTTCGGCCCGAGTTTATGAGGCAACACTTTGGCCCGAGTTTATGAGGCAACACTTCGGCCCGAGTTTATGAGGCAACACTTCGGCCCGAGTTTATGAGGCAACACTTCGGCCCGAGTTTATGAGGCAACACTTCGGCCCGAGTTTATGTAGCAACACTTTGGCCCGAGTTTATGAGGCAACACTTCGGCCCGAGTTTATGAGGCAACAATTCGGCTCGAGTTTATGTAGCAACACTTCGGCCCAAGTTTACGCGGCATGTTTTCTTTATAAAAGAGATGAGAATTTGTTTTTAGCTAACCCTAAGGGGTGTAGCGACTTCGGCTCGAGTTTATGTAGCAACACTTCGGCCCGAGTTTACGTGGCATGTTTTCTTTATAAAAGAGATGAGAATTTGTTTTTAGCTAACCCTAAGGGGTGTAGCGACTTCGGCTCGAGTTTATGTAGCAACACTTCGGCCCGAGTTTACGCGGCATGTTTTCTTTATAAAAGAGATGAGAATTTGTTTTTAGCTAACCCTAAGGGGTGTAGCGACTTCGGCTCGAGTTTATGTAGCAACACTTCGGCCCGAGTTTACGCGGCATGTTTTCTTTATAAAAGAGATGAGAATTTGTTTTTAGCTAACCCTAAGGGGTGTAGCGACTTCGGCTCGAGTTTATGTAGCAACACTTCGGCCCGAGTTTATGAGGCGTGTTTTATTGGTAAAAAGGATGAGAATCTGCTTTTAGCTAACCCTGAGGGGTGTAGTGACTTTGGCTCAAGTAATGCAGCAAGACAAAATGAATTTCGGAAATGGTTTACTAACCCTTTTTCTAATGTGGATTATCTTATAATGACGTTTATTGAATTAACGTACTCCTTTGTGTGTTTTGTACTTTTGTCATTGATAATCCCATTGCAGGTAAATAGATGAATGGAGTATGCTAGGTCGGGAGCTTTAGGAGCTTTAGACTTCGGATTCACTATTTATGTTTCGTATTCTAAATGACTACTTGTGGATTTAAATGTTTGTAACCATGCGTAATGTTATATTGGAGGATCAGAACCTTTGAGGTCTTAGTACTCATAGTGAATGATATGAATGAATTATGTTTTTCCGCAATTTAAATTATATGATAATATAATAGGTTAAAAGATTTATTCAATTAATGATTCATGAGGACTTCTAACTAAAGTGATTATGTATGACATTATTGATTCGTGGATTGAGTGTGAGGAGAGAAATAAGATTTTGGAGTAAGGATATTAAATTGGTAATGTGAGTTATGAGTGATTGCATGGAATTGAATTAAAATGAGAAAAATTTTCAAGGGTAGAAAATCGGGTCGTTACAATATGGTATCAGAGCATAGTTAGTCCTGCGGCCTAGGGTATGGCCTTACTTGCTTCTTTGTATCTTGTAATTGATGGGACTATGTGGTTTAAGTGAACTGTTGTGTGGTTATGTGCTGATTTGCCTGGTTTGATAGTTAACTTACTGACTAGTATATGAGTATAGGTACGCATGGCTGAAAGAGGAAGAGAAACAAGTCAGGATACATCCGATGATCTCTTGGCATAGATGTTAGAGGTGCTTCAGGGCATGAATGAAAACTTACGAAATTTGAATCGGAGCGTAGCTCCAGCTCTAGGCTCTCTGTCCCAAAGCGGATTCGCTCCGAATGCTGCTATTGAGTGGGCCCTAGGGATGGGGTGTACTAACATGAAGGCGGATGGAGTGGCGACCTCCAAATCCAATTTCCCCAAGAGCGTCGGGCCTCATAGGAACCTTGTGCACGGAAGGGGCAAGGGCAAGATGTTTCCCGAAGAGCAAGAGCTTTGTCTCTCACTTGCTGGCACTCGGAGGTACACATCACATGGGCCGAGGACCCATGCAAATGTCGGGGGATCACGGCTAAACTCCCCATCCTGGTGCAACAAGTGTAATCGAAAACATGATGGAGGATCGTGTTTTGGAACGACAAATCGCTGTTCTCGTTGCAAGGAGTCCGGACATGTCAAGAGGTATTGTCCTATGTCACGGCAGAGTATGAATGCCATGGAGACTGGACGACCTCAATTTATCGGCAGAATGGTTACCATGTATGGTGCAGGGACATCAAGTGTCGATGATCCGGCGAGAGGTAAATTGCATGGTGACAGGTATTCCTTGTTTAGTGTTGTTGAATTCGGGAGCGACACACTCCCTGATATATGTGTTAAATGTGAAAAACTGGCTGAGATTGCAAACTGAGTCAGTACTTCCGACTTGGTCGTGACCACCCAATCTATGTGCTGGTGGTGGTGTCGACGTTTATGTTCTAGTGTCCGATTGTGGTAAATGGTGTGATATTTACCGTAGATTAAGTCTGCTTGTCGTTATCCCAGTTAGATATAATTTTGGGGATTGACTAATTGTCAGCAAATCATGTTGTGATTGAATAGTGCTGACAAGGTTGTGGCGGTTAGGGATCTGTGCGAGATCTCTGACCAGGCTAGTGGTTTGGTGCTAGTGTCGGCTAAGAGAGTCAGGACCCTCCTTCGAAAAAGGGATCGGTATTCATTCAGTAAATGTCACAAGAGGGTATTTAAGAACTCGTTAGTATTTCGAGATGTTAAGATTTGAAAGAACTATTTATTTTGTCTTGGAAAGTGGACTTTCGTCTATGAATGATTGACTTTTATAATAAGTATACTGACAAGAAAAATGTTTAAGTCGGGGATACTTGTTTTCTCTTATGAGTTATTAAAGGTTAATTCCCTTTGTTGGCCTTAGTGTGTATGCGCACGCTAAGAGGTGAAACTCATATTTCGAAAATGAAATAGAGGTTGGATAAATTACCTAAAGGTCCTTGCGACTAATGGGTTTACATGGATGTTGACTAATCAGATGTGTTATCATTTTGAGGTGACCTATGGTTGGTACCCAAAATCGATTAAGTATGAAAAAGTTATTTTTGATTCTTGTGTATGAAGCTTCTGGTCTATGAAATTTATTTTTTGTTAAAGATGAGTACCCGCCGTAACAAATGTATATTGGTATTGAACACCAAGCTATGTGTGGGGATGTTGAACCTCAAAAAAAAAAAAAAAAAAAAAAAAACTTATTTTGGATCGGGAGTGTCTCAGTGTACGGTTGGGGTAAATGGTAGAACCTTTACTATAGTGTTGATATGCGCGATGATGTCCCAGTTGGATTTAATCCTGGAAATGGACTAGCGATCAGCAAATTGTGTTATGTTAACTGTGTGTACTTGTTGAGGTGAAGAATTAAGATCTAGTTGCATTGATATGTATATGGGTGCAAAAGGGTAAGACTTATAATGATAGTCGAGAAAAGAGGCTAGTTAAGTTACTTACCCCGCCAATGTGATGAATGCAATGGAATAGACGTGAAACTTTTGGTCTCGAATGACCGGTTCTTTTGCGGTAGGACATTGGCAACGCATGAAATAGTGGTGGTGATCCGAAATTGTCTGCGTTGAATGTGTACCGGCAAAAGTTGTTGTTGTTTCGTGAACGTCAGTAATTGCGGTGTATGGGTGTGGTGTAACCATAGGAGAGAAGAAGTTTTGGGTTGTGTCGAAATGAGCGTGCGAACCTTGTTTCACGACGTGGTTGCCATGAGTCGTGGATTCAAACCGCTTTCGAAAATCATTTTTGGGAAAACTTAGCTTGTGCCTAAGTAATGATTTAGTATCATGTTGGAGAATTCCGAAATTTTAGCAACCATATCGGAATAAGTATGAGGTTGTTAAAAGTTTAGTGATATGAGACGCCCATGTATTTCTGGACATAATGCGAGTGGGTTAATAAAGTTTATATTTACTAACGGAATTGGGGTGACCAAACCAAACACAAGTTGTAGGTTTGAGTGTTGGTCGACTTGTGCTTGCCGATTGGTAACATAATACCTAGTTTTGGTGTGAATCAATTGTTTTATGGTTTCAGTGGAGGCTAGAAATCGGTAATTTCTTTAGACGATAAGATTTGATGGTAGAAATATTTTATGTAATTAGACAATTACTGAATAGTTTGATTGTGTACAATGGATGAGACACTAAGAATTCTATTGTGTAAGTATTTTGTGGATCTAGTAAAATGAAATTGTGCTAGAGTCTCGAGTGGAGATGAGACTAGCTAGTGTATGATGGATGTTAAACGATGCATTTAGATAGATATGGGATCAGGAGTTCCCCATTCGCTGAAGTTCGAGAGTGTTATCGGGATTCTTAACGTATGTTAGGATTGATAGATGGATAGGTGTTAGAGATCTATGGTTCTTGATGGATATAAGAGAAAATCTTTAGTCTGAATTATGGATTAGTTCCCATGACACTCGAGTTATTAAAGGCTGAGATCTTAACATTTGGACATTGAAGAGTTAGTTCATGAATTGGTTTGGTGATATCATGATTTAGTGGTGTATGCCCTTAGTGACTGATTAAGTAATCTTAATGGATTAGAGAATCGAATTGTGATTTTGGTTGAATATTCTTGTGCCTAAGGTCTAGGTGATGATTTTATTTTCCGAGGTATGTTTAATTTTCGGGGACGAAAATTCTTATAAGAGGGGGAGGATTGTAACACCCCAATTTTTAATCTTTAAAAATATAGTATCAGTCCTGGAAGCCTCGCTTGATCGAGAGATTCTCGCCTGAGCGAAAAAGGATCCTGGGAGGGTGAAATCCTAGACTATACTGGAGGATTCTCGCCTGGGCGAGAAATGGCAATTTTGGGCTGTTGACACAGTGTAATCGATTACACTCTGCTGGTAATCGATTACACTCTGCTGGTAATCGATTACACTCTTCTGGTAATCGATTACATAGTATTAAAAGCATCAGATATGTGCATCTGACACAGTGTAATCGATTACACATTTCTGGTAATCGATTACACATTGCTTGTAATCGATTAAACATTTCTTGTAATCGATTACACATTTCTTGTAATCGATTACACATTGCTGGTAATCGATTACACATTTCTGGTAATCGATTACACATTGCTGGTAATCGATTACACGTTTCTGGTAATCGATTACACGATGCTGGTAATCGATTACACGTTGCTGGTAATCGATTACATCGTATTAAAAGCATCAGATATGTGCATCTGACACAGTGTAATCGATTACACACTACTGGTAATCGATTACACCATATTAAAAGCATCAGATATGCGAATTTTTCACGTTGTAATCGATTACACCATGTTGGTAATCGATTACACCATGTTGGTAATCGATTACAACCCGACGACACCTCTTTAAAACAGAAACCCAAACACATTTTAAGGTTAAAAACTTTGAAGGGAGGTGAGAGAAGAGAGCTTTTCCAAGGGCAAGGAGTTTTGATACTCACCTAAGAGCTTGAGAAGAGGTAAAACTCTTGATTCTAACTCTTTTCTTCTCTCTTAAACTCATTTTGGGTATGTTGGATCTCTTCTCCAAATGTGAGAAACCATGGAAACTCATCCTTTGGAGTTATGGTTCGTTTTATGTGTTAGTTTAGAGTTAGTATTTCGAGAATGGAAAAGGTTTGTGGGTTGATTCATGAAAACCCAAAACCCTAAAGGGATAATGTGGTTAAAGTGGAAAATGGGTAAAATGCTAAAGGTAGAAGATGAGTTTACGTTCTAATGTTGAAAATATGATGAATATCTTGTATGGTTAAATAATGCAATATAAGTTGTTTATGTGATATTTGGAATAAATGACTAACATTGTGATTGTATGGTGGGAATGGGAAAGATCCTAGAGTTGGCGGCGGTGACGGTGGAACTAGCGCAGTTACCAAGAACCCAACCCAACGCGCACCAAGGTAAGGATAAGTCTTTAATTTTGCATTTGAAATAGAAAATGTGTATTTTCTGGTTATGCAAAGATTAAGTTGTAAATTACGCATTTAGTATAAACATATATGGGTGTGTTTATATTAAAGATGGCGTAGATTTACGGAAAAGGAAAATGTGGGTATTTTCTGGTTATGAAATGAATAAGTCGTAAATTGCGCATTTAGTATAAACATATATGGGTGTGTTTATACTAAAGTATGCGTAGATTTACGGAAGATGGAAAACGTGTGCGTTTTCTGGTCATGCAATAACTATATTGTGAATCACGTAGTTAGTATAAACATATATGGGTGTGTTTATACTAAAGATGGCGTGGATTTACGGGAAATGATTGATGGTGAATTCAATGAAAAGAAAATATATTTTTAGCCGACCATAAATGGTTAGCGACTTCGGCCCGAGTTTATGAGGCAACACTTGGGCCCGAGTTTATGAGGCAACACTTCGGCCCGAGTTTATGAGGCAACACTTCGGCCCGAGTTTATGAGGCAACACTTCGGCCCGAGTTTATGAGGCAACACTTCGGCCCGAGTTTATGTAGCAACACTTCGGCCCGAGTTTATGAGGCAACACTTCGGCCCGAGTTTATGAGGCAACACTTCGGCTCAAGTTTATGTAGCAACACTTCGGCCCAAGTTTACGCGGCATGTTTTCTTTATAAAAGAGATGAGAATTTGTTTTTAGCTAACCCTAAGGGGTGTAGCGACTTCGGCTCGAGTTTATGTAGCAACACTTCGGCCCGAGTTTACGTGGCATGTTTTCTTTATAAAAGAGATGAGAATTTGTTTTTAGCTAACCCTAAGGGGTGTAGCGACTTCGGCTCGAGTTTATGTAGCAACACTTCAACTCGAGTTTATGTAGCAACACTTCGGGCCGAGTTTATGAGGCAACACTTCGGCTCGAGTTTATGTAGCAACACTTCGGCCCAAGTTTACGCGACATGTTTTCTTTATAAAAGAAATGAGAATTTGTTTTTAGCTAACCCTAAGGGGTGTAGCGACTTCGGCTCGAGTTTATGTAGCAACACTTCGGCCCGAGTTTACGTGGCATGTTTTCTTTATAAAAGAGATGAGAATTTGTTTTTAGCTAACCCTAAGGGGTGTAGCGACTTCGGCTCGAGTTTATGTAGCAACACTTCGGCCCGAGTTTACGCGGCATGTTTTCTTTATAAAAGAGATGAGAATTTGTTTTTAGCTAACCCTAAGGGGTGTAGCGACTTCGGCTCGAGTTTATGTAGCAACACTTCGGCCCGAGTTTACGCGGCATGTTTTCTTTATAAAAGAGATGAGAATTTGTTTTTAGCTAACCCTAAGGGGTGTAGCGACTTCGGCTCGAGTTTATGTAGCAACACTTCGGCCCGATTTTATGAGGCGTGTTTTATTGGTAAAAAGGATGAGAATCTGCTTTTAGCTAACCCTGAGGGGTGTAGTGACTTTGGCTCAAGTAATGCAGCAAGACAAAATGAATTTCGGAAATGGTTTACTAACCCTTTTTCTAATGTGGATTATCTTATAATGACGTTTATTGAATTAACGACTTACTCCTTTGTGTGTTTTGTACTTTTGTCATTGATAATCCCATTGCAGGTAAATAGATGAATGGAGTATGCTAGGTCGGGAGCTTTAGGAGCTTTAGACTTCGGATTCACTATTTATGTTTCGTATTCTAAATGACTACTTGTGGATTTAAATGTTTGTAACCATGCGTAATGTTATATTGGAGGATCAGAACCTTTGAGGTCTTAGTACTCATAGTGAATGATATGAATGAATTATGTTTTTCCGCAATTTAAATTATATGATAATATAATAGGTTAAAAGATTTATTCAATGAATGATTCATGAGGACTTCTAACTAAAATGATTATGTATGACATTATTGATTCGTGGATTGAGTGTGAGGAGAGAAATAAGATTTTGGAGTAAGGATATTAAATTGGTAATGTGAGTTATGAGTGATTGCATGGAATTGAATTAAAATGAGAAAAAATTTCAAGGGTAGAAAATCGGGTCGTTACATCATCCACCTAGCAAACCTTGTTAACACTGTTAACTCACTCTTTTCTTCTCCATCTAATTTTGTTGAATGTAGAAAAAAGAAATGTATTGCACCACCACAAAGGAACTTTGGTTGGATAGAGAAGAAAAGTGTGAATTAATAGTATTAACAAGGGTTTAGTAGGTGGATGATGAGTTGAATTTTTTTACACATGTCATTATATGATTGGGTGCAAATACCATTAGTACATATAATACTACACCCAATTTAGTCCTATCTTTATATCCACCATTTCAAGATGTCATCTTTTTGGTGTTACCTTTGAGTACAATAAAAATAAAATTAAATGCAAAACGATATAAACACTATTGCTTAACAAAGGCCTTTTTTCTTTTTTATGATTTACATGGGTGATATTAGAAGTTACTCCATCCTCATGCCGTGATCTTAGCGCCAAGGATCAAAATCCAAAACTATTCGGAATATGTAGGGTATAAATAAAACTACAAAAAAAAAAAGAGAAGTAAATATGGCAAATTCTTTCATTGTTATAATCATATAGACAAAATGATTATATATAATTTAAATCAAATCACATTTATTATTTTTAGTCAAAACTTTAAATATCTGTCTTTCAATAATAAAAAATTATTATGTAAAACAATTTAGTCTTAGTAATACACAAAAACTATTTTATTGACTAATTAAAATTTTATTATATTGGAAAATAGTATAAATGATTAACATCGATATTAGATCTAAATTATTGAAGAAACTGAAATAAAATAAATGATATGTTGCTCCTTAAAAAATTAAAATTATTTCAAAGTTTAAATGAAACATAATCATAGCATTTAAGTCCAGAATCAATCAAATTATCACTATCACTATAAGAGAGTTTTGTAACATGTCTTTATGAAATATAAAATCAAATTGGATGTTGATCTCCATATATTGAGGTAAAAAAGTTATCCAGAATTAGACATTTTTGTCGCTAAGAAAATGTTTTGCGTCAATCATCAAATGTACAATCAATTAATGCTTATATGAAATTTTTCATATGTAATTACTTCTCACAAATTCTTTTTTGAGTTAATTACATTGATACCCCTGAATTTTAGTAAAATTATACAAATCACCCATTCCTTTTTTGTCCTTACACGAACCACTCATAATTTTATACATATATTACACTGATCACCCCTAATGAGATATAAGTGTAATATTTTAAACAAAAAACATATGATATGTGTAATTAAGTTAAACAAAATATTTTATATTGTGTAGACATATCCAAATAATGTAAAAGTCAATGCATCTTCATTATTTAGTTCATTACAAAATAGTATAAGTGTTATATAAATATCTCATTGTAGTTGTTAATATATTGTGTAATGAAACAAAAATAATAATAAAAACACTCAGTTTTGTACTATTTGGAATTGTTTACACAATATATAATATTTTGTTTAACTTAATTACACTCACCACACATTTTTTATTTAAAATATTACACTTATATCTCATCAGGATGGTTAGTGTAATATAAATATAAAATTAGGGGTGATTTGTGTAAGAGGAAAGGGTAGTTTGTGTAATGACAAAAAAATGAGAGGTTTGTGTAATTTCAATAAAACTCAGGGGTGTGAGTGTAATTAACTCTATTTTTTTCCCTTTATGTAATTATAAAAATAAAAAGGAACCAAAATTGCTATTTATAAGAGTTCAGATATGTGAACACCCATTTTTGTCTAGCCTAGAGAAAGCCCAAAACTTGTATTCAAAAAATTATTAGTTTCTCAAAATAAACAAATGATTTTTTAAATAAAAAGTTAAAAGCAAAAAAAATCAAATTGAAAATGGACTTCTAGAAACCCATACATTTTTCTAAAAACTCATAAGCAAAATAATAAAGTTTATTTTATTTATTTTAATTTTTACGAAATTATTATATTAAATAAATAAAAATAATTTGTATGGATTTTTTAAAATTATTTTCGAATTTATTAAATTAAATATATTAAGAATGTTCTTTAGTATCTTCAATTTTAATTTCAAAAATAAAAAATAATGAGTCAAAACCAGATTATTAGAATCCCTTAAAATATGCTACCAACTTAATCCAAAAAAGATTTTGAGTTTATTATTTTTAGGGTTTAAGTTGTATTGATTATACTATAAATATGATAGTTTAGGGTAGATGTGTCAACACGGCTACCCGGACGGGCTTAGGCTAGCCTACATCGGGTTCGGGCTAATCCAGATCGAGCTAAAAAACCTAGATATAATTCATGCAAAACAAGTTGTAGCTCAAGCCCGCCCTAAGCGGATTGCGGGTTTTGGTGGATCAGCCCGCATAATACTAAAAAATTTAATTATATTTTAACATATTTAATATATATATATATATAATCTATAACTTTTTTTTATGAGCATAATCTATAACTTCTTAACACACGTGTTATGCCCAATACAACCAAACTTATAGATTTAATGTTTTGTGTTTGAGTTAAGATGTGATATCAAGTCCACTTGTATGAATTTTAACACCCTCATTTATTAAACATTTCATTTCTATTGAACCCTCACACTCTAACACAATATAATTGGTAACTTCATTTTAATAAATAAATCTTTGAACATTATAAAAAATAACATCATCTTGATTTATAGTAATGGTAGTATAAACTCACGTTCAGAATGAACTATATATGTCAAACATCGTCATAGTATAGGATCATTATGCTTTACTTTCTGTTTTAAGGTAATTTCTATGCTCTTTATCAACACTTTCATTGTGAACTATTATGTTAAATTTGGTTGTGTAAAATTCGATATCATAAACAATTATGTTGTCTTTAAGTTTTGTTGTAAAAGTTATTTTTCTTATTATATTTTTTTGTAGAAGTTAAATCTAATTAAATACACAATTACGAAAAGAAAAGTGAGATTCATATGGTGTAATGTCTTCTCATTTGATTTGATACATGATTTTGTTATTATTCTTAAAAGGATATCATGTAAAATAGGAAAAATGTGATTATGTTTAACTTTATAAAATTATTGTAAATTATAATACAATATATATTTTATATTTTATATTTTTAATTATAAGTTATTTTATAAAATAATTTTCAAATATGGCTAAAAGGTCAAAAAAATAAAATAAAAATAAATAATGGAAAACAGGTAGCCCGAACCCGCCTGGATATGCCCGATCAGAGTCCGATTTTAATATAGTCCAGTCAAACCGAGTTAAAAGCCCAGATTTAATGAAAATTGTCTAGTATAATACCAAAAGTCTATAAAGTTTTGGGTTTTGGCAGGCCGACTCGGTCAGACCTGCCCAATTTGACACCTCAACTTTAGGCGTTCATTAGGGGGGGAATCTGAGAGAAAAAAGAGAGAAAATGTGGAAAAGGTAGACAGAAGAGAGTGATCGTGGGATCCAATGTGGCAGCCACAGAGTAGAGAGCGTTCATCTGCCATTGACCACTGAAGGAATGATTAACTCAAGGTTGACCATCCAATAAACTAATCAAATATTGCCACGTGGGTAGGCGCAACTGGATTCGCGTAGGCGCGTCCACTCATGAACGAGGCGCCTTCTCCCAGCTTTTTATCCGCTGCAGTAGCGTACAGATCAAGCACTATGTACACGCAATACTGTCCAATTGCTTTTTGCCACATTGGCAGCGCAAGTCTACCGCATAGGCGTGACCGCACAAGACCTCGGCTTCTCCACTGGGGTTCATTTTTCTACGGCCAAGTCTATATTAAGCATGGTATTCCTTAGTTTAGTCTAATTGCTTGTGAACACGTGGACTATGCTTCACTGTCGCCCATAACAGCTACTTTGAGGGCGACATATAGCCGACTCTTCCTGTTTCTACCCACACGAGTATATTGGCAATAATTTATAGTATTTTGTACCATTAATTTATAATCCCAGTAAATAGAAAAATACAATTATATTATGACTTATTTTTGTTATTTATCACAGAACAAAAAATAAATAATTATAATGTGCTATATAATAAATTACAAAGTAGAATCTAATCCCTTATATGTAGCCAATAATAAACTAACCTTTTTCAATTTGAATAAATTTGGTTTTTTATTTATTTCAATCACATTAACAAAAATGGAGTATAAAAATGAAGTTAATAAATTTAAAAAATTTGTTTTTTAAATAAAAATGGAAAGGAACTTAATAATAATAGAATTAGATATTATCTTAAATTTTAAGATATGATGCGGTGACATTAGTGTTGCATTTCACTTTCTTAAAATTTAAAATAATTACTTTTTTCATGAGTCAAATATTTTAAACATAAAAAAAATGATTAAATCTTAACTAATCCTTAATATGAGCCGCGATATCGGATAAAGTACTTTACTCATATTTATAAATGTATTAGATATGACTTAATACCTTATTTTTAATCAAACAATTTTGACTCAATCTACAAAGGTGATAAATCTCAACTAATCCCTAGTATGAGGGATATCTGACATATGGGTTGTACTTCACTCACATTAATAGAGTTATTAATTGGGATTTAACACTCTTTTTAAAAAGAAAATAATAAAATCAACTCAAGCAAGAAACCATTTTTTACCCGAGAACTTCATAGCCTTGATTCCCTATCAACTATAGGGATACATAACAGCATGGTCCCACATTGTCAGACACAATAATAAATAAATAAAATTTGTCTTTTTAAATAACCAAAAATGATTTCAAAGTATAATATAAGCCATATAATTTAGTGAGGGTACTGCTTAAAGCGGACGGATAGAGGTTAATACATTCTCTATTCCGTAACCGACTCCCAAATCTATATATAAAAACTCCAAAACCCAAGGTAATTGAGTTAAAAGATTTTTCTACATTTTTGACTGAAAAAATGTACTAGCGACTCTAACAAAATTGTGCAGCCAAAAATAGGGACACGACAGCTGATGCCTCTACTGAGGACTTTTTTAAGAGAGTTAGACCCATAATCACTAATTGCATGGCTAATTGTACTTTTTAATTATTTGGTTATTTATTTTTATTTCATAGGAAAATAATTGTCTATTTTATTGTTATAGATTTTTGACAATGTTTCAAATTGAATTCATATGCTTCCTAATAAAATACATTGCACTATCATAGTGCACATACCTATGTCATATACTCGGATATTAGATTAGAAGGGACATCTACTTTGCCGATGTGGACTTTGGGTCTCACTTGTATTAGCTTGATGAACTACTCAGATTGTCACCATATATCATGAGCCTTACCGGTGTGGACTACGAGTCCCACTTATGATCCCTATGATATTTGAGTTTCTTTTCTTTACGATTGGGTGCAATTTTGGAACCTTATAGGGAGTATAAAACTTGTCAAGGCATCCACTATACCTTAGAACTCTACCCTAGAATGTTGTTCCATAGACATTCCAAAAAACCTTGTAGGTGTACCTAATCCAAACCTGAGAAGCATATTGTATAATTTATCATTCCAACAGTTGGGACTCATGTCCTCTAAAATAAAGTGACCCAAATGACATAGGATATCATTGTACATGGATATCCTTACACCATAGGCACATCATCTGTATGCCAAATAAAGTACCCATAATAGGATCCATCATCCTATGGGTCATCATTGACACTTTATCTATGGTGATGATGGCTAACCACCCGAAGACAGGTCCATTACCCTAAAGGGCATGCATTTTGCATTTTTGACATTTCATTCATGCATACAAAAAACATATCTTAAAAAAATTCACCCACACATGCATCAAAATAAAAAATATATAAATCAAACATTTATTCACTCATGCATATAAATCATTCAAACATTTATTCTCTCATTCATCCATTCAATTACTCATGTATTCATGCATTCAAAAAAAAAAAAAAAACCATTATGCATTCATGCGCATTTAAAAAATAGACATACATACACTCTTTCATTCTTGCATTCTCATGCATTCATCCAAAAAAATAATTTAATCATTCATGCATTATCATATCATGCATTCTAATTCACTATATCATTTCATTTACTAATGTTGATATCCTCATTCAGTATCATAACATAACAAAAACAAAATCATGCATCTTCTCGTATATCGTGATCTTCATGCATTCTAAGTCAAGCACATCATACATTACATTTTCCAAGAGTCTTAAAGCACTAAAACAGTCGCATGCATTCCTTAGTTGCATCATATGCTTTTTTATATAAAAAATTGCATTCTCACATCTTTCATACATCCCAACATAAATCAAATACATAGTCATTAGCAGTACTTGTATCTCATGCATAATTTTAAGTTATAAGTTGTATACCAATTAATGTAACATGATACAAAAAAGAGAGAAAAATGTTCATTCCATGCATACCATGCATCATTAAAAATCATTGGCTCTACATAAATTTATGATCTCAATGCTAAAGAAACTCAATTGATTTTAAGATCACTGTTGTTGGAATCGACAAAAAAACAATCATGGTTGAATCTGAATACATGCGAGAAGATAGAAAGATTTTGTAAGGACCCAAATTTTACCCTTGAAATTTTTTCCTTATTTTATTCATCCTTCATATATTTTCCTACGACTTTTAAATATCAATACCAACAACTCAACTTAAGTCTCATTTCCATACTCTTATCAATTTCATAACTTCAAAATAAGACACATGTTCGCATAGCAGAAAATCATAATTCATTCATAGATCCCGGTAACTACCGCATACAATTAGCTATGGGATTCCAAAATACCCATAGCTACGAATATCCAGAGTTACAAATATTCATGTTCAAAATACAATTATTCATATTACAAAAAAATGAATACAAGGACTTCCAAAAAGAATTAAAAGCTTCTATGCTCCTAATCAAAACGTCCTTACATCTTCCACCTACCTGCAATGGGATTAACATTGACCATACATAGAAACACAAAGGAGTAAGTCGTTAACGTAAAATAATGTCAATACACGTTAATCCACATTTTAATAGAGTTAAGTAAAAACTTAGAATTAAATATACTTAAAACCTTTTTCTTTGTTTGTACTTTTGAAAACATGCTCCATAACTTGAGCTAAAGTTTGCTACATTGCTTGAGCCAAAGCTTGCTACATTGCTTGAGCCAAAGCTTGCTACATTGCTTGAGCCAAAGCTTGCTACATTACTTGAGCCAAAGTCGCTAACCAATCATGGTCAGCTAAAAACGAGTTTTATTTCCATTGACAATCCACCAATACATAAATAGTAAATCCACACCATCATCATTACAAACATACCCATATATGCTTATAGCAATTAAGTGATTTACAGTTCATTTCATTATTCCGATTTTTATTTCCATTGGCACTCCACCAATACATAAACAGTAAATACACACCATCATCGTTACAAACATACCCATATATGCTTATAACAATTAAGTGATTTACAATTCATTTCATTATCCATAATCAGAAATATCCACACATTTTCCATCACAATGAATAAGTTAAAGACTTATCCTTACCTTGGTGAGTGTTGGGTTTGGTTCCTGGTAACTTCGCAAGTTCCACCGACACCGCCACCAACTTTAGGATCTTTCCACATTCCCATCATATAACACAATGTTAGTCATTTGTTTCCAATATCACGTAAACAACTTATATTGCATTATTTAACCATACAAGATATTCATCACATTTTCGATGTTTCTAAACTACTTTCATCATAAGTATACAACCATCTAAAGCATGCATATTCATCTCATATTTCAACATTAGAAAGTAAACTCATCTTCCACCTCTATCATTTTACTCCTTTTCCCCTTTTACCACATTTTCACTTTAGGGTTTTGGGGTTTTTATGATTCAACCCCCAAGCCCTTTCCATTCTTGAAATACTAATTCTAAACCAAGAGTTTACAAGATAAAAACAACATAAAACGAACCATAACTCGAAAGGATGAGTTTCCATGGTTTCTCTCATTTTGAGAAGAGATCCAGCATACCCAAAATAAGTTTCAACGGGAAGAAGAGAGTTAGAAATAAGAGATTTACCTCTTCTCAAGCTTCTAAATGACTCACAAGCCTTCTTGCTCTTGAAAAAGCCATATTCTCTCACTTCTCTATAGGTTAACCCTCATAAATGTGTTTGGGGTCCCCTATTTAATGTAACAGCGTCGGATCCTCGCTTAAGCGAGCTTATTCTCGCTCAAGCGAGAAAATCCCGCCCATTTGAAAAACTCAGACCTGACCCTCTCGCCCAGGCGAGGGAACTCTCACTGAGGATCGGCATCTCTCACTCAAGTGAGGATCCTCTCGCTCAAGCGAGGATCTTACAGCCTCGACAGCTCCAAAATGTCACATTTCCTCGCCCAGGCGAGCCAATCTCTCGCTCAGGCGAGACCACTCTCGCTCAAGCGAGCCAACTCTCGCTCAGGCAAGAATCCTTCCTTATAGCCCAGGATTTTACCCTCCCAGTTGAGACTTCCTCGCCCAGGCGAGCCAACTCTCGCTCAGGCGAGACCACTCTTGCTCAAGCGAGCCAACCCTCGCTCAGGCGAGAATCATTCAATATTGTAACGACCCAAAATTCTACCCTTGAATTTTTTTCCTTATTTAATCCAATTCCATACATTTAACAATCAATCATAATTACCGAGTGATTAAATTTATTTTAAAAGTCTCACTTCACACTCACACCCTATCTTTGAACCATAAGTAACATACAACATTCGATAGCAGAAAAACATAATTCATTAATATAACCTAGTAACCACCGCATACAATTAGCTATGGGTTTCCAAAACACCCATAACTACATATATCCCGAGTTACTAGTCTCCCTGATCAGTATCATACACAAAAATAGGATTCATAGTACCATTAGTTACTTCAATTAAAATCAATTAAGGTTACAAAAGAATGTAATAAGAGACATTAAAAACCAAAGTCTCTAATCCCCTACTCAAAATCATCCTTCTCCGTCCACCTACTTGCAATGGGATTAACATTTACCATGCACAAACAACGCAAAGGAATAAGTCATTAATTCAATAAAACTCCATGTCAGTTAATCCACATTTAATAGTTTTCACAGGGATATAATTTAAATACTCTTAAAAACATTTTTTGTCATCTATACTTTTGAAAAACCATGCTACATAACTCGAGCTAGAGTCGCTAACCCATTATGGTCGGCTAAAACGAGTTTTATTTTCATTGTTACTCCACCAATACATAAACCCTAAATACACCTATCATCACTACAAACATACCCATATATATTTGTAGTGACTAAGTGATTTACCATTTATGTCATTATATTTCGAGTCTTATTTCCATTGGTACTCCCCCAATAAGTTTCGAGTCTTATTTCCATTGGTACTCCCCTAATAAGTTTCGAGTCTTATTTCCATTGGTACTCCCCCAATAAGTTTCGAGTCTTATTTCCATTGGTACTCCCCCAATAAGTAAACCTTAAACTCACTTCTAACCATTATCAACATACCAATATATGTTCATAATGATTAAGTGATTCACATTTTATCCATCATCCATAACAGAAAGTCCACGCATTTTCCACATAATGCATAAATTAAAGACTTATCCTTACCTCGGTGAGTGTTGGGTTTGGTTTTTGGTGACATCGCAAGTTCCACCGGTACCACCTCCAAACTTAGGATCTTTCCTCATTCCCACCACATAACACAATGTTAGTCATTCATTCCAAATAACAAATAAATAACTTATATTGCATTATTTAAACGTACAAGATATTTATCATGTTCTCAATGGTTCTATACTACTTTCATTAAGAGTTTTCAACCATCTAAAACATAAATATCATCTCATATTTTAACATTGTAAAGGAACTCATCTTCTACCTCTAGCATTTTACCCATCTTTCCTCTCTAACCTCATTTTCTCTCTCTAGGGTTTTGGGTTTCCATGAGTCAATCCACAAACCCCTTTCCATTCTTGGAATACTAACTCAAAACCAAGAGTTTACAAGGTACAAATGACATAACATGAACCACAACTCGAAAGAGAGAGTTTCCATGGTTTTACACATTTTGAGAAGAGATCCATAATACCAAAAATGGGTTCTCAAGGGAAGAAGAGAGTTAGGATAGAGAGTTTTACCTCTTCTCAAGCTCTTGAACAAGAATCAAAGCTCCTAGACCTTGGGAATGCTCTCTTCTCTTATCTCTCTTCAATTCTTAACCAAAAATGTGTTTGGGGTTTCCCTCATTTAATGTTCTCGTCGGGTTCTCGCTTAAGCGAGCTTTCTCTCGCTCAAGCGAGAAAATCCCGCCCATTTTAAAAACTCAACTCTGACCCTCTCGCTCAAGCGAGGGATTCTCGCTCAAGCGAGGGATTCTCGCTCAAGCGAGAATCTCACAGTGTCAGCCAGCCCCAAATGCAATTTCTCGCCCAGGCGAGACATCTCTCGCTCAGGCGAGAATCCTCCAGTATAGCCCAGGATTTCACCCTCCCAGTTGAACCTCTCTCACTCAAGCGAGGATCCGAGGACTGATACTATAATTTTAAAGACTTAAAATTTGGAGTGTTACAAGTATAGCCCAGGATTTCACCCTCCTAGTTGAGCCTTTCTCGCCCAGGCGAGAATCCCTCGCTCAAGCGAGAATCCCAGGACTGATACTATAATTTTAAAGACTTAAATTTAGGGTGTTATAGATTTCCATATTGTGATTGAGACTACATGAGCTAAACTCGTCACAGAAGATGGGACAACTTCTCCTGCCTCAGTCCAGTTAGAGACCAATTTGAAAATGTATCCTCACTTGAGTACCATTGTCAAGGTCAAGTCAGTCCTACACTCATTCATATTTCGTGAATAAAGATTTATTTGTGCATATATTTTTAACAAGTACATACTGATACACTGGTCATGCAAATTTCACCATATCATACCTAATCCTACCAACCATATACCCAACTCACCATAATTACCCAAAAAACAAAAAACACAATAAAATAATCCAAAATTAATTCATGCATTACTATGAGATATTTGATTCAAATTAAAATGGAGGATGATGCAAATATAAAACCCAAAATGATGTACATTTTTAGGCAACTTTTTCTTATGACACAAGGCTTCTTTGTAATTCTCAAACACTAAAAATATATCCATAGTCACCCCATTTGAGTCTAGACGTTATGAAAGAAGATTATTTTACAACCCTCAACATGTCAACAATCCCGGGAAGGTAGTTTTTGAATGATGTTCCTTGAAATTCAATTATTAAAGTAAAATACACTCTTCCACACACTTAGGTGACTGAACAACAAGAGAATATAAGGAGCGTTCTTAGTCTGAAGAAAAAAAAAGCAATTTTTTTATAAAAGGTCCGTTGAGAATCCATAATTCATATCTCAAGGAAAAGTTGGGGCAAAAGGAAAATGCAAAATTAATGACAAAAGGGAACCTTTCTTCGAAATATTCTTGTCTAAAATTTTAGGCTATTATGACAATCTTTAAAGTTCACTTAGTAGTTGAATGTCATGCTAGAAAATTGTTAAAAAGTCATTGTTGAGGACTTATTTGCTTAGATGTGCATCATGACAAAAATGCTTACTCCACTAATCTCATAAAATTTTGATAAAAATATTGCATCTTTAATGCAAAAGTTAAAATTCATTTACTCACTATTATCATGAACTCATCACCACTCACAGCCAAAAACACAAAATTCAATTCTATCATTATCACCACCACCATATATTCATAAGCCAAACCCAAATTAAATTTTATCATCACTACCACATCACTACTCATAGCCCAAACACTTGCCAAAGTTTGCATGATCATTATTTTAGTATCTTTTTTAAAAGAGTTATGCATGAAGTAAAAAGGTCTATAGTAAAGAGAAAAATATAAGCCTCCCAAACTGGGGCACATTTTTGGTCTAATACTTTCTAGTCCAAATCTATCAGATCAATGTGAATAGAAGGACGATTGTTATATTACACTGAAACAATTTTTGGGTTGATCACACTTTCTAGTGGAAAGTCACAAGAAGCCTAAACTGAGGCAATTTTTGGGTTGATCTCATTTTCTACATTTTTAACCATAAAATATAGTGGCGACTCTAACAAAGTCGCACAACTGAAAATCGGGGCGCAACAAGATCCAATCTCTATCACTTTCTTTTAGTAAATGATTCAAGAATCCTCACAAAATAAACTACAGATAAACAATCAACCACTGTTATAAAAATTGGTTCGTGCCAACCGGTTCAACTGGTAAACTGGTAAACGGTTCCAATACGAGTACGATACAATAATTATACCGGTTATGCAATCATATTGGTCAAAATTGGTCAAAACTGGTCATACCAACCAGTTTTCAATTGAATCGTACCAGTCATATCGATTGATTTTTTATTTACAATTATCTTTTAATGAAAATGAAATTGTTATTTTATTGATTTTTCAATATTAATGTTAATATATTATATATGTATATCTAACTTCACTCGTATGTGTAACACCTCAAATTTCGTTTTCAGAATGAATAGAAAACTTAGAGTGTTGGGGTGTATATTGGACAATTCCTGCGACCTAGGGTATGGTCTTACATGCTTCTTTGAAAACCTTATGTGTTGAGATTGTTTGAATTGTGCTAATTGTTAAGTGGTTATGTGCATTGTTATTATACAAATTCGATTAATGACAAGTGAGTGAGTACAGGTACCCATGGCAGGAAGAGGAAGAGGAAGAGAGACAAGTCAGAACGTCCCGAATGATTTATTGGCTTAAATGGTGGCGGCATTGCAGCAAGTCAATGAGAACTTGCACAATCTGAACCAGAATCCGGCGCCAAGTCCGAGTTCACACCCACTAGTTCCACCTGGGCCAACAGAATACCGAGGGCTGGATGAGTTCTGCAGGATGAATCCCAGTCAGTTCCATGGGGGATTTGCTCCTGAAGCTGCCATCGAGTGGATCCAAGGGGTGGAGCGGATCTTCAGAGCCATGAACTATACGGAGGCTCAGAAGTTGGCTTATGCCACTTACATGTCAGTGAGAGAGGCCGAGAATTAGTGGGAGTTCACTCGACGCCAAATGGAGGCGGAGGGACAACTGATTTCCTGGGATACATTTAAGGTGAAATTCCTCCATAAATATTTTCCTGCTGATTTGAGGAGGCAAAAAGAGATGGAGTTTCTAAGATTGGAGTAGGGTGACCTGTCGGTGGGAGCATATGCGGCCAAATTTGAAGAATTGGCCCGATTTTGCCCTTACTCGGAGTTGGAGGTGGACGGAAGGTCCAAGTGCTCAAAATGTGAATCGGGTTTGAAGCCCAAACTGAAGACGATGCTTAGGCATCAAGAGATCTCCGACTTTGCTACCTTGGTCAACAAGTGCAAAATGGTTGAAGATGATATGAAGGCGGATGAAGTGATGACGCCAAAACCACTTCCTCCCAAACACTCTAGACCTCACAGGAATTTATCGCATGAGAAAGGGAAGGGCAAGGTGTTTCAAGAGGAACGAAAACCTTACTCTCGTCCGACAAGTAGTTGAGGTTACTCCTCGCATGGGCCGAGGACTCATGCCAATGCCGAAGGGTCACGGTTGAACTCTCATCCTATGTGCAGTAAATGTGGTCGAGCTCATGTTGGTGACTCGTGCCCCGGAATGACACTAACCTGTTTTCATTGCAAGGAGGGTGGGCATGTCCGAAGACACTGTCCTAAGCTACCGCAGAGTGTGAATGTGGTGAGGGCTGAACGTCCTCGATCCACTGGTAGAGTGTTCACCATGAGTGGTGTAGAGGTATCGGGTGCAGATGGCCTGATAAAAGGTAATTGCATCGTGGCAGGTATTCCCCTTTTAGTGTTGTTTGATTCAGGAGCGACACACTCCTTTGTATCTATTGAATGCGTGGATAGACTGAAATTTCAAACTGAGTCGTTGCTTTTCGACTTGGTCTTATCCACCCCAACTAATGTACCTGTGGTGGTGTCGACAATTGTGTCTCGATGTTCGATGGTGGTGAATGGTAGGACTTTTACAGTGGATTTAATCTGCTTACCACTATCCCAGTTAGATATAATTTTGGGGATGGACTGGTTGTCGGCAAATCGTGTGGTGCTTAATTGTGCTGATAAGACCGTGGTATTCGGGAATCTAGATGAGATTTCTGATGAGGTTATTAACATAAGGCCGTTATCGGCAAAGGAAGTCAGGACTTCCTGTAAGGAGGGAGGGGTCGTGTTTATGTTGTTGGCATCCCTGGAGGGTATTGAGAAACCCAAGATTGAGGACATTCCGATAGTTCGCGAGTTTCCTGAGGTATTTCCTGGTGATATTCCGGAATTGCCTCTAGTGAGAGAAGTTGAATTCTCTATAGACTTAGTGCCTGGAACGGGACCCATCTCTATAGCTCCTTATAGGATGACACTGTTAGAAATGGTTGAGTTGAAAAAGCAGGTTGAGGACTTATTGGCAAATAAGTTTATTCGTCCTAGTGTTTCGCCGTGGGGTGCACTTGTTTTGTTGGTTAAGAAGAAAGATGGTAGTATGCGGTTGTGTACTGACTACAGGCAATTGAACAAGGTTACTATCAAGAATAAGTATCAGTTGCCTAGAATTGATGACTTAATGGATCAGTTGAGAGGAGCGGTGTTGTTTTCAAAGATTGACCTTCGGTCGGGTTGCCACCAACTTCGGGTGAAGTCAGAGGATATTCCTCAAACTGCTTTTAGGACAAGGTATGGGCATTTTGAGTATTTGGTCATGCCTTTTGGTGTAACTAATGCCCCAACAATATTTGCCGACTACATGAATCAGATTTTCCATCCGTATTTGGATTCATTCGTAGTGGTATTTATTGATGACATTTTAGTTTACTCCAAAAGCCGAGAGGAACATGCTGAACACCTGCAGATTGTTCTAGAACTCTTGAGTAAGAACCAGTTGTATGCTAAATTGTCTAAATGTGATTTCTGGTTGGAATCGGTTAACTTTCTCGGACATGTAATATCCAAGGAAGGGGTAGCTCTCGATCCATCAAAGGTTGAAGCAGTTATGGAATGGGCAGTGCCCAAGTCGGTTACTGAAATCCGGAGTTTTCTGGGTTTGGCTGGCTATTATCGGAAATTCATTGAAGGGTTTTCGAAATTGGCACTACCGTTGACTAAGCTCGCACGGAAAGGAGAACCGTATGTGTGGACACTTCGATGTGAAGAAAGTTTTCAAGAGTTGAAACGAAGGTTGACTATGGCGCCAGTTTTGGTTCTTCCTTGTACTGATCGAGACTTCAGTGTTTATTGTGACGCATCCAAGCAAGGTTTGGGTTTTGTGCTGATGCAAGAAGGAAGGTTGTTGCCTATGCTTCTCGACAGTTGAGGACGCACGAGCAAAACTATCCTACCCATGACTTGGAATTAGCTGCAGTGGTCTTTGGCTTAAAAATATGGAGACACCACCTTTATGGCGCGAGATTTGAGGTATACAGCGACCACAAGAGTTTGAAGTACCTATTTGATCAAAAGGAATTGAATATGAGACAGAGACAGTGGATGGAATTCCTTAAGGATTATGATTTTGGGCTGCAGTACCATCCGGGAAAGGCCAATGTAGTGGCCGATGCGTTAAGTCGGAAATCTTTACACATGTCGGCTTTGATGGTTAGGGAAGGGAAACTGATTGAAGAGTTCAGAGATATGAACTTGGATGTTCAGATAAAGCCTCATGGTATGATTTTGGGAATGCTGAAGGTCACCAACGAACTGTTTGATCAAATCCGAGTATTGCAAGTTGAGGATATCGAGATAATAGCCAAACAGGATTTGATGCTAAGTGGCAAGGAAACTGGTTTCGCATCGGACACTAGTGGAATACTGCGTTATAAAGGGAGTGTGTGTGTGTAACGCCTCAAATTATCAACACGGAAAAAAAAAATTCAATTCTTTTTTTTTTTATCATAATAAAATTTCATATCATTGAAAATTTCCTTTCAACCAGGAATACTCCAATAGTATCGATAAAATCCTAAAAAGGAGAAACAACACAATAATTCCAAAGTACTAGTCTTTTAAATCCATAAAGAGAACAGTAAAACCTAAGTGAATAATTCCCATAAACGGGTCCAATATCAACCTAAACAATTTACTAGAAAACTCGGAAATAACACACCACAATCAAAGCAAGCTAGTTCACTCCATGACTCTGCAGTATCTTATCTCTTAGCTCCACCTACAATCCAATTACCACGGATTGAGTAAACAAGACAACATAGAGAGAGTCAGTCATTAAATACATGCAATATATAACATGGTGGGTTTACATAGAAAAATAACATTAGAATATTGCAATACAGATACCACGCATCATTACAGCACAATCCAAGAGTTTCCATATACCGTTATACCATAAACCATGCCACCATCCATAATATAAATCAAATATCCATTATTCGGACCACAGTCGAAACACACACTATAGGTACATATCCAAAATCCATACCACGAAAGGCAGGTCAACTTCCAAACCACGAAGGGCAGGTCTAACTCCATACCACGAAGGGCAGGTCTAACTCCATACCACGAAGGGCAGGTCTAACTCCATACCACGAAGGGCAGGTCTAACTCCATACCACGAAGGGCAGGTCACAATTCCGTACCACGAAGGGCAGGTCACAATTCCGTACCACGAAGGGCAGGTCACAATTCCGTACCGCGAAGGGCAGGTCACAATTCCGTACCGCGAAGGGCAGGTCACAATTCCGTACCGCGAAGGGCAGGTCACAATTCCGTACCACGAAGGGCAGGTCACAATTCCGTACCACGAAGGGCAGGTCACAATTCCGTACCACGAAGGGCAGGTCACAATTCCGTACCACGAAGGGCAGGTCACAATTCCGTACCACGAAGGGCAGGTCACAATTCCATACCACGAAGGGCAGGTCACAATTCCGTACCACGAAGGGCAGGTCACAATTCCGTACCACGAAGGGCAGGTCACAATTCCGTACCACGAAGGGCAGGTCACAATTCCGTACCACGAAGGGCAGGTCACAATTCCGTACCACGAAGGGCAGGTCACAATTCCGTACCACGAAGGGCAGGTCACAATTCCGTACCACGAAGGGCAGGTCACAATTCCGTATCACGAAGGGCAGGTCACAATTCCATACCACGAAGGGCAGGTCACAATTTATAATCAACATATTATCCACAACCGTAAGATTAATGCGGTTAAATAGGAAATTCATGATATTTCCCGTTTAATCGTGTTAATTCACCGAAACCATCCAACTAGTGAGTGTCGTTGGAGTTTCCAATGCTAAGATTCTAATACCACAAAGGTTAATGCTGCTCCCTCACTTGAGTAGTCACTAATGCTTGCACTAGAGCTCAGTTGCGTTCTCCGCCTTCTACTCCAACCTTAGGGTTTTTCAACCCAAAACAACAACAATCACAACACATCAATTTACACATCAAACAATTAACAATACTAACCAAAACTCCTACAACACAAGACATTATCCATTCATTTCATCATCAACAAAAGGTTTCCATAATTATTGAAATGACTCTACGGTTTTGAAAACCACTTCCCACATACACCCATTTCGAAAAACAACTCATACTCTATGAGTTTTACCTGTTTTCCAAAGTAAAACGAACCAAAATGCAAAGAGAGGGTTCATGGAGTTTCATCCCAAAACATGGAGAAGAAACCCTATCCCAAAACAAGACATTCAACCTAAGAGAGACTAAGTTAAGCGATTTACCTCTTCTTCGACCTCTTTCTCGACTCTAAGGGTGCTCAACTCCTCAAACCGTTCCTCTCCTCTTTGTTTTTCGAAAAATAACCCTTATCCTCACTTGGGACGTCTATTTATGTTTTCAAAGAATCTCACCGTGTTAAGTGTAATCGATTACCATAATGGTGTAATCGATTACAGTGTAAAAAAATGCCCATATCTGATGTTTTTAATATTATGTAATCGATTACATCATGAAAATTACACATGTCTGATCAGATATCAGCATGTAATCGATTACCAGGACCATGTAATCGATTACATAAGGAAAAATTACACATGTCTGATCAGATATCATCATGTAATCGATTACTAGGACCATGTAATCGATTACATCAGCCCAAAATTGTCATTTCTCGCCCAGCGCTCAAGCGAGACTTCCAGGACTGATACTATAATTTTAAGGACTAAAAATTAGGATGTTATAATCCTTCCCCCCTAAAAGAAATTTCGTCCCCGAAATTTTATCAGGTTATTCTCAGGAAGATACTATGATCACTCCGACACTAGGCATAAATATACATGACCAAACTTAGGTCCGACCATCTAAACAATTAAGATCGCTTAGTCGACAGACAAGGACACATACCACGTAACAGTGATACCACAATGACAATTCATGGACTAACTTTTCAGAGTCCACATACTAAAGGCAAATATATGGACAACTAGGACAATTAAGAGGAAATTATTACCACCGGAATAAAAATTCTCAAGTATTCATCAAGAACAATAGATCTTCCCGATCTATCAAGATAAAAATCGTTTAAAATGATCAACACATACAGTGAAATTCACAACAACACATTCGAATTCAAAAGAAGGTGGGACTCAATACCCATCATCTACCAAGATGCACCAGATTACATCCAAAATGCAATAGCTAGATCGACATCCACTCGATGGAAACAGCGTCATTTCATTTCACACATGAAAGTAGCCACAATTAACTCAAAAATTCTCACTAGCATTTTCAAACTTGTACTTGCTATAACACATAAACAAGTCATTCATTCAACGAGTAGCATTTCGACAAACAAGATTTCCAGAGTTTTTCAGAGCATCAAACAAAATCACTGAGTAACTATCCAATCCAATCAAACATTCCTACGAAACACGGAAGCGGTAGAAGAATATTCGCCAATTTTTAGTCTCAACTCGGCGTACAAGACTGTAGGTCAACTCAAATCACATGTTTCGTCACCAATGATTATTGCAATTTATAAACATTCAATCCAATAACATGTGCATTACATGGATACTCAAACTATCATGGTATGCATACATTTCGAATTCGATACTACATCGTGTCTAGAAAAACATAATCGAAATTACATCACAAAGTTTTTAACAACATCACATTCGTACAAGGTGTAGTTGCTAACCGTTTGGATATTCAACAAGGAACTAAGTTAATGCTTAGCCAATTTATACTCTTCACCCAAAATGATTTTTTTTTAAAAAAATAGATTAGGTATACGATGCATGACAATCATTTCGTGAAAGCAAGGTTTTCATACTCATCTCCTCATAAATCAAAAACCATTTCTCTCATGCGACACCGAAAGTCCAAATCACAATTTTCTAAAGACTATTTAGCTCTTAAATTACATTCCATTCAAGAAAGTAGAGTCCTCATATTTCATTTACAAAAACACACTTATGCAATAACACCACAATTATGCATAGCAATTACTGACGCACATGAAACAGAAACAAGTTCTGTAAGTACAATATCGAAGCAGAAAAGTTGGTGTACATCATCACTATATCGTGCATTTAATTATTCAACTACAACAAGTCAACCATCATAGACCAAAAGTTTTATGTACAAGAATGAAAAATAATTTTTCCATTTACATTACCATTGCCTACGAATAGGGTGAAAGCAAGTTTTGTTTAGCGATGACTCGCTAAAACTGAAACAACACAACATCAACATTCATCATCAAAGTTCATATTTATGCACATATAAGAAATCACTCGCATAATGAAAGTTTGTTACCTTAACTTTATTATGCCCATTTTGTTTTTTCATACCGATTCACTTTTAGTTTCCAAAAATTTAGGGAATTACCTCATGTATAAACACATAATAAAATTCCACCATTATGCAAACATAATCATTACAATGACATTTAGATACTTCACTCACTTCACTCATTACTTTGAACAAAAAGTTTACTTTTAAGCAAAAATAATCCAAAACCTATGCAAGCATTGTAAGATTGACTTTTAGCAACTCATACAAGTAAGGATTGAAAACTTAGTCTCTTCAAAGCACACAAGGTACTTTTTCTTTACATTTTTCCTTGTTAGCACAATATTATCTAAAAACAATACTTCATGATCAACACATTCCATAAAACATATTCATTTACATGTTCATATGAATCCTTTACATTATTCTTCAAGTTATTACCAAGGTAGTTAACATACGGTTTCTAGAATTCACGCATCAAGGAAAAATTTATCAGGCATTAACAATTAATCTCAAAAAGATATTTCACCGTCGTCATATAAAACATGTTACACACAAATTCATTATTTCATTCAACTTTCTAAACCTTGATGCATTGCAAGCAAACAAATATGCAGGAATAAGTCAAGATGTACATATTTATTTCTAGTCAAGATAGGCGAGTACATGCTAGCAAACTTTTACAAAGTAAAATTGCATGGTTACATGTCATATAATAAAATGTAGATGTTTAGCCACCGAGTCTAATAACCGGTCAATCGTTATACCAAGCATATTTGTTTTGATCATGTGGAATGACGAGTTAACTAAGAACATATCTCAAATAGGAACATGTAGGAAACCACATAGCATGACATACAAATTTTCATGTTATAGATGATTCTACTTTTAACAAGGACAAACATTCCTTTCATTATCAAAAGTCATCCATAGAATAAAAATCTAATTTTCAAGACAAAATATATAGTTCTTTCCAATTATTATCCTCTCAAAATGCTAACAAGGTTCTCAATTCTCATGTAGATATCATAGCGAACAATTAATACCTTAATTTCATTCAACTATAACCACATAGGCATATAAGCAAACATCCAAGAAATCTAAGCTAATCGTTCCTCTTCAATTATATTAATCTTAGTGATAAAAGAAGGTTCACATCAAGAGGTTGACAAGAAACTCATAACGAGAGATTCACCACGAGGAACTCTCAACAAGCAAATTTCACAATCCAATAATAAAATCACAACTATAACTCGCCATAAGAAATTTAAACAAGATGTTCACAACTAGAAATTTTTCAGCAAGAGTTTCACCAGAGAATTCCCAACAAGGGTCTCACACAATAAATTCAGCCACAAGTTCAAACCAGGGAATTCAACAAGAGTCTTACAACCAAACACTCTTCAAGAAATTCTCAATAAGAAATTCAACAAGAATTCCTCAACGACACTTAAGCAATTACTCTCAGCGAGACATTCCAATACAAGTCACAACCAGAAACTTACCACAAGAAATTCAACATGAATCTTTCATAACAACAATTATCACATAGTTAACAAACAATTCACATAAGTCATACAAAGAAGCATGCAAGGCCATATCCTAGGCCGCAGGGCTAACTATGCTCTGATACCATAATTGTAACGCCTCAAATTATCAACACGGGAAAAAAAAATTCAATTCTTTTTTTTTATCATAATAAAATTTCATATCATTGAAAATTTCCTTTCAACCAGGAATACTCCAATAGTATCGATAAAATCCTAAAAAGGAGAAACAACACAATAATTCCAAAGTACTAGTCTTTTAAATCCATAAAGAGAACAGTAAAACCTAAGTGAATAATTCCCATAAACGGGTCCAATATCAACCTAAACAATTTACTAGAAAACTCGGAAATAACACACCACAATCAAAGCAAGCTAGTTCACTCCATGACTCTGCAGTATCTTATCTCTTAGCTCCACCTACAATCCAATTACCACGGATTGAGTAAACAAGACAACATAGAGAGAGTCAGTCATTAAATACATGCAATATATAACATGGTGGGTTTACATAGAAAAATAACATTAGAATATTGCAATACAGATACCACGCATCATTACAGCACAATCCAAGAGTTTCCATATACCGTTATACCATAAACCATGCCACCATCCATAATATAAATCAAATATCCATTATTCGGACCACAGTCGAAACACACACTATAGGTACATATCCAAAATCCATACCACGAAAGGCAGGTCAACTTCCAAACCACGAAGGGCAGGTCTAACTCCATACCACGAAGGGCAGGTCTAACTCCATACCACGAAGGGCAGGTCTAACTCCATACCACGAAGGGCAGGTCTAACTCCATACCACGAAGGGCAGGTCACAATTCCGTACCACGAAGGGCAGGTCACAATTCCGTACCACGAAGGGAAGGTCACAATTCCGTACCACGAAGGGCAGGTCACAATTCCGTACCGCGAAGGGCAGGTCACAATTCCGTACCACGAAGGGCAGGTCACAATTCCGTACCACGAAGGGCAGGTCACAATTCCGTACCACGAAGGGCAGGTCACAATTCCGTACCACGAAGGGCAGGTCACAATTCCGTACCACGAAGGGCAGGTCACAATTCCGTACCACGAAGGGCAGGTCACAATTCCGTACCACGAAGGGCAGGTCACAATTCCGTACCACGAAGGGCAGGTCACAATTCCGTACCACGAAGGGCAGGTCACAATTCCGTACCACGAAGGGCAGGTCACAATTCCGTACCACGAAGGGCAGGTCACAATTCCGTACCACGAAGGGCAGGTCACAATTTCGTATCACGAAGGGCAGGTCACAATTCCGTATCATGAAGGGCAGGTCACAATTTATAATCAACATATTATCCACAACCGTAAGATTAATGCGGTTAAATAGGAAATTCATGATATTTCCCGTTTAATCGTGTTAATTCACCGAAACCATCCAACTAGTGAGTGTCGTTGGAGTTTCCAATGCTAAGATTCTAATACCACAAAGGTTAATGCTGCTCCCTCACCTGAGTAGTCACTAATGCTTGCACTAGAGCTCAGTTGCGTTCTCCGCCTTCTACTCCAACCTTAGGGTTTTTCAACCCAAAACAACAACAATCACAACACATCAATTTACACATCAAACAATTAACAATACTAACCAAAACTCCTACAACACAAGACATTATCCATTCATTTCATCATCAACAAAAGGTTTCCATAATTATTGAAATGACTCTACGGTTTTGAAAACCACTTCCCACATACACCCATTTCGAAAAACAACTCATACTCTATGAGTTTTACCAGTTTTCCAAAGTAAAACGAACAAAAATGCAAAGAGAGGGTTCATGGAGTTTCATCCCAAAACATGGAGAAGAAACCCTATCCCAAAACAAGATATTCAACCCTAAGAGAGACTAAGTTAAGCGATTTACCTCTTCTCCGGCCTCTTTCTCGACTCTAAGGGTGCTCAACTCCTCAAACCGTTCCTCTCCTCTTTGTTTTTCGAAAAATAACCCTTATCCTCACTTGGGACGTCTATTTATGTTTTCAAAGAATCTCACCGTGTTAAGTGTAATCGATTACCATAATGGTGTAATCGATTACACTGTAAAAAAATGCCCATATCTGATGTTTTTAATATTATGTAATCGATTACGAGTATAGTGTAATCGATTACATCATGAAAATAACACATGTCTGATCAGATATCAGCATGTAATCGATTACCAGGACCATGTAATCGATTACATCAGGAAAAATTACACATGTCTGATCAGATATCATCATGTAATCGATTACTAGGACCATGTAATCGATTACACTGTGTCAACAGCCCAAAATTGTCATTTCTCGCCCAGCGCTTAAGCGAGACTTCCAGGACTGATACTATAATTTTAAGGACTAAAAATTAGGATGTTACAGTGTGCCTCGTGATGAGGAATTACGAAAGAGTATTTTAGAAGAGTCTCATAAGAGCAAGATGATTTTTCACCCGGGAACTACCAAGATGTACCAAGATTTGAAGATATTGTTCTGGTGGTCAAGGTTGAAGAGGGATGTGGCTTCGTACGTCTCGAGTTGTTTAATATGTCAGAAAACCAAAATTGAGCATCAGCGACCGGAGGGAGAGTTACAATCCCTAGAGATTCCTGTGTGGAAGTGAGATAGTATCTCCATGGATTTTGTATCGGGTCTCCCTAAAACTTAGAAAGGATACGACTCGATATGGGTAATAGTAGATCGGTTGACTAAGTCTGCTCATTTCTTGCCGATGAACATGAGGTACTCCCTAGAACGATTGGCGGAACTGTATATCCGGGAAATAGTTCGTTTGCATGGGATACCGTCGAGCATTATATCGGATAGGGATCCCCATTTTACTTCCAACTTTTGGACTAGTTTGCAGTCCGCATTGGGAACTAAGTTGAAGTTAAGTTCAGCTTATCATCCACAAACGGACGGACAATCGGAAAGAACCATACAATCATTGGAAGATCTTCTGAGGGCTTGTGTCTTGGAACAACTAGGGAGTTGGGATGGCATGTTGCATCTGATTGAATTTACCTACAACAATAGTTTCCATTCGAGTATTGGGATGGCACCTTATGAGGCGTTGTATGGTAGGAAGTGTCGAACTCTAGTGAGTTGGTTTGAAACTGGGGAGAACTTGATTTTGGGACACGAGCTGGTCCAAGAGACGACGGAGAAGATCAAGAAAATCCGGGAGAATATGAGGATCGCCCAGAGTCGGCAGAAAAGCTATTAAAATGAGAGGCGAAAACCTCTTGAGTGTAACGAGGGAGATCATGTTTTCATGAGAGTAGTCCCGACTAACGAAATAAGTAGAGTGTTGAAGTCTCGTAAACTGACTCCACGATGTATCGGGCCGTATCAAATACTGAAGAGGATTGGGCCGACATTATATCGTATTGCTTTACCTCCGTTGTTGTCGAATCTCCACAATGTGTTTCATGTGTCTTAGTTGAGGAAATATGTTAAGGATCTCATGTGGTTGATTCGGACCAGATAGAGTTGAAGGATAACCTGACTTTTGCGACGTTGCCTGTGAGAATCATGGATGTCAGTTTCAAAAGATTGAGAGGTAAAGAGATTCCTTTGGTGAAAGTGTTGTGGAGCCAAGTAGACGAAGGGGATGCTACTTGGGAGGTGGAACGTGAAATGAGGGAGGATTACCCTCATTTGTTCGAATCGAGGTATGTTTAATTTCCGGGGACGAAAATTCTTATAAGAGGGGGAGGATTGTAACATCCTAAATTTGAGTCTTTAAAATTATAGTATCAGTCCTGGGATCTTCGCTTGAGCGAGAGATTCTCGCCTGGGCGAGAAAGAGTCACCTAGGAGGGTGAAATCCTGGGCTATACTGGAGGATTCTCGCCTGAGCGAGAGTTGGCTCGCCTGGGCGAGAAATGGCATTTTGGGGTTGTTGAGACTGTGAGATTCTCGCTTGAACGAGAATCCCTCGCTTGAGCGAGAGGATCAGATCTGAGTTTTTAAAATGGGCGGGATTTTCTCGCTTGAGCGAGAATGAGCTCGCTTAAGCGAGAACCCGACGAGTTGCATTAAATGAGAAACCCCCAAACACATTTTAGGGTTAAGAAAAGAAGAGAGGTGAGAGAAGAGAGCTTTTCCAAGGGCAAGAAGCTTTGATACTCATCCAAGAGCTTGAGAAGAGGTAAAACTCTTGATTCTAACTCTCTTCTTCTCTTTGGAACTCTTTTTGGGTATGTTGGATCTCTTCTAAAAAATGAGAGAAACCATGGAAACTCACCCTTTTGAGTTATGGTTCATTTTTATGTTATTTTATCTTGTAAACTCTTGGTATAGAGTTAGTATTTCAAGAAAGGAGAGGGTTTGTGGGTTGAGTCATGAAAACCCCAAAACCCTAAAGAGAAAATGTGGTTAAAATGGAAAATGGGTAAAATGCTAGAGGTAGAAGATGAGTTTACTTCCTAATATCGAAAATATGATAGATATCTCATATGGTTAAATAATGCAATATAAGTTGTTTATATGATATTTGGAATAAATGACTAACATTGTGTTATATGGTGGGATGAGGAAAGATCCTAAAGTTGGAGGCGGTGTCGGTGGAACTTGAGGAGTTGCCCAGAACCCAAATCCAACACTCACCGAGATAAGGATAAGTCTTTAACTTATGCAATGTGATAGAAAATGTGTGGATTTTCTGATGTGGATAATGAACTGTATAGTAAATCACTTAGTTGTTATAAGCATATATGGGTATGTTTGTAACAACGAGGAGTGGATTTACCGTTTATGTATTGGTGGAGTGCCAATGGAAATAATACTCGGAATAATGCAATGAAGCGTAAATCACTTAGTTGTTATAAGCATATATGGGTATGTTTGTAACAACGAGGAGTGGATTTACCGTTTATGTATTGGTGGAGTGCCAATGGAAATAAAACTCGGAGAAATGAAATAAATCGTAAATCACTTTGTAGTTATAAGCATATATGTATATGTTTGTAATGATGTCGGGTGCATTTACTGCTTTTCTGTATTGGTGGGGTGCCAATGAAAATAAAACTCGGAAAGTGTATTGGTGGAGTGCCAATGGAAATAAAACTCGTTTTTAGCCGACCATGATTGGTTAGCGATTTTGGCTCAAGTAATGTAGCAATCTTTGGCTCAAGCAATGTAGCAAACTTTGGCTCAAGTTATGTAGCATGATTTTCAAAAGTATGAACGTTGAAATTGGCTTTTAAGTAAACTTGATTTTAAACCATTTATTTAACCTTATTAAATGTGGATTAACTTACATTGATATTTGTTGAGTTAACGACTTACTCCTTTGTGTTTCTTGGTGTATTGTCAATGTTAATCCCATTGCAGGTAGGTGGAAGGAGTATGGGTGTTTTTGATTAGGAGCTTAGAGACTTTTATTTTGATGTCTCTTATCCATTCTTTTGTAACCTCATTGATTGTACTTGAACTAACTATTTTGTAACTATGAACATGATTGTTGTACATGGTATTAATCATGGAAACTAGTAACTCGGGATATATGTAGCTATGGGTGTTTTGGAAACCCATAGCTAATTGTATGCGGTCGTTACTAAGTTACATTAATACGAATTATGTTTTTCTGCTATCTGATTTGATATGTTAATTTTGGTTTATAGATTGGGTGTGAGGAAGGAAATGAGATCTTTTAAATAAGTTCATTCACTCGGTAATTATAATTTATCGTTAAATGCATGAAATTGGATTAAATAAGGAAAAATTTTCAAGGGTAGAATTTGGGTCCTTACACTTACCATTTCCCCCTTTTCAGAGAGATTACAATACCAGAGGCAGCTTTGTGAGGAAGGACATTGAAGAAAAAAAATGTAATAGAATTATGGAAAATAATAGAGCTTAAAAAATTGTAATTTAAGAAACCAAAGCTAAAAATCGAAAAGTTTTGGTATCCTATTAAAAATTAGACATCAAAAAGAAGAAAAGTGATTATTTGCTCAATGTTTATCATTCTTTTTGTTTCACATAGTTTACAATACGCGAGGCTACTTTGTGAGGAAGGATACTGAAGAAATAAAATGAAATAGAATTAGAGGAAATAACATAGCTTTAAAAATTGCAATATAAGAAATCAAAGATAAAAGTATAAACTTTTTAAAATCCTATTAAAAATTAGACACCAAAAAGAAGAAAAAATTGATTATTTGCTTAATGCTTACCATTTTTCCCATTTGAGATAGAGTTTACAATACCAAAGGCGACTTTGTAAGGCAGAATACTGAAGAAACGAAATGAAATAGAATTAGGGTAAATAATACAGCTTAAAAAATTGAAATATAAGAAACCAAAGATAAAAATACAATCTTTTTGAAATAGAAATATGGGAAATAATAGACTCAATGAATATCCTCATTATGAATTGGGAAATTGCTTCATGATATTTTATGTATGCCTACTTGTTCATATAATTGTTCAATTTTATGAATTTTCAATTTTTTGTGGCTGCATAACCGATTACTCTAGATGGGTAACCGGTTACCAAGTATTAGGGTACGTAAAAAAAATATGAGGGGAAATAACTGATTATTGAAGAAATATAATCAACATGTAGCCAATTTGAGTGAAATTTGTGGTTAAATAACCTACATTTTCATCATTAAAAAATTTTCTAATCACAAATTTCATCTTTTATGCCACAAATAAAAAATCCTCAAATTCAATTCTCGAGACCCTAGAGACTCAAAACTTCAAATCAATGGCTTTTTCTTCTAGTACCAAGAAGCTTTGAACTAGGCCTTCTCAATGAGGTCAACCAGGTGTAGATGAGACCAATCCTCTAGATTTGTTAAGGCTTCTATCAATTGATGAGCAACACGAAGTCTTCTGAGTATACTTCTGAGGTCGACAATTGATCGATCCCTAGTATGGTATACTAAACTCATTTGAATTTGCTTAATTTAATTTTCCTGAACTCCTTAGGCAACAAAATCTTAGAGATTTTATTTAGAAAATAATACCTATTATCCCGAACCGATGAAGGTATTTTACTGCAATCTGAAAGTTAAAAGGGATAAATTATTTTTTCTGTTAAAGAAAAAAGAGAATGTCATGGACTTAAAGACTTTTGGGCCACTTTGCATGAAAATACCATGAAAATACCGTGCCCTTGGGAGGAGATTCATAGGAAAAGGTTTTACTACTCTTTGTGTAGATTTCCTCAAGAGGAAATAGTGAGCAAAAATCATAAAGTAATGGCGGAATCTATAAAAATTGAGATATCGTATCTATGGGAAATCTCAACTTACTGGCTGTTTGTTGCACTATTTTCTAAGTTGTCACAATTCCCAAATTTTCCAATCATTCTAAAATTAATGATATGGAACTACTACTTATATATACCCTTAATAAAAATAAACATTTTTATTTGGCATTCATAGTTATGCAAGAAATGTTATAACTTAGGGATAAAAATTGACCACTACCGTATGCTATAAGTTAATGACATACTTGAGAATTTTGGAATCTCTATTGCTGGAGAATCCAAGATGGAGTTAGATGCTCCGGATATCAAAACCGATATGGATGTTATTCACAAGATAGGCTTCTTTTAAGATCTGACCGATCTACAGTTCAAGAAACAAAATGATCAGATTGTTGAACCATCTAATAATTGTGCTGCTTCTCAACCCTCTTAATCTCATTTTGTTCCCTCCTCATCCTCTAGGGAGCCAACCAATCGCATGATCATGGATGAGTTGGTCAATCTTCGCGGCTACATCACCACAAGGATGGATGTCATTGATGTTCAAAATCAACAAGTTAAGACTGAACTCACGCGACTATCTAATCGATTGGACTACATGAATATCGATGATGATGAGTAGGAAAGTTCTTAGTAATAACTTTGTTGTTTTTTATCCTTTGATGTATTTTTACTTATTTGGTTATTTTGTAATGACAATTATCAATTCCGTTAATGTATGTACAATGTTTGTTGTTAGTGTCAATGCTTTATGATTTAATGGTTTATATCAATCTGCTTAAGCACCTATAAACATTGTTCATTTGATCTGACCTTGACATAATTGTATATCTTCTATCTCTGTCTATATTTGTTTGTACTTTGCATATGTAAAACTTGGCTTTGCTTTCTTTGTGATGAAGTCAAAAGGGGGAAAAAAGTTGGAGTTATTTTATTAATTTAAATTTTCAGGGAAATAACTCTAAACACAAAGGAATAACATACAAGATAGGGGAAGCATACACAAATTAAAAAGCTTATACATCAAGATACAAGTATACAAAACAAGAAAAATCATTGTCAACCAGATATTGGGTTTCCATCATCAAAAATAGGGAGATTGTGAAGAAGATATTGCTCTTAACCTTGACTAGATTTTGATGCACACACCAACATCAACAAAAATATGAAAAATGATAATGATTATTAAAATTCATTACATAATGACATCTCTTATGGCTTGCAAGATATCTGGACATAGTCTTCGGTGGATAGAAGAAGAACCAATATACATTGGTGTTATCTTTTTCCCTTACTCTTGTACATTCTTTACTTGATTTCTAACTTAGTCTTTTGTTGCTTATCTGATTATTACATTTTCATAAGTAGCAAATGTAAAGACCCAAATTCTACCTTTGAAATTTTTTCCTTATTTTAATCAAGTTTTATGCATTTTTCCTATAATTCACCTTTGCCAGTTACATAACTTTATTTTAAAATCGCAATCTCTTCTTTACACTCACACCATAATCCAATAACGACATACACATTGGTTTGACATAAAAACATAATTCGTATTAATGCGGCTTAGTAACTACTGCATACAACTAGCTATGGGTTTCCAAAACACCCATAGCCACAAAAATCCAGTGTTACCATCATATACAAAAAAATCATACTCATAGTTACAAATATTAAGTTTCAAAATAAAATCAATAGATTACAAAAAGAATAGGCAAGAAGACTTCAAAACGGAAATCAAAAGCCTCTAAGCTCCTAACCGAATCATCTTTACATCTTCCACCTACTTGCAATTGGATTAACATCGACCATATACAGAAAACACAAGGAATAAGTCGTTAACTCAATAAAAGTCAATATCAGTTAATCCACATTTTAATAAAGTTAGGTAAACAATTTAAAATCAAATATACTTAAAACCATTTTCATCGTTTATACTTTTGAAAACCATGCTACATAACTTGAGCCAAAGTTTGCTACATCGCTTGAGCCAAAGACGCTACACCACTTAGGGTTAGCTAAAACAGATTTTTCCCCTTTTCCTTTGAAAACGTGCTACATAGCTTGAGCCAAAGTTTGCTACATCGCTTGAGCCAAAGCTTGCTACATTGCTTGAGCCAAAGCTTGCTACATCGCTTGAGCCAAATCTTGCTACATCGCTTGAGCCAAAGCTTGCTACATCGCTTGAGCCAAAGCTTGCTACATCGCTTGAGCCAAAGCTTGCTACATCGCTTGAGCCAAAGCTTGCTACATCGCTTGAGCCAAAGCTTGCTACATTACTTGAGCCAAAGTCGCTAACCAATCATGGTCGGCTAAAAACAAGTTTTCTTTTCATTGACACTCCATCAACTCATAAACAGTAAATCCACGCCATCATTATTACAAACATACCCATATATGTTTATAATAATTAGGTGGTTCACAACTCAATCCATTATCATCAACCAGAAAATCCACGCATTTTCTGACAAAATGCATAAGTTAAAGACTTATCCTTACCTTGGTGAGTGTTGGGTTTGGTTCTTGGCAACTTCGCAAGTTCCACCGATACCGCCGCCAACTTTAGGATCTTTCCTCATTCCCACTATATAACACAATGTTAGTCATTTATTCGAAATATCACATAAACAACTTATATTGCATTATTTAACCATACAAGATATTCATCATATTTTCAATGTTTCTAAACTACTTTCATCATAAGGTTACAACCATCTAAAACATACATAATCATCTCATATTTCAACATTAGAGAGTAAACTCATCTTCTACCTCTAGCATTTTACCCATTTCCCACTCTAACCACATTTTCTCTTTAGGGTTTTTGGGGTTTTCTTGATTCAACCAACAAACCCTTTCCATTCTCGAAATACTAACTCTAAACCAAGAGTTTACAAGAGAAAAACACATAAAACGAACCATAACTCTAACGGAAGAGTTTCCATGGTTTTCTCATTCTTTGAGAAGAGATCCAACATACCAAAATGGGTTTCAAAGAGAAGAAGAGAGTTAGAATCAAGACTTTTACCTCTTCTCAAGCTCTTGGACGAGAATCAAAGCTCCTAGACCTTGGGAATGCTCTCTTCTCTCAGGTCCAAAACAGGTCCAAAACAGGTCCAAAACAGTCCAAAACATCACTTTTCTCGCCCAGGCGAGGATCTTACAGTCTCAACAGGTCCAAAACATCACTTTTCTCGCCCAGGCGAGCCAACTCTCGCCCAGGTGAGCCAACTATCGCTCAGGCGAGACCACTCTCGCTCAAGCGAGCCAACTCTCGCTCAGGCATTAATCCTTCAGTATAGCCCATGATTTCACCCTCCCAAGTGAGCCTTTCTCGCCCAGGCGAGAATCCCTCGCTCAAGCGAGAATCCTAGGACTGATACTATAATTTTAAAGACTAAAATTTAGGGTGTTACAGCAAAAATCAACACAAAGTTGTAGAAAAACCAGAAAACTAATTCACCCCTCTTAATTTGCCATATGAGCTTACAAAAATACCCCTATTATTAAAACCTATTGCAACTAAAGTATGTTGTTTATTTTTGTCCAAAGGTCTTGATGAATAATGCTAACCTACTTCTTCTAAGATTCTACTTTACTTAGGTTAGAAAATTCCTAATGAGTTAATGTGCAATAAAATGTATTCCTTTATTGGGATATTTCATATCCGTGATGGTTTGAAATATAGTCTTCAAAATAATATTACTGAATTTTTTTCTCCCATGTTTGAGGTTTCTGGGATGTTTATAAAGTCTAAGTTTGGACCATGTTGAAGATTTATTGCCATGTGGTCATAACACTTCACATTATATAAATTACTTAAGATATTTTGATTAAGTATAATGATCTTGTAGACTTTGTTCTGCCCTCTTAGTTTAGTGCCTAATGTCGGTGTAAAATCAATGTATTTATTTATGTATATCGATATCTTAAAAGATATTCTTATTTATAATTTAACATAATTTAAATAAATATTTAGTTTTTACCATTTCACAATGTATACTTTTTGGTATTACCAAGAGTATCTCATCTCCTTATAGGTAATGAATTATTCCATTTCAGGATGCGCGACTCCCCTTCCCAGTATGTGTCACTCCCACGAATTTAACTCTTCAATTTTTGGTTATTTTGGAGATCTAATGGAGGCTTACACCACTAAACCAATACCTTGTTGGTTTTCACAAATGTATACTTTGACACTCAAAATTAGTGTGTTACAAATATCATATTTAAAAATAACATGTCCTCACATTGCCTCTTGGATTTGCTCTTATTAACACATCTAAAATATAAAATAAAACATAAGAGCTCAAAAATGGTCTTAACCTCATCAAACATTTCATTGATTGCACATTCATTGCTAATAAAAACTCCTTACTCCTTGCTTTCCATAATACCTTTGAGAAAAATCATATTCTCTACTCCAATGAATTTCTTTACTTAGTAATTATTATTAATAGCGTGTAGCCAGATATGTGACACCCTAGATTTTAAAATCATTAAAATTATAGTATCAGTCCTAGGAGTCTCGCTTGAGCGAGAAAGTGTCGCCTGGGCGAGAGAGGCTCACCTGGGAGGGTGAAATCCTGGGCTATACGGAAGGATTCTCGCCAGAGTGAGAATTGTCTCGCTTGAGCAATAGTGGTCTCGCCTATGCGAGAAATGGCAGTTTGGAACCTGTCGAGGCGGTGAGATTCTCACTTGAGCGAGAAGGTCAGATCTGATTTTTTTAAATGGGCGGGATTTTCTCGCTTGAGCGATAAGCCGACGTTGTTGCATTTATTAGGCACCCCCAAACACATTTTTGGGGGATAACCTAGAGAGAAGTGAAGGAAGAGAGACTTTTCAAGAGCAAGGAGTCTTGGGAATCTTCTAAGAGGTAAAACTCTTGATTCTAACTCTCTTCTTCCCTTTGAAACTTGTTTTGGGTATGGTGGATCTCTTCTCAAAATGTGAGAAACCATGGAAACTCATCCTTTTGAGTTATGGTTCGTTTTATGTTGTTTTTCTCATGTAAACTCTTGGTTTAGAGTTGGTATTTCAAGAATGGAAAGGATTTGTGGGTTGATTCATGAAAACCCCAAAACCCTAAAATGAAAATGTGGTTAAAGAGGGAAATGGGTAAAATGTTAGAGGTAGAAGATGAGTATGCACTCTAATGTTGAAATATGAGATGAATATGTATATTTTAGATGTTTGTAAACTTATAATGAAAGTAGTTTAGAAACATTGAAAATGTGATAAATCTCTTTTATGGTTAAAGATGCAATATGAGTTGTTTAGATGTTATTTGGAATAAATGACTAACATTGTGTTATATGGTGGGAATGAGGAAAGATCCTAAAGTTGGAGGCGGTATCGGTGGAATTGCGAAGTTGCCAAGAACCAAACCCAACACTCACCAAGGTAAGGATAAGTCTTTAACTTGTACATTGCAATAGAAAACATGTGGATTTTCTGGTTGTAGATAATGATCAAGTTGTGAACCACTTATTTATTATAAACATATATGGGTATGTTTGTAATAAGGATTGCGTGGATTTACTGTTTATGAATTGATGATGTATCAATGAAAAGAAAACTCATTTTAGCCGACCATGATTGGTTAGCGACTTTGGCTCAAGTGATGTAGCAAACTTTGGCTCAAGTAATGTAGCAAACTTTGGCACAAGTAATCTAGCAAAATTTCGCTCAAGTAATGTAGCAAGCTTTGGCTCAAGCGATGTAGCAAGCTTTGGCTCAAGCGATGTAGCAAGTGTAAGGACCCAAATTCTACCCTTGAAATTTTTTCCTTATTTTATTCATCATTCATACATTTTCCTACTGCTTTTAAAATAAACATACCAACCACTTAAGTTAAGTCTCATTTCCCTACTCATACCCATTTCATAATCTCTAAATACATACATATTCGCATAGTAGAAAATCATAATTCATTCATGCATCCTGGTAACTACCGCATACAATTAGCTATGGGATTCCAAAATACCCATAGCTACGAATATCCAGAGTTACAAATATTAATGTTCAAAATACAGTTAGTCGTATTACAAAAGAATGAATATAAGGACTTCCAAAAATTAAAAGCCTCTAAGCTCCTAATCAATCGTCCTTACATCTTCAACCTACCTACAATGGGATTAACATTGACCATAAACAAAAAACACAAAGGAGTAAGTCGTTAACGTAAAATAATGTCAACATACGTTAATCCACATTTTAATAAAGTTAAGTAAAAACGTAGAGTTAAATATACTTAAAACCATTTCCTTCATTTACACTTTTGAAAACAAGCTGCATAACTTGAGCCAAAGTTTGCTACATTGCTTGAGCCAAAGCTTGCTACATTGCTTGAGCCAAAGCTTGCTACAATGCTTGAGCCAAAGCTTGCTACATTGCTTGAGCCAAAGCTTGCTACATTACTTGAGCCAAAGCTTGCTACATTGCTTGAGCCAAATCTTGCTACATTACTTGAGCCAAAGTCGCTAACCAATCATGGTTGGCTAAAAACGAGTTTTATTTTCATTGGCACTCCACCAATACATAAACAGTGAATTCACACCATCACCATTACAAACATACCCATATATGCTCATAACAATTAAGTGATTCACAATTCATTTCATTATTTCGAGTTTTATTTCCACTGGCACTCCACCAATACATAAACAGTAAATTCACACCATCATATTACAAACATACCCATATATGCTTATAATAATTAAGTGATTCACAATTCATTTCATTATTCCGAGTTTTATTTCCATTGGCATTCCACCAATACATAAACAGTAAATCCAACCCATCATTATAACAAACATACCCATATATGCTTATAACAATTAAGTGATTCACAATTCATTTCATTATTCCGAGTTTTATTTCCATTGGCACTCCACCAATACATAAACAGTAATCTACACCATCATTATTACAAACATACCCATATATACTTATGACAATTAAGTGATTCACAATTCATTTCATTATCCATAACCACAAAATCCACACATTTTCCATCACAATGCATAAGTTAAAGACTTATCCTTACCTCGGTAAGTGTCGGGGGTCAGTTTTTGAGTAACTTTACATGTTTCCTCCACGATCTCCTCCAACCTTAGGATCTTTCCTCATTCCCACCAATAACAACAATGTCAGTCATTTATTCAAAATAACACATAAACGACTCATATTTCATCGTCAAACACACAAGAGTTTCATACATGTTCAATGTTTCTAAAACTACCTCATCAGGAGTTTCCAATCATTCAAGACATACATATTCACCTTGTATTCAACATTAGAGCACATACTCTTAACACAATCATTTTCATATATGTTCATCATAATAACATTCACCTCTTATAACAAATCAACAACTCATAACACATCTTCATTATAAACAAACCACACACAACATATTCTTCATTATATAACATTCAACACATTTACTCTTATGACCACATCTTCCTTTTGGGGGGTTTTGAGGTTTTCATAAACCAACTCACAAACCATTTCCATTCTTTGAATATTAACTCTAAACCAAGAGTTTATAAGAGAGAAACTAAATAAAACGAACTACAACTCAAACGGAAGAGTTTCCATGGTTTCTCATATTTTTGAGAAGAGAACCATACCCCCAAAACAAGTTAGAAAGGAAGAAAAAGAGTTAGAAACAAGAGGTTTACATCTTCTCAAGCTCTAAGATGATTCCTAAGGCTCTTTGCTCTTGAAAAGCTCCCCTCTCTCTCTTCTCTTCAAAGTTCTAACCCTAAAATGTGTTTGGGGTTTCTATTTTAAAGTGAACTCGTCGGGTTCTCGCTCAAGCGAGCCCATTATCGCTCAAGCGAGAAAATCCTGCCCATTTTAAAAAATCTGATCTGACCCTCTCGCTCAAGCGAGGGTTTTCTCGCTCATGCGAGGCAGCTCTCGCTCAAGCGAGAATCCTTTCGCTCAAGCGAGGATCTTACAGCCTCGACAGGTCCTGAATGCCACTTTTCTCGCCCAGGCGAGACAACTCTCGCTCAGGTGAGAGCACTCTCGCTCAAGTGAGACATCTCTCTCTCAAGCGAGAATCCTTCAGTATAGCCCAGGATTTCACCCTCCCAGGTGAGCCTCTCTCGCTCAGGCGACGATTCTCTCGCTCAAGCGAAACTCCTAGGACTGATACTATAATTTAATGACTTTAAAAATTTAGGGTGTTACAATCCTTCCCCCCTAAAGGAAATTTCGTCCCTGAAATTTGATTAGGTTCCTCTCAGGAAGACCCCATCATCGCCTAAACGTTAGGAATTAAATACCCTCAATCAAGCTTAGACCCAACTGGCTAAACCATTAAGATCCTTTATACGACATACAATGGCGCTTACCACTCAACCGTGATACCGCATAGCCAATCCATATACTAACCTCAGAAGTCCATATACCATGGTCAACCATCAGGACCACTAAGGGAAAGTTATCACAATCAGAATAAAGATTCCCAAACGTCTCCTCAGTCACAATAGATCTCCCGATCTATTTCTACTATCATCGTTCAAAATGATCAACATAAATAGTAAGGATTCACAGTAATACCTTCAATTTCGGAATAAAGTGGGACTCCATACTCATCAATACCAAGACGTACTAGTTCATATTCAACATGCAAAATCTAGATCGACATCCACTCAATAACATCACTTCATTCCACAAATGAGCAATAATCACGATTTACTAAATAATTCTCAATAGCAGTTCAATTCGTACTTGCTGCACACAGAACATGGTAGTCATCCAACAAGTAGCATTTAGGCAAACAAGATTTTTGGAGTCATTCCGAGTACTAAATAAATTACCAAGTAATTATCCAACTCAACCAAACATTCTTACAACAACGATTGCAGTTTAAGAAGATTTGCTAGTTCATAATCTCAACTAGGCATATAAGGTCGCAGACTCAATCAAATCACATGCTTGGTCACCAATGATCATTGCAATTTTATAAACACTTAATCCAATAATATACGTTATGTAGGGATATTTCATTTACAATTGCAAGTATACATTTAGTACTCATATCTACAACATGTCTAGGAACACTTAGTCCGAGTTACTTCACACAGTTTTTAGCAATATTACATTCGCACAGGATGCAGTTGTTAAACTTTTGGGACATTCAAAGTGGAACTAAGTTAATGCTTAGCCACCTTCTACACTCCACCCAAATTGACTCTCGAAAATAGTTCAAATATAAGATTCATGGCAATCATCTCGCGAAACAAGGTTTTCATAATCATTTCACAATAGCTTCAAAAATCCATTTTTCTCATGTGACACCGAAAGTTTCAAATTAAGATTCTCAAATGCTAGCTATTTCCGGAGTTACATTCCATTCGGGGCATTAGAGTCCTCACAGTCCATCTAACAAAACTTACCTATGCCATAATACTTCGATCATGCATAGTAATCACTAACATACATGAAATAAAAATTAAGTTTTGTAAGCACCATATCAAGCAGATAATTGGGGTTACAATACCACTATATCGCGAGTTGCAATTATTCCACTACAAAAGGTCAATTACCATATATCAAAAGTTTCATGTACAACAATCAAGATGACTTCACTATTCCCAATACTACTCTCCACAAAAGCATAACACAAGATTTCGTTCATCCATTAACCCGCTAAAACTTAAGCAACACCATATCCATGTTCATCATCAAGGTTCAGATTCATGCACATATAAGAAATCGCTGGCATAATGAAAATTTGTTACCTTAACTTTATTATGCCCATTTTGTTTTTCATACTGATTCGCTCTTAATTTCCAAAGGTTTAGAGAGTTACTTCAAGTTTAAACATATAAGGAATTCCCACCTTCACAATGACATTTAGGTACTTCACCTACTTCATTCATTACTTTGAACCATGAATTCTACCCTAGTATAATCATGCAAACTATTGCAAACAAGAAAGTCTAACTTTTAGCAACTTATAAAAACAAGGATATCAGGCTTAGTCGTTTCCAATATACACTAGGCATCTTTCATTTAATTTCCTCTTTAACACAATATTTTTAAAATCAACACTTCACGTTCAGCACCTTCAATACAACATATCAATCTACATATTTCACGTGAATCGTTACCTTCCTATTCCAGTCATTACCATAACAATTAACACATCGCTTCCGGAATTCATACATCATGGAACAAATTATCTGACATTTACAATTTATCTCTAAGGAATATTTCACCATTGTCATATAGACATGTTACGCACGAATTACCCACTTCAATCAACTTTCTAAACCTTCATGCATTGCAAGCAAACTCATATGCAAGAATAGGACAAGACACACATTTTCATTCCCAGGCAAAACAGTCAAGTACATATTAGCAGACTTCTACAATTTAAAATTTTGCACGTTTAAATGTCACAAAATCAAAATGTACATATTTAGTCACCAAGTCTCATAGTCAATTAATCTTTACCTCATGCATATCCGTTTTTAATCTTGAGGAATGACAAGATAATCAACAACATATTTCAAAAAGGAACATGTAGTAAACCACACAGCATGACATATGACTTTCCATGTTATAGCTCGTCCCACTGTTACAAAGGTCTAACATTCCATTCATTATCAAACATCATTCATAGAAGAAAAATTCACCTTCCAAGACAAAATACATAGTTCTTTCAAGTCTTATTCTTTCGAAATGTTAACAAGTTCTTAAATATCCTCCAGTGACATAAACAGAATAAACACGGATCCCTTCCCTTAAGAGAAGTTCTAACTCCCACAGCCGGCACTGGCTCCATACTACTAGTCTGGTCAGAAATCTCACACAGATTCGCAACTGCCATAGCTTTGTCAGCACTATTCAATCATAACATGGTTCGATGTCAATCGCTCTATTCCTAGAATTAAATCTAACTTGAATAACGACAAGCAAATTGAATCTACGGTAAATATCACACCATTTACCATAACCGGACACTAAAACATAAACGTCGACACCACGACCAGCACACAAGTTGGGGTGGGCACGACCAAGTCGGGAGAAATGACTCAGTTTGCAATTTCAGCCGGTTTTCACATTTAACACATATAAGGGAGTGTGTCGCTCCCGAATCAACAACACTAAACAAGGAATACTTGTCACCATGCGTTTACCTCGGATCAAACTGTCAATACCGAACGTATCTGTACCACTAACGGTGCTCACTTGGCCCATTGTACTAGGCCTCCCAACCTCCACAACATTTACATTTTGAGTCAACTTTGGACAAAACCTTTTTATATGTCCCTTTTTCTTGTAGTGGAAACAACCACTCCCCGAACCCGGACAAATTGTTCCGGCATGCTTCCGCCCACATTTTCCGCACATAGGAAATACTTCGGGTTGAAATCCTCCAACAGTAGGCTTCGACCCCTAATAACCATGGTTACGATGGACCCCAGTTGGGGCATATGATCGTTGGCCTTCATTCCCCTTCTCCTCATACACCCTACATTGGGTCAGACCATCCGCTTCTGATGCCTCTGTACCGCACATGGTAGCCACTCTGCCGATAGATTGAGGTCGTCTAGTCCCCATAGCATTCATACTCTGCCGTAACTTAGGACACCACCTCTTGATATGTTCGGTCTCTTTGCAGTAAAAGCAACGATTTGTCGTTCCAGGACACAATTCTCCGACATGACTTCGGTTACACTTGCTGCACCAGGATGGAGAGTTTAACCGTGACCCTCCGGCATTTGCATGGGTCCTCGTCCTATGCAAAGTGTAACCCCGAGTACCAACAGGTGGAAAATAAGGTTTTCGTTCTTCGCGAAACATCTTGTCCTTGCCTCTTCCTTGCACAAAGTTTCTTTGAGGCCCGAAGTCCTTGGGAGGAACGGATTTGGAGGTCGCCACTCCATTCGCCTTCATGTTAGTACACTCCATTCCTTGGACCCACTCAATAGCAGCATTCGGAGCGAATCCGCTTTGGAACTGAGAGCCTTGACCTGGCGCCACGCTCCGATTCAGATTTTGTAAATTCTCATTCATGCCCTGGAGCACCCCTACCAGCTGTGCCAACAAATCATTGGGAACATTCTGACTCGTTTCTCTTCCTCTTTCGGCCATGTGTACCTGTACTCATACACTTGTCAGTAACTGAATGTTAACTAGACAAGAATCACAAAATCACCTAGCAATTTGTAAAACCAAACAATTTAAGCACATAAAGGTCACAAAGAAGCATGTAAAGCCATACCCTAGGCTGCAGTATTAACTATGCTCTGATACCATATGGTAAGGACCCAAATTCTACCCTTGAAATTTTTTCCTTATTTTATTCATCCTTCATAAATTTTCTTACTACTTTTAAAATAAACATACCAACCACTTAAGTTAAGTCTCATTTCCCTACTCATACCCATTTCATAATATCTAAATACATACATATTCGCATAGCATAAAATCATAATTCATTCATGCATCCCGGTAACTACCGCATAAGCTATGGGATTCCAAAATATCCATAGCTACGAAAATCCAGAGTTACAAATATTAATGTTCAAAATACAGTTAGTCGTATTACAAAGGAATGAATATATGGACTTCCAAAAATTAAAAGCCTCTAAGCTCCTAATCAATTGTCCTTACATCTTCCACCTACCTTCAATGGGATTAACATTGACCATACACAGAAAACACAAAGGAGTAAGTCGTTAACGTAAAATAATGTCAACATACGTTAATCCACATTTTAATAAAGCTAAGTAAAAACTTAGAGTTATATATACTTAAAACCATTTCCTTCATTTACACTTTTGAAAACAAGCTGCATAACTTGAGCCAAAGTTTGCTACATTGCTTGAGCCAAAGCTTGCTACATTGCTTGAGCCAAAGCTTGCTACATTGCTTGAGCCAAAGCTTGCTACATTGCTTGAGCCAAAGTTTGCTACATTGCTTGAGCCAAAGCTTGCTACATTACTTGAGCCAAAGTCGCTAACCAATCATGGTCGGCTAAAAACGATTTTTATTTTCATTGGCACTCCACCAATACATAAATAGTGAATTCACACCATCACCATTACAAACATACCCATATATGCTCATAACAATTAAGTGATTCACAATTCATTTCATTATTCCGAGTTTTATTTCCATTGGCACTCCACCAATACATAAACAGTAAATCCACACCATCATTATTACAAACATACCCATATATGCTTATAATAATTAAGTGATTCACAATTCATTTCATTATTCCGATTTTTATTTCCATTGGCACTCCACCAATACATAAACAGTAAATCCACACCATCATTTTACAAACATACCCATATATGCTTATAACAATTAAATGATTCACAATTCATTTCATTATTCCGAGTTTTATTTTCATTGGCACTCCACCAATACATAAACAGTAAATCCGCACCATCATTATTACAAACATACCCATATATGCTTATAACAATTAAGTGATTCACAATTCATTTCATTATCCATAACCCGAAAATCCACGCATTTTCCATCACAATGCATAAGTTAAAGACTTATCCTTACCTCGGTGAGTGTTGGGGGTCAGTTTTTGAGTAACTTTACCAGTTTCCTCCACGATCTCCTCTAATCTTAGGATCTTTCCTCATTCCCACCAATAACAACAATGTCAGTCATTTATTCAAAATAACACATAAACGACACATATTTCATCGTCAAACACACAAGAGTTTCATACATGTTCAATGTTTCTAAAACTAATTCATCAGGAGTTTCCAATCATTCAAGACATACATATTCACCTTGTATTCAACATTAGAGCACATACTCATAACACAATCATTTTCATATATGTTCATCATAATAACATTCACCTCTTATAACAAATCAACAAATCATAACACATCTTCATTATAAACAAACCACACACAACATATTCTTCATTATATAACATTCAACACATTTTCTCTTATGACCACATCTTCCTTTTGGGGGGTTTTGGGGTTTTCATAAACCAACTCACAAACCCTTTCCATTCTTTGAATATTAACTCTAAACCAAGAGTTTACAAGAGAGAAACTAAATAAAACGAACTACAACTCAAACGGAAGAGTTTCCATGGTTTCTCATATTTTTAGAAGAGATCCATACCCCCAAAACAAGTTAGAAAGGAAGAAGAAGAGTTAGAAACAAGAGGTTTACCTCTTCTCAAGCTCTAAGATGATTCCTAAGGCTCTTTGATCTTGAAAAGCCCTCCTCTCTATCTTCTCTTCAAAGTTCTAACCCTAAAATGTGTTTGGGGTTTCTATTTTAAATTGAACTCGTTGGGTTCTTTCTCAAGCGAGCCCATTCTCGCTCAAGCGAGAAAATCCTGCCCATTTTAAAAACGCAGATCTGACCCTCTCGCTCAAGCGAGGGTTTTTTCGCTCAGGCGAGGCAGCTCTCGCTCAAGCGAGAATCCTTTCGCTCAAGCGAGGATCTTACAGTCTCGACAGGTCCTGAATGCCAGTTTTCTCGCCCAGGCGAGACAACTCTCTGTCAAGCGAGACCACTCTCACTCAAGCGAGACAACTCTCGCTCAAGCGAGAATCCTTCAGTATAGCCCAGGATTTCACCCTCCCAGGTGAGCCTCTCTCGCCGAAGCGACGATTCTCTGGCTCAAGCAAGACTCCCAAGACTGATACTATAATTTAATGACTTTAAAAATCTAGGGTGTTACAGCAAGCTTTGGCTCAAGCTATGTAGCAAGCTTTGACTCAAGCGATGTAGCAAGTTTTGGCTTAAGCAACGTAGCAAGCTTTGGCTCAAGCAATGTAGCACGCTTTGGCTCAAGCGACGTAGCAAACTTTGACTCAAGTTATGTAGCATGATTTTCAAAGAGTATAAAAGATGAAAATGGTTTTAAGTATATTTAAATCTAAATTGTTTACTTAACCGTATTACAATGTGGATTAATGTATATTGACATTTATTGAGTTAACGACTTACTCCTTTGTGTTTTCTGTGAATTGTCAATGTTAATCCCATTGCAGGTAGGTGAAAGATTTAAGGATGTCTTGATTAGGAGCTTATAGGCTTTTAGTTTTTTTGAAGCCCTTATCTTCGTTGTTTTGTAATCTAACTGATTGTGTTTTGAACTGAATATTTGTAATCATGTACGTGATATTTGTACATGTTGGTAGTCCTGAATATTTGTAACCCTGGATATTTGTAGCTATGGGTATTTTGGAATCCCATAGCTAGTTGTATGCAGTAGTTATCAGGATGCTTTAATGAATTATGATTTTCTGTTAAACGAATGTGTATCTCGTTTTTGACTTATGAAATGAGTATGAATAGGAAAATGAAATTTAAAATAAGGTTGTTGGAATCGTATTTAAAAGTTATAGGGAAATGCATGAGAAATGAATAAAATAAGGAAAAAATTTCAAAGGTAGAATTTGGGTCCTTACAAGATACTCCATGCCTCTTGACCCACATTTTCTCATGATATAGAGTGTATCATCTTCATGTTATATTTTTTAGAAACATAATTTAAATATAAGAAATGCAACATAGAAATGATAAAATTGAACCTACGATATTTAAGAGAGAAGATATAAGTAAGAGAATGTATAGAAGAATAATGATGTATTGATGAAAAAGAGTGAAAGCAATGTGGGGAAGTTTAGTAGTTATTAATGAGAATGTTCAAAAAGGATAAATTAACAATATGAAAATTATGTCATGGTTTGTTAACAATTGTTTTGGCTTTATTAATAACTAGTGCGTTGATAGACACTCCCGTACTTGTCAATCAGCTTTCCAATTATTTGTAATGTATAGTCTACATACTATAAATGACAAATATAGTAATTTGTGTTAAATATTATAATTTACAGTTAAATATATTCGATTGTGATAATTGTTTAATTTTATTTAAAAAAAATAGTACATTCAATTAAATCACTCACTATAGGTGAAATGTATAATTAGGGTATAATCATGTTATTGTTTTTCTATAATAACACGTGTAAATGTATAATGTTTAATTTAAGTTGATAAATATGGTTAATATATTGATAGTAATTACCTAAGATTATACAATTTTTTATAGAAATTAAAAAATGTTAAAATCAAAATAAGGAAATTGAAATTACTTCATTGTGATATATACACCATGTTTTGTCAGAGTGAGATTCTTCTTCATTAATGTAGAGATAAGTTATGTGCGTAACTGTGTTTAATTAAGCACACAATTACTAGTAACTGTGTTCATTAATTACGACAACAACTAATTAACATTTAATCAATCAAAATATGTCTGAAGTTCAATTCACAAAATAATAAGCGTTATACAAGCATCCATGAAAATATTATGAAGAAATTATAAAATTCTAAAATAGATCAGACATGTATTCTTCGGAAGTATCAAGCACTACACTATTTGAACATTTATTCCACAATCAAGCAACTTACCCAATTGAACACTACAATATAGTTTCAATTTTATTAGGCTAGTTAAAAGACAAGCGTTTGTAGTCCAACGGTTAGGATAATTGCCTTCCAAGCAATAGACCCGGGTTCGACTCCCGGCAAACGCAAATACGTTTTTATTTTCAATTTATTTCACAAACAATAAAATCCTTATTGCAAATATGTTTTGAAACTAACCATCTCTTGAGGATCATTCTCGAGGCGTTGCAGTTTAGTGGCCTTTCACTAATTTATATACATAAACTTTCATAAATATATTAATACCAAGTTTAGATCTTCATGTGATATTTGATATGTCCATATCCATAAAATGTTGGTTTCTCCCTCTTGACTAATTTCTTAATAGTACATTAGTGATGAATATAATGCACTTAGTTGGGTAGAGTGAGGAACACATCCTTAATTTATAGAACATGATAAAGTGCTTCCATCACACATCTTCTGAAATTGGCTTTCCAAATGGTTAAGCCATTTCACTTAGCATTCATATAAAATGTCTTTACAAATAGTTACGACACTTAGCATAATATCTTTAATGTTATTACTCCATGTAATTCCACATTGTGGTCGTCGTAGTTGGTTCTTAATCCCTTTTGTTTCTGGTTGTATATGTTATGTATTTGAGTTCAGGTTGTGGCTGTATCGCATTGGATGATCGCTGAGAAGAGTACATGATTGAGTAGTTACTTTATGTATTCAATGTGGTATTTGATTAATGCATGTAATATGAGAATCGTGTAATTTATTTATGTAGGTAATGTGAGAACCATGTGGTAGTGACTCTATTGTGAAATTGAACTCCTCTAAATGGTGTAATGAGATGAGATTGATGATTGTAATAAAAGTATTATTGAAGAAAGGATATTTGTATAAATTATGTAATTAAAAGGAAGTGTAATGACATGTTTTTAATGAAGTGAACGATTGATTATTTCCGCACCTGAAAGATGAATTGAACTTATATGTATATTCAATCAGGTTTTCTAAATAGTTTGAGTAATATATTTCAAAAGTAATCACTTGAATTCATGAATAAGTTTTTAAATTTTTGGGTTATGAAAATCGGGTCCTTACACATTTTCAAATCAACGAAATTAACCAATTAATTTTCGAACCAGAACTACGTAGTCTTGATTTCCCTATTGCACCTAGGAATACGTAGGAGCAAGCTGAACTCTTGTTAGGCACAACAATAAAAAATAAAACATTTTGCTTTAATTACTGAAATGTAATAAATAATTTTTGAGGGTATAAAAGTCCATGTTATTAGCGAGGGTACCATTTTAATACGGGAAGATGGGGTGCTAATACCTTCCCTGATCCGTAATTGACTCCCGAGCTCAGAATCTCTGCTTAGAGACCAAATTATCCTAATTGGGCTTATTAGAGAGTTTTCTACGTTTTATCCGCAAAAACCGTAGTGGCGACTCTAAATCAATTGGAAGAGCTAGAAATCGAGTTCGCCTCTCCCTAAGTCGCAGGGCCGATCTTCCAACCGAAAATCGGGTCACGACAGCTACATCACCACAAGGATGGATGCCATTGATTTTCAAAACCAACACGTTAAGATTGAACTCACACGACTGTCTAATTGATTGGACTACATGGGTATCAATGATGAGTAGGAAAGTTCTTAGTCATATGGTTGTGTCTATTTGATTTTAACTTTGTTGTTTTTTATCCTTTGATGTATTTTGACTTATTTGGTTATTTTGTAATGACAATTATCAATTTCGTTAATGCATGTACAATGTTTGTTGTTAGTGTCAATGCTTTATGATTTAATGATTTATATCAATCTGCTTAAGCACCTATAAACATTGTTCATTTGATCTGACATTGGCATATCTGTATATCTTCTATCTCTGTTTATATTTCTTTGTACTTTGCATATGTTAAACTTGGCTTTTCTTTCTTTGTGATGAAGTCAAAAGGGGGAGAAAAGTTGGAGTTGTTTTATTAATTTAACTTATTCAAAGAAATAACTCTAAACACAAAGTGAGAGCATACAAGATAGGGGAAACATACACAAACTAAAAAGCTTATACATCAAGTGTAAGGACCCGATTTTCATAACCCGAAAATTTTAAAACTTTATTCATGAAGTCAAGTGATTACTTTTCAAATCTTAAACGATTTGGAAAACCCCTGAGCATACAAATATCACTTATGTTCATGATTCAAATGCAGAAATAATAAAAAGTATACATTCATTAAAAACATACCATTGCACTTCCTTTATCACACATATTATATACAATTATCCTTTCTCAAATAATACTTCAATTTAACCTCATCAAAATAACCTCACTATACATGAAAGTCACTTATACATAAATTCACTTAAACATATTCTTCATATTACATGCCTTATTCAATTACAATGTCGTCTACGTAAAGTAACTACACTAATCGGTACTTCCTCCACGAGCATCCAATGCACTATAGCCGCCACCTGAATTCCATTACATAACACATACAAGCAGAGGCAAAAGGGAGTAAGAACCAACTACGGCGACCGTAGCGTGAAATTACATGGAGTAATAACATTAAAGTATTACACCCTACATAACATCTAAAATCAAGCATATTAAACATATACTAATCCATACAATAAACCATATAACGTTCATATATCCAATTAGCATAATCATCATACCTCACATCGATAATTCAATTAAATCAGTACAACATACCATAGAATATTCATTCTTCGATCAATTCCTATAACCACATGCTCATACCATTTATCCATTCAATCTTCATCAAGATTACTACACAATAGTCTCTTTTGATAAACAACCACCATGCTATACTCAAGGCGATATCATACTTATACAACATTACAATACTTTCCAAAGGTAAAACCACTTTCAATACAACACTACACCACATAGGACTCACCTTACACTATCACATAGAGCCAATACCACAAGGGTAAGTCATACATCGCTCCGAATAGCCAATACCACGAGGGCAAGTCATACATTGCTACAAATAGCCAATACCACGAGGGCAAGTCAAACATTGCTATGAATAGCCAATACCACGAGGGCAAGTCATACATTGCTACGAATAGCCAATACCACGAGGGCAAGTTATACGTTGCTACGAATAGCCAATACCATGAGGTCAAGTCATACGTCACAAGGATGATCCACTACCACTTCGGGTAGGTCCACATCACAAAGGTGGCCCATTACCACATCAGGTAAGTCTACATCACAAAGATGTCCCACTACCACTTCGGGTAAGTCTACACCATAAAGGTGGCCCATTACCACATCAGATAAGTCTACATCACAAAGATGTCCCACTACCACTTCGGGTAGGTCTACACCATAAAGGTGGCCCATTACCACATCGGGTAAGTCTACATCACAAAGATGTCCCACTACCACTTCGTGTAGGTCTACATCACAAAAGTGGCCCATTACCACATTGGGTAAGTCTACATCACAAAGATGTCCCACTATCACTTCGGGTAGGTCTACACCACAAAGGTGGCCCATTACCACATCGGGTAAGTCTACATCACAAAGATGTCCCACTACCACTTCGGGTAGGTCTACACCACAAAGGTGGCCCATTACAACATCGGGTAAGTCTACATCACAAAGATGTCCCACTACCACTTCGGGTAGGTCTACACCACAAAGGTGGCCCATTACCACATCGGGTAAGTGTAAAGACCAAAATTCTACCCTTGAAAATTCTTCTCTTTTTAATATAGATATTCCTATCGTCTCTATTTCTCTTCAATTAAACAACATTCAACAATTTAAAGTCAGTTATCACAATAAACTAGAACCCTTTTCCCATGGAGCAGAAAAATATAATTCATATATTCCCTTCTTGGTAAGTACCGCATATGACTAGCTATGGGATTCCAAAATACCCACAGCTATTAATATCCAGCTTTACAAAAATGTAGTACTAATTCAGTTAGGATTTACAATTATCCAATTAACAGTTTACATCAATCAAACAAAAAGAATAGGATTTCGAGTTCTAAGCTCCTCATGCCTCGAACCGAGTATCCTCAATTTCCTCGTTTACCTGCAATGGGATTATCATAACAGGTATACACAACAACAACAAAGGAGTAAATTATCAATTCAATAAATATCAGTAAACGATAATCCACATTTTAAGTTTTATAATACAAGAAACCATAAAATGATAAAATCTACATCTCATGTTTATCTCTCTCAAGTTACTACATCCACCCCATTGAATTTACTCATTCGTCTCTGCCATACCTTATCACCTCCTTCATCAATACCATTTCAAATCATTATTTTCCAATTGCACGATTACCTTTTCATCACCACTTGGGTCAAGTCATATACAATATCACATAGGGCAAGTCATACACAATACCACATAGGGAAAGTCATACACAATACCACATAGGGCAAGTCATACACAATACCACATAGGGCAAGTCAGACACAATACCACATAGGGCAAGTCATACACAATACCACATAGGGCAAGTCACACACAATACCACATAGGGCAAGTCATACACCATACCACATAGGGCAAGTCATACACAATACCACATAGGGCAAGTCATACACCGATCGTATACGTAATCAGAAGATTCACACATTTTCTATTATCATATACCATTAATAACTTCTCCTTACCTTGGTACGTGTCGGGGTTGGTTGTGGGTAACTTTGCACGTTCCTCAGGATCTTTCATTATCCCCATCACATAACGATAATGTCAGTCATTTACTTCCAAATATCACATAAACAATTTATATTGCATCACTCAACCATACAAGATATTCATCATATTTTCAATGTTTATAAACTACTTTCATCATAAGTTTACAACCATCTAAAACATTCATATCCTTTCATATTTTAACATTGTAACTCAACTCATCTTCTACCTCTAGTATTTTACCCATCTTTCCTCTCCAACCTCATTTTCTCTCTCTAGGGTTTTGGGTTTTCATGAGTCAACTCACAAACCCCTTTCCATTCTTGGAACACTAACTTAAAACTAAGAGTTTACAAGGTAAGAATAACATAAAATGAACCATCACCCAAAAGGATGAGTTTCCATGGTTTTCTTCATTTTTGAGAAGAGATCCAACATACCCCAAAGTGAGTTTAAGAGAGAAAAAGAGAGTTAGAATCTAGAGTTTTACCTCTTCTCAAGCTCTTAGATGAGTATCCAAGCTTTTTGCCCTTGAAAAGCTCTCTTCTCTCACTCTTCTTCTTTTCTAAACCCTAGATTGTGTTCAGGTGTTTCTTATTAAATGTTGTCTCGTCGGGTTCTCGCTTAAGCGAGGGATTCTCGCTCAAGCGAGGGATTCTCGCTCAAGCGAGAAAATCCCGCCCATTTTAAAAACTCAAATCTGACCCTCTCGCTCAAGCGAGAATCTCACAGTGGCAACAGCCCCAAAATGACATTTCTCGCCCAGGCGAGACATCTCTCGCTCAAGTGAGAATCCTCCAGTATAGCCTAGGATTTCAGCCTCCCAGGTGAACCTCTCCCGCTCAAGCGAGAATCTCTCGCTCAAGCGAGGATCCGAGGACTGATACTATAATTTTAAAGACTTAAAATTTGGGGTGTTACAATCCTTCCCCTCTTAAAAGAATTTTCGTCCCCGAAAATCAAACATACCTCGATTCGAACAAATGAGGGTAATCCTCCCTCATCTCTTGCTCAACTTCCCATGTAGCGTCTCCTTCGTCCACTTGGCTCCACAACACCTTTACCAGGGCAATCTCCTTGCCTCTCAATCTCTTTATACTAGTATCCATGATTCTCACGGGCAACGTCGCAAAAGTCAAATTAAACCTCAACTCTATCTGATCAGACTCAACCACATGAGATGGATCTCCAACATATTTCCTCAACTGAGACACATGAAATACATTATGGAGATTGGACAACAATGGAGGTAGAGCAATACGATACGCTACCGGCCCAATTCTCTTCAATATCTGATAAGGCCCAATAAATCGAGGAGTCAGCTTACGAGATTTCAAAACTCTACCAATTCCGGTAGTTGGGACTACTCTCATGAACACATGATCCCCTTCCTTGAATTCAAGAGGTTTCCGCCTCTTATCGTATTAGCTTTTCTGCCGACTCTGGGCGACCCTCATATTCTCCCGGATTTTCTTGGTCTTATCCGTCGTCTCCTGAACCAATTCGGGCCCCAATATCAAGTTCTCACCAGTTTCGAACCAACTCATTGGAGTTCGGCACTTCCTACTATACAACGCTTCATAAGGTGCCATCCCAATACTCGAATGGAAGCTATTGTGGTAGGTAAATTCGATCAACGGCAACATGTCATCCCAACTCCCTGGTTGTTCTAAGACACAGGCTCTCAAAAGGTCCTCCAACGACTATATTGTCCTTTCTGATTGACCGTCCGTTTGTGGATGATAAGCTGAACTCAGCTTCAATTTAGTTCCCAAAGCGGTTTGCAAACTAGTCCAAAAGTTTGAAGTGAAACGGGGATCCCTATCCGACACAATGCTTGATGGTATTCCATGCAAGCGAACAATTTCTCGGATATACAGTTCTGCCAATCTCTCCAACAAGTATCTCATGTTCAAAGGCAGAAAGTGAGCAGATTTAGTTAACCGATCCACGATCACCCATATCGAATCATAACCTCTCTGAGTCTTCGGAAAACCAGATACAAAATCCATGGAGATACTATCCCACTTCGAAACGGGAATTTCTAGGGATTGTAATTCCCCAGCTGGCCGCTGATGTTCAATCTTGGCCTTCTGACATATCAAACAACTCCAGACATACAATGCCACATCCCTTTTCAATCCAGACCACCAAAACAGTGTTTTCAAATCTTGATACATTTTCGTGGTCCCTGGGTGAAAACTCATTTTACTCTTATGAGACTCCTCTAAAATCTGCCTCCGTAATTTATCATTACGAGGCACACACACTCTCCCTTTGTATTGCAACATTTCACTAAGGTCCGATGTGAAATTGGTATCTTTACCACACAGCATCAGATCCCGTTTATCCATCAACTCACTATCTTCACTTTGCATTGTCCGGATTTGTTCAAACAATTCATTCGTAACTTTAAGCATTCCCAAAATCATACTATGAGGCCTTATCTGAACTTCCAAGTTCATATCTCTGAACTCTTCAATCAGTTTCTCCTCTCTAACAATCAAAACCGACATGTGCAACGATTTTCGACTCAGTGCATCCGCCACTACAATGGCCTTTCCCGGGTGGTACTGCAACCCAAAATCGTAATTCTTAAGGAATTCCATCCATCTCCTCTTCCTCATGTTCAATTCCTTTTGATCAAATAGGTACTTCAAACTCTTGTGGTCGCTGTACACTTCAAATCTCACGCCATAAAGATGGTGTCTCCAGATTTTTAAGGCAAAGACCACTGCAGCCAACTCAAGATCGTGGGTAGGATAGTTTTGCTCGTGCGTCCTCAACTGTCGAGCGGCATAGGCCACAACCTTCCCCTCTTGCATTAACACACAACCTAAACCTTGCTTGGATGCATCACAGTAAACACTGAAGTCCCGATCAGTACAAGGAAGGACCAATACTGGCGCCGTAGTTAACCTTCGTTTTAACTCTTGGAAACTTTCTTCACATCGAAGTGTCCACACATACGGTTCCCCTTTCCTAGTGAGTTTTGTCAAGGGTAGAGCCAGCTTCGAAAACCCTTCTATGAACTTCCGATAATACCCAGCCAAACCCAGAAAGCTCCTGATCTCAGTGACTGACTTGGGCACTGCCCATTCCATAACCGCTTCAACCTTTGAAGGGTCTACCGCCACTCCTTCCTTGGATATCACATGCCCAAGATAATTTACTGGCCCCAACCAGAAGTCGCATTTTGACAGCTTCGCATACAACCGATTCTTGCTAAGAAGTTCTAGCACAATCCGCAGGTGCTCAGCATGTTCCTCTCGGCTTTCGGAGTAAATCAAAATGTCATCAATGAATACCACTACGAAAGTATCTAAATACGGATGAAAAATCCGATTCATGTAGTCGGTAAATATTGCTGGAGCATTCGTTACCCCAAAAGGCATGACCAAATATTCAAAATGTCCGTACCTGGTCCTAAACGTCGTCTTAGGAATATCTTCCGACTTCACACGAAGTTGGTGATAGCCCGACCGAAGATCAATATTTGAGAACACCACTGATCCTCTCAACTGATCCATCAAGTCATCGATCTGAGGCAACATATATTTGTTCTTAACAGTGACCTTATTCAACTGCCGGTAGTCGGTACACAACCGCATACTACCATCCTTTTTCTTAACCAACAAAACAGGCGCACCCCAAGGTGAGACGCTAGGACGAATGAACTTCTTTGCCAACAAGTCCTCAACCTGCTTTTTCAACTCCGCCAATTCTAACGGTGCCATCCTATAAGGAGCGATAGAGATGAGTCCCGTTCCCGGTACCAAATCAATAGAGAATTTGACTTCTCTTACTAGAGGTAATTCCGGAATTTCGCTAGGAAATACTTCAGGAAATTCACGAACTATCGGAATGTCCTCAACTTTGGGTTTTTCACTATCCTCCAGGGATGCCAACAACATAAATACGGCCCCTCCCTCTTTACAAAAAGTCTTGACTTCTTTTGCCAACGATGACTTCATGTCATTGCCTTCATCAGAAACCTCATCAAGATTTCCGAATACCACGGTCTTATCCGCACAATTTAACATCACATGATTAGTCGACAACCAATCCATCCCCAAAATTAGATCCAGTTGAGTTAGTGGTAAACAGATCAAATCAACGGTAAAAGTTCTACCGTTTACCACTACTGGACATCGAGACACAACTGTCGATACCACCCAGGCACATCGGTTGGGGTGGACATGACCAAGTCGAAAGGCAACGACTCAGTTTGTAATTTCAGTTTATTCACGCAGTCTTTAGATACAAAGGAGTGTGTCGCTCCCGAATCAAACAACACTAAAAGCGGAATACCTGCCACCGTGCAGTTACCTTGGATTAGACCATCAACCTTTGATGCCTCTGCACCACTCATGGTAAACACCCTACCAGTGTTTCTGGGTCTCTCGGCATTTCCACCATTGGTCCTTTGGTCGAGTTTAGGACAAAACCTCTTCACGTGCCCTTGCTCCCCACAGTTGAAGCACCCATTCCCAGAGCCAGGACAAATGCTACCAATATATCTCCGATTACACTTACTGCACAATGGGTAGGAGTTCTGAGACGACCCCCCGGTAACAGTAGAGGCGGTTGGTCCTTGGAAACCTTGGTTGCGATAGTGGTGGGGTGGAGCATAAGGTCGTCGGTCTTGACTCATCCTCTCTTTACCCTTCCCTGGCACAATGTGGCGTTGGGGGCCATAGTTTCGTGGAGGATTCACTTTACCAGCAGCAGCATCCCTCACCCGCACATTATCCTCATGCATTCTACACTTGTTCACTAGTGTAGGAAAATCAACAATTTCTTCGTGACCAAACGTCACCCTAAGTTCGGGCTTCAACCCCATCTTAAACTTCACACATTTGGACCTCCCGTCCAACTCTAGTTCAGCATAAGGGCAATATCGGATCAATTCTTCAAATTTTGCCGAATACTCCCCCACCGTTATGTTTCCTTGCTCTAATTGCAAGAATTCCATCTCCTTCTTCATTTTCAGGTCGGCAGGAAAATATTTCTGGAGGAATTTTCCTTTGAAGGTTCCCCACACGATGATCTGCCCTTCGGTCTCCATCTGCCTTCGGGTCATCTCCCACCAATTCTCGGCCTCCTTTACTAACATGTAAGTGGCTAAGCCACCTTCTGAGCATCAGAACAATTCATGGCTCTAAAGATCCTCTCTAATCCTTGGACCCATTCAATTGTCGCATCAGGGGCGAATCCTCCTTGGAATTGGCTGGGATTTCTCCTGCAGAATTCATCCAGACCTCTGTACTCAGCCGGACCGGGTGGAACCAAAGGGTGTGAACTCGGGCTTGGTGTCGCATTCTGATTCAGGTGTTGCAAGTTTTCATTCATGTTTGTCAGCATTGCCGCAATCTGAGCCAATAATGCGTTCTGACCCGATCCTCTTCCAGACATTTTAGTAACGGTTACCTGCACTCATTTGTTCATCAGTACTCACGTTTTACCTGATAAATCACCACATAATCACATAACATTTCACCAAAATCACATAATTAACATCAACTAAAAATTACAAAGAAGCAAGTAAGGCCATACCCTAGGCCGCAAGACTAACTATGCTCTGATACCATATTGTAAAGACCAAAATTCTACCCTTGAAAATTCTTCTCATTTTAATATAGATATTCCTATCGTCTCTATTTCTCTTCAATTAAACAACATTCAACACTTTAAAGTCAGTTATCACAATAAACTAGAACCCTTTTCCCATGGAGCAGAAAAACATAATTCATATATTCCCTTCTTGGTAAGTACCGCTGATGAGTCAAATATTATACACTATTAATAACCTTATTTTACCATTGTTAATGATTCTTGGTGTCTAATTGACTTTATTTGGCATTGTTTAGTGTTTTAGGCTTTATTGGACTATTATTCCTAAAATGAGTTAATTTGGGATTATTTAGCCTAATTAAATCTAATTCCATTTTCAGGACATATTTGGCACAAAGGACATTTTGGGCATTACAAGTGGAAGATGTGTGCTAAAGTGAAGATTGTATTTAGTTATAGGATTTTTTAATTCCGTTTTAGGTTTTGGGCCCATGTTTAGGGCCCATTTCGGTTTTACCCTTTAATACCTTAGGATTTTGTTTTTCACTCATAACTTGACATTTAGAACAAAAACATTACAATTTTACATTACATTTTCGTTTCCCCCTTTTGGGGTTCTTTTAGGTTTTCGTTTTTCATCTTCTTCCTCCTCCAAATTCGGTTTTGCTTCTTCCTCCATGGAAGGCTAGAGGTTTAGTGCTAAATTCCTTTGGTAATGTATCACACTCTTGAGGTTTAGTGCTTAATGCATTTCGGTTTCTCTTTATTCGTTTAATGCAATTTTGGTTTCTTTATGTTTGAATCTTCTATCCTATTTCAGATTGTGGTTTGCTTAATTCTACGATTTTGTTGTAGGTTTGTGAATTGATTTTCGCTTAGTTAATTAGTTTTCTAGCACATAATCGCTTAGTTTATGTGAATCTGTAAATGCTCTATGTTTATGTTGATTTCGCTTAGTTTGAAGCTTAGACATTAGAGTTATGAACAGATTAGGAATTCAATGTTTCGATTCTGAAATTGATGCTTTGATTCGTGTGACTTTGTTAACTGTTTGTTGCTTATGCCAATTTCGCTTAGTTAGAGGTTTAGCAATTTAACTGTGAGTTGATCATCGCTTAGTTAATCGACTCTCAACAAAGGAACACTGAGAATCTGATTTTGATATATTGAAACCGAGGATTGAGTTGTGAACAAGGAAACCAAAGGGATTTAGCCTCTTTACTATTCTGTTTTCTGTTTGTGTTCTGTTTTAGCTTAATTTCATAGCATAACAACCACTAAAACCCCCCATTGTGTGTGTGTGCGTGTAAGGTGTTTGAACCATTGTGTGAAAGATAATCTTTGGGAAACGACCTAGGAGTCACTTCCTAGTACTATACTTTATTGTTATATTATTTGTATCGAGTACGGCCTCGATCAACCGCATATGACTAGCTATGGGATTCCAAAATACCCATAGCTATTAATATCCAGCTTTACAAAAATGTAGTACTAATTCAGTAAGGATTTACAATTATCCAATTAACAGTTTACATCAATCAAACAAAAAGAATAGGGTTTCGAGTTCTAAGCTCCTCATGCCTCGAACCGAGTATCCTTAATTTCCTCGTTTACCTGCAATGGGATTATCATAACAGGTATACACAACAACAACAAAGGAGTAAGTTATCAATTCAATAAATATCAGTAAACGATAATCCACATTTTAAGTTTTATAATACAAGAAACCATAAAATGATAAAATCTACATCTCATGTTTATCCCTCTCAAGTTACTACATCCACCCCTTTGAATTTACTCATTCGTCTCTGCCATACCTTATCACCTCCTTCATCAATACCATTTCAAATCATTATTTTCCAATTGCACGTTTACCTTTTCATCACCACTTGGGTCAAGTCATATACAATACCACATAGGGCAAGTCATACACAATACCACATAGGGCAAGTCATACACAATACCACATAGGGCAAGTCATACACAATACCACATAGGGCAAGTCATACACAATACCACATAGGGCAAGTCATAGACAATACCACATATGGCAAGTCATACACAATACCACATAGGGCAAGTCATACACAATACCACATAGGGCAAATCATACACAATACCACATAGGGCAAGTCATACACCGATCGTATACGTAATCAGAAGATTCACACATTTTCTATTATCATATACCATTAATAACTTCTCCTTACCTTGGTACGTGTCGGGGTTGGTTGTGGGTAACTTTGCACATTCCTTCGCTACCTCCTCCAACCTTAGGATCTTTCATTATCCCCATCACATAACGATAATGTCAGTCATTTATTTCCAAATATCACATAAACAATTTATATTACATCACTCAACCATACAAGATATTCATCATATTTTCAATGTTTATAAACTACTTTCATCATAAATTTATAACCATCTAAAACATTCATATCCTTTCATATTTTAACATTGTAACTCAACTCATCTTCTACCTCTAGTATTTTACCCATCTTTCCTCTCCAACCTCATTTTCTCTCTCTAGGGTTTTGGGTTTTCATGAGTCAACTCACAAACCCCTTTCCATTCTTGGAACACTAACTTAAAACTAAGAGTTTACAAGGTAAGAATAACATAAAATGAACCATCGCCCAAAAGGATGAGTTTCCATGGTTTTCTTCATTTTTGAGAAGAGATCCAACATACCCCAAAGTGAGTTTAAGAGAGAAAAAGAGAGATAAAATCTAGAGTTTTACCTCTTCTCAAGCTCTTAGATGAGTATCCAAGCTTTTTGCCCTTGAAAAGCTCTCTTCTCTCACTCTTCTTCTTTTCTAAACCCTAGATTGTGTTTAGGGGTTTCTTATTAAATTCTGTCTCGTTGGGTTCTCGCTTAAGTGAGGGATTCTCGCTCAAGCGAGAAAATCCCGCCCATTTTAAAAACTCAAATCTGACCCTTTCGCTCAAGCGAGGGATTCTCGCTCAAGCGAGAATCTCACAGTGGCAACAGCCCCAAAATGACATTTCTCGCCCAGGCGAGACATCTCTCGCTCAGGCGAGAATCCTCCAATATAGCCCAGGATTTCACCCTCCCAGGTGAACCTCTCTCGCTCAAGCGAGAATCTCTCGCTCAAGCGAGGATCCGAGGACTGATACTATAATTTTAAAGACTTAAAATTTGGGGTGTTATAGTAAGTCTACATCACAAAGATGTCCCACTATCACTTCGGGTAGGTCTACACCACAAAGGTGGCCCATTACCACATCGGGTAAGTTTACATCACAAAGATGTCCCATTACCACTTCGGGTAGGTTTACACCACAAAGGTGGCCCATTATCACATCGGGTAAGTCTACATCACAAAGATGTCCCACTACCACTTCGGGTAGGTATACACCACAAAGGCGGCCCATTATACATTTCTTATAAACATGTTAATTCATACACATACCATGTTCACATCATCTCATTCTTACTACATATAAACATCTCACAACACAATCATTATCGTACAACATAATCATGTCCATTTATTTCCATTAAACAGCTCATCACACAATCATTATTACAAACATACCCATATATGTTTAAAACAAATAAGCGACTCACAACGTAGTCATTATCAAAAATATATTCATATCATTTTATCACAATAAACACCTCATAACGTATTTATCATCATACAACATATTAACGATAGAAACATTTCCCATGACGATGTATTACCATAAATGAGCATATTACATTTTATCTAATAAAACGGTTTTTACCAATCATATATCTCTACATTTATGGCTAATACCTCTTCATGGAAAATAAAGACTCTAACAAGGACCACAAACTTCCAAGAGAGTTTCTATCCGTTAATATTCTCCGATTCTTGAGGGAAATCAGAGAAGATGACTCTAATGAAATACTCTATGACCACAATGGTTTTCTCCCTCACCTTAGGTAGCGCAAGCTCCGCTGCTCCGCAAAAGAGCCACATCTCCCTTCATCTCCTTCAATCTCCAATGTTCAATTTTCACCGCCAAAGCCCTCTAATGAGTTTTGAGGTTTAGAGGAGGGGAGAATGATTCATTTGGGTGGAGCCATTGTTGGGAGAGAAAGGGAAGAAAAGAAAATGAAGATTAGGGTTTGTGAAACCCTTTCGTTACTTTTATAGCTGGGTTGTCTCGCCCGGGCGAGAATGTCTCGCTCGGGCGAGAAGCCCACGATATTTTAAATTTCAAAACACGGACCTTCTCGCCTGGGCGAGATTCTCTCGCTCAAGCGAGAATCTCACAGCCTGCTTAGGCTTCTCTCGCTCAAGCGACCAATTCCTCGCTTAGGCGAGGTTCCCAGAATTTCCAAATTTTAAACACTGAGTCTCTCGCTTGGGCGAGATTCCCCTCGCTTGGGCGAGACCCTCTCGCTTGGGCGAGATTCCCCTCGCCTGGGCGAGAATTAATCAATATGCACCCCAACACTCCAAGTTTTCTAATTATTCTGAAAAGGAAATTTGAGGTGTTACATCAAGGTAAAAAAGTATACAAAACCAGAAAAATAATTGTCAACAAGATATTGGTTTTCCATCATCAAAAAGAGGGAGATTGTGAAGAAGATATTGCTCTTAACCTTGACTAGATTTTGATGATGACACCAACATTAACAAAAATAAGAAAAAGAATAATGATTATTAAAATTCATTACATAAATGAAATTTCTTATGACTTGCAAGATATATTGACATAGCCTTCGGTGGATAGAAGATGAACCAAGATACATTGGTGTTATCTTTTTTCCCTCACTCTTGTATATTCTTCACTTGATTTTTGCTAACTTAGTTTTTTGTTGCTTATCTGATTATTACATTTTCACAAGTAGCAAAAATCTACACAAAGTTGTAGAAAAACTAAAAAACTAATTCACCACCTCTTAGTTTGCTATATGAGTTTACATAAATACCCCTATTATTAAAACCTATTGCAACTAAAGTATATAGTTTATTTTTGTCCAAAGGTCTTGATGAATAATGCTAACCTACTTCTTCTAAGATTCTACTTTACCTAGGTTAGAAAATTTCTAAAATATAATGAGTTAATGTGCAATAAAATGTATTCCTTTATTGGGATTTTTCATATCCGTGATGGTTTGAAATATCATAGTTTGAAAGTCTTCAAAATAGTATTACTGAAGTTTTTATCTCCCATGTTTGAGGTTTCTGACATTTCTAGGTGGGATGTCTTTAAAGTTTAAGTTTGGACCATGTTGAAGATTTATTGCCATGTGGTCATAACACTTCACATTATATAAATTACTTAAGATATTTTAATTAAGTATAATGATCTTGTAGAATTTGTTCTGCCCTCTTAGTTTAGTTCCTAATGTCTGGGTAAAATAATGTTATTTATTTATGTATAACAATATCTTAAAAGATATTCTTATTTATTATTTAACATAATTCAAATAAATATTTAGTTTTTACCATTTCATAATGTATACTTTTTTTGTATTACCAAGAGTATCTCATCTCCTTATAGGTAATGAATTATTCCATTTCAGGATCCGCGACTCCCCTTCCCAATATGTGTCACTCCCACGAATTTAACTCTTGACTTTTTGGTCATTTTGGAGATCTAGTGGAGACTTACACCACTAAACCAACACCTTATTAGTTTTCACAAATGTATACTTTGATACTCAAAATTAGGGTGTTACAAATATCATATTTAAAAATAACATGTCCTCACATTGCCTCTTGGATTTGCTCTTATTAATACATCTAAAACCAAGAAAAACATAAGAGCTCAAAAATGACACTTGAGTCTTAACCTCATCAAACATTTCATTGATTGCACATTCATAGCTAATAAAAACTCCTTACTCCTTGCTTTCCATAATACCTTTGAGAAAAATCATATTCTCTACTCCAATGAATTTTTTTTACTTAGTTATTATTATTACTAGCGTGTAGCCCGATACTCAATGCCTCTCGACCCACATTTTCTCCTGATATAAAGTGTATCATCTTCATGTTATATTTTTTAAGAAACATAATTTAAATATAAGAAATGCAATATAGAAATGATAAAATTAAACCTACGATATTTAAGAGAGAAGACATAAGTAAGAGAATGTATGGAAGAGTAATGATGTATTGATGAAAAAGAGTGAAAGCAATGTGGGGAAGTTTAGTAGTTATTAATAAGAATGTTCAAAAAGGATAAATTTTAAATATGAAAATTATGTCATGGTTTGTTAACAATTGTTTTGGCTTTATTAATAACTAGTGCGTTGATAGACACTCCTTTGCTTGTCAATCAGCTTTCCAATTATTTGTAATATGTAGTTTACATAGTATAAATTGCAAATATAGTAATTTGTGTTAAATATTATAATTTACAGTTAAATATATTCAATTGTGATAATTGTTTAATCTTATTTTTAAATAAAATAGTACATTCAATTAAATCACTCACTATAGGTGAAATGTATAATTAGGACGTAATCATGTTATCATTTTTCTATAATAACATGTGTAAATGTATAATGTTAATTTAAGCTGAGAAATATGATTAATATATTGATAGTAATTACTTAAGATTATACAATTTTTTATAAAAATTAAAAAAATGTTAAAATCAAAACAAGGAAATCAAAATTACTCCATTGTTATATATACACCATGTTTTGCGGGAATGAAACTCTTCTTTATTAATGGAGAGATAAGTTGTATACGTAACTGTGTTAAATTATGCACACAATTACTAGTAACTGTGTTCATTAATTATGACAACAATTAATTAACATTTAATCATTCTATTTAACCGTGAAACATAATATCATAATAGCATTATCCAAGTATACATGAAAATAGTATGAAGAAATTATTCAAACCATTCACCAAAAGAAATGCATAAACCAAAATTCTAAAATAGATCTGACATGTATTCTTCAGAAGTATCAAGCACTATACTATTTGAACATTCATTCCACAATACTCAATTGCATGCAAATTAGCCTACAGTATCTGTTTGAAGTATTCCAATTGGAATAGTAAAATACAATATCAAATTTCTTAGGTTATTTGAAGGGCAAGCGTTTATAATCTAACGGTTATGATAATTGCATTTCAAGCAATAGACCCATGTTCAACTCCCGGCAAACTCAAATTAGTTTGTCTTTTCAAATTAGTTTACATGTTATAAATGTCAAATATTGTAATTAATAGTTGAGTTTTTTCGATTGAAGTAATTGTTAATTTTTTAAATTGACCATTAAAATAATTGAGTCACTCGCTATTATTTTTGTAGGTGAAATGCACAATTAGGACATAATCATTTAAATAAATTTATCATGTTTAGAACGTAATATGTAAGATTGTCATGAAATGTTTGTCAATTGCATTCTTACTTTTGTAATAGTGATTGCACAAATTAATATGTGGTAGACTGATTAATGAGTTTTCTTTAATAAGATGAAATTGAGAAACAGTTATATTTTTTGACTATTGTTATTAAATATTGTAGTCACAATGTCCCATTATAGTGAATGCTAAAATTTACATAAATTTTTGGGGAAAATATAAGAGGTAACTTGGGTGATGTAATGAATTTTTTTTACAGTGTGTACATGATTTATAATTGAATTACAAAAAAGTAGAAAGATAAGGTAAATAATAAAATAAAAATTTATTCTGAAAGTAACGATGATATTATTTGTGACACTATACCTTATGAAGAAACAACTTTGTGACTAAAAAAACAAACAGTGAAAAAATGACGACGTGGTGAACCTATGACTTTTAATCAGTGTTGTTTGGACCGGACCGGACCGGCCGGTCCAACCGGTCCAACTGTCACCCGCTTAAGTAAACGGTCTTATACATGTAGAAAACCGGAATTGGTTTCCAGCCGTTTTGGGCCGTGGAAAATCCGGTCCAACCGGGTTAGACCGGGTAAAACCGAAATAACCCGGTTGGTTAAACCGGCCGGGTTGGTAAAATTAAAAAAAAAAAAAATTGTAAAAAATGCACATATTTGATGCTTTTAACATGATGTAATCGATTACGAGTATATTGTAATCGATTACATCATGTAAAATGAACATGTCTGATTAGTTTATCAGCATGTAATCGATTACCAGGATTGTGTAATCGATTACACTACTTAAAAATGCAAATGATCTTAGTTTCATGCATGAGTTTTTCAAAGATCAGTATTATACATATTTTCTAATTATTATACATATTAATCTAACGTATATTCTAATTTGTAGGTATGGTTGAAGGACAAAATATTACTATTGATGGAGGGCTTAATTTAGACTCTTTTCCTCAAGAAGATGTAGATAGTTACACTCAAAGTACATCTTTAACCAACAATGTAAACTTAGGATCTAACCAAGACAATGATACATGGATGAATTAGAATGTTTACTCTCTAAATGAGATGTGTTTTGATTTATTGCTCTAATTGTGTAAGACTTAAACTTTGATGCACTTTTATTTTGATTTATTTGTAAGCTTTGTGCAAAGTTATTCACTTATTTTAATTAATTATATAATATATGTATATGTATATAATTATATATGATATTATATTGTCGTCCGGTCCGACCGGACGGCTTAACCGGTTAAACCGGTTAGAACCTATACAAGACCTCCTCCGGTTTGACGTCCGACTCGGGTTTCACAACATTGCTTTCAATAGATATGTGACTATTGAGAACCATTAGATTGTTTCTTACTATCATTCTCCAAAGTTACATGTATTTGACATATATTTTATAGTGACCAAAAGTTTAACCTCTTCAATAATAGCAAAATAGCAACATCTATTATGCACCAAACAGAAGCAACATCAATCTATAGTTAGAATAAGCTTTTGTGAACATGATTATCAACAACAAACTTGAAGAAAAAAGATAAGTTTGTAAGGTAGGTGAAAATGTTGTGCAAAATTTTTGAAGTTGATTTATGAAGAAAATCAAGCTAACATTCGTTTTTCAATGCCCATTGTTATCCTTCTACACAATAATGGATTAGAATCAGAGAGACGTTTTGAAAAACCAATTCAATACAACATTTCAACTTTTTATGTGCACGTGCCTTATTTTTGTGATTTGTTATGCCTTTTATCTTGACAATAGTTGAAGTTGTTAAATGTAAATCTAATCTTGTGATATGATATCCTTCTCCCTTATCCCTTACAACTTTACAATTTTAAGGGCTGTAAAATTAATACAATACAATTTAGTTTAAAATATAAAATAATAGTTAACTAACACCCCAGACTCATTCAAACATTTGTTGGACAATTGATGATATATGATCCTCTACTATCATGGGTGTGAAAACAAATAAGACTTTCCGGTGAGAACAAATTGAAACACAAAGAATACTTCCCCAAATACAGGGTCACATATATAACCCCAAATTTTTCTGGGAGGCTTTTCATTGCAACATTAATTTATCCTCTATTGAATTATTTAGTTTAATTAACAAAGCAATTGTATCAAACAAAACTAACCTTCACTATGCACTCCATCAATCTAATACCGTAAATACCTTGAACTTAAACACAGTAAATTTCATCACTGTTGTATCTTTAAAGTGTTCACTTCATGCTTCAACTCTCCAAGTATGAAAAATAGGTTCAGATTTTGATGAGTCCTTGAAATTCTTTTATGGGATAAGGAAAAAATGATTAGCTAATGGAAAAGAATGAAAGAGTGGTGCTGGATTAATGAAAGAGAATGAAAGTGGAATAGATATATTAGAAAAAACTCAGTAGAGATTTAAGAATAAGAAAGTAGAAATAATAAAATAATACCCAAACTTCATGAAAAGTTAAGTGAATAGAGATGATAAAAAATAAACATGTGGTTATTGTTGTATCCCACTCGTTTTTTGTCTCCATTCCTTGGTTTTTCTTCCCCGTGATGTGTTAGATCTGCCATCATAGGTTTAATAGTAGACAATGTATTGTTCATGGTGTCTCCATTCCCAAGGAAGGAGTGAAGAAAGAGGGAGAAGATAGAATGAAAGAGAATGCAGTTTAAAATGCATCACGTATTTAGAACCCTTTATTTCTCTATTCATGCTAATTTAGATAGAGTGGATATGAGAGAAAGGTTGAACAACTATTGTGGTAGTTTAAGACTAGTTACAAAGGGAATTAATGTACATTTTATAGCAGAATTTTACTGAATATACCTATTAACTTGTTATTGAGAAAGGGCCCCTAAGAGGGGTATTTATACAAAGGGAGTCAATGCCTTGAGAAGCAAGAAAGGCATAAAGAAGAAAAATAAACTTAACTAACTCTTAAGCTAACTAACTTTACGAATTTATCTAGAAGATTACAAATAAGCACATGTTTAAAATGTGTTAAATAAGCATATTAAACTCTAAAGCAGAACACTCAAGAATCCGTGGTAGTGTGCCAGCTGATGTGCCTGTCTGCTTGAGTCAGTGGCCTGCCTCAGTCACTTTGCCTCGGCGCGCCTTGCCAACCTCGGTCATTTGGTTCAGGCTTTCCTTGGTCGTCTCGGTCATTCTGCCTGGTCATGCTTCGCTTGTCTCGGTGATCCAACTTAGTCACGCCTGGTCTGTCTCGGTCATTATGCCTGGTCACATCTGGTATGTCTCGGTCATCTGACTTAGTCACGCTTGGCCTGTCTCGGTTATCTGGCTTAGTCACGCCTGACCTGTCTCGGTCATCTGGCTTAGTCACGCCTTGCCTGTCTCGGTCATCTGGCTTATTCACACCTTGCATGTCTCGGTCATCTGACTTAGTCACGCATGGTCTGGCTCGATCATTTGGCTTAGTCACGCCTGATCTGTGTCGGTCATGTGACTTAGGATTGGGCTGGTCCATGCTTAGCTTCAATACCACCCCACAAGCTGGAGGGTAGATATTGAACACTGTAACACCCTAAGGTAAGGGATAAGTGTCTTTAATTCATACTCACTGATGTGAACGAGGTATGTGAAAGAGTTAATGTGCTAGTAAGTTTATTGTTGTTACCCTACCCGAAGAGGTAGTGGTTTATTGTTGTTACACTACCCGAAGAGGTAGTGGTTTATTGTTGTTACCCTACCCGAAGAGGTAGTGGTTTATTGTTGATGTCCTACCCGAAGTGGTAGTGGACTGTTATTGTGTCCTACCCAGAGTGGTAGTGGACTGTTATTGTGTTCTACCCGGAATGGTAGCAGACTGTTATTGTGTCCTACCCTGAGTGGTAGTGGACTGTTATTGTGTCCTATCGAGAATGGTAGTGATTATTGTGAACTCGACCTGCCCGATGTGGTATGGGGTAATAACTCGACCTGCCCGATGTGGTATGGGGTAATAAATAATAACTCGACCTGCCCGATGTGGTATGAGGTAATAACTCGACCTACCCGATGTGGTATGGGGTAATAAATAATAAATAATAACTCGACCTGCCCGATGTGGTATGGGGTAATAACTCGACCTGCCCGATGTGGTATGGGGTAATAAATAATAACTCGACCTGCCCGATGTGGTATGGGGTAATAACTCGACCTGCCCGATGTGGTATGGGGTAATAAGTAATAACTCGACCTACCCGATGTGGTATGGGGTAATAACTGGACCTGCCCGATGTGGTATGGTGTAATAACTAGACCTGCCCGATGTGGTATGTGGTAATAACTCGACCTGCCCGATGTGGTATGGGAAATGAAATTGATGAATACGATTAAGGGTGAATATGAATGATGAGAAATGTGGATCTCACAATGAATGTTGTTTGCATGCTATAGGATATATAGTATGAGATATATATTCTATAGGGTGAATATGAATGATGAGAAGTGTGGATGTCACAATGAATGTCATATGCATGCTATAAAATATATATTATGGGATGTATATTCTATAGGGTGAATATGAATGACGAGAAATGAGAATGTCACAAAGAATGTCATATGCATGCTATAGGATATATAGTATGGGATATATATTCTATAGGGTGAATATGAGTGATAAAATGGAAGATGTTGAGAATGAAAGTAATATAAATGCTATAATATATATATTATGGGATATATATACTATAGGGTGGATATGAATAATGAGATTGATGATGTTTCGAACGAACGAAATATGCACACTATAGAATATATATATTATGGGATATATACTATAGGATGAATATGAGTAAAGTGAAAATTAGAGGAAGATGATATGAATGTTTACAATTACGCATGTGTGTTTACGAATTATATTAAAGGTTAATTGTATTTGAAATGTGGATTATTATGTGATATTAGTTTTTGACTAATGACTTACTCCCTTTTATTTTGTGTGTTGTTTATGATAATCCCATTGTAGGTAAAGGAATAATTTTGAGAAGGAAGCTCACTTAGGAAGCTTTTGTGTTTATTAACTTGTTTGTCTTTATTGCTACTTGACGTTGTAGTTAATTTGATAACATTTTGGGATGACTGTAAATCTGTTTAGATCAATATGGATATGTGTAGTTATGGACGTTATAACTCTGGGAGACCCATAACTGGTTGGATGTGGTAAATGTTATTTGAATGAATTATGTTTTTCCGCGACATAAATTTGTATGATAATATAATAGGGTAAAGAGTATTTTCAAAGAGTGATACTTGAGAGTTTTTAATTAAGGTGACGACTGTATGCAAGAAAGGATTAAAATAAATGAAAAAATTTCAAGGGTTGAATTTTGGGTCGTTACAAACACTCCAAGCTTGGATAGAAGGTAATGATGGTGATGAGTCCAATGCTTTTGTGAAGATGTAAGCGAGTTGCTTTGTTGTGGAGATTGGTAGGAGGTGGATGAGCTTTGATTGAATGCGTTCTCTGATCACGTGATAATCAATGTCATTGTGCTAAGTTCGTTTGTGGAAGACTGAGTTTGCAGCTATGTGCCTAGCTGAGTTGTTGTCACAATATAAAAGAGCTGGTTTGGAGTATGAGACTTGAAAGCTGTTGAGGAGATAGGTAAGCCATTGTATCTCGCATGAAGTTAAGGCCAGAGCACGATATTCTTCTTCTGAAGAGGATATGGACACTGTGTTTTACATCTTTGATCTCCATGATACCAAAGAATTACCAAGAAAAATGCAATAACCACTTATAGATTTCCTAGAGTCTAAGCAAGCAGCCCAATCTGAATCACTAAAGGCTTTTAGATGAATGGCTGAGTATGCATGGCATAATAACCCCTGGCCAGGACTGCTTTTGTTATATTTAAGCACCCTGGTTAGTGCTTTGTGGTGGGAAGTGGTGGGTTGTGCCATAAATTGGTGAGTGCTTAGTGCTTTTGATATATAATGTCAGGTCTACTGTTGGTGAGATATAGAAGCCAACCTACAAGTCTTCTGTGTGAGGGTGGATCATCATGCAAGGATGCATCATTAAGTTTCATACATGTTCAATGTTTCTAAAACTAATTCATCAGGAGTTTCCAATCATTCAAGACATACATATTCACCTTGTATTCAACATTAGAGCACATACTCATAACACAATCATTTTCATATATGTTCATCATAATAACATTCACCTCTTATAACCAATCAACAAATCATAACACATCTTCATTATAAACAAACCACACACAACATATTCTTCATTATATAACATTCAACACATTTTCTCTTATGACCACATCTTCCTTTTGGGGGGTTTTGGGGTTTTCATAAACCAACTCACAAACCCTTTCCATTCTTTGAATATTAACTCTAAACCAAGAGTTTACAAGAGAGAAACTAAATAAAACGAACTACAACTCAAACGGAAGAGTTTCCATGGTTTCTCATATTTTTAGAAGAGATCCATACCCCCAAAACAAGTTAGAAAGGAAGAAGAAGAGTTAGAAACAAGAGGTTTACCTCTTCTCAAGTTCTAAGATGATTCCTAAGGCTCTTTGATCTTGAAAAGCTCTTCTCTCTCTCCTCTCTTCAAAGTTCTAACCCTAAAATGTGTTTGGGGTTTCTATTTTAAATTGAACTCGTTGGGTTCTCGCTCAAGCGAGCCCATTCTCGCTCAAGCGAGAAAATCCTGCCCATTTTAAAAACTCAGATCTGACCCTCTCGCTCAAGCGATGGTTTTTTCGCTCAGGCGAGACAGCTCTCGCTCAAGCGAGAATCCTTTCGCTCAAGCGAGGATCTTACAGTCTCGACAGGTCCTGAATGCCAGTTTTCTCGCCCAGGCGAGACAACTCTCTCTCAGGCGAGACCACTCTCACTCAAGCGAGACAACTCTCGCTCAAGCGAGAAGAATCCTTCAGTATAGCCCAGGATTTCACCCTCCCAGGTGAGCCTCTCTCGCCCAGGCGACGATTCTCTAGCTCAAGCGAGACTCTCAAGACTGATACTATAATTTAATGACTTTAAAAATCTAGGGTGTTACATCAAGCTTTGGCTCAAGCGATGTAGCAAGTTTTGGCTCAAGCGACGTAGCAAGCTTTGGCTCAAGCAATGTAGCACGCTTTGGCTCAAGCGATGTAGCAAACTTTGGCTCAAGTTATGTAGAACGATTTTCAAAGAGTATAAAAGATGAAAATGGTTTTAAGTATATTTAACTCTAAATTGTTTACTTAACCGTATTAAAATGTGGATTAATGTATATTGGCATTTATTGAGTTAACGACTTACTCCTTTGTGTTTTCTGTGAATTGTTAATGTTAATCCCATTGCAGGTAGGTGGAAGATTTAAGGATGTCTTGATTAGGAGCTTATAGGCTTTTTTGTTTTTTTAAAGCCCTTATCTTCGTTGTTTTGTAATCTAACTGATTGTGTTTTGAACTGAATATTTGTAATCATGTACATGATATTTGTACATGTTGGTAGTCCTGAATATTTGTAACCCTGGATATTTGTAACTATGGGTATTTTGGAATCTCATAGCTAGTTGTATGCGGTAGTTACCAGAATGCTTTAATGAATTATGATTTTCTGTTAAACGAATGTGTATCTCGTTTTGGACTTATGAAATGAGTATGAATAGGAAAGTGAGATTTAAAATAAGGTTGTTGAAATCGTATTTAAAAGTTATAGGGAAATGCATGAGAAACGAATAAAATAAGGAAACAATTTGAAGGGTAGAATTTGGGTCCTTACAATATGGTATCAGAGCATAGTTAATTCTGCGGCCTAGGGTATTGCCTTACTTGCTTCTTTGTAACATGTTTATGATTTTACTAGTTGAAATTATATGAATTGACTGTTTAAAGCATGTAGCCTTGGTGTAGTGACATGTAATGTGCTATGAGACTATGTGATAATCAGGCTTATGTGAGTTAGATTTGTGTGCTGACCATCAATGAATGTAGGTTAAGAAATGGCTCGAAGAGGAAGAGGAAGAGGAGCGAGTCAGAATGTCCCGAACGATCTGTTGGATCAGATGGTGGCGGTATTGCAACAAGTCAATGAGAACTTACAAAACCTGAACCAGAATCCGGCACCAAGTCTGAGTTCGCAACCACTAATTCCACCGGGACCGGCAGAGTACCGTGGTTTTGATGAATTCTGCAAGAGGAACCCCAATCAGTTCCATGGGGGATTTGCTTTTGATGCTGCCATTGAGTGGATCCAAGGAGTGGAGCGGATCTTTAGAGCCATGAGCTATTCAGAGGCTTAGAAGTTGGCATATGCCACTTATATGCTGGTGAAGGAGGCCGAAAACTGGTGGGAATTTACTCGGCGCTAAATGGAAGCGGAAGGGAAATTGATCTCCTGGGTTATATTCAAGGAGAAATTCCTTCATAAGTACTGTAACACCCAAAATTTAAGTCTTCAAAATTATAGTATCAGTCCTGGGATTCTCGCCTGGGCGAGAAAAGCTCACCTAGGAGGGTGAAATCCTGGGCTATACTGAAGAATTCTCGCTTGAGCGAGAGTTGTCTCGCTTGAGCGAGAGTGGTTTCGCCTGGGCGAGAGTTGGCTCGCCTGGGCGAGAAGAGCTAAACTGAAAGGGTGAAATCCACGGCTATAAGAATTCTTGCCTGAGCGAGAGTTGGCTTGCCTGGGCGAGAAAAGTGACATTTTGGACCTGTCGAGGTTGGAAGATCCTCGTTTGAGCGAGAGATGCCTCGCCTGGGCGAGAGTTCCCTCGCCTTAGCGAGAGGGTCAGATCTGAGTTTTAAAATGGGCGGGATTTTCTCGCTTGAGCGAGAATGAGCTCGCTTAAGCGAGAACCCGACGAGTGCATTAAATGAGAAAAACGCCAAACACATTTTAGGGTTAAGAATTGAAGAGAGGTGAGAGAAGAGAGCTTTTCCAAGGGCAAGGAGCTTTGATACTCATCCAAGAGCTTGAGAAGAGGTAAAACTCTTGATTCTAACTCTCTTCTTCTCTTTGAAACTCATTTTGGGTATGTTGGATCTCTTCTAAAAAATGTGAGAAACCATGGAAACTCATCCTTTTGAGTTATGGTTCGTTTTATGTTGTTTTTGTCTTGTAAACTCTTGGTTTAGAGTTAATATTTCAAGAATGGAAAGGGTTTGTGGGTTGATTCATGAGAACCCCAAAACCTTAAAGTGAAAATGTGGTTAAAGAGGAAAATGAGTAAAATGTTGGAGGTAGAAGATGATTAAGCATTCTAATGTTGAAATATGAGATGAATATGTATGTTTTAGATGTTGTAAACTTATGATGGAAGTAGTTCAGAAACATTGAAAATGTGTTAAATATCTGGTATGGTTAAATAATGCAATATAAGTTGTTTATGTGATATTTGGAATAAATGACTAACATTGTGTTATATGGTGGGGATGAAGAAAGATCCTAATGTTGGCGGAGGTGTCGGCGGAACTTGTGAAGTTGCCAAGAACCAAACTCAACACTCACCGAGGTAAGGATAAGTCTTTATTTGTGCAATTGGAATGGAAAATGTGTGTATTTTCTGGTTATGCAATGATTGAGTTGTGAATTACACATTTAGTATAAACATATATGGGTATGTTTATACTAAAGTGGGCGTAGATTTACGGGCAATGAGAAATGGTGAAATCAAGGACAGGAAAATATATTTTTAGCCGACCATGAATGGTTAGTGATTCTGTCTTGAGTATATAAGCGAAACTCTGGCTTGAGTATATAAGTGAAACTCTTGCTTGAGTATATAAGCGAAACTCTGGCTTGAGTATATAAGCAAAACTCTGGCTTGAGTATATAAGCAAAATTCTGACTTGAGTATATAAGCGAAACTTTGGCTTGAGTATATAAGCGAAACTCTGGCTTGAGTATATATGCAAAACTCCGGCTCGAGTATATGTAGCATGTTTTCTTTTAAAAGAAATGAGAATCTGCTTTTAGCTAACCTTAAGGGGTGTAGCGACTATGGCTCAAGTTATGCAGCAAAGAAAATGAATTTCAAAATGGTTTACTAACCTTTTTCTAATGTGGATTATCTTATAATGACAATTATGGAATTAATGACTTACTCATTTGTGTGTTTTGTGCTTTTGTCATTGATACTCCTTTGTGTGTTTTGTTCTGGCCATGAGTTGTTCTGATGCTCAGAAAGTGGCCTACACTACCTACATGCTAGTGAAAGAGGCTGAGAACTGGTGGGAAATGACCCTGAGGCAGATGGACACCGAAGGGCAAATCATCACGTGGGGATCTTTCAAGAGTAAATTCCTCTAGAAATATTTCCTTGCAGACCTGAAAAGGAAGAAGGAGATGGAATTCTTGCAATTAGAGCAAGGAAACATGTCGGTGGGAGAGTACGCGGTTAAGTTTGAGGAATTGATCTGGTATTGCCCTTATACTGAACTAGAGTTGGACGGGAGGTCCAAATGTGTAAAGTTTGAGATGGGGTTGAAACCCGAGCTGAGGGTGACGTTTGGTCACAAAGAGATTTCTGATTTTCCTACACTAGTGAACAAGTGTAGGATGTATGAGGATAACGTGCAGGTGAGGGATGCTGCTGCTTGTAAAGAGAACCCTCCACGACACTATGGCCCTCAATGGAACTTCTCACACGGAAAAGGGAAGGGCAAGGTGTTTCAAGAAGAACGGAAGCCTTACTCTCCTCCAACGGGTAGTCGGGGTCATACTTCGCATGGGCTGAAGACTCATGTTAATGCTGGAGGGTCACGGTTGAACTCTCCATCTTTGTGCAGCAAATGTGGTCGAACTCATGTCGGTGACTCATGCCCTGGGACGACGCTAACCTGTTTCCACTGCAAGGAAGTTGGGCATATCAGAAGATATTGTCCTAAGTTACTGCATAGTGTAAATGTTGTGAGAGCTGAGCGACCTCGATCCACTAGCAGACTGTTTCACCATGAGTGGTGCAGAGGCATCGGGTGTAGATGGCCTGATAAAAGGTAATTGCATGGTGGCAGATATTCATCTTTTAGTGTTATTTGATTCGGGAGCGACACACTCTTTTGTATCTATTGACTGCGTGGATAGACTGAAACTACAAATTAAGTCGTTGCCTTTCGACTTGGTCGTATCCTCCCCAACTAATGTGCCTGTGGTGGTGTAGACAGTTGTGTCTCGATGTCCGGTAGTGGTAAACGGTAGAACATTTACCGTGGATTTAATCTGCTTACCACTATCCCAATTAGATCTAATTCTGGGAATGGACTGGTTGTCGGCAAATCATATGGTGCTTAATTGTGCTGATAAGACTGTGGTATTCGGAGATCCAGATGGGATTTCTGATGAGGTTAGTTATATGAAGTCGTTGTCGGCAAAGGAAGTCAGGACATCCTGTAAAGAGGGAGGAGTCGTGTTTATGTTGTTGCCTTCCCTGGAGGGTATTGAGAAACCCATGGTTGAGGACATTCCGATAGTTCGGGAATTCCCTGAGGTATTTCCTGATGACATTCCGGAGTTGCCCCTAGTGAGAGAATTTGAATTCTCTATTGATTTGGTACCTAGAACGGGACCCATCTCTATAGCTCCGTATAGGATGGCACCGTTGGAATTGGTGGAGTTGAAAAAGCAGGTTGAGGACTTGTTGGTAAAGAAGTTTATTCGTCCTAGTGTCTCGCCGTGGGAAGCGCCTGTCTTGTTGGTTAAGAAGAAAGATGGTAGTATGCGGTTGTTTACCGACTACCGTCAGTTGGACAAGGTTACTATTAAGAACAAGTATCCATTGCCTCAGATTGATGACTTGATGGATCAGTTGAGAGGGGCGGTATTGTTTTCAAAGATTGATCTTCGGTCGGGTAACCACCAACTTCGTGTGAAATCCGAAGGCATTCCTAGAACTGCTTTTAGGACGAGGTATGGACATTGAGTATTTGGTCATGTCTTTTGGTGTAACGAATGCCCCAGCAATATTTACCGACTACATGAATCAAATTTTTCATCCGTATTTGGATTCATTCGTAGTGGTATTTATTGATGACATTCTGGTTTACTCCAAAAGCCGAGCGGAACATGCATAGCACCTGAGAATTGTTCAAGAGCTTCTGGGTAAGAACCGGTTGTATGCTAAATTGTCTAAATGTGATTTCTGGTTGGAATCGGTAAACTTTATGGGACATGTAATATCCAAGGAAGGGGTAGTTGTAGATCCTTCAAAAGTTGAAGCGATTATGGAATGGGCAGTACCCAAGTCAGTTACTGAGATCCGGAGTTTTCTGGGTTTGGCTGGTTATTATCGGAAATTCATTGAGGGATTTTCGAAGTTGGCACTACCGTTGACTATGCTCACCAAGAAGGGGGAACCTTATGTGTGGACAATCCGTTGTGAAGAGAGTTTCCAAGAGTTGAAACGGATATTGATTATCGCGCCAGTGTTGATTCTTCCTTGTACTTATAGGGATTTCAGTGTTTATTGTGATGCTTCCAAGCAAGGTGTGGGTTGTATTCTGATGCAAGAAGGGAAAGTTGTTGCATATGCTTCTCGTCAGTTTAGAACGCATGAGCAAAACTACCCTACGCATGATTTAGAATTGGCTACAGTGGTCTTTGCTTTGAAAATCTGGAGACACCATCTATATGGAGAAATATTTGAGGTGTACAGCGACCATAAGAGTTTGAAATATCTGTTTGATCAAAAGGAATTGAACATGAGGCAGAGGAGATGGATGGAGTTTCTAAAGGACTACGATTTTGGACTGCAGTACCATCCATGGAAGGCCAATGTAGTGGTCGATGCCCTCAGTCGGAAATCTTTACACATGTCGGCTTTGATGGTTAGAGAAGGAAAACTGATTGAAGAGTTCAGGGATATGAACCTGGACGTTCAAATAAGACATCATAGTATGATATTAGGAATGCTTAAGGTCACAAATGAACTGTTTGATCAAATCCGGGTAATGCAAGTTGCGGATAGTGAGCTAATGGTCAAACGAGATTTGATGATGAGCGGGAAGGAAATCGACTTCGTATCGGACCCTAGTGGAATGTTGATGTAACACCCTTTTCCTAGCGTTAAAACAATTACATACGAGACCGTCGTTTACGATCTTGGTTAATTATATTTTTGTTTTTGAAAAGTAGCGTATGAATTTTTTTTCTTTTTTCTTTTATAACATATGAACATATGGTTCTCTCAGAACTCACCACTTAAACTATAAACTAAACAACAACATAACATAGTAAACATACATATGTCTATATATATATATATATCATTAGTTCAAAAAGCGTCATAGTCCAAAAAGAGTACATCATCCAAGTCATGCCATCCACATATATACTCCAGCATAATAGGATATATATACATAAATATACACATGCAAAAGATCCTATGGCTGGGTGTACACTGAACTCACAGCAACTGCACCAAAAGAAAACTTTACAGTCGCACCATGCACAAACAAACCGTCAGAATTTCGACCCAACATCCTCCTGCTACTGTCCCTCAGAACTACCCTCCTCAGGGTCTTCCTCTAGATCCTCCTTAGCACTAGAAATATACATAATATCATCCCTAACCATAGGCTCGGCTGGCGCAGGGGAGTATGATGGTGGAGGAGATAGTCGGGACCTCCTCACCAGGCCACGAATATCAACCCCGTCATCCTGTATCCTCCCACGTACCCCGTGAGAAGAGGATCCGGGAGAAAACTCCAGGTTCTCTCTCACAGCAATAGCGGGTGAATCCATATGACTCTCCCGTACAGAGAGACACCGGGTACATCGACAAGTCTGAACTCCCCGAGTCGACTTAGTACGACTAGCTGGGGTCACAGGTGGTCCCCCAGCAGAACGTCTCACCGAGGCTCTAGGTGTACACCAAAATGGCGCAACCCTACGTGTCCGGGCATGATAGGATCCAGAAGATAGACCAAGAGGAGCAGTATGAGACGGAATATACCTGGCAGGAGCAAGAGGAGTTGTGCGTCGTAACTCATAACCGTCTGGTAGGTGCATGATATAGACAGCTGGAACGGTGGAGCGGCGAGGGTGTATCACTCTATGCCTATCCGAGTACGAACACCAGATTTCTTTGCCTCCCCTAAACACCGCCCTAGACCGGTCCACCTCAACCTCCCCCGACGGGAGAGGTATGATCTCTACTAGACAAGGAGGAACCACAAAAGAAGCCTCTGAGTTCATCACTACCTGTAATATGAGATTGGAGAGTAAGAATCTATATATAAGATAAGCAATCAACAATTTATAAAGTCATAAGATAAAACATATCATACATGTATTAATATAACAATTTAATCACATGTATGAGCATGATGTCATGATGAATGCACTCTTTAATCTAGTGAGACCAACTATTTTGTAGAGGAATGCATGGAGAAAACGTTTCCTAACTGGGCCCCTAACAATACATCAACAGTAATGGTACCGACTGATCGAGCCCGACCAGCCATTTGTTGTTCTTAGGAAGCGAACAGGACAAGTACAACACCATTCCAACCATTGGTAACCAAAAGGCATATAACTATCGTACACTCAATAGCGCCGGAAATACCCTCCGGTCGGTAAAGATAACCGCTTCATCATCCTGAGCACGATACCTTCAAGGGGGTGTCAGAGGTCACTGTAGTTACCGCGAAGAGTTCTGTCGGCTCAAGGGAGCTACCCTGTTCCTGACAAATCAATCTCCACCCACAATGTCCCCTCAACCAAGTCACACAGACAAGGTACCCCTCTGGATTCTCAACACAATCTCAATGTCGTATCTTCCCGCAGACTATGTTACAAACGGTAAACATAGTGACATGAATCTTCCGATTCATACAAAGCATAGCTTTTATCCTTTTAAAAGAAGAATCAGGGGAAAACTTTTTAGGGTAATAACAAAACATTTTTCGTTGAAGCACTTCAACCAAACATATCCATCATAATTTAGAGTTAAATTAATTTACGAACAACTAAGTCTCGCTACTCAATTGTTCGCGGCCACAGAAGTAGTATTCGACTATATCCGCGCATGGCCTAGCTTTGAGATGCACGAATATCTTTGGCATCATTTCTATGCACCTATATAAAGACACTTCTCTCCATACCTTTACCCTTACTGAACTTAATGTTCCTTTGTTGCCGTTTGCCCGAGTGCCGAGTACCTGGTTAGGTCGTAAACAGTTAATTTCGATATCACTAAGTTTATTCGGATTGTAAAGAAAACACCTTAGTGGGTTTCTAGACATTAGAACATTCCCAAATATTTAATTTGGACATAACTAAGATCTCGATTAGGCACGAAGAGATTTTTCAGAGACATTGTTGGTTTAAAACTCAGAATTTGACGTAGGAAGCTCGGATTCGCTTTAGAAAAATCTCAGAAAAATCATTATATTAAGATACACACTTTATCTTCATAGAACAGAGTACTAATATAAGTTTAGGCTCATAAAACTCAGAATTTATAAACCATAAGGCAATTTGAAACATAAACTAACATATAGTCAAAAATTAGATAGTTTGGAGTGCCAACTAGGGACTGTTTTCGCGTTTCCCTTTAAACAGTGAGGATTTCGATTTTTTTTTTGTCCCTGAAAGAATGATATTTAGCTAGGAATTTAAAATATGAACAAATGCCTATATTATACGCAAAATTTGGACGTTAGGAACTCAAGTTATCAAGGGATTAAGGTATTAGGGTTTCCTTAACTCTTGAACACTTGGGACCTAATTTGCATGGCTTCTTAGCCTTCAACATTTTCGAGTTCTAACCTTTGGAATGAGTTAAAAATCATGGGTTCAATGTGTTAAACAAAGCTTATAACACATGCAAGAGTTTTTCAATCCTAAACACCCTAGAACAAACACAACACCTAAAACACTCTTTATAACCTAACAACAACTTAAGGAAGTGGGTTAGAGTTTAGGGACCCTTAATCCACATTTTTCAGCAGCTCCAACCTGCGAACAGAAAGCTCTCCAACATGCTATGACAATTTAGCATAGCCACAACCGTTTTTAGCTCAATTGGAAGCCTATAACTCAACTACAACACCTAACAACAACAATCTAGCATCATTTCACTAACTACACTTAGAGCAGAATTTTTGTAACCCCCAAAACAGTGTTTGCATGACATTTTTTATACAATCAGAGATCAAAAATGGATTCCTCATACCTTGAAATGGTTGAATACCTCCTTGGATGAAAATATAGAGGATAAAATAGAACAAAGTTACAAACAACTCATTCTAGAATTTCACCTAAGTCATTGGTGATCAAGAGGAGAAATAACCTATAAAGAACCTAGAGATTGAAGAAATGAGAACATAAACATGATCACCATATCTTGGGTAAGAGATTTGGTGGCTTGCATGTGAGTTTTGGTGGAGGAGATGGAGGTTTTCTCCTCCCTCTTTGGTGCCAACGTTAGTTGGGGAGAAGAAGAGAAGGTGACTGAAGGTGGTGTTGGTGAGGAGGTGTGAGAGTGAGAGTGTGACAATTTTAAACCCCACCCCTTAAGGCTATATATATAAGTGTTAGGGATGAGTTAGTGGGGGAAGATATTTTGGGTTGGGGTGTCATTAAGAATTAAACAAGGATTAGGCATTTAGCAAAATTTTAAGTGTATGGTGTGGCATTTGGTTTGGGCAATTGGTGTAGTGCTTGGATGTGTTTTTCTTGTGCTCTAAGACACCCTAATACAATCTTAAACAATTTCTATGAGAGTCTAGATGATAGTTCAAGCACTCAAATAACTGACAGAAAGATTACGGGCACTCTCGGGCAATCCAGTTCAAAGGTACATTAACACTACCACTTTTCTAAATTTTTTAACTAAGTTATTTATCATAGTATAACACTAAGATAATAACTTTCTATCCTCAAAACTCAACATCAATAAAACATTATAAAATCTAATAGGTTTGGTGGCCACTTAGACCAATTCTAATTAAAATTCTAAGACGATACATTACCCGATCACGGCTAGACCTTAAACTTGGACAGCTTTGAAACTAACTAGATTAACTTGTTTTCAAAGAAATTATTAAACATATAGCATTCTAATATCAATAAAAATATAATCACACATATATATAAGCACATGAATACACATACACACACATATATATACAATCCTATGTCTACCTAAGCAAGGTGCTGAAAGGAGGGATGTTACACTTCTCCCACCCTTTTTAAAAATTTCGTCCTCGAAATTTAGGCACGATCTACTTACCGAAAAGGTTTGGATAAGACGCTCTCATCTTACTCTCTAGCTCCCATGTGGCGTCCTCTTCTTGGTTTTTATTCCATATGACCTTTACTAAAGGAATTTCTCTTCCCCGGAGTTGTTTTACTTTCCTGTCTGCGATTCGCACAGGCGTTGCTTCGAAAGTAATATTCTCTCTCAAAGGAAGGTTACCTAACTCAATCAAATGAGATGGATCCGATATGTACTTCTTGAGTTGAGACACGTGGAACACATCGTGAAGGTTGGATAAGGATGTTGGTAAAGCTATCCTATAGGCAACAGGTCCAATCCTTTTGATAACTTGGTATGGTCCAACGAATCGCGGGGTCAACTTTTTTGTCTATATTACTCTACCAATTCCCGTAACTGGTCTTACCCTTAAAAACACATGATCACCTTCACTAAACTCTAAAGGCTTTCTACGCTTATCATGATAACTTTTCTGACGACTCTGTGTTGCTCTGAGTTTATCCCTTATCATTCTCACTTTATCCGTGGTTTCCTGTATCAACTCTGGTCCCAACACCATTTCTTCTCCAACTTCATTCCAACACAATGGTGTTCGACATTTTCTTCCATATAGGGCTTCATAAGGTGGCATACCAATACTGGAGTGATAACTATTATTGTACATGAATTCAATCAACGGAAGAAGTTTATCCCAAGTCCCATGTTGCTCTAAAACACAGGCTCTCAACAAATCCTCTAGGGACTGAATTGTTCTCTCTGTTTGTCCATCGGTTTGGGGATGATAAGCTGAGCTCATTCTTAACCTTGATCCTAGATTTTTGTGAAGACTCTGCCAAAAGCCTGAAGTGAATCTTGGCTCTCGGTCAGATACTATGCTCATAGGTATTCCATGGATTCTCACAATTTCTTTGAGGTAGATCTGAGTCAATTTCTCCAAAGGGTACTTGACATTTACTGGGATGAAGTGAGCTGATTTTGTTAGTCTATCTACCACCACCCATATTGAGTCATGACCTGCGGAAGTATTTGGCAATCCAGAGACAAAATCCATAGATATACTATCCCATTTCCACTCGGGGATGCTTAAGGGTTGTAACTCTCCCCCTGGTCTTTGATGTTCAATTTTTGCTTTCTGGCATGTCAAACAGGCCATTACATACTCTGCCACATTCCTTTTTAATCCTGGCCACCAGAACATCTTCTTCAGATCTCGGTACATCTTGGTAGTTCCCGGATGAAAACTCAACTTACTCTTGTGAGCTTCTTCCAAAATCATCTGTCTCAGTTCTTCATTATGAGGAATACAGATCCTCCCTTGGAATCTAATAATTTCGTCTCTTCCCTATTGAATCTCTGAATTTTTCCCCTGTTCCATGAGTGATTTTTGAATTTGAATAACTCGGTCTGTCTTCTGTAATTCCCTTATCTGCTCCAGAAATTCGTTGGTGATTCTCATTAATCCCAAAATCATTTTACCTTCCTTGAAGCGGTGAGCTAGATTCATATCTCTAAAGTCTTCTAATAGCTTCAACTCCCTTACCATCATGGCTGACAAATGTAAGGATTTTCGACTTAGAGCATTTGCCACCACGTTTGCTTTTCCTGGGTGATACTGTAATTCAAAATCATAATCCTTCAAGAATTCAACCCATCGGCGTTGTCTCATGTTCAGTTCTTTTTTATCGAACAAGTATTTCAAACTTTTGTGGTCCCTGAATACTTCAAACTTGGATCCATACAGATGGTGTCTCCAAATTTTTAAAGCAAAAACAACTACAGCCAACTCTAAATCATGTGTAGGATAGTTCTCTTCATGAGGTCTCAGCTGTCGAGATGTGTAAGCTACTACCTTTCTATTTTGCATCAATACACACCCCAAACCTTGTTTAGAAGCATCACAGTATACCTCAAATGTACCGTTCGGATCTGGAAGAATCAACACTGGAGAAGAAGTCAATCTCTGCTTCAACTCTTGGAAACTATTTTCACACTAAGTAGTCCATTCAAAAGCTTGATTCTTTCGGGTCAACTTGGTCAAAGGCAACGCAATCTTTGAAAAACCTTCTATAAACCTTCTATAGTATCCAGCTAACCCAAGAAAACTCCTGATTTCAGTGACTGTTTGAGGTCTTTCCCATTGCAAAACTGCTTCCACTTTTGCTGGATCAATAGCAATTCCATCTCGAGTAATCACATGACCAAGAAACTGTACTTCTTCTAACCAGAATTCACACTTTGAAAGTGTTCGGCATGTTCTTCCTTGGTCTTAGAGTATATCAAGATGTCGTCAATAAACACCACAATGAAGCTATCCAAGAACGGTCGAAAAATCCTGTTCATATAATCCATGAACACTGCAGGAGCATTCGTAACTCCGAAGGGCATTACTAAATACTCATAGTGTCCATATCGAGTACGAAAAGCTGTTTTTGGCACATCTTCCTTCTTAACTCGAATTTTGTGATATCCCGACCTTAAGTCAATCTTAGAAAATATTGAAGCTCCTCTTAACTGATCCATCAAATCATCGATCCGAGGAAGTGGGTACTTATTCTTAATGGTTACTTTGTTAAGCTGTCAGTAGTCTATACACAGTCTCATGCTCCCATCCTTTTTCTTCACAAATAATACTAGAGTACCCCATGGTGACACACTCGGTCTGATGAACCGCTTACTCATCATATCTTCTAATTGCTTCTTGAGTTCCAACAGTTCTACAGAGGCCATTCTGTAAGGAGCCATAGAGATTGGTCCTGCTCCAGGGATTAAGTCTATTGAGAATTCCACTTCTCTTTCGGGTGGTAAACCTGGAATATTTCAGGAAATACTTCTGGAAATTCTTCTACTACTGGAATTCCTCGAGTTCCCATTCCCTTTTCAGTCTCCAAAGAGGATAAAAAGACAAGCAGTTGGGTTCCTACTCGAATTCTTGCTAAGAATTCCTTAGCAGACATAGACTGATGATCTTCTTTATCTGAACATTCTTCAGGGATTTCTAAAAATTCTACGGTTTTATGCCTACAGTTCAACGACACACCATTTTCCGACATCCATTCCATTCCTAAAATCACATCCAATTGTGACAAGGGAAGGCAAATTAGGTCCACCATAAAGGTTCTTCCTTGAATTACCATTGGGAATTGCAAACATGTCTCGGAAGTCATCACTAACGACTTCATAGGAGTTTCTACGGCTATTTCATATGGCATAATAGTGGCTTTTAGTCCTACTCGTAGCACACAATTATACGATATAAAAGAATGGGTGGCTCCTGAATCATACAAAACCATAGAAGGACTTCCATTAATCAGGCACTTACCTTGGATGAGATCAGGCGACTTCTCTATTTCGGCTCCACTCAAAGCAAAAACTTTCCCACGTTTGGTTGGTTTCTCCGCTGGTGGTCTTGTTGGCAACTGATTTTTGCTTCCTTTGGAATTTCCAGGACATTCATAACGGAAGTGTCCAGACTGTCCACAATTGAAGCACACATCATCCTTACTCGGACATCTTATTCCAAAATGGAGTTTGTTACAGTTAGAGCACTTAGGCGGATTCTCCCTCGGCTTATTGTTTGAGTACTGTTGAGGATTGTTCCTGTTAAATCCTCGGTGACCTGATGGTGGTTGATAGGGTTTTCTGAAATTAGGATGGTGATTAACCTTGTGACGACTAGGCCCCAAATTCTTCTAGGATTGAAGATTCTTGTGATATGTCCTTTGGTCCATGATGTCTTTCTCATAAACTCTGCATTTGTTCACCAAGGTAGGCATATGGAATATCTCCTGGAAACTCACCACTGGCTTCAATTCGGGTCTGAGTCCATTCTCAAATCGGATACATTTTGCTCTTTCATTCTCGGACTGTTGAAAATATCTTGAGAATTTTGATAGTTCTTCAAATTTCACAGCATATTCGCCCACCGATCTATTCCCTTGCTTGAGTTCTAGGAACTCTATTTCCTTCTTTTGGCACACGTCTTCAGGAAAGAACTTCTCTAAAAACTTTCCCCGAAACACCCACCAAGTAATTTCATTCCGTTCAGCTTCCATTTGCAGCCTAACATAATTCCACCAGTGTTCAGCTTCTCCAACTAGCATACGGGGAGCTAGGATTACCTTCTGTGCTTCAGTGCACTGCATAATTCTGAAAATTTTCTCTATGTCCTGGAGCCATCGATATGCACCTTCCGGATCAAATCCTCCCTCAAACTTGGGTGGATTATTCTTCAAAAATCTCTGCTGGCATCGATACTCTGTGGTCCCTTGATCTACTGATGCATTCATATTCTCGAGTATTGTTGCCATTCGCTCTAATAACTCATGAGTGGCAATCTCATTCCTTCTTGTCATATTTATCCCTGCGTTCTGTACCGAAATACAGTCAGAGACACACAACTAAAAGTGTGTGAGACCTATCACAGGCTAACCAGACTAAACCGCTCTGATACCACTAAAGTGTAACACCCTTTTCCTAGCGTTAAAACAATTACATACGAGACCATCGTTTACGATCTTGGTTTATTATATTTTTGTTTTTGAAAAATAGCGTATGAATTTTTTCTTTCTTTTATAACATATGAACATATGGTTCTCTTAGAACTCACCACTTAAACTATAAACTAAACAACAACATAACATAGTAAACATACATATGTCTATATATATATATATATAGATATCATTAGTTCAAAAAGCGTCATAGTCCAAAAAGAGTACATCATCCAAGTCATGCCATCCACATATTCACTCCAGCATAATAGGATATATATACATAAATATACACACGCAAAAGATCCTATGGCTGGGTGTACACTGAACTCACAGCAACTGCACCAAAAGAAAACTATACAGTCGCACCATGCACAAACAGACCGTCAGAATTTCGACCCAACATCCTCCTGCTACTGTCCCTCAGAACTATCCTCCTCAGGGTCTTCCTCTGGATCCTCCTCATCACTAGAAATATACATAATATCATCCCTAACCATAGGCTCGGCTGGCGCAGGGGACTATGATAATGGAGGAGATAGTTGGGCCCTCCTCACCGGGCCACGAATATCAACCCCGTCATCCTGAATCCTCCCACGTACCCCGTGAGAAGAGGATCCGGGAGCAAACTCCAGGTTCTCTCTCACAACAATAGCGGGTGAATCCATATGACTCTCCCGTACAGAGAGACACCGGGTACATCGACAAGTATGAACTCCCCGAGTCGACTCAATACGACTAGCCGGGGTCACAGGTGGTCCCCCAGCAGAACGTCTCGCCGAGGCTCTAGGTGCACACCAGAATAGCGCAACCCTACGTGTCCGAGCATGATAGGATCCAGAAGATAGACCAAGAGGAGCAGTAGGAGACGGAATATACCTGGAAGGAGCAAGAGGAGGTGTGTGTCGTAACTCATAACCGTCTGGTAGGTGCATGATATAGACAGCTGGAATGGTGGAGCGGCGGGGGATTATCACTCTATGCCTATCCGAGTATGAACACTGGATTTCTATGCCTCCCCTAAACACCGCCCTGGACCGGTCCACCTCAACCTCCACCGACGGGAGAGGTATTATCTCTACTAGACAAGGAGGAACCACAAAAGAAGCCTCTGAGTCCATCACTACCTGTAATGTGAGATTGGAGAGTAAGCATCTCTATATAAGATAAGCAATCAACAATTTATAAAGTCATAACATAAAACATATCATACAGGTATTAATATAACAATTTAATCACATGTATGAGCATGATGTCATGATGAATGCACTCGTTAATCTAGTGAGACCAACTATTTTGTAGAGGAATGCATGGAGAAAACGTTTCCTAACTGGGCCCCTAACAATACATCAACAACAATGGTACCGACTGATCGAGCCTGACCAGCCATTTGCTTTTCTTAGGAAGCGAACAGGACAAGTACAACGCCGTGCCAACCATTGGTAACCAAAAGGCATATAACTATCGTGCACTCAATAGCGCCAGAAATACCCTCCGGTCGGCAAACATAACCGCTTCATCATCCTGAGCACGATACCTTCTAGGGGGTGTTAGAGGTCACTATAGTTACCACGAAGAGTTCTGTCGGCTCAAGGGAGCTTCCCTGTTCCAGACAAATCATTCTCCACCCACAATGTCCCCTCAACCAAGTCACACAGACAAGGTACCCCTCTGGGTTCTCAACACAATCTCAGTGTCGTATCTTCCCGCAGACTATGTTACAAATGGTATACATAGTGACATGAATCTTCCGATTCATACAAAGCATAGCTTTTAACCTTTTAAAAGAAGAATCAGGGGAAAACTTTTTAGGGTAATAACAAAACATTTTTCGTTGCAACTCAGTTATAACATATTTTCAAGCTCTAACTCACTGGCTTATTAATCAAAAGGATTTTCTAATAACTGTAAAAATACGCCAGTTCTGATAACATTCATAAAAAATATTTCCCCTTCATCCTTTGTCGAATCTTTCATAAGCAAAACTTTCATTCTTTAAGTTTCATCAAGAATGCTCATATGCTATGCCATGAGAATGTTTGATGACAGTTCAATAGTCAACTCAACAATATGTCACAATTCCAAATTCAACAGAATATTCAGTTAAATCAGTACTTTCATAATCAAACTTTCAGTCATAATCATCATTCACATCAACAAACATAATCATTCAATTCCATTGAAGCACTTCAACCAAACATATCCATCATAATTTAGAGTTAAATTAATTTACGAACAACTAAGTCTCGCTACTCAATTGTTTGCGGCCACAGAAATAGTATTCGACTATATCCGCGCATGGCCTAGCTTAGAGATGCACGAATATCTTTGGCATCATTTCTAAGCACCTATATAAAGACACTTCTCTCCATACCTTTACCCTTATTGAACTTAATGTTCCTTTGTTGCCGTTTGCCCGAGTGCCGAGTACCTGGTTAGGTCGTAAACAGTTAATTTCGATATCACTAAGTTTATTCGGATTGTAAAGAAAACACCTTAGTGGGGTTCTAGACATTAGAACATTCCCAGATATTTAATTTGGAAATAACTAAGATCTCGATTAGGCACGAAGAGATTTTTCAGAGACATTGTTGGTTTAAAACTCAGAATTTGACGTAAGAAGCTCGGATTCGCTTTAGAAAAATCTCAGAAAAATCATTATCTTGAGATACACACTTTATCTTCATAGAACAGAGTACTAATATAAGTTTAGGCTCATAAAACTCAGAATTTATAAACCATAAGGCAATTTGAAACATAAGCTAACATATAGTCAAAAATTAGATAGTTTGGAGTGCCAACTAGGGACTGTTTTCGCGTTACCCTTTAAACAGTGAGGATTTCGAATTTTTTTTTGTCCCTTAAAGAATGATATTTAGCTAGGAATTTAAAATATCAACACATGCCTATATTATACGCAAAATTTGGACGTTAGGAACTCAAGTTATCAAGGAATTAAGGTATTAGGGTTTCCTTAACTCTTGAACACTTGGGACCGAATTTGCATGGCTTCTTAGCCTTCAACATTTTCGAGTTCTAACCTTTGGAATGAGTTAAAAATCATGGGTTCAATGTGTTAAACAAAGCTTATAACACATGCAAGAGTTTTTCAATCCTAAACACCCTAGAACAAACACAACACCTAAAACACTCTTTATAACCTAACAATAACATAAGGAAGTGGGTTAGAGTTTAGGGACCCTTAATCCACATTTTTCAGCAGCTCCAACCTGCGAACAGAAAGCTCTCCAACATGCAATGACAATTTAGCATAGCCACAACCGTTTTGAGCTCAATTGGAAGCCTAGAACTCAACTACAACACCTAACAACAACAATCTAGCATCATTTCACTAACTACACTTAGAGCAGAATTTTTGTAACCCCCAAAACAGTGTTTGCATGACATTTTTTCTACAATCAGAGATCAAAAATGGATTCATCATAACTTGAAATGGTTGACTACCTCCTTGGATGAAAATCTAGAGGAGAAAATAGAACAAAGTTACAAACAACTCATTCTAGAATTTCACAAAAGTCATTGGTGATCAAGAGGAGAAATAACCTATAAAGAACCTAGAGATTAATGAAATGAGAACATAAAGATGATCACCATACCTTGGGGAAGAGATTTGGTGGCTTGCATGTGAGTTTTGGTGGAGGAGATGGAGGTTTTCTCATCCCTCTTTGGTGCCAACGTGAGTTGGGGAGAAGAAGAGAAGGTGAGTGAAGGTGGTGTTGGTGAGGAGGTGTGAGAGTGAGAGTGTGACAATTTTAAACCCCACCCCTTAAGGCTATATATAAGTGTTAGGGATGAGTTAGTGGGGGAAGATATTTTGGGTTGGGGTGTCATTAAGAATTAAACAAGGATTAGGCATTTAGCAAAATTTTAAGTGTATGGTGTGGCATTTGGTTTGGGCAATTGGTGTAGTGCATGGATGTGTTTATCTTGTGCTCTAAGACACTCTAATACAATCTTAAACAATGTCTATGAGAGTCTAGATGATAGTTCAAGCACTCAAAGAACTGACAGAAAGATTACGGGCACTCTCGGGCAATCCAGTTCAAAGGTACATTAACACTACCACTTTTCTAAAATTTTTAACTAATTTATTTATCATAGTATAACACTAAGATAATAACTTTCTATCCTCAAAACTCAACATCAATAAAGCATTATAAAATCTAATAGGTTTGGTGGCCACTTAGGCCAATTCTAATTAAAATTCTAAGACGATACATTACCCGATCACGGCTAGATCTTAAACTTGGACAGCTTTGAAACTAACTAGATTAACTTGTTTTCAAAGAAATTATTAAACATATAGCATTCTAATATCAATAAAAATATAATCACACATATATATAAGCACATGAATACACATACACACATATATATATATATACAATCCTATGTCTACTTAAGCAAGGTGCTGAAAGGAGGGATGTTACACTTGCGATACAAAGGGAGAGTGTGTGTGCCTCGTAATGAGAAATTACGGAAAAATATTTTGGAGGAGTCCCATAATAGCAAGATGAGTTTTCACCCGGGAACAACAAAGATGTACCAAGATTTGAAGAAGTTGTTTTGGTGGTCTGAGTTAAAGAGAGATGTGGCTTCGTATGTCTCGAGTTGTATGATATGTCAGAAAGCCAAGATTGAGCATCAGCCACCAGCAGGAGAGTTACAATCCCTAGAAATTCTCGTTTGGAAGTGGGATAGTATCTCCATGGATTTTGTATCGGGTTTTCCGAAGACTTAGAAAGGATACGACGCGATTTGGGTAATAGTGGATCGGTTGACTAAGTCTGCTCATTTCTTGCCAATGAACGATTGGCAGAACTATATATCCGAGAAATTGTTCGTTTGGATGGGATACCGTCGAGCATTGTATCAGATAGGGACCCCCATTTTACTTCGAACTTCTGGTCTAGTTTGCTGTCCGCATTGGGGACAAAATTAAAGTTGAGTTTAGCTTATCATCCACAAACGGACGGTCAATCAGAAAGGACTATACAGTCATTGGAGGATCTTTTGAGGGCGTGTGTTTTGGAGCAACCGGGGAGTTGGGATGGCATGTTGCCTTTGATTGAATTTACCTACAACAATAGTTTCCACTTGAGTATTGGAATTGCACCTTATGAGGCGTTGTATGGTAGGAAATGTCGAACTCTAGTGAGTTGGTATGAAACCGGGGAGAACTTGATATTAGGACCCGAGCTGGTTCAAGAGACTACAGAAAAGATCAAGAAAATCCGGGAGAATATGAGGATCGCTTAGAGTCGGCAGAAAAGCTATTACGATAAGAGGTGGAAACCTCTTGAGTTTAACGAGGGAGATCATGTTTTCATGAGAGTAGTCCCGACTATCGGGATTGGTAGAGTGTTGAAATCTCGTAAGCTGACTCCGTGATTTATTGGGCCGTACCAAGTATTGAAGAGGGTTGGGCCGGTAGCATATCGGATTGCTTTGCCTCCGTTGTTGTCGAATCTCCACAATGTGTTTCATGTGTCTCAGTTGAGGAAATATGTTGGGGATCCATCTCATGTGGTAGAATATGATCAGATAGAGTTGAAGGATAACTTGACTTTTTCAACGTTGCCCGTGAGAATCATGGATACCAGTATCAAGAGACTAAGAGGCAAAGAGATTCCTTTGGTGAAAGTACTGTGGATCCAAGTAGACGAAGGGGATGCTACTTGGGAAGTGGAAAGCGATATGAGGGAGGATTACCATCATGTATTCGAATCGAGGGATGTTTAATTTTCGGGGACGAAAATTCTTATAAGAGGGGGAGGATTGTAACACCCTAAATTTAAGTCTTCAAAATTATAGTATCAGTCCTGGGATTCTCGCTTGAGCGAGAGATTCTCGCCTGGGCGAGAAAAGTTCACCTAGGAGGGTGAAATCCTAGGCAATACTAAAGGATTCTTGCTTGAGCGAGAGTTGTCTCGCTTGAGCAAGAGTGGTTTCGCCTGGGCGAGAGTTGGCTCACCTGGGCGAGAAGAGCTAAACGAGAAGGGTGAAATCCTGGGCTATACGGAAGAATTCTCGACTGAGAGAGAGTTGGCTCGCCTGGGCGAGAAAAGTGACATTTTGGACCTATCGAGGCTGCAAGATCCTCGCTTGAGCGAGAGATGCCTCTCCTGGGCGAGAGTTCCCTCGCCTGAGCGAGATGGTCAGATCTGAGTTTTAAAATGGGCAGGATTTTCTCGCTTGAGCGAGAATGAGCTCGCTTAAGCGAGAACCCGACGAGTGCATAAATGAGAAAAACCCCAAACACATTTTAGGGTTAAGAATTGAAGAGAGGTGAGAGAATAGAGCTTTTCCAAGGGCAAGGAGCTTTGATACTCATCTAAGAGCTTGAGAAGAGGTAAAACTCTTGATTCTAACTCTCTTCTTCTCTTTGAAACTCATTTTGGGTATGTTGGATCTCTTCTCAAAAATGTGAGAAACCATGGAAACTCATCCTTTTGAGTTATGGTTCGTTTTATGTTGTTTTTATCTTGTAAACTCTTGGTTTAGAGTTAATATTTCAAGAATGAAAAGGGTTTGTGGGTTGATTCATGAGAACCCCAAAACCCTAAAGTGAAAATGTGGTTAAAGAGGAAAATGAGTAAAATGCTAGAGGTAGAATATGATTAAGCATTCTAATGTTGAAATAGGAGTTGAATATGTATGTTTTATATGTTTTAAACTTATGATGAAAGTAGTTTAGAAACATTGAAAATGTGTTAAATATCTTGTATGGTTAAATAATGCAATATAAGTTGTTTATGTGATATTTGGAATAAATGACTAACATTGTGTTATATGGTGGGGATGAGGAAAGATCCTAAAGTTGGCGGCGGTGTCGGCGGAACTTGTGAAGTTGCCAAGAACCAAACCCAATACTCACTGAGGTAAGGATAAGTCTTTATTTGTGCATTTGGAATGGAAAATGTGTGTATTTTCTGGTTATGCAATGATTGAGTTGTGAATTACACATTTAGTATAAACATATATGGGTGTGTTTATACTAAAAGGGGCGTAGATTTACGGGCAATGAGAAATGGTCAAATCAAGGAATAGAAAATATATTTTTAGCCGACCATGAATGGTTAGCGACTCTGGCTTGAGTATATAAGCGAAACTCTGGCTTGAGTATATAAGCTAAACTCTGGCTTGAGTATATAATAGAAAATTTGGCTTGAGTATATAAGCGAAACTCTGGCTTGAGTATATAAGCGAAACTCTGGCTTGAGTATATAAGCGAAACTCTGGCTTGAGTATATAAGCGAAAATTTGGCTTGAGTATATAAGCGAAGCTCTGGCTTGAGTATATAAGCGAAACTCTAGCTTGAGTATATAAGCAAAACTCCGGCTCGAGTATATGTAGCACGTTTTCTTTTAAAAGAAATGAGAATCTGCTTTTAGCTAACCTTAAGGGGTGTAGCGACTATGGCTCAAGTTATTCAGCAAAGAAAATGAATTTCAAAATGGTTTACAAACCTTTTTCTAATGTGGATTTTCTTATAATGACAATTATGGAATTAATGACTTACTCCTTTGTGTGTTTTGTGCTTTTGTCATTGATAACCCCATTGCAGATAAACAGGTGATGTGAAGGGGCCTTATTTTTTGGAAGCATTAGGAGCTTTATATTTTGGATTCATTTATTTGCACTATTTTGTACCATGAGTGCATATTTGATAGTCTAAAGCATTCTGTAACTATGGATGTAATAACTTACATGGTTCATTGTGACTCTGGATATTTGTGGCCATGGGTATTTTTGAAACCCATAGCTGGATGTATGCGGTAGTTACCGAACTATATTTATATGAATTTTGTTTTCCTGTTAAATCGTATGTATGTGAATATGGGGACATGGAATAAGTATGTTGAAAACATGATAGTAAGTGTAGAAAAATGCATGCAAAAGGAATAAAATAAAGAAAAAATTTCAAGGGTAGAATTTGGGCGTTACAAGTACTTTCTTGCTGATCTGAAGAGGAAGAAGGAAGTGGAATTTTTGAAGTTGGAGCAGGGAAATATGTTAGTGGGGGATTATGCGGCCAAGTTTGAAGAATTGGCCCGGTTTTATCCTTACTCCGAATTGGAGGTGGACGGGAGGTCCAAGTGCTCTAAGTTTGAATCGGGTTTGAAGCCCAAGTTGAAGAGCATGTTTGGGCACCAAGAAATTGCTGATTTTCCTACCTTGGTGAACAAGTGTAGGATGTATGAGGATGACCTAGCAGCCGATGAGGCGACAGCGCCTAAAGTAACTCCTTCCAAGAACTTTGGGCCTCAACGAAATTTTTCGCACGGAAAAGGGAAGGGCAAGGCGTTCCAAGAGGAATGAAAACATTACTCTCCACCAACTGGTAGCCGAGGGTATACTTTGCATGGGCCGAGAACTCATGTAAATGCGGGAGGGTCACAATTGAACTCTCTATCTTTGTGCAACAAATGTGGCCGAATTCATGTTGGTGTAGAGGCATCGGATGTGGATGACCTGATAAAAGGTAATTGCATGGTAGCAGGTATTCCACTTTTAGTGTTGTTTGATTCGGGAGCAACACACTCCTTTGTATCTATTGAATGTGTGAACCGCCTGAAATTGCACACGGAGTCGTTGCCTTATGATTTGGTTGTATCCACCCCAACTGGTGTGCCTGTGGTGGTGTCGACAGTTGTGTCTCGATGTCCGGTAGTGGTAAACGGTAGAACATTTACCGTATATTTAATCTGCTTACCACTGTCTCAGCTGGATCTAATTCTGGAGATGGACTAGCTATCGACATATAATGTAATGCTTAATTGTGCTGATAAAATCGTTGTGTTTAGAGATCTGAGTGAGATTTCTGATGAGGATTACTTGATGAAGCCTTTGCCGGCTAAAGGAGTCAGAACTTCCTTTAAGGAAGGAGGAGCCGTGTTTGTTTTGTTGGCATCCCTGGAGGGTATTAAGAAACCCAGAGTTGAGGATATCCTGATAGTTTGTGAGTTTTCGGAGGTAATTCCTAGTGATATACCGGAATTGCCTCCAGTCAGACAAGTTGAATTCTCCATTGAATTTGTATCGGGAACGAGACCCATCTCTATAGCTCCTTATAGAATGGCACCGTTAGAGTTGGTTGAGTTGAAAAAGCAGGTTGAGGACTTGTTGGCAAAGAAATTTATTCGTCCTAGTGTCTCACTGTGGGGTGCACCTGTTTTGTTGGTTAAGAAGAAAGATGGGAGTATGAGGTTGTGCACCGATTATAGGCAGTTGAACAAGGTCACCATCAAGAACAAATATCCTTTGCCTAGGATTGATGACTTGAAGGATCAGTTGAGAGGAGCAGTTGTATTTTCAAAGATTGACCTACGATCGGGTTACCATCAACTTCGAATGAAATCGGAGGATATTCCTAAAACTGCTTTTAGGTCGAGGTATGGGCATTTTGAGTATTTGGTGATGCCCTTTGGTGTAATGAATGCCCCAACAATATTTACCGACTACATGAATCAGATTTTTCACCCGTATTTGGATTCATTTGTAGTGGTATTTATTGATGACAATCTAGTTTACTCCAAAAGCCGAGAGGAACATGCGGGACACCTGAGAATTGTTCTAGATCCTCTGAGTAAGAATTGGTTGTATGCTAAATTGTCCAAATATGATTTCTGGTTGGAATCGGTAAACTTTCTTGGGCATGTAATATCTAAGGAAGGAGTAGCAGTAGATCCTTATAAGGTCGAAATAGTTATGGAATGGGCAGTACCCAAGTCGGTTACCGAGATCAGGAGCTTTCTGGGATTGGCCGGGTATTATCGGAAGTTCATAAAAGGATTTTTGAAGTCGGCACTACCTCTTACTAAGCTTACCAGAAAAGGAGAACCGTGTGTGTGGACGATCCGTTGTGAGGAAAGTTTTCAAGAGTTGAAACGGAGGTTGACTACGGCACCGGTGTTGGTTCTTCCTTGTACGGATCGTGATTTCAATGTGTATTGCGATGCTTCTAAGCAAGGTTTGGGTTGTATGTTGATGCAGGATGGAAAAGTGGTTGCTTATGCTTCGCGATAGTTAAGAACGCATGAGCAAAACTACCTACACAAGATTTAGAATTAGTTGTAGTGGTCTTTGCCTTAAAAATATGGAGACACCATCTTTATGGCGTAAGGTTTGAGGTGTACAACGACCATAAGAGTTTGAAATATTTCTTTGACCAAAAGGAATTGAATATGAGACAGAGAAGGTTGATGGAATTCCTTAAGGACTATGATTTTGGATTGCAGTACCATCCGGGAAAAGCCAATGTGGTGGCCGATGCTTTAAGTTGGAAGTCTTTACACATGTCGGCTTTGATGGTTAGAGAAGGAAAACTGATTGAGGAGTTCAGGGATATGAACTTGGAAGTTCAAATAAGACCCCATAGTATGATGTTAGGGATGCCTAAGGTCACAAATGAACTGTTTGATCAAATCCGAGTAATGTAGGTTGAGGATAGTGAGCTAATGGTTAAGCGAGATTTGATGATGAGTGGGAAGGAGACCGATTTCGCATCGGATTCTAGTGGAATGTTGTGTTACAAAGGAAGAGTGTGTGTGCCTCGTGATGTGGAATTGCGAAAGAGTATTCTAGAGGAGTCACACGAGAGTAAGATGAGTTTTCACTTGGGAACTACAAAGATGTACCAAGATTTGAAAAAGTTGTTTTGGTGGTCTGGGTTGAAAAAGGATTGGCTTTGTATGTCTCGAGTTGTTTTGTTTGTCAGAAAGCCAAGATTGAGCATCAACGACCAGCGGGAGAGTTACAATCCCTAGAAATTCCCGTTTGGAAATGGGATAGTATTTCCCTGGATTTTGTATCAGGTTTTCCAAAGACTCAGAAAGGGTATGATTCGATATGGGTAATAGTGGATCGGTTGACTAAGTCTGCACAATTTTTACCAATGAACATGAGATACTCCTTGGAGTGATTGGCAGAACTGTACATCAAGGAGATTGTTCGGTTGCATGGAATACCGTCGAGCATTGTTTCGGATAGGGATCCCCGTTTCACTTCAAACATTTGGACTAGTTTGCAGTCCGCATTGGGAACTAAGTTAAAATTGAGTTAAGCTTATCACCCACAAACGGACGGTCAGTCGGAAAGAACTATACAGTCATTGGAGGATCTTTTGAGGTCTTGTGTTTTGGAAGAACCGGGAAGTTGGGATAGCATGTTGCCTTTGATTGAATTTACCTACAACAATAGCTTCCATTCGAGTATAGGGATGGCACCCTATGAGGCATTGTATGGTAGGAAATGCCGAACTCTGGTGAGTTGGTTTGAAACTAGGGAGAACTTAGTATTGGGACCTGAGTTGGTCCGAGAGACGACGGAAAAGATCAAAAAGATTCGTGAGAATATGAGAATAACACAGAGTCAGCAGAAAAGCTATTACGATAAGAGGCGGAAACCTCTTGAGTTTAAGGAGGGAGATCATGTTTTCATGAGAGTAGTCCCAACTACCGGGATTGGTAGAGTGTTGAAGTCACGAAAGCTTACTCCGAGATTTATTGGACCATATCAGATATTGAAGAGGATTGGGCCGGTAGCATATCAAATTGCTTTACTTCCATTATTGTCGAATCTCCACAATGTGTTTCATGTATCTCAAATGAGGAAATATGTTGGGGATCCATCTCATGTGGTGGATCTGATCAGATAGAGTTGAAGGATAACTTGACTTTTTCGACGTTTCCCGTGAGAATCATGGATACCAGTATCAAAAGATTGAGAGGCAAAGAGATTGCCTTGGTGAAGGTACTGTGGAGCCAAGTGGACGAAGGAGACGCTACTTGGGAGGTGGAGCGTGGTATGAGGGAGGATTACCCTCATTTGTTCGAATCGAGGTATGTTTAATTTTCGGGGACGAAAATTCTTATAAGAGGGGGAGGATTGTGACACCCTAGATTTTAAAATCATTAAAATTATAGTATCAGTCCTAGGTGCCTCGCTTGAGCGAGAAAGTGTCGCCTGGGCGAGAGAGACTCACCTGGGAGGGTGAAATCCTGGGCTATACTGAAGGATTCTCGCCTGAGCGAGAATTGTCCCGCTTGAGCGTGAGTGGTCTCTCCTGAGCGAGAGTTGTATCGCCTGGGCGAGAAATGGCATTTTGGAACCTGTCGAGGATGTGAGATTATCGCTTGAGCGAGAGGGTAAGATCTGAGTTTTTAAAATGGGCGGATTTTCTCGCTTGAGCGAGAACCCGATGTTGTTGCATTTATTAGGGACCCCCAAACACATTTTTGGGGGATAACCTAGAGAGAAGTGAAGGAAGAGAGACTTTTCAAGAGCAAGGAGTCTTGGGAATCATCTAAGAGCATGAGAAGATGTAAAACTCTTGATTCTAACTCTTTTCTTCCCTTTGAAACTTGTTTTGGGTATGGTGGATCTCTTCTCAAAATGTGAGAAACCATGGAAACTCATCCTTTTAAGTTATGGTTCGTTTTATGTTGTTTTTCTCTTGTAAACTCTTGGTTTAGAGTTGGTATTTCAAGAATGGAAAGGATTTGTGGGTTAATTCATGAAAACCCCAAAACCCTAAAATGAAAATGTGGTTAAAGAGGGAAATGGGTAAAATGTTAGAGGTAGAAGTTAAGTATGCACCCTAATGTTAAAATATGAGATGAATATGTATATTTTAGATGTTTGTAAACTTATAATGAAAGTAGTTTAGAAACATTAAAAATGTGATAAATATCTAGTATAGTTAAAGATGCAATATGAGTTGTTTAGATGTTATTTGGAATAAATGACTAACTTTGTGTTATATGGTGGGAACGAGGAAAGATCCTAAAGTTGGAGGCGGTATCGGTGGAACTTGCGAAGTTGCCAAGAACCAAACCCAACACTCACCAAGGTAAGGATAAGTCTTTAACTTGTACATTGCAATAGAAAATGTGTGGATTTTCTGGTTGTAGAGAATGAGCAAGTTGTGAACCACTTATTTATTATAAACATATATGGGTATGTTTGTAATAAGGATTGCGTGGATTTACTGTTTATGAATTGATGATGTATCAATGAAAAGAAAACTCGTTTTAGTCGACCATGATTGGTTAGCGACTTTGGCTCAAGTGATGTAGCAAACTTTGGCTCAAGTAATGTAGCAAACTTTGGCTCAAGTAATGTAGCAAACTTTGGCTCAAGTAATGTAGCAAACTTTGCCTCAAGTAATGTAGCAAAAATTGACTCAAGTAATGTAGCAAGCTTTGGCTCAAGCGATGTAGCAAGCTTTGGCTCAAGCGATGTAGCAAGCTTTGGCTCAAGCGATGTAGCAAGCTTTGGCTCAAGCGATGTACCAAGCTTTGGCTCAAGTGATGTACCAAGCTTTGGCTCGAGCGATGTACCAAGCTTTGGCTCAAGCAATGTAGCACGCTTTGGCTCAAGCGATGTAGCAAACTTTGACTCAAGTTATGTAGCAAACTTTGACTCAAGTTATGTAGCATGATTTTCAAAGAGTATAAAAGATGAAAATGGTTTTAAGTATATTTAACTCTAAATTGTTTACTTAACCGTATTAAAATGTGGATTAATGTATATTGACATTTATTGAGTTAACGACTTACTCCTTTGTGTTTTATGTGAATTGTCAATGTTAATCCCATTGCAGGTAGGTGGAAGATTTAAGGATGTCTTGATTAGGAGCTTATAGGCTTTTAGTCTTTTTGAAGCCCTTATCTTCGTTGTTTTGTAATCTAACTGATTGTGTTTTGAACTGAATATTTGTAATCATGTACATGATAATTGTACATGTTGGTAGTCCTGAATATTTGTAACCCTGCATATTTGTAGCTATGTGTATTTTGGAATCTCATAGCTAGTTGTATGCAGTAGTTACCAGGATGCTTTAAGGAATTATGATTTTCTGTTAAACGAATGTGTATCTCCTTTTTGACTTATGAAATGAGTATGAATAGGAAAGTGAAATTTAAAATAAGGTTGTTGGAATCATATTTAAAAGTTATAGGGAAATGCATGAGAAATGAATAAAATAAGGAAAAAATTTCAAAGGTAAAATTTGGGTCCTTACAAGATACTCCATGCCTCTTGACCCACATTTTCTCATGATATAAAGTGTATCATCTTCATGTTATATTTTTTAGAAACATAATTTAAATATAAAAATGCAACATAGAAATGATAAAATTGAACCTACGATATAAGTAAGAGAATGTATAGAAGAATAATGATGTATTGATGAAAAAGAGTGAAAGCAATGTGGGGAAGTTTAGTAGTTATTAATGAGAATGTTCAAAAAGGATAAATTAAGAATATGAAAATTATGTCATGGTTTGTTAACAATTGTTTTGGCTTTATTAATAACTAGTGCGTTGATAGACACTCCCGTACTTGTCAATCAGCTTTCCAATTATTTGTAATGTGTAGTCTACATACTATAAATGACAAATATAGTAATTTGTGTTAAATATTATAATTTACAGTTAAATATATTCGATTGTCATAATTGTTTAATTTTATTTAAAAAAAATAGTACATTCAATTAAATCACTCACTATAGGTGAAGTGTATAATTAGGGTGTAATCATGTTATTATTTTTCTATAATAACACGTGTAAATGTATAATGTTTAATTTAAGTTGATAAATATGGTTAATATATTGATAGTAATTACCTAAGATTATACAATTTTTTATAGAAATTAAAAAATGTTAAAATCAAAATAAGGAAATTGAAATTACTTCATTGTGATATATACACCATGTTTTGTGGGAGTGAGATTCTTCTTCATTAATGTAGAGATAAGTTATGTGCGTAACTGTGTTTAATTAAGCACACAATTACTAGTAACTGTGTTCATTAATTACGACAACAACTAATTAACATTTAATCAATCAAAATATGTCTGAAGTTCAATTCACAAAATAATAAGCGTTATACAAGCATCCATGAAAATATTATGAAGAAATTATAAAATTCTAAAATAGATCAGACATGTATTCTTCGGAAGTATCAAGCACTACACTATTTGAACATTTATTCCACAATCAAGCAACTTACCCAATTGAACACTACAATATAGTTTCAATTTTCTTAGGCTAGTTAAAAGACAAGCGTTTGTAGTCCAACGGTTAGGATAATTGCCTTCCAAGCAATAGACCCGGGTTCGACTCCCGGCAAACGCAAATACGTTTTTATTTTCAATTTATTTCACAAACAATAAAATCCTTATTGCAAATATGTTTTGAAACTAACCATCTCTTGAGGATCATTCTCGAGGCGTTGCAGTTTAGTGGCCTTTCACTAATTTATATACATAAACTTTCATAAATATATTAATACCAAGTTTAGATCTTCATGTGATATTTGATATGTCCATATCCATAAAATGTTGGTTTCTCCCTCTTGACTAATTTCTTAATAGTACATTAGTGATGAATATAATGCACTTAGTTGGGTAGAGTGAGGAACACATCCTTAATTTATAGAACATGATAAAGTGCTTCCATCACACATATTCTGAAATTGGCTTTCCAAATGGTTAAGCCATTTCACTTAGCATTCATATAAAATGTCTTTACAAATAGTTACGGCACTTAGCATAATATCTTTAATGTTATTACTCCATGTAATTCCACATTGTGGTCGTCGTAGTTGGTTCTTAATCCCTTTTGTTTCTGGTTGTATATGTTATGTATTTGAGTTCAGGTTGTGGCTGTATCGCATTGGATGATCGCTGAGAAGAGTACATGATTGAGTAGTTACTTTATGTATTCAATGTGGTATTTGATTAATGCATGTAATATGAGAATCATGTAATTTATTTATGTAGGTAATGTGAGAACCATGTGGTAGTGACTCTATTGTGAAATTGAACTCCTCTAAATGGTGTAATGAGATGAGATTGATGATTGTAATAAAAGTATTATTGAAGAAAGGATATTTGTATAAATTATGTAATTAAAAGGAAGTGTAATGACATGTTTTTAATGAAGTGAACGATTGATTATTTCCGCACCTGAAAGATGAATTGAACTTATATGTATATTCAATCAGGTTTTCTAAATAGTTTGAGTAATATATTTCAAAAGTAATCACTTGAATTCATGAATAAGTTTTTAAATTTTTGGGTTATGAAAATCGGGTCCTTACACATTTTCAAATCAACGAAATTAACCAATTAATTTTCGAACCAGAACTACGTAGTCTTGATTTCCCTATTGCACCTAGGAATACGTAGGAGCAAGCTGAACTCTTGTTAGGCACAACAATAAAAAATAAAACATTTTGCTTTAATTACTGAAATGTAATAAATAATTTTTGAGGGTATAAAAGTCCATGTTATTAGCGAGGGTACCATTTTAATACGGGCAGATGGGGTGCTAATACCTTCCCTGATCCGTAATTGACTCCCGAGCTCAGAATCTCTGCTTAGAGACCAAATTATCCTAATTGGGCTTATTAGAGAGTTTTCTACGTTTTATCCGCAAAAACCGTAGTGGCGACTCTAAATCAATTGGAAGAGCTAGAAATCGAGTTCGCCTCTCCCTAAGTCGCAGGGCCGATCTTCCAACCGAAAATCGGGTCACGACAGCTACATCACCACAAGGATGGATGCCATTGATTTTCAAAACCAACACATTAAGATTGAACTCACACGACTGTCTAATCGATTGGACTACATGGGTATCAATGATGAGTAGGAAAGTTCTTAGTCATATGGTTCTGTCTATTTGATTTTAACTTTGTTGTTTTTTATCCTTTGATGTATTTTGACTTATTTGGTTATTTTGTAATGACAATTATCAATTTCGTTAATGCATGTACAATGTTTGTTGTTAGTGTCAATGCTTTATGATTTAATGATTTATATCAATCTGCTTAAACACCTATAAACATTGTTCATTTGATCTGACATTGGCATATCTGTATATCTTCTATCTCTGTTTATATTTCTTTGTACTTTGCATATGTTAAACTTGGCTTTTCTTTCTTTGTGATGAAGTCAAAAGGGGGAGAAAAGTTGGAGTTGTTTTATTAATTTAACTTATTCAAAGAAATAACTCTAAACACAAAGTGAGAGCATACAAGATAGGGGAAACATACACAAACTAAAAAGCTTATACATCAAGTGTAAGGACCCGATTTTCATAACCCGAAAATTTTAAAACTTTATTCATGAAGTCAAGTGATTACTTTTCAAATCTTAAACGATTTGGAAAACCCCTGAGCATACAAATATCACTTATGTTCATGATTCAAATGCAGAAATAATAAAAAGTATCCATTCATTAAAAACATACCATTGCACTTCCTTTATCACACATATTATATACAATTATCCTTTCTCAAATAATACTTCAACTTAACCTCATCAAAATAACCTCACTATACATGTAGGAGAAAGTCACTTATACATAAATTCACTTAAACATATTCTTCATATTACATGCCTTATTCAATTACAATGTTGTCTACGTAAAGTAACTACACTAATCGGTACTTCCTCCGCGAGCATCCAATGCACTATAGCCGCCACCTGAATTCCATTACATAACACATACAAGCAGAGGCAAAAGGGAGTAAGAACCAACTACGGCGACTGTAGCGTGAAATTACATGGAGTAATAACATTAAAGTATTACACCCTACATAACATCTAAAATCAAGCATATTAAACATATACCAATCCATACAATAAACCATATAACGTTCATATATCCAATTAGCATAATCGTCATACCTCACATCGATAATTCAATCAAATCAGTACAACATACCATAGAATATTCATTCTTCGATCAATTCCTATAACCACATGCTCATACCATTTATCCATTCAATCTTCATCAAGATTACTACACAATAGTCTCTTTTGATAAACAACCACCATGCTATACTCAAGGCGATATGATACTTACACAACATTACAATACTTTCCAAAGGTAAAACCACTTTCAATACAACACTACACCACATAGGACTCACCTTACACTATCACATAGAGCCAATACCATAAGGGTAAGTCATACATCGCTACGAATAGCCAATACCACGAGGGCAAGTCATACATTGCTACAAATAGCCAATACCACGAGGGCAAGTCATACATTGCTACGAATAGCCAATACCACGAGGGAAAGTCATACATTGCTACGAATAGCCAATACCACGAGGGCAAGTTATACGTTGCTACGAATATTCAATACCACGAGGTCAAGTCATACGTCACAAGGATGATCCACTACCACTTCGGGTAGGTCCACATCACAAAGGTGGCCCATTACCACATCGGGTAAGTCTACAGCACAAAGATGTCCCACTACCACTTCGGGTAAGTCTACACCATAAAGGTGGCCCATTACCACATCAGATAAGTCTACATCACAAAGATGTCCCACTACCACTTCGGGTAGGTCTACACCATAAAGGTGGCCCATTACCACATCGGGTAAGTCTACATCACAAAGATGTCCCACTACCACTTCGTGTAGGTCTACACCACAAAAGTGGCCCATTACCACATCGGGTAAGTCTACATCACAAAGATGTCCCACTATCACTTCGGGTAGGTCTACACCACAAAGGTGGCCCATTACCACATCGGGTAAGTCTACATCACAAAGATGTCCCACTACCACTTCGGGTAGGTCTACACCACAAAGGTGGCCCATTACTACATCGGGTAAGTCTACATCACAAAGATGTCCCACTACCACTTCGGGTAGGTCTACACCACAAAGGTGGCCCTTTACCACATCGGGTAAGTCTACATCACAAAGATGTCCCACTATCACTTCAGGTAGGTCTACACCACAACGGTGGCCCATTACCACATCGGGTAAGTTTACATCACAAAGATGTCCCACTACCACTTCGGGTAGGTTTTCACCACAAAGGTGGCCCATTACCACATCGGGTAAGTCTACATCACAAAGATGTCCCACTACCACTTCGGTGTCGGTGGAACTTGCGAAGTTACCAAGAATCAAACCCAACACTCACCGAGTTAAGGATAAGTCTTTAACTTATGCATTGTGTTGGAAAATGTGTGGATTTTCTGGTTGTGGATAACGAACAAGTTGTGGACCACTTATTTATTATAAACATATATGGGTATGTTTGTAATAATGATTGTGTTGATTTACTGTTTATGGATTGATGGTGTATCAATAAAAAGAAAACTCGTTTTTAGCCGACCATGATTGGTTAGCGACTTTGGCTCAAGCGATGTAGCAAGCTTTGGCTCAAGCGATGTAGAAAGCTTTGGCTCAAGAAATGTAGCAAGCTTTGGCTCAAGCGATGTAGCAAGCTTTGGCTCAAGCGATGTAGCAAGCTTTGGCTCAAGCGATGTAGCAAGCTTTGGCTCAAGCGATGTAGCAAACTTTGGCTCAAGTTATGTAGCATGGTTTTCAAAAGTGTAAACGATGAAAATGGTTTTAAGTATATTTGACTTTAAATTGTTTACTTAACCTTATTAAAATGTGGATTAACGTACATTGACATTTATTACGTTAACGACTTACTCCTTTGTGTTTTTTGTGTATGGTCAATATTAATCCCATTGCAGGTAGGTGGAAGATGTAAGGACTTTTTGATTAGGAGCTTAGAGCCTTTTAATTTTTTGGAAGTTCTTATCGTCATTCTTTTTGTAATCTAACTGATTTTTTTTAACTGAATATTTGTAACCATAGACATGATTTTCGGTACATGTTAGTAGCCATGGATAATTGTAACTCTGGATATTTGTAGCTATGAGTATTTTGGAAACCCATAGCTAGTTGTATGCGGTAGTTACTGAACTGCATTAATATGAATTTTGTTTTCCTCTTAAACGAATGTGTATGTCGTTATTGGTTCATAAATTGAGTGTGAAGAAGAAAGCAAGATTTTAAAATAAGGTTATTAAATTGTAAATGTAAGTTATAGGAAAATGCATGAAAAGAGATTAAAATAAGGAAAAAAAAATTCAAGGGTAGAATTTGGGTCCTTACATAAGGCATACTTCCTTTGGCGGAGAGTGATGCTCTTCTTGGTCCTAGCAACTTCTAATCCCAAAAAATATTTCAAAGGGCCAAGGTCTTTGGTTTTAAACTTATTGTCTATAAAGCTTTTAATAAGGTCTATCTCACTTGTGTCATTTCCAGCTAGTATGAGGTCATCTACATAGACTAGGAGAGTTGTGAATCTTGGCCCTTGGATTTTTGTGAAAACAGAGTGATCATGGTGTGATTGAATATATCCTAGGGTTAAGAGGGATTCTGAGAGCTTGGAGAACCATTGTCTTCCAGCTTGTTTGAGGCCATACAGGGAGTTTTCTAGTATGCAGATTTTGTTTGGTTGATTGCAGGCAAGCCCTTGGGGTATAGTCATGTATACATTTTCTTTAAGATCACCATCTAAGAATGCATTATTTGCGTCCAATTGATGTATGATCCAATTGTGAGATGAGGCTATAGCCAATAAGAGCCAAATTGTGGTCAATTTTTCTACAGTGGCAAAGGTTTCTAGATAGTAAATACCCATTGTTTGGTTGTATCCTTTTCCTACTAACCTAGCCTTATCCTCTCAATGGACCCATCAGATTTATACTTAATCTTGTAAACCCACTTGCAGCCAATAGGTTTCTTGGCCGGGGGTAAGTCAACTAAAGTCCAGGTCTTGTTGACCTCAAGAACATTAAGTTCCTCCTGGATAGCTTTAATCCAATGGTGTGAGGAGATAACTTGGTTGTAGGTTTTTGGCTCAATATGTGTTGTGATGGCCATGACATGGTTGAAGTGTTTGGATGATGACTTGTTGTTGTAAGGACCTAAATTCTACCCTTGAAATTTTTTTCTCATTTTAATTCAATTCCATGCAATCACTCATAACTTACATTACCAATTTAATATCCTTACTTCAAAACCTTATTTCCCTCCTCACACTCAACGCATGAATCAATAATGACGTACATAATCATTTAACAGAAAAACATAATTCACATTAATGCAAATTAGTAATCACCGCATATAACTAGCTATAGGTTTCCAAAATACCCATAGCTACACATATCCAGAATTACACCCTCATGTTAGCAAATATATATCCATAGTTACATAATGTCTTAAACTATCAACTATACACTCATATACAAGATAGTGCAATTGAATAAATCCAAAGTATAACTCTCCCTAAGCTCCCCAAAAATGAGTCCCCCTCATGTCACCTGTTTATCTGCAATGGGATTATCAATGACAAGTACACAATCATACAAAGGAGTAAGTCGTTAATTCAATAAACATCATTAAGATAATCCACATTAGAAAAGGGTTAGTAATCCATTTTACTTTGCTGCATAACTTGAGCCAAAGTCGCTACACCCCTCGGGGTTAGCTAAAAGCAGATTCTCATTTCTTTTAGAAGAAAACATGCTACATATACTCGAGCCGGAGTTTTGTTTATATACTCAAGCCAGAGTTTCGCTTATATACTCAAGCCAGAGTTTCGCTTATATACTCAAGCCAGAGTTTCGCTTATATACTCAAGCCAGAGTTTCGCTTATATAATCAAGCCAGAGTTTCGCTTATATACTCAAGTCAGAGTTTTGCTTATATACTCAAGTCAGAGTTGCTAACCATTCATGGCCGGCTAAAAATATATTTTCTTTTCATCGAATTCACCATCAATCATTTCCCGTAAATCCTCGCCATCTTTAGTATAAACACACCCATATATGTTTATACTAAATACGTGATTCACAATATAATTATTGCCTGACTAGAAAATACACACATTTTCCATCTTCCGTAAATCTACGCCTATCTTAGTATAAACACAACCATATATGTTTATACTAAATGCGTAATTCACAACTCAATCATTGCATAACCAGAAAATACACATTTTCTATTCCAAATGCACAATTAAAGACTTATGCTTACCTCAGTGAGTGTTGGGTTTGGTTCTTGGCAACTTCACAAGTTCCACCAACACCGCCGCCAACTCTAGAATCTTTTATCATTCCTACCATATAACACAATGTTAGTCATTTATTCCAAATATCACATAAACAACTTATATTGCATTATTTAACCATACAAGATATTTCATCATATTTTCAATGTTGTTAAACTACTTTCATCATAAGCTTACAACCATCCAAAACATACATAATCATCTTCTACCTCTAGCATTTTACCCATTTCAACCACATTTTCTCTTTAGGGTTTTGGGGTTTTCATGAATCAACCCATAACCCTTTCCATTCTTGAAATACTAACTCTAAACAAAGAGTTGTAAGAGAGAAACAACATAAAACGAACCATAACTCAAAAGGATGAGTTTCCATGGTTTCCTTCATTTTTTAGAAGAGATCCAACATACCAAAAATAGGTTTTAAAGAGAAGAAGAGAGTTAGAATCCAGAGTTTTACCTCTTCTCAAGCTCTTAGATGAGTATCCAAGCTTCTTGTCCTTGAAAAAGCTCACTTCTCTCACCCTTCTTCTTTTCTAAACCCTAGGTTGTGTTTGGGGGTTTCTCATTTAATACAACTCGTCGGGTTCTCGCTTAAGCGAGCCCTTTCTCGCTCAAGCGAGAAAATCCCGCCTATTTTTAAAAACTCAGATCTGACCCTCTCGCTCAATCGAGGGATTCTCGCTCAAGCGAGAATCTCACAGTATCAACAGTCCCAAATTGCCATTTCTCGCCCAGGCGAGACAACTCTCCCTCAGGCGAGAATCCTCCAGTATAGCCCAGGATTTCACCCTCCCAGGTGAGCTTTTCTCGCCCAGGCGAGAATCTCTCGCTCAAGCGAGGATTCCAGGACTGATACTATAATTTTAAAGACTCAAATTTAGGGTGTTACAATCTTCCCCCTCTTATAAGAATTTTCGTCCCCGAAAATTAAACATACCTCGATTCGAACAAATGAGGGTAATCCTCCCTCATGTCACGTTCCATCTCCCAAGTAGCATCCCCTTCGTCTACTTGGCTCCATAATACTTTCACTAAAGGAATCTCTTTGCCTCTTAGTCTCTTGACACTGGTATCCATGATCCTCACAGGCAATGTCGAAAAGGTCAAGTTATCCTTCAACTCTATCTGATCAGATTCTACCACATGAGCTGGATCTCCCACATACTTCCTTAACTGAGACACATGAAACACATTATGAAGGTTTGACAACAACGGAGGCAAAGCAATCCGATATGCTACCGGCCCAATCCTTTTCAATTCTTGATACGGTGCAATAAATCTCGGAGTCAGCTTGCGAGATTTCAACACTCTACCAATTCCGGTAGTCGGGACTACTCTCATGAAAACATGATCTCCCTCATTAAATTTAAGAGGTTTCCGCCTCTTAATAGCTTTTCTGCCCACTCTGGGCGAATCTCATATTCTCCCGGATTTTCTTGATCTTATCTGTCGTCTTTTGAACCAGTTCGGGCCCCAATATCAAGTTCTCCCCAGTTTCAAACCAACTCACTGGAGTTCAGTGTAACACCCTGAATTGTAGTCTTTAAAATTATAGTATCAGTCCTAGAAGTCTCGCTTGAGTGAGAGATTCTGGCCTGAGCGAGAAAGGATCACCTGGGAGGGTGAAATCCTGGGCTATACTGGAAGATTCTCGCCTGAGCGAGATTTGCCTCACCGGGGCGAGAAATGGCAAGCTGGGGCTTTTGACACTGTGAGATTCTCACTTGAGCGAGAGCGTCAGATCTGAAATTTTAAAAGGCGGGATTTTCTCGCTTGAGCGAGAACCCGACGACTGCTCTTTAAAATAGAAACCCCAAACACATTTTAGGGTTAAAACTTTGAAGAGAAGAGAGAGAGCTTTTCAAGAGCAAAGAGCCTTAGGACTCATCTTAGAGCTTGAGAAGAGGTAAACCTCTTGTTCCTAACTCTTCTTCTTCCTCTCTAACTTGTTTTGGGTATGTTGGATCTATTTTCAAAACATGAGAAACCATGGAAACTCACCCTTTAGAGTTATGGTTCGTTTTATGTTGTTTTTCTCTTGTAAACTCTTGGTTTAGAGTTGATATTTGATGAATGGAAAGGTTGTGTGGGTTATTCATGAAAACCCCAAAAACCCCCAAAATGAGAATATGAGTAAAGAGAAATGGATGAAATGTTAGATGTGGATGATGAGTATGTGTATTGATGTTGATATATGAGATAAACATGTATGTTTAGATGTTTGGAAACTTGTATTGAAGTAGTTTTGGAAATCTTGAATATATGTGAATCCCTTGTATGTTTGATGATGAAATACGAGTTATTTATGTGTTATGTTGAATAAATGACTGACATTGTTGTTATTGGTGGAAATGAGGAAAAATCCTAAGGTTGGAGGAAATCACAGAGGAGATTTTTAAAGTTACTCGGAACCGATCCCCAACGCTCACCAAGGTAAGGGATAAGTGGTTCTAATTCATACTCACTGATGTGAATGAGGTATGTGAAAGAGGTCATGTGTTGGTAAGTTTATTGTTGTTACCCTACCCGAAGAGGTAGTGGTTTATTGTTGTTACCCTACCCGAAGAGGTAGTGGTTTATTGTGTCCTACCCGGAGTGGTAGTGAACTGTTTATTGTGTCCTACCCGAAGTGGTAGTGAACTGTTTATTGTGTCCTACCCGGAGTGGTAGTGGACTGTTATTGTGTCCTACTCGGAGTGGTAGTGGACTATTATTGTGTCCCACCGGAGTGGTAGCGGACTGTTATTGTGTCCTACCCGGAGTGGTAGTGAACTGTTATTGTTATCCTACCGGGAATGGTAGTGAATTATTGTGAACTCGACCTGCCCGATGTGGTATGGGGTAATAAGTAATAAATCGACCTGCCCGATGTGGTATGAGGTAATAACTTGACCTGCCCGATGTGGTATGGGGTAATAAGTAATAACTCGACCTGCCCGATGTGGTATGGGGTAATAAGTAATAACTCGACCTGCCCGATGTGGTATGAGGTAATAACTTGACCTTCCCGATGTGGTATGGGGTAATAAGTAATAACTCGACCTGCCTGATGTGGTATGGGGTAATAAGTAATAACTCGACCTGCCCGATATGGTATGGGGTAATAACTCGACCTGCCCGGTGTGGTATAGGGTAATAAGTAATAACTCGACCTGCCCGATGTGGTATGGGGTAATAAGTAATAGCTCAACTTGCCCGATGTGGTATGGGGTAATAACTCGACTTGCCCGATGTGGTATGGGGTAATAACTCGGTCTGCCCGATATGGTATGGGAAATGAATGATGAGAAATGTGGATGTCACAATGAATGTCATATGCATGCTAGAGGATATATATTATGGGATGTATATTCGATAGGGTGAATATGAATGATGAAAAATGTGGATGTCACAATGAATGTCGTATGCATGCTATTGGATATATAGTATGGGATGTATATTCTATAGGGTGAATATGAATGAAGAGAAATGTGGATGTCACAATGAATGCCGTATGCATGCTATATGATATATAGTATGGGATATATATTCTATAGGGTGAATATGAATGATGAGAAAAGGGAATGTCACAAAGAGAGTCATATGCATGCTATAGGATATATAGTATGGGATATATATCCGATACGGTGAATATGAGCGATAAAAAGGAAGATGTTGAGAATGAAAGTAATATACGTGCTATAGGATATATATTATGGGATATATATACTATAGGGTGGATATGAATAATGAGAAGGATGATGTTTCGAATGAACATAATATGCATACTATAGAATATATATTAGGGGATATATATCCTATAGGATGAATATGAGTAAGGTGGAAATTAAAGGAAGACGATATGAATGTTTGCAATTACGCATGTGTGTTTACGAATTATATTAAAGAATTATCGTATTTGAAATGTGGATTATCATGTGATGTTATTTTTAAAACTAATGACTTACTCCCTTTTGTTTTGTATGTTGTTTATGATAATCCCATTGTAGGTAAATGAAGGATTTTGAGAAGGAAGCTCACTTAGGAAGCTTTTGCGTTTATTAACTTGATTGTCTTTAATGCTACTTGACGTTGTAGTTAATTTGATAACGTTTTGGGATGACTGTAAATATGTTTTGATTAATACGGATATGTGTAGTTATGGACGTTATAACTCTGGGAGACCCATAACTGGTTGTATGTGGTAAATGCTATTTGAATGAATTATGTTTTTCCGCAACATAAATTTGTATGATAATATAATAGGGTAAAGAGTATTTTCAAAGAGTGATACTTGAGAGTTTTTAATTAAGGTGACGACTGCATGCAAGAAATGATTAAAATAAATGAAAAAATTTCAAGGGTAGAATTTGGGTCGTTACAATATGGTATCAGAGCATAGTTAATCCTGCGGCCTAGGATATGGCCTTGCATGCTTCTTTGTAACCTTTGTGTGCTGAAATTGTTTGATTTGTGCTAATTGTTACTTGGTCATGTGAATTTTGTTTAGACAAAATTTAATTACTGACAAATGAGTGAGTAAAGGTACCTATGGCAGGAAGGGGAAGAGGAACGAGTTAGAACGTTCAGAATGATTTGTTGGTCCAGATGGTAGCTACACTACAACAGATGAACGAGAACTTGCAAAGTCTGAATCAGAACCCCGCACCAAGTCCGAGTTCGCAAAACCTAGTCCCACCCGGACTGGTAGAGTACCAAGGCCTGAATGAGTTTTGCAAGAGGAACCCAGTCAGTTCCACGGAGGATTTGCTCCGGATGCTGCCCTCGAGTGGATTCAGGGAATAGAGCGGATTTTCTGGGCCATGAACTGTTCGGAGGCTCAGAAATTGGCCTATGCAACTTACATGCTAGGGACGGAGGCCGAGAACTGGTGGGAGTTCACTAGACGTCAAATGGAGACGGAGGGGCAATTGATTTCCTGGAATACATTTAAGACGAAATTCCTTCACAAATACTTCCCTGCTGATCTGAAAAGGCAGAAAGAAATGGAGTTCTTGAAGTTGGAACAAGGCAACATGTCGGTCGGAGAATATGCGGCTAAATTCGAGGAATTGGCCCGGTTTTGTCCCTACTCTGATTTGGAGGTGGACGGACGATTCAAGTGCTCAAAATTCGAATCGGGCTTAAGGTCCAAGCTGAAAAGTATGTTCAGACATCAAGAGATTGCCGACTTTGCTACTTTGGTCAACAAGTGCCAGATGTACGAGGATGATCTGAAGGTGGATGAGTTAGCGACTCCCGAAACAATTTCTCCCCGGAACTATGGACCTCAACGCAACCATATGCGGGAGAGAGGTAAAGGGAGAGTGGAAGATGACCGGAAGCCTTATGCGGTGACTACTAGGCAACGTGACTGAAATTTTCAAAGGTCTAGCTCACCTACCGTTCCTACCGATGAGGTTTCAACTCCCATGTGCATCAAGTGCGGTAGACTTCATTATGGAAGTACGTGCCCCGGAAAAGGGAATGGATATTTCCACTGCAAGGAGCTTGGGCATATTAAAAGGTTTTGTCCCAAGTTGGATCGGAGACTTAATGTCATTCCTGCCGAGGAGACAAGGAACCACGATCTAAGGGTTACCCCGAGTGGCGCATGGACATCATGTGTTGATGTTCCGGCGAGAGGTAAATCGCATGGTAACAGATATCCCTTTTAGTGTTGTCTAATTCGGGAGCGACACACTCCCTATATTTGCTGAATGTGTGAGCCGACTGAGGTGGTACACCAAGTTGTTGTTTTTGACTTAGTTGTACCCACCAACCCCGTGTATCGGTGGTGGATGTCGGTGTGGTGTCTCAGTGTACGGTTGGGTTAAATGGTAAAACCTTTACCATAGTGTTGATATGCGCAATGATGTCCCAGTTGGATTTAATCCTGGAAATGGACTAGCGGTCGGCAAATCGTGTTATGTTTAATTGTGTGTAATTGTTGAAGTGAAGATTTAAAGTTTAGTATGCATTGATATGTATGTGTATGCTAAGGGGGTAAGACTTATGCTGATAGTCGAGGAAAGAGGCTAGTCAAGTTACTTACCCCGTCAATGTGATGAATGCAATGGAATAGACGTGAAACTTTTGGTCACGAATGATCGGTTCTTTTGCGGTGGGACATTGGCAATGCACGAAATAGAGGTGGTGTACCTCAATTGTCTGCATTGAATGTTGTACCGGCAAAAGTTATTGTTGTTTCGTGAACGTCAATAATTGTTGTGCATGAATGGTATGTAACCATATGAGGGCAGGAGTTTGGGGTATGTTGAAATGAGTATGCAAACTTTGTTTCACAACGTGGGTGCCATGAGTCGTGGATTTAAACCGCTTTCAAAAATCATTTTTGGGTGAAACATAGCTTGTGGCTAAATAATGATTTAGTATCATGTTGGAGAATTCCGAAATTTTAGCAATCATAACTGATTAAGTATGGGGTCATTAAAAATTTGGTGATATAAGACGCCCATGTATCTCTGGACATAATGCGAGTGGGTTAATAAGTTTATATTTGCTAACGGAATTGGGGTGACCAAACCGAACGCAAGTTGTAGGTTTGAGTGTTGGTCGACTTGTGCTTGCCGATTGGTAACAGAGTACCTAGTTTTGGTGTGAATCAATGGTTTTATGGTTTCATTTGAGGCTAGGAATCGATAATTCTTTTCGACGATAAGATTTGATGACAGAAATATTTGATTTAATTAGACAATTACTGGATAGTTTGATTGTGTACAACGGATAAGGCACTAAGAGTCTTATCGTGTAAGCGTTTTGTTGATAGAGTAAAATGAAATCGTGCTGGATTATTGAGTGGAGATGAAAATAGCTAGCGTATGATGGATGTTAAATGAGGCATTGGAGTGGATGAGGGATAAGGAGTTTCCCATTCACTAATTTGCGAAAGTGTTATAGGGATTCTTAACATAGATGAGGATTGTTAGCTGGATCAATCCTAGATACCTATGGTTCTTGACGAATATAGGAAAGATCTTTAGTCTGAATTACGGTTTAGTTCTCATGGCATTCGAGTTATTAGAGGCTGAGATCTTAATAGTTGGTCAGTGATGAGTTAATTCATGAATTGGTTTGGTGATATCACGGTTTAGTGGCGTATGCCCTTAGTGACCGATTAAGTAATCTTAATGGATTAGAGGATCGATTATGATTTTGGTGGAGTATCCTTGTGCCTAAGGTTTAGGTAATGATATTATTTTCCGAAGTATGTTTAATTTTCGGGGACGAAAATTCTTATAAGTGCGGGAGGATTGTAACACCTTGAATTTTAGTCTTTAAAACTATAGTATCAGTCCTGGAAGTCTTGCTTGAGGGAGAGATTCTCGCCTGAGCGAGAAAGGATCACATGGGAGGGTGAAATCCTGGGCTATACTGGAAGATTCTCGCCTGAGCGAGAGTTGCCTTTGCCTCGCTTGGGCGAGAAATGGCAAGCTGGGGCTGTTGACACTGTGAGATTCTCGCTTGAGCGAGAATCCCTCGCTTGAGTGAGAGCGCCAGATCTGAAATTTTAAAAAGGCGGGATTTTCTCGCCTGAGCGAGAATGGGCTCGCTTGAGCGAGAACCCGACGACTGCTCTTTAAAATAGAAACCCCAAACACATTTTAGGTTTAAAACTTTGAAGAGAAGAGAGAGAGGAAAGCTTTTCAAGAGCACAGAGCCTTAGGAATCATCTTAGATCTTGAGAAGAGGTAAACCTCTTGTTCCTAACTCTTCTTCTTCCTCTCTAACTTGTTTTGGGTATGTTGGATCTATTTTCAAAACATGATAAACCATGGAAACTCACCCTTTAGAGTTATGGTTCGTTTTATGTTGTTTTTCTCTTGTAAACTCTTGGTTTAGAGTTGATATTTGATGAATGGAAAGGTTGTGTGGGTTTTTCATGAAAACCCCAAAAACCCCCAAAATGAGAATATGAGTATAAAGAGAAATGGATGAAATGTTAGATGTGGATGATGAGTGTGTGTTTTGATGTTGATATATGAGATAAACATGTATGTTTAGATGTTTGGAAACTTGTATTGAAGTAGTTTTGGAAATCTTGAATATATGTGAATCCCTTGTATATTTAATGATGAAATACGAGTTATTTATGTGTTATGTTGAATAAATGACTGACATTGTTGTTATTGGTGGAAATAAGAAAAGATCCTAAGGTTGAAGGAAATCGCAGAGGAGATTTTTAAAGTTACTCGGAATCGATCCCCAACGCTCACCAAGGTAAGGGATAAGTGGCTCTAATTCATACTCACTGATGTGAATGAGGTATGTGAAAGAGGTAACGTGTTGGTAAGTTTATTGTTGTTACCCTACCCGAAGAGGTAGTGGTTTATTGTTGTTACCCTACCCGAAGAGGTAGTGGTTTATTGTGTCCTACCCGGAGTGGTAGTGAACTGTTTATTGTGTCCTACCCGGAGTGGTAGTGAACTGTTTATTGTGTCCTACCCGGAGTGGTAGTGGACTGTTATTGTGTCATACCCGGAGTGGTAGCGGACTGTTATTGTGTCCCACCCGGAGTGGTAGAGGACTGTTATTGTATCCTACCCGGAGTGGTAGTGAACTATTATTGTTATCCTACCGAGAATGGTAGTGAATTATTGTGAACTCGACCTGCCGGATGTGGTATGGGGTAATAAGTAATAACTCGACCTGCCCGATGTGGTATGGGGTAATAAGTAATAACTCGACCTGCCCGATGTGGTATGGGGTAATAACTCAACCTGCCCAATGTGGTATGGGGTAATAAGTAATATCTCGACCTGCCCAATGTGGTATGGGGTAATAACTCGACTTACCCGATGTGGTATGGGGTAATAAGTAATAACTCGACCTGCCCGATGTGGTATGGGGTAATAACTCGACCTGCCCGGTGTGGTATGGGGTAATAAGTAATAACTCGACCTGCCCGATGTGGTATGGGGTAATAAGTAAAAACTCGACCTGCCCGATGTGGTATGGGGTAATAACTCGGCCTGCCCGGTGTGGTATGGGAAATGAATGATGAGAAATGTGGATGTCACAATGAATGTCATATGCATGCTATAGGATATATATTATGGGATGTATATTTTATAGGGTGAATATGAATGATGAGAAATGTGGATGTCACAAAGAATGTCATATGCATGCTATAAAATATATATTATGGGATGTATATTCTATAGGGTGAATATGAATGACGAGAAATGAGAATGTCACAAAGAATGTCATATGCATGCTATAGGATATATCGTATGAGATATATATTCTATAGGGTGAATATGAGTGATAAAATGGAAGATGTTGAGAATGAAAGTAATATACATGCTATAATATGTATATTATGGGATATATATACTATAGGGTGGATATGAATAATGAGATGGATGATGTTTCGAACGAACGAAATATGCATACTATAGAATATATATATTATGGGATATATATACTATAGGATGAATATGAGTAAAGTGGAAATTAGAGGAAGATGATATGAATGTTTACAATTACGCATGTGTGTTTACGAATTATATTAAAGGTTAATCGTATTTGAAATGTGGATTATCATGTGATATTAGTTTTTGACTAATGACTTACTCCCTTTTATTTTGTGTGTTGTTTATGATAATCCCATTGTAGGTAAAGGAAGGATTTTGAGAAGGAAGCTCACTTAGGAAGCTTTTGTGTTTATTAACTTGTTTGTCTTTATTGCTACTTGACGTTGTAGTTAATTTGATAACATTTTGGAATGACTGTAAATCTGTTTAGATCAATATGGATATGTGTAGTTATGGACGTTATAACTCTGGGAGACCCATAACTGGTTGGATGTGGTAAATGTTATTTGAATGAATTATGTTTTTCCGCGACATAAATTTGTATGATAATATAATAGGGTAAAGAGTATTTTCAAAGAGTGATACTTGAGAGTTTTTAATTAAGGTGACGGCTGTATGCAAGAAAGAATTAAAATAAATGAAAAAATTTCAAGGGTTGAATTTTGGGTCGTTACAAACACTCCAAGCTTGGATAGAAGGTAATGATGGTGATGAGTCCAATGCTTTTGTGAAGATGTAAGCGAGTTGCTTTGTTGTGGAGATTGGTAGGAGGTGGATGAGCTTTGATTGAATGCGTTCTCTGATCACGTGATAATCAATGTCAATGTGCTAAGTTCGTTTGTGGAAGACTGAGCTTGCTGCTGTGTGCCTAGCTGAGTTGTTGTCACAATATAAAAGAGCTGGTTTGGAGTATGAGACTTGAAAGCTGTTGAGGAGATAGGTAAGCCATTGAATCTCGCATGAAGTTAAGGCCAGAGCTGGTTTTGGAGTATGCGTTCTTGGTACATTTTCGTTGTCCCCGGGTGAAAACTCATCTTACTCTTATGGGATTCCTCCAAAATACTTCTCCGTAATTCCTCGTCACGAGGTACACACACTCTCCCCTTGTAACTCAACAGGCCACTAAGGTCCGATGCGAAATCAGTTTCCTTACCACTTAGCATCAAATCCCGTTTAGCCATTAGTTCAATATCCTCCACTTGCATTACCCGGATTTGATCGAACAGTTCATTTGTGACCTTGAGCATCCCTAGAATCATACTTTGAGGCTTCATCTGAACTTCCAAGTTCATATCCCGGAACTCTTCAATCAGTTTCCCTTCTCGAACCATCAACGCCGACATATGTAAAGATTTCCGACTTAAAGCATCAGCCACCACATTAGCCTTTCCCGGATGGTACTGCAGCCCAAAATCATAATCCTTAAGGAATTCCATCCACCATCTCTGTCTCATATTCAATTCCTTTTGATCAAATAGGTACTTCAAACTCTTGTGGTCGCTGTATACCTCAAATCTCACGCCATAAATATGGTGTCTCCAGATTTTCAAGGCAAAGACCACTGCAGCTAATTCCAAGTCATGGGTAGGATAGTTTTGCTCGTGCGTCCTCAACTATCGAGAAGCATAGGCAGCAACCTTCCCTTCTTGCATCAACACACAACCCAAACCTTGCTTGGATGCATCACAATAAACACTGAAGTCCCGATCAGTACAAGGAAGAACCAAAACTGGCGCCGTAGTCAACCTTCGTTTTAACTCTTGAAAACTTTCTTCACATCGAAGTGTCCACACATACGGTTCCCCTTTCCTAGTGAGTTTTGTCAATGGTAGAGCCAACTTCGAAAATTCCTCAATGAATTTCCGATAATACCCAGCTAAACCCAGAAAACTCCGGATTTCGGTAACCGACTTGGGCACTGCCCATTCCATGACTGCTTCAACCTTTGAAGGGTCGACAGCTACCCCTTCCTTGGATATTACATGTCCGAGAAAGTTAACCGATTCCAACCAGAAATCACATTTAGACAATTTGGCATACAAATGGTTCTTACTCAAGAGTTCTAGAAGAATCCGCAGGTGTTCAGCATGTTCCTCTCGACTTTTGGAGTAGACTAAGATGTCATCAATAAGTACCACTACGAATAAATCTAAATACAGATGGAAAATTCGATTCATGTAGTCGGTAAATATTGTTGGGGCGTTAGTTACACCAAAAGGCATGACCAAATATTCAAAATGCCCATATCTTGTCCTAAAAGTAGTTTTAGGAATATCTTCTGACTTCACCCGAAGTTGGTGGTAACCCGACCAAAGGTCAATCTTTGAAAACAACACCGCTCCTCTCAACTGATCCATTAAGTCATCAATTCTAGGCAACATATACTTATTCTTGATAGTAACCTTGTTCAATTGTCTGTAGTCAACAAAACAGGCGCACCCCACGGCGAGACCCTAGGACGAATAAACTTCTTTGTCAATAAGTCCTCAACCTGCTTTTTCAACTCAACCAATTCTAACGGTGCCATCCTATAAGGAGCTATAGAGATGGGTCCCGTTCCAGGTACCGAATCGATAGAGAATTCAACTTCTCTCACTGGAGGCAACTCCGGAATATCACTAGGAAATACCTCAGGAAACTCACGAACTATCGGAATGTCCTCAATCTTGGGTTTCTCAATACCCTATAGGGATGCCAACAACATAAACACGACCCCTCCCTCCTTACAGGAAGTCCTGACTTCCTTTGTCGATAACGGCTTCATGTTAATAACCTCATCATAAATCTCATATAGATTCCCGAATACCACGGTCTTATCAGCACAATTAAGCACCACACGATTTGCCGACAACCAGTCCATCCCCAGAATTATATCTAACTGGGATAGTGGTAAGCAAATTAAGTCCACGGAAAAAGTCCTACCATTCACCACCACTGGACATCGAGACACAATTGTTGACACCACCACAGGTACATCAGTTGAGGTGGATACGACCAAGTCGAAAGGCAACGACTTAGTTTGCAATTTCAGTCTATCCACGCAATCAATAGATACAAAGGAGTGTGTGTCTCCCGAATCAAACAACACTAAAAGAGGAATACCTGCCACCATGCAATTACCTTTTATCAGGCCATCTGCACCGGATACCTCCGCACCACTCATGGTGAACACTCTGCCAGTGGATCGAGGACGTTCAGCCCTCACCGCATTCACACTCTGCGGTAGCTTAGGACAATATCTTCTAGTATGCCCAACCTCCTTGTAGTGAAAACAAGTAAGTGTCGTTCTAGGACATGAGTCACCGACATGAGTTCGGTCACATCTGCCGCACAAAGATGGAGAGCTCAACCGTGACCCTCCGGCATTAACATGAGTCTTCAGCCCATGCGAAGTATGACTCCGACTACCCGTCGGAGGAGAGTAAGGCTTCCGCTCTTCTTGAAACATTTTGCCCTTTCCATTTCCGTGTGTGAAGTTCCGTTGAGGGCCATAGTGTCATGGAGGGTTCTCTTTCCTAGCAGCAGCGTCCCTCATCCGCACATTATCCTCATCTACACTTGTTCACTAGTGTAGGGAAATCAGAAATTTCTTCGTGACCAAATGTCACCCTGAGCTCGGGCCTCAACCCCATCTCAAACTTCACACATTTGGACCTCCCGTCCAACTCTAGTTCAGCATAAGGGCAATATCGGATCAACTCTTCAAATTTAGCCGAGTACTCCCCCACCGACATATTTCCTTGCTCTAATTGCAAGAATTCCACCTCCTTCTTCCTTTTCAGGTCTGCAAGAAAATATTTCTGGAGGAATTTACTCTTGAAGGCCCCCCATGTGATGATTTGCCCTTCGATTTACATCTGCCTCCAGGTCATTTCCCACCAGTTCTCAACCTCTTTCACTAGCATGTAAGTGGCATAGGCCACTCTCTGAGCATCAGAACAACTCATCGCCCTGAAGATTCTTTCCACTCCTTGGACCCATTCAATGGATGCATCAGGAGCGAATCCGCCTTGGAACTGACTGGGGTTCCTCCTGCAGAATTCATCCAGACCTCGGTACTCAGCCGGCCCAGGTGGAACCAATGGTTGCGAGCTCGGACTTGGTGTCGCATTCTGGTTCAGGTGCTGTAAGTTCTCGTTCATGTTGGTCAATACTGCAGCAATATGAGCCAACAAGTCATTTTGACCCGATCCTCTTCCTCTTCCCCTTCCAGACATCTCCATAACGGGTACCTGTTTATCTCTATCATTTGTCAGTAAACCATGTTTAACTAGACAAATCAACACGTAATCACACAACAGTTCAATTAAACCACATAGTCCAATAATTTATAAGTTACAAAGAAGCAAGTAAGGCCATACCCTAGGCCGCAGGAATAACTATGCTCTAATACCATATTGTAAGGACCCAAATTCTACCCTTGAAATGTTTTTTTTCATTTTAATTCAATTCCATGCAATCACTCATAACTCACATTACCAATTTAATATCCTTACGTCAAAACCTTATTTCCCTCATCACACTCAACACATGAATCAATAATGACGTACATAATCATTTAATAGAAAAACATAATTCATATTAATGCAGATTAGTAATCACCGCATATAACTAGTTATGGATTTCCAAAATACCCATAGCTACACATATCCAGAGTTACACCCTCATGTTAGCAAATATATATCCATAGTCACATAATCTTTTAAACTATCAACTATACACTCATATACAAGATAGTGCAATTGAATAAATCCAGAGTATAACTCTCCCTAAGCTCCCCAAAAATGAGACCCCCTCATGTCACCTGTTTATCTGCAATGGGATTATCAATGACAAGTATACAAACATACAAAGGAGTAAGTCGTTAATTCAATAAACATCATTATAAGATAATCCACAATAGAAAAGGGTGAGTAATCCATTTTTGAAATTCATTTTACTTTGCTGCATAACTTGAGCCAAAGTCGCTACACCCCTCGGAGTTAGCTAAAAGCAAATTCTCATTTCTTTTAGAAGAAAACATGCTACATATACTCGAGCCGGAGTTTTGCTTTTATACTCAAGCCAGAGTTTTGCTTATATACTCAAGTTAGAGTTTCGCTTATATACTCAAGCCAGAGTTTTGCTTATATACTCAAGCCAAAGTTTCGCTTATATACTCAAGCTAGAGTTTTGCTTATATACTCAAGCCAGAGTCGCTAACCATTCATGGTCGGCTAAAAATATATTTTCTTTTCATCGAATTCACCATCAATCATTTCCTGTAAATCCACGCCATCTTTAGTATAAACACACCCATATATGTTTATACTAAATACATGATTCACAATATAATTATTGCATGACTAGAAAATACACACATTTTCCATCTTCCATAAATCTACGCCTACCTTAGTATAAACACACCCACATATGTTTATACTAAATGCGTAATTCACAACTCAATCACTGCATAACCAGAAAATACACATTTTCTATTCCAAATGCACAATTAAAGACTTATCCTTACCTCAGTGAGTGTTGGGTTTGGTTCTTGGCAACTTCACAAGTTCCACCGACACAGCCGCCAACTCTAGGATCTTTTATCATTCCCACCATATAACACAATGTTAGTCATTTATTCCAAATATCACATATACAACTTATAATGCATTATTTAACCATACAAGATATTTCATCATATTTTCAATGTTGTTAAACTACTTTCATCATAAGCTTACATCCATCCAAAACATACATAATCATCTTCTACCTCTAGCATTTTACCCATTTCAACCACATTTTCTCTTTAGGGTTTTGGGGTTTTCATGAATCAACCCATAACCCTTTCCATTCTTGAAATACTAATAACTCTAAACCAAGAGTTGTAAGAGAGAAACAACATAAAACGAACCATAACTCAAAAGGATGAGTTTCCATGGTTTCCTTCATTTTTGAGAAGAGATCCAACACACCAAATATAGGTTTTAGAGAGAAGAACAAAGTTAGAATCAAGAGTTTTACCTCTTCTCAATCTCTTAGATGAGTATCCAAGCTTCTTGTCCTTGAAAAAGCTCTCTTCTCTCACCCTTCTTATTTTCTAAACCCTAGGTTGTGTTTGGGGGTTTCTCATTTAATACAACTCGTCGGGTTCTCGCTTAAGCGAGAAAATCCCGCCTATTTTTAAAAACTCAGATCTGACCCTCTCGCTTAAGCGAGAATCTCACAGTATCAACAGTCCCAAAATGCCATTTCTCGCCCAGGCGAGACAACTCTCGCTCAGGCGAGAATCCTCCAGTATAGCCCAGGATTTCACCCTCCCAGGTGAGCTTTTCTCGCCCAGGCGAGAATCTCTCGCTCAAGTGAGGATTCCAGGACTGATACTATAATTTTAAAGACTCAAATTTAGGGTGTTACAGTTGTAGGATAGAACAGTGGATAAGGGATGGTAGATCCCTTTTCGTTTTGCCATCTTATGTGAGTTCATGAAGTTGTAGTGGAAATCCTGAAAGTATTTAGGTGGTTGTTTTAAACGAGTAGACCTCCTAATGGCCTGATCAGTATTGGCTGCTTGGTTATCACTTGGTGAATGCATATCCTCCATAGAGCTAAGAGATGGTAGGGGAATGGCGATGCTTGTTTGAGCAGACATATCTATGTCTTGAAGAAGGGATGCTAATGGATCAGGCTCTATGGGATTGGGTATGCTATGGTCTTATTCTTGTCTATGTGTTGTTATAGGATAAGGGAAAATATGCTCATAAAATATGACATTCCTTGAGATAAAAATCTCTCTTGTCTTTAGATCAAGAAGAACATAGCCTTTGGTGCCTATTTTGTGCCCTATAAAAATGCATTTTCGTGCTCTTGGGTAAAGTTTGTCCTATGTTGACCCATGGTTGATGCAAGGCATAAGCAGCCAAAGACTTTTGTTTCAAGAAGGTTGGGTAGTTTTCCATGTATTAGTTCAAAAGGGGATTTATGGCCAAATGTGGGACTAGGAATCCTATTATTGAGATAGGCAACTTGTTGGATAGCATAGGACCAAAAGATATTTGCCAGGTTAGAGTGGAACAGAATAGTCCTAACAGTGTTGAGTAAGTGTATCTGTTTTGTAAGACTAAGATAACAACTAAGAAGGGGGGAGGGTGAATTAGTTGACTTGAGATAGTGATCGATTTTTCTGCAATTTGAGAGTTAGTAGTAGCGGAAAATGTAATGCATAAAAATATCAAATAAAAGTTAAGGAGAAAACGGAAAGAAGAGTAAACAAGTATTTTTATACTGGTTCACCTTCTTGTCCACCGAAGGCTACGTCCAATACTCTTGCAACACAAGAGATTTCTTCACTAGATATTTAGTAATTACAAATGCTCACTTTTCCCTCACACCCGATCTATGAACCAAAAGTAACATACAACATCTGACAGTAGAAAAACATAATTCATTAATATAACCTAGTAATGGCCGTATACAATTAGCTATGGATTTCCAAAACACCCATACCTACCTATATCCCGGGTTACTAGTTTCCATGTTTAATGCCATGTACGACAATCAGGTTTATAATTACAAAATAATTAGTTCAAGTAAAACCAATATGATTACAAAAAAATGGGTAAAAGACATCAAAATAAAAGTCTATAAGCTCCAAATCAAAAACACCCACACTCCTTCCACCTACCTGCAATGGGATTAACATTGACAATGCACCAGGAAAACACAAAGGAATAAGTCGTTAACTCATTAAATATCAATGTAAGATAATCCACATTTAATAAGGTTAAATAAATGGTTTAAAATCAAGTTTGCTTAAAAGCCAATTTCATCGTTCATACTTTTGAAAACCATGCTACATAACTTGAGCCAAAGTTTGCTACATTGCTTGAGCCAAAGCTTGCTACATTACTTGAGCCAAAGTTTGCTACATTGCTTGAGCTAAAGCTTGCTACATTACTTGAGCCAAAGTTTGCTACATTGATTGAGCCAAAGCTTGCTACATTACTTGAGCCAAAGCTTGCTACATTACTTGAGCCAAAGTCGCTAACCAATCATGGTTGGCTAAAAACGAGTTTTATTTCCATTGGCACTCCACCAATACTTTTTCACGAGTTTTATTTTCATCGGCACTCCACCAATACAAAAACAGTAGATGCACCCGACGTCATTACAAACATACACACATATGCTTATAACTACAAAGTGATTTACGAATCATTTTATTAGTCCGAGTTTTATTTCCATTAGCACTCCACCAATACATATACGGTAAATCCACTCCTCGTTGTTACAAACAAACCCATATATGTTTATAACAACTAAGTGATTTACGCTCCATTGCATTATTTCGGGTATTATTTTCATTGGTGCTCCACCAATACATATACGGTAAATCCACTCCTCGTTGTTACAAACATACCCATATATGTTTATAACAACTAAGTGATTTACGCTTCATTTTGTCAATCACATCAGAAAATCCACACATTTTCTATTGCAGTGCATAAGTTAAAGACTTATCCTTACCTCGGTGAGTGTTGGGTTTGGGTTCTTGGTAACTCCTTAAGTTCCACCGACACCGCCTCCAACCTTAGGATCTTTTCTCATCCCACCATATAACACAAGGTTAGTCACTTATACCAAATCTCACATAAACAACTTATATTGCATTATATAACCATACAAGATATTCATCATGTTTTCAACTTTAAAAAGTAAACTCATCTTCTACCTCTAGCATTTTAACCATTTTCCATTTTAACCACATTTTCTCTTTAGGGTTTTGGGGTTTTCATGACTAACCCCACACACCCTCTCATTTCTTGAAATACTAACTTTATACCAAGAGTTTACAAGGTCAAACCACATAAAATAAACCATAACTCAAAAGGATGAGTTTCCATGGTTTCTCTCACTTTTAGAAGAGATCCATAATACCAAAAATGGGTTCTCAAGAGAAGAAGAGAGTTAGGATAGAGAGTTTTACCTCTTCTCAAGCTCTTGAACAAGAATCAAAGCTCCTAGATCTTGGGAATGCTCTCTTCTCTCACCTCTCTTCAATTCTTAACCTAAAAATGTATTTGGGGTTTCCCTCATTTAATGTTCTCGTCGGGTTCTCGCTTAAGCGAGCTTTCTCTCGCTCAAGCGAGAAAATCTCGCCCATTTTAAAAACTCAACTCTGACCCTCTCGCTCAAGCTAGGGATTCTCGCTCAAGCGAGGGATTCTCGCTCAAGTGAGAATCTCACAGTGTCAACAGCCCCAAAATGCCATTTCTCGCCTAGGCGAGACAACTCTCGCTCAAGCGAGAATCCTCCAGTATAGCCCAGGATTTCACCCTCCCAGGTGAACCTCTCTCGCCCAAACGAGAATCTCTCGCTCAAGCGAGGATCCGAGGAATGATACTATAATTTTAAAGACTTAAAATTTGGGGTATTACACATGTCACTCTCTTGGAAACAACATTTCCAAGTGACTTTAACCCTTTTATAATCACACCCTTGTGATAGAAAATATTTTACAAACTTGAAGAAAATAGTTAGCAATGGCAAGGATTGCTTTATACAAGATAATATAAGAAACTCTCTTGTAATCCAACAACTCTTTTGTATACTTAGTTTCTAATGCTCATAGGTTTTGAAAGACTTTAAATATTCACTTCACAACTTCAGAAAGTTACTTTGAAAGTGAAAAGCGAGCTGCAGAAAAAGTGTAGAAAAAGTGTTTCAAAAATTCAGATTTGCATAAGTGAGTTGTGATTTGGATGTGTGAAAGTTATATGAAAGCGTTGTTAAAAGTTGAGTTCCAATGCCTTTATATAGACTTTCCAATCAGCCATAACATCTTTAGGAAAGGGTAGGATTCGTTTGGAATGGAACCATTTCGTTTGGGATGAAAGCTGTTCAGATTGAATCTGAAAATCTGGTGCAACAACTTTCAGTAATCGATTACAGCATGTGGGTAATCAATGAACCAAGTGTTATGTTCAACATGGAAATCAATTTTCATGTTGAGTAATCGGTTACTCTAGTTGTAACGACTCTCAGTAATCGATTACAATACTTAGGTAATCGATTACCTAAGCCTAGTGTCCAACTGAGTGACTAATTATCAATTGAGTAATCGATTACACTGATAGCAATAATCGATTACTGTGTGTCAGTTTTTGTTAGTTAACTTATTTCTCACTCATGTAACCTGTTACGTGGTTTCAGTAATCTGTTACTCAATTATAGTAACCTGTTACTCAGATTCAATAACCTGTTACACAGTGTTTTTGAAAATTGTTTTTACTAAAACTTATGAATTTTGTTTTTCTTTCAAAATATACATTTTGAGCATTATCACTAATAGTATAACTTAAAGAGTGTAAGGATAGATGTACCTATGACTTAGACTCTAAAATGTCTTGAACCTTTTATCTTCATTGTCTTCATAAGTAGTCTTCCATATTTTTCTTTTTGTGATGTTGGTGTAAGTCAGACATTGCTACATAGAGCCAATACCACATAGGGCAAGTCAGTCATTGCTACATAGAGCCAATACCACATAGGGAAAGTCAGACATTGCTATATAGAGCTAATACCATATAGGGAAAGTCAGACATTGCTACATAGGGCCAATACCACATAGGGCAAGTCAGTCTTTGCTACATAGAGCCAATACCACAAAGGGCAAGTCAGACATTGCTACATAAAGCTAATACCACATAGGACAAGTCAGTCATTGCTACATAGAGCCAATACCACATAGGGCAAGTGAGACATTGCTACATAGATCCAATACCACATAGGGCAAGTGTAACACCCTAAATTTAAGTCTTTAAAATTATAGTATCAGTCCTGGAAGTCTCGCTTGAGCGAGAGATTCTCGCCTGAGCGAGAAAGGCTCACCTGGGAGGGTGAAAACCTGGGCTATACTGGAGAATTCTCGCCTGAGCGAGAGTTGTCTCGCCTGGGCGAGAAATGGCATTTTGGGGATGTTGAGACTGTGAGATTCTCGCTTGAGCGAGAGCGTCAGATCTGAAATTTTAAAAAGTTGGGATTTTCTCGTCTTAGCGAGAATGGGCTCACTTGAGCTAGAACCCGACTCCTCCACCTTAAAATAGAAACCCCAAACACATTTTAGGGTTAGAACTTTGAAGAGAAGAGAGAGAGGAGAGCTTATCAAGAGCAAAGAGCCTTAAGACTCATCTTAGAGCTTGAGAAGAGGTAAACCTCTTGTTTCTAACTCTTCTTCTTCCTCTCTAACTTGTTTAGGGTATGTTAGATCTCTTTTCAAAACATGAGAAACCATGGAAAATCATCCTCTATAGTTATGGTTCGTTTTATGTTATTTTTCTCTTATAAACTCTTGGTTTAGAGTTGGTATTTGATGAATGGAAAGGTTTTGTGGGTTATTCAAGAAAACCCCAAAAAAAAAAACCCAAAATGAGAATATGAGTATAAAGAGAAAGAGATGAAATGTTAGATGTGGATGATGAGTTTGTGCTTTGATGTTGATATATGAGATAAACATGTATGTTTAGATGTGTGGAAACATGTATTGAAGTAGTTTTGGAAATCTTGAATATATATGAATCCCTTGTGTATTTGATGATGAAATACGAGTTATTTATGTGTTATTTTGAATAAATGACTGACATTGTTGTTGTTGGTGAAAATGAGGAAAGATCCTAAGGTTGGAGGAAATCGCGGAGGAGACTTTTAAAGTTAATCGGAAGCGATCCCCAATGCTCACCAAGGTAAGGGATAAGGGTCTCTAAATCATACTCGCTGATGTGAATGAGGTATGTGAAAGAGGTAATGTGTTTAAAATGATACGTCTGTAATTTATGCATTATGTTGGAAAATGCGTGACTTTTCTTATATGGAAAATGAAATCAGTTTTATTGGGGGAGTACCAATGGAAATATGACTCAAAATGAAATCAATATTATTGGGGGAGTACCAATGGAAATATGACTCAAATGAAATCAATATTATTGGGGGAGTACCAATGGAAATATGACTCAAAGGAAATCAATATTATTGGGGGAGTACCAATGGAAATATGACTCACAATGAAATCAATATTATTGGGGGAGTACCAATGGAAAAATGGTTCGTTTTATGTTGTTTTTCTCTTGTAAACTCTTGGTTTAGAGTTGGTATTTGATGAATGGAAAGGTTTTGTGGGTTATTCATGAAAACCCCAAAATGAGAATATGAGTAAAAAGAGAAATGGATGAAATGTTAAATGTGGATAATGAGTTTGTGCTTTGATGTTAATATATGAGATGAACATGTATGTTTAGATGTTTGGAAACTTGTGTTGAAGTAGTTTTGGAAATCTTGAAAATATGTGAATCCCTTGTATGTTTGATGATGAAATACGAGTTCTTTATGTATTATTTTGAATAAATGACTGACATTGTTGTTATTGGTGGAAATGAGGAAAGATCCTAAGGTTGGTTAAAATCACGGAGGAGACTTTTAAAGTTACTCGGAACCGATCCTCAACACTCACCAAGGTAAGGGATAAGTGTCTCTAAATCATACTCGCTGATATGAATGAGGTATGTGAAAGAGGTAATGTGTTTGTAAGAATACTGTTGATACCCTACCCGAAGAGGTAGTGGTTTATTGTTGATATCGTACCCGAAGAGGTAGTGGTTTATTGTAGAAACCCTTCCCGAAGTGGTAACGGATTATTGTTGTTATTCTACTCGGAGTGGTGTAACACCCTAATTTAGAGTCTTTAAAATTATAGTATCAGTCTTGGAAGTCTCGCTTGAGCGAGATATTCTCGCCTGAGCGAGAAAGGATCACCTGGGAGGGTGAAATCCTCGGCTATACTGGAGGATTCTCGCCTGAGCGAGAGTTGTCTCGCCTGGGCAAGAAATGGCAATTTGGGGCTGTTGACACTGTGAGATTCTCGCTTGAGCGAGAGCGTCAGATCTGAAATTTTAAAAAGGCGGGATTTTCTCGCCTGAGCGAGAATGGGCTCGTTTCAGCGAGAACCCGACGACTGCTCTTTAAAATAGAAACCCCAAACACATTTTAGGGTTAGAACTTTGAAGAGAAGAGAGAGAAGAGAGCTTTTCAAGAGCAAAGAGCCTTAGGACTCATCTTAGAGCTTGAGAAGAGGTAAACCTCTTGTTTCTAACTCTACTTCTTCCTCTCTAACTTGTTTTGGGTATGTTGGATCTATTTTCAAAACATGAGAAACCATGGAAACTCATTCTTTAGAGTGATGGTTCGTTTTATGTTGTTTTTCTCTTGTAAACTATTGGTTTAGAGTTGATATTTGATGAATGGAAAGGTTTTGTGGGTTATTCATGAAAACCCCAAAAAACCCCAAAATGAGAATATGAGTATAAAGAGAAAGAGATGAAATGTTAGATGTGGATGATGAGTTTGTGCTTTGATGTTGATATATGAGATAAACATGTATGTTTAGATGTGTGGAAACTTGTATTGAAGTAGTTTTGGAAATCTTGAATATATATGAATCCCTTGTGTATTTGATGATGTAATACGAGTTATTTATGTGTTATTTTGAATAAATGACTGACATTGTTGTTATTGGTGAAAATGAGGAAAGATCCTAAGGTTGGAGGAAATCGCGGAGGAGACTTTTAAAGTTACTCGGAAGCAATCCCCAATGCTCACCAAGGTAAGGGATAAGTGTCTCCAAATCATACTCGCTGATGTGAATGAGGTATGTGAAAGAGGTAATGTGTTTGTAAGAATACCGTTGATACCCTACCCCAAGAGGTAGTGGTTTATTGTTGATACCGTACCCGAAGAGGTAGTGGTTTATTGTTGAAACCTTACTCGAAGTGGTAGCAGATTATTGTTGTTATTCTACTGGAAGTGGTGTAACACCCTAATTTAGAGTCTTTAAAATTATAGTATCAGTCCTGGAAGTCTCGCTTGAGCGAGAGATTCTCGCCTGAGCGAGAGATTCTCGCCTGAGCGAGAAAGGATCACCTAGGAGGGTGAAATCCTCGGCTATACTGGAGGATTCTCGCCTGAGCGAGAGTTGTCTCTGTAACAACCCGATTTTCTACCCTTGAAATTTTTTCATTTATTTTAATTGTTTCTTACATACAGTCGTCACCTTGATTAAAAACTCTCAAGTATCACTCTTTGAAAATACTCTTTACCCTATTATATTATCATACATATTTATGTTGCGGAAAAACATAATTCATTCAAATAACATTTACCACATACAACCAGTTATGGGTCTCCCAGAGTTATAAGTCCATAACTACACATATCTGTATTAATCTAAACGGATTTACAGTCATCCCATAATACTATCATATCAACTACAACATCAAGTAGCAATTAAAGACAAACAAGTTATTAGACACAAAAAGCTTCCGAAGTGAACTTCTTTCTCGAAATCTTTCATTCACCTACAATGGGATTATCATAAACAACACACAAAACAAAAGGGAGTAAGTCATTAGTTCAAAACTAACGTCACATGATAATCAACATTTCAGAATACAATTAACCATTGACATAAATTATAACCACAAGTACGTAAATGAAACACTCGTATCTTCTTTCTTCCATTTCCATGTTATTCATATTCGTCCTATAGTATATATTTCCCATGATATATATCCTATAGCACGCATATTACATTCCTTCGAAAAACATCGTGCTTCTCGTTATTCATATTCACCCTATAGAGCATATATTCCATAATATATTCCCTATAGCATCTATATTACTTTCATCCTTAACAACTTCCTTTCTATCACTCATATTCACCCTATAGAATATATATCCCATACTATATATCCTATAGCATGCAAATGACTTTCATTGCGACATTCTCATTTCTCATCATTCATATTCACCCTATAGAATATATATCCCATACTGTATATCCTATAGCATGCATATGACTTTCATTGTAACCTTCTCATTTCTCATCATTCATATTCACCATATAGAATATATATCTCATACTATATATCCTATAGCATGCATATGACTTTCATTTCTCCAAGTCTTATTTCCATTGGTACTCCCCCAATAAGATTGAATTCATTCTGAGTCTTATTTCCATTGGGACTCCCCCAAATTAGATTGAATTCGTTTTGAGTCTTATTTCCATTGGGACTCCCCCAAATTAGATTTAATTTGTTTTGAGTCTTATTTCCATTGGGACTCCCCCAAATTAGATTGAATTCGTTTTGAGTCTTATTTCCATTCGGACTCCCCCAAATTAGATTGAATTCGTTTTGCAAAACAGAAAAGTCATGCATTTACCAACATAATGCATAAATTACAGACATATCATTTTAACCATTACCTCTTTCACATACCTCAATCATATCAGCAAGTATGATTTAGAGACACTTATCCCTTACCTTGGTGAGCGTTGGGAATCTGTTCCGAGTAACTTTAAAAGTCTCCTCCGCGATTTCCTCCAACCTTAGGATCTTTCCCCATTTCCACCAATAACAACAATGTCAGTCATTTATTCAAAATAACACATAAATAACTCGTATTACATCATCAAACAATATAAGGGATTCACATATTTCGATATTTCCAAAACTACTTCAATACAAGTTTCCAATCATCTAAACATACGTGTTCATCTCATATATTAACATCAAAGTACAAACTCATCCTCCACATCAAACATTTCCTCTATTTCTCTTTTTACTCATATTCTCATTTTGGGGGGTTTTTGGGGTTTTCATGAACAACCCACTAAACCTTTCCATTCCTCAAATACCAACTCTAAACCAAGAGTTCACAAGAGAAAAACATCATAAAACGAACCATAACTCTAAATGGTGAGTTTCCATGGTTTCTCATGTTTTGAAAATAGATCCAACATACCCAAAACAAGTTAGAGAGGAAGAAGAAGAGTTAGAAACAAGAGTTTCACCTCTTCTCAAGCTCTAAGATGAGTCCTAAGGCTCCTTACTCTTGAAAAGCTCCCTTCTCTCTCTTCTCTTCAAGTTCTAACCCTAAAATGTGTTTGGGGTTTCTATTTTTAAAGAGCAATCGTCGGGTTCTCGCTCAAGCGAGCCCATTCTCGCTCAAGCGAGAATCTCACAGTGAGCAATTTTCGCTCAGCGAATAAATGTAATCGATTACCATATGGTGTAATCGATTACATCAGTTAAAAATGCACATATCTGATACTTTTAATATGTTGTAATCGATTACGTGTATAGTGTAATCGATTACATCATGTAAAATACACATATCTGATTAGTTTATCAGCATGTAATCGATTACCAGGATTGTGTAATCGATTACACTTCCCAAAATTGCCATTTCTCGCCCAGGCGAGACAATTCTCGCTCAGGCGAGAATCCTCCAGTATAGCCCAGGATTTCACCCTCCCAGGTGATCCTTTCTCGCTCAGGCGAGAATCTCTCGCTCAAGCGAGGCTTCCAAGACTGTTACTATAATTTTAAAGACTAAAATTCGGGGTGTTACAATCCTCCCCCTCTTATAGGAATTTTCGTCCCCGAAAATTAAACATACCTCGGAAATCAAAATCATCACCTAGACCTTAGGCACAAGGATACTCCACCAAAATCATAATCGATCCCCTAATTCATTAAGATTACTTAATCGGTCATTAAGGGCATACACCACTAAACCGTGATAATCACTCAACCAATTCATGAACTAACTCATCACTGCCCAACTATTAAGATCTCGGCCCCTAATAACTCGAATGCCATGAGAACTACTCCGTAATCCAGACTAAAGATCTTTCCTATATTCGTCAAGAACCATATGCATCTAGTACCTATCCATCTATCAATCCTAACATACGTTAAGAATCCCGATAACACTCTCGAACTTCAGCGAATGGGGAGCTCCTTATCCCATATCTATTTAAATGCACCTTTTAACATCCATCATACACCAGCTAGTTTCATCTCCACTCGAGAATCTAGCACAATTTCATTTCACTCAATCAACAAAGTACTTACACAATAGGACTCTTAGTGTCTCCTCCATTGTATAAAATCAAACTATCCAGTGATTGTCCAATTACATCAAATATTTCTACCATCAAATCTTATCGTCTAAAGAAATTTCCGATTTCTAGCCTCAATTGAACCATAAAACTATTGATTCACACCAAAACTAGGTACTTTGTTACCAATCGGCAAGCACAAGTCGACCAACACTCAAACCTACAACGTGCGTTCGGTTTGGTCACCCCAATTCCGTTAGTAAATATAAACTTATTATCTCACTCCCATTAAGTCCAGAAACACATGGACGTCTTATATCACTAAACTTCTAACAACCTCATACTTATTCCGATATGGTTGCTAAAATTTCGGAATCCTCCAACATGATACTAAATCATTACTTAGCCACAAGCTATGTTTTACCCAAAAAGGATTTTCGAAAACGGTTGAATCCACGAGTCATGGCAACCATGTCGTGAAACACGGTTCGCATACTCACTTCAACACAACCCAAAACTTCTTCTCTCCTATGGTTACACCACACTCATACATCGCAATTACTGACGTTCACGAAAGAACAACAACTTTTGCCGGTACAACATTCAACGCAGACAATTGATGTACACCACAACTATTTCATGCGTTGCCAATGTCCTACCGCAAAAGAACCGGTCATTCGAGACCAAAAGTTTCACGTCTAATAAAATTTATTCATCACCTCAACGGGGTAAACAACTTGACTAGCCTCTTTCCTCGACTATCAGCATAAGTCTTACCCCTTTAGCATACACATACATATCAATGCATACCAAATTTAAATCTTCACCTCAACAATTTCACACAGTTAAACATAACACGATTTGCTGACCGCTAGTCCATTTCCAGGATTAAATCCAGCCAGGACGTCATTGCGCATATCAACACTATGGTAAAGGTTCTACCATTTACCCCAACTGTACACTGAGACACTCCTGATAAAAATAAGTTTTTGAGGTTCAACATCCCCGCACCTAATTTGGTGTTCACTACCAAGATACATTTGCTACGGCGGGCACTCCTCTTTAACAAAAATCACATTTTCTTGACTAGAAGCCTCATGCACGAGAATCAAAAATAACTTTTTCGTACTGAATCGATTTTGATTACCAACCCTAGGTCACCTCAAAACAATAACACATCCAAACCGTCAACGTCCATGTAAACGCATTAGTCGCACTCACATTTAGGTAATTTATCCAACCTCGATTTCATTTTCGAAATATGAGTTTCATCACTTAGCATACGTGTACACACAAAAGCCAACAAAAGGAGTTAACCTTTAACAACTCATAAGAGAAAACAAGCATCCCCGACTTAGACATTTTTCTTGTCAGCATACTTATTATAAAAGTCAATCATTCATAGACGAAAGTCCACTTTCCAAGACAAAATAAATAGTTCTTTCAAATCTTAACATCTTGAAATACTAACGAGTTCTTAAATGTCCTCTCGTGACATTTACTGAATAAATACCGATCCCTTTTTCGAAGTAGAGTTCTGACTTTCTCAGCTGACACTGGCCCCACACCACTAGCCTGGTCAGAGATCTCGCACACATCCCTAACCGCCAAAACCTTGTCAGCACTTATTCAATCATAACATGATTTGCCAACAAGCAGTCCATCCCCAGAACTTTATCTAACTGGGATAACGACAAGTAGACTGAATCTACGCTAAATATCACACCATTTACCGCAACCGGACTCTAGAACATAAACGTCGACACCATCGCCATCACAAAGATTGGGGTCGACACGACCAAGTCGGAAGCAATGACTCAGTTTACAATTTCAGCCGGTTTTCACATTTATCATATATAAGGGAGTGTGTCGCTCCCGAATCAACAACACTAAACAAGGAATACCTGTCACCACGCGTTTACCTCTCGCCGGATCATCAACACCCGATGTCCCTGCGCCACTTGGGGTAACCATCCGACCGTGGTCTCTTGCCTCCCCAGCATGCATGACATTAGGTCTCAGATCCAGCTTGGGACAATACCTCTTAATATGCCCAAATTCCTTGCAGTGGAAACATCCATTCCCCTTTCCCAGGTACGGTCTTCCATAGTGAAGTCTACCGCACTTGTGGCACACGGGAGATACGTCTGGTTGAAAGCCTCCAACGGTAGGTTTTGACCCTTGATGCCCATGGTCACGACGGACACCAGTTAGAGCAATTGATTTTTGGCTTTCATTCACCTTCTCCTCATACATCCCACATCGGGTCAGACTATCCGATTCTGATGCCTCTGCACCACACATGGTAACCACTCTGCTGATAGATTGAGGTCGTCCAGTCCCCATGGCATTCATATTCTGCCGTGACATAGGACAATACCTCTTGACATGTTCGGTCTCTTTGCAACGAAAACAATGTTTTGTCGTTCCCAGACACAATCCTTCGTCATGTTTCCGGTTACACTTGCGGCACCAGGATGGGGTATTCAACCGTGACCCTCCGGCATTTGCATGGGTCCTCGGCCCATGCGAAGTGTACCTTCGAGTGCCATCAGGTGGAAAACAAGGCTCTTGCTCTTCGGGACAAATCTTGCCCCTTGCCCATTCCGTGCACAAAGTTTCTTTGAGGCCCGAAGTTCTTGGGGAAATTGGATTTGGAGGTCGCCACTCCATCCGCCTTCATGTTAGTACGCCCCATCCCTGGGGCCCACTCAACAGCAGCATTCGGAGCGAATCCGCTTTGGGACAGAGAGCCTGGACCTAGAGCCACGCTCCAATTCAAATTTCGTAAGTTTTCATTCATGCCCTGAAGCACCTCTAACATCTGTGCCAAGAGATCATCGGCTGGCTCGTTTCTCTTCCTCTTTCAGCCATGCATACCTGTACTCATGTACTAGTCAGTAAGCTAACTATCAAACCAGACAAATCAGCACATAACCACACAACAGTTCACTTAAATCACATAGTCCCATCAATTACAAGATACAAAGAAGCAAGTAAGGCCATACCCTAGACCGCAGGACTAACTATGCTCTGATACCATATTGTAACAACCCGATTTTCTACCCTTGAAAATTTTTCATTTATTTTAATTGTTTCTTACATACAATCATCACCTTGATTAAAAACTCTCAAGTATCACTCTTTGAAAATACTCTTTACCCTATTATATTATCATACAAATTTATGTTGCGGAAAAACATAATTCATTCAAATAACATTTACCACATACAACCAGTTACGGGTCTCCCAGAGTTATAAGTCCATAACTACACATATCCGTATTAATCTAAACGGATTTACAGTCATCCCATAATACTATCATATCAACTACAACATCAAGTAGCAATTAAAGACAAATAAGTTAATAGACACAAAAAGCTTCCTAAGTGAACTTCCTTCTCGAAATCTTTCATTCACCTACAATGGGATTATCATAAACAACACACAAAACAAAAGGGAGTAAGTCATTAGTTCAAAACTAACGTCACATGATAATCCACATTTCAGAATACAATTAACCATTGACATAAATTATAACCACAAGTACGTAAATGAAACACTCGTATCTTCTTTCTTCCATTTCCATGTTATTCATATTCGTCCTATAGTATATATTTCCCATGATATATATCCTATAGCACGCATATTACATTCCTTCGAAAAACATTGTGCTTCTCGTTATTCAGATTCACCCTATAGAGCATATATTCCATAATATATTCCCTATAGCATCTATATTACTTTCATCCTTAACATTTTCCTTTCTATCACTCATATTCACCCTATAGAATATATATCTCATACTATATATCCTATAGCATGCATATGACTTTCGTTGCGACATTCTCATTTCTCATCATTCATATTCACCCTATAGAATATATATCCCATACTATATATCCTATAGCATGCATATGACTTTCAGTGTAACCTTCTCATTTCTCATCATTCATATTCACCATATAGAATATATATCTCATACTATATATCCTATAGCATGCATATGACTTTCATTTCTCCGAGTCTTATTTCCATTGGTACTCCCCCAATAAGATTAAATTCATTCTGAGTCTTATTTCCATTGGGACTCCCCCAAATTAGATTGAATTCGTTTTGAGTCTTATTTCCATTGGGACTCCCCCAAATTAGATTGAATTCGTTTTGAGTCTTATTTCCATTGGGACTCCCCCAAATTAGATTGAATTCGTTTTGAGTCTTATTTCCATTGGGACTCCCCCAAATTAGATTGAATTTATTTTGCAAAACAGAAAAGTCATGCATTTACCAACATAATGCATAAATTACAGACATATCATTTTAACCACTACCTCTTTCACATACCTCATTCATATCAGCAAGTATGATTTAGAGACACTTATCCCTTACCTTGGTGAGCGTTGGGGATCGGTTCCGAGTAACTTTAAAAGTCTCCTCCGCGATTTCCTCCAACCTTTGGATCTTTCCCCATTTCCACCAATAACAACAATGTCAGTCATTTATTCAAAATAACACATAAATAACTCGTATTACATCATCAAACAATATAAGGGATTCACATATTTCGATATTTCCAAAACTACTTCAATACAAGTTTCCAATCATCTAAACATACGTGTTCATCTCATATATTAACATCAAAGTACAAACTCATCCTCCACATCAAACATTTCCTCTATTTCTCTTTTTACTCATATTCTCATTTTGGGGGTTTTTGGGGTTTTCATGAACAACCCACAAAACCTTTCCATTCCTCAAATACCAACTCTAAACCAAGAGTTCACAAGAGAAAGACATCATAAAACGAACCATAACTCTAAAGGGTGAGTTTCCATGGTTTCTCATGTTTTGAAAATAGATCCAACATACCCAAAACAAGTTAGAGAGGAAAAAGAAGAGTTAGAAACAAGAGGTTCACCTCTTCTCAAGCTCTAAGATGAGTCCTAAGGCTCCTTACTCTTGAAAAGCTCCCTTCTCTCACTTCTCTTCAAGTTCTAACCCTAAAATGTGTTTGGGGTTTCTATTTTTAAAGAGCAGTCGTCGGGCTCTCGCTCAAGCGAGCCCATTCTCGTTCAAGCAAAAAAAATCCCAGGCGAGAATCCTCCAGGTGATCCTTTCTCGCTCAGGCGAGAATCTCTCGCTCAAGCGAGGCTTCCAAGACTGTTACTATAATTTTAAAGACTTAAATTCGGTGTGTTACAGTCTCGCCTGGGCGAGAAATTGCAATTTGGGGCTGTTGACACTATGAGATTCTCGCTTGAGCGAGAATCCCTCCCTTGAGCGAGAGCGTCAGATCTGAAATTTTAAAAAGGCGGGATTTTCTCGCCTGAGCGAGAATGGGCTCGCTTCAGCGAGAACCCGACGACTACTCTTTAAAATAGAAACCCCAAACACATTTTAGGGTTAGAACTTTGAGGAGTAGAGAGAGAAGAGAGCTTTTCAAGAGCAAAGAGCCTTAGGACTCATCTTAGAGCTTGAGAAGAGGTAAACCTCTTGTTTCTAACTCTTCTTCTTCCTCTCTAACTTGTTTTGGGTATGTTGGATCTATTTTCAAAACATGAGAAACCATGGAAACTAATTCTTTAGAGTTATGGTTCGTTTTATGTTGTTTTTCTCTTGTAAACTCTTGGTTTAGAGTTAATATTTGATGAATGGAAAGGTTTTGTGGGTTATTCATGAAAACCCCAAAAACCCCCCAAAATGAGAATATGAGTATAAAGAGAAAGAGATGAAATGTTAGATGTGGATGATGAGTTTGTGCTTTGATGTTGATATATGAGATAAACATGTATGTTTAGATGTTTGGAAACTTGTATTGAAGTAGTTTTGGAAATCTTGAATATATATGAATCCCTTGTGTATTTGATGATGAAATACGAGTTATTTATGTGTTATTTTGAATAAATGACTGACATTGTTGTTATTGGTGAAAATGAGGAAAGATCCTAAGGTTGGAGGAAATCGCGGAGGAGACTTTTAAAGTTACTCGGAACCGATCCCCAATGCTCACCAAGGTAATGGATAAGTGTCTCTAAATCATACTTGTTGATATGAATGAGGTATGTGAAAGAGGTAATGGTTTAAAATGATACGTCTGTAATTTATGCATTACGTTGGAAAATGCGTGACTTTTCTGTTATGGAAAATAAAATCAATATTATTGGGGGAGTACCAATGGAAATATGACTCAAAATGAAATCAATATTATTGGGGGAGTACCAATGGAAATATGACTCAAAATGAAATCAATATTATTGGGGGAGTACCAATGGAAATATGACTCATATGAAATCAATATTATTAGGGGAGTACCAATGGAAATATGACTCAAAGGAAATCAATATTATTGTGGGAGTACCAATGGAAATATGACTCAAAATGAAATCAATATTATTGGGCGAGTACCAATGGAAATATGACTCAAAGGAAATCAATATTATTGGGGGAGTACCAATGGAAATATGACTCAAAGGAAATCAATATTATTGGGGGAGTACCAATGGAAATATGACTCAAAGGAAATCAATATTATTGGGGGAGTACCAATGGAAATATGACTCAAAGGTAATCAATATTATTGGGGGAGTACCAATGGAAATATGACTCAAAATGAAATCGAATCTTATTGGGGGAGTACTAATGGAAATATGACTCAAAATGAAATCGAATCTTATTGGGGGAGTACCAATGGAAATAAGACTCGGAATAAAGTAATAATTGTAAGTCACTTTGTAGTTACAGGCATCTACACTATGCTGTAATGATGTCGGGTGCATTTATTGACTATTTATTAGGGGAGTTCCAATGGAAATAAGACTCGGAGTAATGAATGTCACATGAATGTCGTATGCATGCTATAGGATATATAGTATGGGATATATATTCTATAGGGTGAATATGAATGATGAGAAATGTGAATGTCACCTGAATGTCGTATGCATGCTATAGGATATATAGTATGGGATACATATTCTATAGGGTGAATATGAATGATGAGAAATGTGGATGTCACATGAAGGTCGTATGCATGCTATAGGATATATAGTATGGGATATATATTCTATAGGGTGAATATGAATGAGGAGAAAGGTGGATGTCACATGAATGTCGTATGCATGCTATAGGATATATGGTATGGGATATATATTCTATAGGGTGAATACGAGCAATAAAAGGAAGATGTCGAGAAAGAAAGTAATATACATGCTATAGGATATATATCATGGGATATATATATATTATAGGATGGATATGAATAACGAGAAAGATGAAATTTCGAACAAACGTAATATACATACTATAGGATATATATTATGGGATATATATATTCTATAGGATGAATATGAGTAAAGTGGAAATTAAATGAAGATGATTTGAATGTATACGATTCAGTATGTGTGTTTATGAATTATATTAAAGCATAAATGTATTTGAATGTGGATTATCATGTGATGTTAGTTTTGAACTAATGACTTACTCCCTTTTGTTTTTGTGTATTGTTTATGATAATCCCATTGTAGGTAAAAGAAGGATTTTGAGAAGAACGCTCACTTAGGAAGCTTCAGTGTTTATTAACCTGTTTGTCTTATTTGCTACTTGACGTTGTAGGTAATTTGATAATATTATGGGATGACTGTAAATCCGTTTAGATTAATACGGATATGTGTAGTTATGAGCTTTATAACTTTGGGAGACCCATAACTGGTTGTATGTGGTAAATGATATTTGAATGAATTATGTTTTTCCGCAACATAAGTTTGTACGATAATATAATAGAGTAAAGAGTATTTTCAAAGAGTGATACTTGATAGTTTTCAATGAAGGTGACAACTGAATGTAAGAAAGGATTAAAATAAATGAAAAATTTTCAAGGGTAGAAAATCGGGTCGTTACAAGTGGTAGTGAATTATTGTGGTTATCCTACCCGGAGTGGTAGTGGATTACTATGGTTGTTCTACCCGGAGTGGTAGTGAATTATTGTGAACTCGACCTGCCCGATGTGGTATGGGGATAACTCGACCTGCCCGATGTGGTATGGATAATAACTCGACCATCCCGATGTGGTATGGGGATAACTCGACCTGCCCGATGTGGCATGGAGATAACTCGACCTGCCCGATGTGGTATGGATAATAACTCGACCTGCCCGATGTGGTATGGGGGATAACTCGACCTGCCCGATGTGGTATGGGGATAACTCAACCTGCCCGATGTGGTATGGGAATAAACTCGACCTGCCCAATGTGGTATGGGAAATGAAATCGATGAATACGATTAAGGGTGAATATGAATGATGAGAAATGAGAATGTCAGAATAAAAGTAATATGCATGCTATAGGATATATATATTATGGGATATATATACTATAGGGTGAATATGAATGATAAGAAATGAGAATGTCAGAATAAAAGTAATATGCATGCTATAGGATATATATTATGGGATATATATACTATAGGGTGAATATGAATGATGAGAAATGAGAATGTCAGAATAAAAGTAATATGAATGCTATAGGATATATATTATGGGATATATATACTATAGGCTGAATATGAATGATGAAATGGAAGATGTTAAGAATGAAAGTAATACACATGCTATAGGAGATATATTATGGTATATATGTTCTATAGGGTGGATATGAATAATGAGAAGTACGATGTTTCGAAAGAACGTAATATGCATGCTATAGAATATATATTATGGGATATGTATACTATAGGATGAATATGAATAACGTGGAAGTGAAAGGAGTAAGATATGAATACTTACATTTACGTATTTGTGATTATAAATTATATTAAAGCTTAATCGTATTTGACATGTGGATTATCATGTAATGTTAGTTTTTGAACTAATGACTTACTCCCTTGTTTTGTGTGTTGTTTATGATAATCTCATTGTAGGTAAATGAAGGATTTAAGGAGGAAGCTCACTTAGGAAGCTTATGTGTTTATTAACTTGATTGTCTTTATCGCTACTCTTCTAACATTGTAGTTAATTTGATAACATTTTGGGATAAATGTAAATTTGATTAGGACAATACTGAGATATGTAGTTATGGAGGTTATAACTCTTAGAAACCCATACTGGTTGTATGTGGTAATTACTAAATGAATGAATTATGTTTTTCCGCAACATGAATTGCATGATAATATAATAGGTTAAAAGATTAGTGTCGAGTAATGATTCATGAAGGTTTTTCAGTAAAATAATGATTGTATGTAAGGAAAGATTTTAAATAAACGAAAAATTTTCAAGGGTAGAATTTGGGTCCTTACAGCAAGTCAGACATTGCTACATAGAGCCAATACCACATAGGGCAAGTCAAACATTGCTATATAGAGCCAATACCACATCCAACTTATAAATTCCTCATATCAATCTAAATAGTTTCCATATCAATACAACAATTCATTTATATAATTTCTCATCAACGCAATGCCCATTTTTGTGTATCCATAAAATCCATACTCCAATCACATTACATCTCATTCCATACAACAATACAACAACCCACCATATAATCATTACCATTGAGTTATTCCCAAATCATGACTTTGCATTAACATCTCATCACATAACACAATCATCAATTTCATTCACAAAATACTAATTCAATGTCACAATTTCATTATATCTCATTACATAAAACAATACACAACCCACAACATATTCATTACCATTTTGTCATTCTTAAATCATCATTTTCCACAACATTTTACCACCGAACACAAACATACAGTTTTATCACAATATTCTTATTCATACAAACAAATAGGGATATAACAATATTTCATGACGGTGTATTACCATAAACGAGCATTTCACTTTTTGTTTGACAAGACAGTTTTCACACACACATATTTCCATGTCTATGGCTAAATACATCTTCATGGAAGATTAACGACTCTCACATGGAAGAACAAGCTTCCTAGGGAGTTTCTATCCAACAAAACTCACCGAAATCTTGAGGGAAATCGGAGAAGACAACTTTAATGAAATACTCTAAGACCATAATGGTCTTCTCCTTCACCCGAGTTTGCGTAAGCTCCATTGTTCCACAAAAGAGCAACATCTCCCACCATCTCCTTCAACCTTCAAAGCTCACTTTTCACCACCAAAATCCACCAATGTCTCACTAAGAAGTAAGAAGAAGAGGGTTTGATAAGTTTTTAAGGTTTAGAGGAGGAGATACATGAATTTCATGGGGAGCCGTCCTTGGGAGTGACAGCAGGAGAAAGAAAATGAAGATTAGGGTTTTTGAATCCCCTTTTCACTTTTATAGCTGTGGGGCCTCGCTTGGGCGAGGGATGGGTCGCTTGGGCGAGAAAACCATTGAAAAATCGTGTTGAAACCCTGAGACTGTCGCTCAAGCGAGCACCCTCTCGCTCGGGCGAAAATCCTACAACAAAAACAGCTCGCTCTCGCTCGAGCAAGCATTCTCTCGCTCGAGCTAGAAATGGACAGATTCACTCTAGCTTGAGCTAGCTTCTCTAGCTCGAGCTAGAAATGGGCAGATTCACTCTAGCTTTAGCTAGCTCCTCTAGCTCGATCTAGAAATGGATATAATCTACACTATAAAGTTTGGGGTGTTACATAGAGTATCCCACATTTCTTTGGCCGATTTGTAGTTTGATACTCTAAACAATTCATCATTGCCAAGTGCTAAAGTGAGGATGTTTTTCGCCTTGAGATTGTATTGAACTTTCTTCTTGTCTTCATCATTCCATGAAGATTTTCTCTTTATTTCCCTCACACCATTGATAATCGTAAAGGGTTCATACGGTCTATCTTCAATCGCATTCCAGATATCCATATCTTGGGATTCTGTGAAGATTCTCATTCAGATTTTCCAGAAGTCATAGCATTCTCGAACAAAGCTTGGAGGGCGATTGATGTTGGAACCTTCTCCTAGAAATGATATTGCTGCCATCTTCGAAACAAGATCAGTTTTGAGAATGAGTTACTCAAAATAGCTCTGGTGCCAATTGTAAGACTAAGATAACAACTAAGAGGGGGGGGGGGGGGGGGGGGGGGTGAATTAGTTGACATGAGATAGTGATCAAGTTTTCTGCAATTTGAGAGTTAGTAGCAGCGAAAAATGTAATGTAGAAAAATATCAAATAAAAGTTAAGGAGAAAAGGGAAAGAAGAGTACACAATGATTTTTATACTGGTCCACCTTCTTATCCACCGAAGGCTACGTCCAGTACTCTTGTATCACAAGAGATTTCTTCACTAGATATTAAGAGTAGTAATTACAAATGCTCACCCCGAGACTTCCTTGTACCTTACTCACTCTCCAATACCTATGTCACTTGTAAGGACCCAAATTATACTCTAAAATTTTTCATCCATTTATTAATAAGTAGACAAATTCAAATAACTATCCTTCCGCTATTTGTATTCAGGAATTACCTACTTGATATAATTATGATTAGATTTCAGTAATAGCAAATTAATCTACCAAAGTATTTTGGGGTTCATAACCCATAAACTTCACATTTTTAATATCAAAAAGGGGACTCAGTCCCCGCACTCATATCAATTGTACATCCCATCCCTAAGAATGAAATTACAAGTTAATTCGTTCAAGTAATAGATACAAGTACGTGCATAATACAAAACAACACATGAGCATCCCTATTACAAAATAGATAAGAAACTAAACTATGCCATCCTCTGAATCCGCTAATCCTTAGCTTCACCTGTACACCGATTATCACAAATAACACCAACAAGAAACACAGGGGAGTAAGACATCAAATTCACAATAATCAGTATATATAAATCAGGATAGGATAATTATAATGCAAACATATATAAATCTGTCAATAACATAATTCAACAGTTAAAATCCAATAAACTATAATTCTACCATTTATTAACCACATTTAATAGCAATTACTCCAATACCACATAGGGCAAGTCTATGCCATAAAGGCGAATCAATACCACGTAGGGCAAGTCTATGTCATAAAGGCGAATCAATACCACATAGGGCAAGTCTATGCCACAAAGGCGAATCAATACCACATAGGGCTAGTCTATGCCACAAAGGCGAATCAATACCACATAGGGTAAGTCCATGCCATAAAGGCGAATCAATACCACATAGGGAAAGTCTATGCCATAAAGGTGAATCAATACAACTTCCATTCAATGACACTCACAACTCTATTCTCATAATAACAAGTTCAATACGTTTACCTTTCGCATTATATCATTAATAATGGAAATGCTTCTCCCTTACCTTGGCGTGTATTGGCGTTTGGCGGCTTGTTAGTCTCTACTCTACTTCCTCCAAACTTAGGTTCTTCCCCATTCACACCACACACAAAACCATAATCCATAATATATTCGTAATATCACATAATAACTCATATTACATTTTTCAACCACAAAATAACTCATACTCAGATGATTTTCAAAACTATCTCTATTGAGACTTCAAGCATGTAAATCATAAACATTTAACCCCTCATTGCACATCATGAATCATAAAACACAACCCAACTTAACATTTCACCCCCTGTCTTCACCATTTCGTTTCTAGGTTTTGGGGTTTCTTAAAATCAACACTTTTCAAACATCATTTCCAAATATACACTCTACACTACGAGTTTTTCAAGAAAGAAGTTAAATAAAACGAACCACAACTCAAAAGAGAGAGTTAGTTTGTTTTCCAACTCAAAGAAAAGAGACCCAAATACCCCCAATGAGTTTCTAAGTAATAAGGAGTGCTAAAATCAGGAGGTTTACCTCTTCTCTAGCTTCTCTTAGCCTTTACACGAGCTCTTGCCAAGAAAATCGCTTCCTCTTCTCTTTTCTCTCCAAAAACCTCCCAATTTTCGTGTTTGGGGCTCTATTTTAGGGTTCAGGATTTTACATTCTCGCCCAAGCGAGAATTCTTCGCCTAGAGGAGAAATCCCGCCTTTTTAATTTTCAAACACTAACGCTCTCGCTCAAGCGAGGGATTCTCGCTCAAGCGAGGATCCTTCAGTGTCAACACACTCTCCCTCGCCTAGGCGGGCCAACTCTCGCTCAAGCGAGGCTTCTTTCGCCCAGGCGAGCCACATCTCGCTCAAGCGAGGCTCCCAGATAAAGTCCTGGGAGAAACACTGATACCTCGCCCAAGCGAGACTCTCTCGCTCAGGCGAGAATCAGTCAGTAGCTCTCAGACTTACTGAGTTTCACCATGTTCCAAATATAAAAAATTTAGGGGGTTACATCACTGATCGAGGTCCTACCCGGTGCAAATAATAAAACAATTAAGTATAGTACTAGGAAGTGACTCCTAGGTCGTTTCCCAAAGATTATCTTTCACACATTGGTTCAAACACCTTACACGCACACACACAAAGGGGGTTTTAGTGGTTGTTATGGTATGAAACTAAAGCTAAAACAGAACGAAACAGTAACAAGCAAAACAGTAAAGAGGCTAAATCCCTTTGGTTTATTTGTTCACAACTCAATCCTTGGTTACAAAACATCAAAATCAGATTCTCAATGTTCCTTTGTTGAGAGTCGATTAACTAAGCGATGATCAACTTATAGTCAAATTGCTAAACCTTTAACTAAGCGAAATTGGTCTAAGCAACAAACAGTTAACAAAGTCACATGAATCAAAGCATCAATTTCAGATTCTACATATTGAATTCCTAATTTGTTCACAACTCTAATGTTTAAGCTTCAAACTAAGCGAAATCAACATAAACATAGAGCATTTACTGATTCATATAAACTAAGCGATTATGTGCTAGGGAACTAATTTTACTAAGTGAAAATCAGTTTACAAACCTACATCAAAACCATGGAATTAAGCAAACCACAATATGAAATAGGATAGAAGATTCAAACATAGAGAAACCGAAATTACATTAAAAGAATAAAGAGAAACCGAAATGCATTAAGAACTAAACCTCAAGAGTGTGATACATTACCAAAGGAACTTAGTCCAAGGTCTACCCTTCCATGGAGGAAGAATCAAAACCGAATTTGGAGAAGGAAGAAGAAGAAAAACGAAAACCTAAAAGAACCCCAAAAGGGGGAAAACGAATTTCTTTCTCTAAAGCTGAAAAGTAATGAAAACGAAATTGTAAGGTTAAATAAGGGTAAATCCGAAATGGGCCCTAAACAATGGGCCCAAAACCTAAAACGAAATTAAAAAGCTATTACAAATTACAATTTTCACTTTAGCACACATCCTCCACTTGCAATGCCCAAAATGTCCTAGGTGCCAAATATGACCTGAAAATAGAATTAGATTTAATTAGGCTAAATAATCCCAAATTTACTTATTTTAGGAATAATAGTCCAATAAAGCCTAAAACACTAAACAATGCCAAATAAAGTCAATTAGACACCAAGAATCATTAACAATGGTAAATTAAGGTTATGAATAGTGTGTAATATATCACTCATCAGTCACTCTCTTGGAAACAACCTTTCCAAGTGACTATAACCCTTTTCTAATCACACCCTTGTGATAGAAAATATTTTACAAACTTGAAGAAAATAGTTAGCAATGGCAAGGATTAATTTATACAAGATAATATAAGAAATTCTCTTGCAATCCATAATTCTTTTGTATACTTAGTTTCTAATGCTCATAGGTTTTGAAAGAGTTTAAATATTGCACTTCACAACTTCATAAAGTTACTTTGAAAGTGAAAAGCAAGTTGCAGAAAAAGTGTTTAAAAAATTCAAATTTGCATAAGTGAGTTGTGATTTGGATGTGTGAAAGTTATATGAAAGTGTTGTTAAAAGTTCTGAGTTCCAATGTCTTTATATAGACTTTCCAATCAGCCATAACACCTTTAGGAAAGGGTTGGATTCGTTTGGAATGAAACCATTTTATTTGGGATGAAAGCTGTTCAGATTGAATCTGAAAATTTGGTGCAATAACTCTTAGTAATTGATTACAGCATGTGGGTAATCGATTACCCAAGTGTTCTGTTCAACTTGTAAACCAATTTGCATGTTGAGTAATCGGTTACTCTAGTTGTAACGACTCTTAATAATCGATTACAATACTTAGGTAATCGATTACCTAAGCCTATTGTCCAACTGAGTGACTAATTATCAATTGAGTAATCGGTTACACTAATAGCACTAATCGATTATTGTGTGTCAATTTTTGTTAGTTAACTTATTTCCCACTCATGTAACCTATTACGTGGTTCCAGTAATCTGTTACTCAATCATAGTAACCTGTTACTCTGTGTTTTGAAAATTGTTCTTACTAAAACTTATGAACTTGTTTTTCTTTCAAAATATACCTTTTGAGCATTATCACTAATAATATAACATAAAAAGTGTAAGGATAGAAGTACCTATGACTTAGACTCTAAAATGTCTTGAAGCTTTTATCTTCATTGTCTTCATATGTAGTCTTCCTTATTCTTCTTTTTCTGATGTTGGTGTCTTCATCAAAACCGTGCCAACGTCAGGAGCCAGATCTTCTTCACAATCCCCCCCCCCTTCATCAGGAGTTAATCCATCCTTTATAGAAGGATTGGTTTCATCAAAAGATACATGAATAGATTATTCCATGGCTAGAGTTCTTTTATAAAAGATTCTATAAGCTTTATTTGTAAGAGAGTAGTAGCCTAAGAAGATTCCTTCATCAGCTTTTGCGTCAAACTTGCCTAAGTTGTCTTTACCATTATTTAAAACAAAGCATTTACAACCAAATACATGCAAATGAGAAATGTTTGGTTTTCTACCTTGGAAGAGTTCGTAGGGGGTTTTCTTGAGAATTGGTCTTATAAGAACTTTGTTTGAAACATAACATGATGTACTTACTACATCAGCCCAAAAGTATTTTGGGAGATTAGTTTCATTCAACATAGTACGAGCAATTTCTTCTAATGACTGATTCTTTCTTTCTGCAACACCATTTTGTTGTGGTGTTCTAGGAGCAAAAAAATTGTGATTGATACCAAGATCATCACAAAACTCTTCGGAATAAGAATTTTGAAATTCTCCCCCATGATCACTTTTTATAGCAACGATTTTCAGAGAATTTTCATTTTGAACTCTTTTAACATATTTTCTAAAGGCATTAAATGCCTCATTCTTATGAACTAAGAATAGAGTCCAAGTGTATCTTGAATAATCGTCTACTATAACAAGAGCATAATAGTTACCACCATAAATTTTGGTCCGTGAGGGGGCAAATAGTTTGTTTGTTTACCTTTTTGACAAACACTACATAGTTTCACACATCCAAATCACAACTCACTTATGCACAATTCTCCTATGCCAAATCCACACATCATTATTATTGTTAACCACTAAACATTTTATTGGTGAAGAAGAATCATCTAAACCAATCATATATATTATTTATTCTCTTACCAACTAGTTTAGAGCTATTAAAATCCTTACTTTCAATGATGCACTTATCTGGATAGAATGCCACATGGAATCCCTTGTCGTATAGTTGACTTATGCTCAACAAGTTGTGTTTGAGTCCCTCAACATAAAGTACTCCTTCTATAGTTGTTTGTGGTGGCTTGCCGATTCTACCAATTCCAAGTATTCTTCATTTGTTGTTGTCACCGTATGTAACGTATCCTTTGTCCCTTGGAGTGAGGACAAATTTTTTTTCTTTATTTTCCGTCATGTGTTTTGAGAAGCTACTGTCCTAGTACCATAAGTTGCAGGCGGCTCTCAAGTTTTCCTGCAAAACATGTTAAGTAATATTAGGTACCCAATTTCCTTTGGGTCCTACATGGTTAGCACCTTTCTCTACCCATTTAAAATGACCTAAGGGTACCTCATACTTTCTAATCATGCAAACATTTGGTGTATGCCCATGATTCTTACAATAAGTGCATATGAGGAGATGCTTATGTGTTCTAGATTTATTTTTATTATAGTTTGATGCATGAACACTTTGCTTTCGAAAGATTATTTTTGTTGAGACATTTTGCTTCTTAGAAGCTTGGATTTTAGAATAGCCTAGACCTCTTTGGTCTTTAACATGTCTCCGATCTTTGATTATCTTATCTAGATGTTTGCTACTCTTGTTTGATTCAATAAGTTCAAAACTTATTGATGAAATTTTGTTTTCAAGAGTGATGCAATTTTGACATGAAGAGGAAGATGATTTATTTCTAAATATTTCTAATTTAGTTTTCTGTTTTAGAAATAATTTTGTGAGTTTGACATACTCATCATCCAAGTCATTAAATGCTATTTGTAATTCAGAAGAAGAAAAATGTTTAGCTTCACTTATCTCTTCATCATCAAAATGATGAGATACCAATAATGAGAGATGATATTGTTCTTCATTTTCTAGTTCAGATGTAGAACAAGTATCATTGAGCATTGACCTTTTATCTTCCTCCATTCCTTCATGCATAGTCTCTAGAGTGTAACGTCCAGATTTTATAACCCAAGGAAAATTTAAAACTTTATTTAGAAAATGAAGTGGATGCTATCAGTAGGTATTACTTAACTGATTTAGGAAATCTGAGTGGATTCAAATATTAGTTAAGTTTCATAATTCAAAAATACAGAAATATTCAAATGTATCTTTACAACAAAACATGGCATTTCACTTAACTTCAAATCCATAATCTATACAATTATCCTTTTACAAATAGATCACTTATTAAAGTCATTAAGCTAGTCTCGTTACATGTTTAGAAAGGGGTCATTAATACAAAAGGAATTACTCTAACATATTTCCCATATTACATGCTTTAGACAAATACAATTTCTAACCACATAAATCAACTACTTTAGTTTGTACTCCCGTCAGCGGATATCCAAAGCACAACAACAACTTGAACTCATATATGTAACACCCTAAATTTTAAGTCTTTAAAATTATAGTATCAGTCCTGGAATCCTCGCTTGAGCGAGAGATTCTCGCTTGGGCGAGAGAGGCTCACCTGGGAGGGTGAAATCCTGGGCTATACTGAAGGATTCTCGCCTGAGCGAGAGTTGTCTCGATTGGGCGAGAAATGGCATTTTGGGACTGTTGAGACTATGAGATTCTCGCTTGAGCGAGTATCCCTCGCTTGAGCGAGAGGATCAGATCTGAGTTTTTAAAATGGGAAGGATTTTCTCGCTTGAGCGAGAATAAGATCGCTTAAGCGAGAACCCGACGAGAGCATTAAATGTGAGAAACCCCAAATACATTTTTAGGTTAAGAATTGAAGAGAGGTGAGAGAAGAGAGCATTCCCAAGGTCTAGGAGCTTTGGTTCTTGTTCAAGAGCTTGAGAAGAGGTAAAACTCTCTATTCTAACTCTCTTCTTCTCTTGAAAACCCATTTTTGGTATTATGGATCTCTTCTCAAAATGAGAAAAATCATGGAAACTCACCCTTTTGAGTTATGGTTCGTTTTATGTTATTTTTATCTTGTAAACTCTTGGTATAGAGTTAGTATTTCAAGAAAGGAGAGGGTTTGTGGGTTGATTCATGAAAACCCCAAAGCCCTAAAGTGATAATGTGGTTAAAGAAGAAAATGGGTAAAGTGCTAGAGGTAGAAGATGAATAAGTTTTCTAATGTTGAAATGTGAGATGAATATGTACGTTTTAGATGTTGTAAACTTATGATGAAAGTAGTTTAGAAACATTGAAAACATGTTAAATATTTCATATGGTTAAATAATGCAATATAAGTTGTTTATATGATATTTGGAATAAATGACTAACATTGTGTTATATGGTGGGATGAGGAAAGATCCTAAAATTGGAGGCGGTCGGTGGAACCTAAGAAGTCGCCAAAAACCAAACACAATACTCACCGAGGTAAGGATGAGTCTTTAACTTATATACGGTGTTAGAAAATAAGTGGATTTTCTGATGTGGATAATGAAATGAAATGTGAATCACTTAGTCATTATGAGCATATATGGGTATGTTGGTAGTGATGAGGAGTGGATTTACCGTTTAATGTATTGGTGGATTGCCAATAGAAATAAAACTCGAAATAAAATAATGAATTGTAAATCACTTTGTAGTTACAAGCATACGTGGATATGTTTGTAATGATGTTGGGTGTATTTACCGTTTAAAGTATTGGTGGAGTGCCAATGGAAATAAAACTCGGGATAAAATAATGAATTGTAAATCACTTTGTAGTTACAAGCATACGTGGATATGTTTGTAATGATGTCGGGTATATTTACCGTTTAATGTATTGGTGGAGTGCCAATGGAAATAAAACTCGGGATAAAACAATAAATTGTAAGTCACTTTGTAGTTACAAGCATACGTGGATATGTTTGTAATGATTTCGGGTGTATTTACCGTTTAATGTATTGGTGGAATGCCAATGGAAATAAAACTCGAAATAAAATAATGAATTGTAAATCACTTTGTAGTTACAAGCATACGTGGATATGTTTGTAATGATGTCGGGTGTATTTACCGTTTAATGTATTGGTGGAGTGCCAATGGAAATAAAACTCGGGATAAAACAATAAATTGTAAGTCACTTTGTAGTTACAAGCATACGTGGATATGTTTGTAATGATGTCGGGTGTATTTACCGTTTAATGTATTGGTGGAGTGCCAATGGAAATAAAACTCGAAATAAAATAATGATTTGTAAATCACTTTGTAGTTACAAGCATATGTGGATATGTTTGTAATGATGTCGGGTGTATTTACCGTTTAATGTATTGGTGGAGTGCCAATGGAAATAAAACTCGGGATAAAACAATAAATTGTAAATCACTTTGTAGTTACAAGCATACGTGGATATGTTTGTAATGATGTCGGGTGTATTTACCGTTTAATGTATTGGTGGAGTGCCAATGGAAATAAAACTCGGGATAAAACAATAAATTGTAAGTCACTTTGTAGTTACAAGCATACGTGGATATGTTTGTAATGATGTCGGGTGTATTTACCGTTTAATGTATTGGTGGATTGTCAATGGAAATAAAACTCGAAATAAAACAATAAATTGTAAGTCACTTTGTAGTTACAAGCATATACGATATGTTGTAATGATGTCGGGTGCATTTATTGTCTATGTATTGGTGGAGCGCCAATGAAAATAAAACTCGGAACAAGCAATGAATTGTGAATCACTTAGTTGCTATAAAAATATATGGCTATGTTTATAGTGATGAGGAGTGGAATTACTGTTTATGTATTGGTGGAGTGCCAATGGAAATAAAACTCGTTTTAGCCGACCAGAATGGGTTAGCGACTTTAGCTCGAGTTATGTAGCATGGTTTTTCAAAAGTACCGATGACGAAAATGGTTTTAAGTGGATTTAATTTAGATCGTTGTTTAACCCTATTAAATGTGGATTAACTCACATTGATGTTTTATTGAGTTAATGACTTACTCCTTTGTATTGTTTGTGTATGGTCAATGTTAATCCCAATGCAGGTAGGTGGACGGAGAAAAGATGATTTTTGACTAGGAGATTAGAGACCTTTATTTTGATGTCTTTTTATCCATTATTTTGTAACCTCATTTGGTTGTACTTGAAGTAACTAATTGTAACTATGAATACTATTTTTTGTACATGATATTGATCATGGAGACTAGTAACTCGGGATATATGTAGCTATGAGTGTTTTGGAAACCCATAGCTAATTGTATGCCGTAGTTACTAGGTTATATTAATATGAATTATGTTTTTCTGTATTAGGAATGTATGTATGGATATCGCATGATAAATAGTCCGGAAATAATCAAGGTAAACAATGTAACGCATATTCAGTTAATAATCAGGAAACATAAATGAATTGAATGTTTGCATGAGTTAAAATAAGAGAAAATCTTCAGGGTAGAATTTTGGGTCGTTACAATATACATAACATAGACAAAGAAAACACAGAAGGGAGTAAGAACCAACAACGGCGACCACATCATGGAATTATATGAAGTAATAACATTAAAGTGCTACAACCTATAAAACACCTAAAATCAACAATATCAAACATATACTACACGCAATCAATAACTTATACTGTAGGATATTCACATCTTCAAATATTATATCTATCATATCCCACTCATGCAATTCAACCAATCCAATATTCATCAAAATCACAATACACAATGACAATCCCATACCCAAAGGCGATACAATAATTTCAAATCAATACAACACTTCCAATGCAATACAATACTTCCACAACAATGCAATACCACAAAGGGCAAGTCACACATTGCTAAATAGAGCCAATATCACATAGGGCAAGTCAGTCATTGCTACATTGGAGGGCAAGTCAGAAATTGCTACATAGAGCCAATACCACATAGGGAAAGTCAAACATTGCTACATAGAGCCAATACCACATAGGGCAAGTCAGTCATTGCTACATAGAGCCAAAACCACATAGGGCAAGTCAGTCATTGCAACATATAGCCAATACCACCTAGGGCAAGTCAGACATTGCTACATAGAGGCAATACCACATAGGGCAAGTCAAACATTGCTATATAGAGCCAATACTACATCCAACTTATACATTCCTCATATCAATCTAAATAGTTTCCACTTCAATACAACAATTCATTTATATAGTTTCTGATCAACACAATGCCCATTTTGTGTATCCATAAAATCCATACTCCAATCACATTACATCTCATTCCATACAACAATACAACAACCCACCATATAATCATTACCGTTGAGTTATTCCCAAATCATGACTTTGCATTAACATCTCATCACATAACACAATCCTCAATTTCATTCACAAAACACTAATTCAATGTCACAATTTCATTATATCTCATTTCATAAAACAATACACAACCCACAACATCCTCATTACCATTTTGTCATTCTTAAATCATCGTTTTCCACAACATTTTACCACCGAACACAAACATAGTTTTATCACATTATTCTTATCCATACAAACAAATAGGGATATAACAATCTTTCATGACGGTGTATTACCATAAACGAGCATTTCGCTTTTTGTTTTATAAAACGATATTCATACACATATATTTTCATGTCTATAGCTAAATACATCTTCATGGAAGATTAAAGACTCTCACATGGAAGAACAAGCTTCCAAGGGAGTTTCTATCCAACAAAACACTCAGAAATCTTGAGGGAAATTGGAGAAGACAACTTTAACGAAATACTCTAAGACCACAATGGTCTTCTCCCTCACCAAATTTTGCGTAAGCTCCATTGTTCAACAAAAGAGCAACATCTCCCACCATCTCCTTCAACCTTCAAAGCTCATTTTTCACCTCCAAAATCCACCAATGTCTCACTAAGATGTAAGAAGAAGAGGGTTTGATGAGTTTTTAAGGTTTAGAGTAGGAGATACATGAATTTTATGGGGAGCCGTCATTGGGAGTCAATGGAGGAGAAAGATAATGAAGATTAGGGTTTCTGAATCCCCCTTTTCACTTTTATAGCTGCGGGGCCTCGCTTGGGCGAGGGATGGGTCGCTTAGGCGAGAAAACCATTGAAAAATCGTGTTGAAACCCTGAGACTGTGGCTCAAGCGAGCATCCTCTTGCTCGTGCGAGAATCCTACAACAAAAACAGCTCGCTCTCGCTTGAGCGAGCATTCTCTCACTCGAGCTAGAAATGGACATATTAACTCTACCTTGAGCTAGCTTCTCTGGCTCGAGCTAGAAATAGAAAGATTTACTCTAGCTTGAGCTAGCTCCTCTGGCTTGAGCTAGAAATGGACGAAATCTAAACTACAAAGTTTGGGGTGTTACAGTCCTTCCCCTCTAACAGGAAATTTCGTCCCCGAAATTTTGTTAGGTTAATCTTAGGAAAATAATATCATTGCCCATACATTAGGCATAAGATACTCAATCAAACCTAGATCCAACCATCTAAACCCTTAAGATTGCTTAGACGACAAACAATGACACACATGACGTAGTGGTGATACCACATAGTCAATTCATGGACTAACCTTTAATCAGAGTCCAGATGCAAAGACCAAATAGCAGAACAAATTAGAATGACTAGGAGGAAGTTATCACATTAAGGACAAAGATCGCAAATTATTTATCTAGAACAATAGGTCTCCATGATCTATCAAAGCAGCAATCACTCAAAACGATTTGCACTTATCGATGAGAATCATAAGAACGTTTTTGAAACCAAGAGAAAGTGGGACTCAATACCCATGACTTATAAGGACCCAAATTATACCCTAGAAATTTTCTACTTTTATTTTTTAAAACATGCAAATATTAGGGACCGTTTCCTCACCACTCCCTTTAACTTTTAGCATTTACAATATGATAACGTTTCAAACTCGATAGTAACTAATCTACCTACCAAAATATTTTGAGGTTCATAACCCATAATTTCGCATTGTGATTTCAAAATAGGACTCCGTCCTTACATACGTGTCAATCATGCATCAGTTCTCTAGTAACAGAAAATACATGTCAATACTTTCGTTATGAAATACAAAAAGGTGCATATTGCAAAACAACACATTAGTTTCGCTACTACAATCAGCAATCAAGGGCTAAACTACGAGGTCGCTTGGATCCACTAGTCCTTTGCTTTACCTGCACACTGATTATCACAAATACAACCAACAAGTAATACAAGGGAGTAAGACATCAAGTTTATGATAATCAGTGTTTATAAATCAATATAGAATAATAATGCAACATATATACATATCTAAGTTTAACATAAATCAATAATCACATTTAATAACAGTTAATTCAGTACCACGTAGGGCAAGTCTATGCCACAAGGGCGAATCAATACCACATTGGGCAAGTATATGCCACAAATGCGAATCAATACCACGTTGGGCAAGTCTATGCTATGAATGGCGAAACAATACTACGTAGGGCAAGTCTATGCCAAAAAGGCGAATCAATACCACATAGGACATGTCTATGCCACAAAGGCGAATCAATACCACGTAGGAAAAGTCTATGCCACGAATGGCGAATCAATACCACGTAGGGCAAGTCTATGCCACAAAGGCGAATCAATACCACATAGGGCCAGTCTATGCCACGATCGGCGAATCAATACAACTTTTATCCCATGATAACAATAACTTTATTCTCATAATAACATGCTCGATAAGCTTACCTTTCACAATATATCATTAATAATGGAAATACTTCTCCCTTACCTTGGTGTGCGTTGGCGTTGGTGTTTGGTAACTTGTTGGTCTCTCTTCCACCTCCTCCGACCTTAGGGTCTTTCCTCATTCACACCACACACAATAACCATAATCAATAATATATTCATAATATGACATAAATAACTTCATAATACATATTCATCTACAAGGGTAGTTCATATTTCGATGTTTTATGAAACCATTCCCTTTGGGAATTCTAAACATGTAAATCATAAACATTCTTACCCCTCATTCCACATGGCAACTAATAAACCACATTCCCAACTTGACATTTCACCCATTTCCATCACCATTTCGTTTCTAGGTTTTGGGGTTTCCAAAAATCAACATTTTACTAACACCATTTCCAAATACAAACTCTACACTACGAGTTTTCAAGAGAAAAGTTAGATAAAATGAACCACAACCCAAAAGAGAGGGTTTAATAGTTTTTCATGAAAAGAGAAGAGACCCAAAGTAAACAAGTAGAGTTTTAAAACGAGATTGAGTGTCAAGATCAAGTGATTTACTTCTTCTCTAGCTTCTAGTTGATTCTACATGAGTTCTTGTTCTCAAAACCGCCTTTTCCTCTCTTTTCTCCCAAAAAGTTCCCTTTTCGTGTTCGGGGTTCTATTTTAGGTTTCAGACTTTTAGATTTTCGCTCAAGCGAGAATACGTCGCTCAAGCGAGAATCCCCCGCCTTTTAGAATTTCAAACACTGATGCTCTCGCTCAAGCGAGGGAGTCTTGCTTAGGCAAGAATTCGCCAGTCTTCACAGTCTTTCTCTCGCTTAAGTGAGCCAAATCTCGCTCAGGCGAGAATCCTCCAGTCTCTACAACATTCCTCTAGCTTAGGCAAGCTAACTCTCGCTTGGGCGAGATTTCTCGCTCAAACGAGAATAGACCAGTAACTCCCAGACTTCCCGAGTTCCATTAAACTTAAGGGAAATAAAATTTGAGGTGTTACATGACTCACCAAAGCGCACTAGATTTCAACCAAAATGCAATATCTAGATTGACATGCGCTCGATAGAAAAAGCATCATTTCATTTCACACATGACTAATAGTCACAATTAATCAAAATTTTCAATATTATTTCAAATTTGCACTTACTACAACATAGTGAGAGAGGAAACAAGGTAGTCATTCACCGAAAGAGCATCTAGATAAACAAGATTTATAAACTTTTTCAGAGTGCAAAACAAAACCACCAAGAAATTAACCCTCTCAATGAAACATTCTTACAATAAACTTGTGATGCAATAGAAGGGGAGCTATTTGTTCATAGTCTCAACTAGACGTACTATATAATTGGGCTCACTCCAATCATATATTTCATTACCAATATTGCAAGTTTATAAACATACACTCAATAACATACATTAGATATGGATACTCCAAATACAATTGCAAATATACATTTAGTACTCAAATATGCATTATGCCTAAGAATACAAGGTCATGATCACATAAAGAAGTTTCTAACGAAACCATCCTTATCTAAGTTACAATTGTTTAAAGTTGGGATCCTCAACATGAACTTAATTAATGCTTAGCCAAATACTACACTTCATCCAAGATGACTTTCGAAAACAGATTAGATAGAAGACTCATGACAATCACCTTATAAGAGCAAGGGTTAAACACAACTATTTCAAAAAACTCAAAATCAATTACTCATGCATAATTGAAAGGCCTAACCACAACATTTCAAAAAGGCCAGTTAATTCCGTAGTTATATGCTATTCATGATCGTAGAGTTCTTATAGTCCATTTATGAATGCATACATATGCAATAACACCGTAATTATACATAGCAAATACTACTACATATGAAACAGAAGCAAATTTTTGAAGGTGCAAGCGAGAATCTCAGGCGAGAATCCCTCGCTCAAGCGAGAATCCCAGGACTAATACTATAATTTTAAATACTTAAATTTAGGGTGTTACAGGTTTTCTCTTGGATACATTTATCTTAGATGCACATGACTTTAGATACACACATGTCACTAGACGCAATTGTAGTGGACGTGATTGTTATTGGACACAAATATGACTGGTTGTGATAACTCGTTGAACGAACTTAGTTACTAGACGTGTTTAACTTTTTTATATTAGTCACACGATTCAATGAAAATCTTTGATAATTCATTTGAGACATAAATGTTTTAGCATATAAAAACACTAACATATTTTGGTCCTTCAAATTTAATTATGTTATTCATCAAAACATCATAGAAAAAAGAAAAAAGATTAATAAGTTGGTTTCGGAAAAGACATTTAATTTGCCTGAAAACTAAAACCACTATAAGCTCTAGCAATCCCCTATTATTTGATTGACAAAGTTACAAGAGATTTAAACAAACAATACAAATATATATCACCAAAAAGGATTTTCAAAAGATGTGTAAACAATTATTAAACATAATATAAACTTATGAGAGATCAAAGTCTTTATATCGACTACAAAAGCACAATTTATCAGATTGCAACTATTTGTTAGATAAAGAAAAATATCATATGGAACATACACTTCATGTCGCACCAAACAAACAGGTATCATATGTAACGACTATACAAATATTTCATTTAATTTCTCTAATAGTTATTCATCTTTTTATCATCATTGTCGCAAAAAATATACAAAGGTACAAACCAAACGTAGAAAAGAGAAAAAAATGTTGGATTACAAGGATGAAGGGTTTGAATTGATGGGTTATAAGATGTAGGTTTTGGTAAAATATAATGCGATCAAATTGCACTTTAACTAGATTTTGATTTATATGACTTTCATTTTAAAAGTCACGTTCATATAAATAAATAATGCTGATATGCCATGTCATTTCTATATAGGTAATAAATTTTTTAGAAAGAAAACAATTATCAAACAAATAAAATAAAAAGTTTAATGAAACAAGAGATTAAACATGTTATTAGCTAGATTCTTCTTTAACAGAAGAATGCTTGCCTGGAACCTGTTTTTTCCCAAGATATTACGACTTTTACATCTCTGTAATTAAAATTGCACACGTTCAACTCAAAATTTCTAATTTCTTGTGATTTTAACAAAAAAAATAAGAAAACAAAGGTTTATGTCACCTATATCAATTTCTTTATTAAACTATGTAGATATAAAGTTCACTTTGTTGTTTCTTACAAACAAAAAGGATTAATACTGGATTGTATTTAGAAAACCCTAATGAAAATGAAAAACATAACTATTCGATTTTATCTACGAAATCCTTAATGAAATCATAAGTAATTCTTCATTGATTATTATTTATTTTTTGTGCATTCGCACGGTGATAATATATTTTATATGAATTTATTTAAACAGTATAAAGTAATTTGTAGATTAAAATATTATTGATGATTATCTTATCACTATTATGTTTATGTAAGTGAATAATGAATTAGAATTGTGATTGAATATCATGACGTAGAACTTCGTGTATTAAATAACATTGTAGAGAACTTAATCACTAACTTTTTTAACTTGCAAATTTCCTAAATCAAAACACTCTAATTTAGTTAGTAAGTAAACAATCATTTACCTTTTTAATCATTCTTACGTTCTTGATATCTTATTTTTATCACTTTGTCCAAAGCCAATACAAAAATTAATTTATTTTGTGGTATAAAAAACATTCAATCGTACATCTCCTATCCAGAGCTACAACCCAAACTTTATAGATAATATTTCACTCATTAATCAATTGAATCTCGCATGAATGTTATACTAAAACATCAATATAAATAAATAAGAAAACAAAATAACATCATCCTATCAATTTATTATCTTTCTATGTATTGTTTGATTTATTATTAATTGATCATTTGCAATTAATAGATAACGCAAATCTTATTTTTAAGAATATGAATATGTGATTAGGTAGGAAAGACATTGTTATACTTTGTATTGCTCTACTTGAAGATGAAGATCATTGAACTTTATAAAATAATGAGAAATACATAATTATTCTAATAATTAAAAAATCATGAATAAATCATATGGAGGTTATTATTTAATATTATGAATACATAAAATCATCTTTTTTAATATCATGAATACATAAAATCATAAATATGAATATTTATAATTAATTTTAATATCAATAATGTTAAAAAATGAATATTTACATATGGAGGTGTAATTATTAAATATGAATATTTGGTAATGTAACTCGTCATTTTTAGAACTAATAGAAGATCATTTAAAATCATACACACATATATATTAAAATTTATAAATTTTGTTAGTTACAATTGGAAGGTTATAGTTATGTTTTTAAAATTGTATTGTCATAAATTTATATTCTTCTGCGACTACAATTTAAATGTTATAATGACTGCATATTAACCATGAGATAACTAAGTGTAGCCTTAAGATTAACCAACAAAGTACAATAACTCAAAAAAACTGAATGTATGAGAAATAAAGGGGGAAACAAATGTATAGGTATGACAACCCTAAGATTAAATTGTCACAATAAACTTTTTCATTCACTCCATGGGAAAATCATGCAACAAATACATTTAATGTTTTCAATGAATTTTCTAGTCAAAGTAAATACAATAGCTAGAAGAGGTTATCGTGTATCATACAAAATAAATTTTTGAATGAATCAACAATACCCATTACACTTCATTAAATGACATTAAAAACTAAGTTTCATTGAGTAAAATTGCACCAAATAAGGACTCATAGAAATTTAGTGAAAAAGTTCAGTGGCTTAGATAGTGAAAATGTATGCCTAACTAAAAATGCATAAAGTAATATTCACGGTCCATGATTGAGACTCGGTATGTTTTATTCTAAGGATTTGATTTTTTTTAATATTATGAATTTATAAAATCCTAAATATAATAATGTTAACAAATCAATGTTTACATATGGAGGTTATTATTATTATTTACACCATTTATTCTAATATAAACGGTAACTTTTATAATAAACATATTTGACTTAATATTTTTGTTGTTTTAATTTAGTTTATTCATCGATGTTATTGAAGTTATATTTCTATTTTTTACAATACATATTTGTTATGAGTTTACAGTTACTTTAGAATTAAACAACAAATAGTTATAAAATTATATTTATAATAAACATTCTCCAAAATTAAGGAATGAGAAATAACATTGATTGAAATTATATTAATTTTACTATATCATATAAAAAAATACTTGTATATATTTTCCTGTAGGATAGAGATAGAAAAAAACATTATAATAAATTATTAATATCTTTATGTTATATTTCTTACTATTACTATTTTAATACTACAATATTAACATTGTAATATTATAATTAAATCTAGACTCTATACAAAATATATCCAAAATGAACATTATTTACAATTAAGGAATACATATTTATTATCACTATACATATTTCTTATTACTCATTTTATAATTAAACAATAAATGAATATAAATTTATATTGAGCATTGCCTAAAATTAAGGAATCGGAAAAAACATTGATTGAAATTGTATTAATATTTGAATTAACTATTTTCCTAAAGTTACTATTCTATTTTAGGTATAAAATATCAAATCATTTCTCAATTAAAAAATTCAAATTGATCACTTTTAGAACTAATAGAGGAAAATTTAAAATCACACACACATTTTAAAATTTATAAATTTAAAATTTAAAATTTATAAATTCACTTGGTTAAAATTCTAAAGTTATAGTTTTGTTTTTAAAATTCTAATGTTACAATGACTGCACTTTAATGTTATAATAAAACGCATTAATCATGAGTTAACTCGGTATACCATAAGGTTAACCAAGAAAGTACAATAGCTCAAAAAAAACTTAATATATGAGAATGCATGAATTAAACGCATTAATTCATGAATGCATGTATCTAATAAAATGATATTAGCACATAATCTATACTTTAATGTTATGGGTCGATTTAACTTGGCAATATATATATATATATATATATATATATATATATATATATATATATATATATATGTTTAGTACAAAAAAATAAAAAAATGATGTTATAATAATTAATTCTGAAATAGAGTGCAGAGTAATCAAACCATATTTCAGTGCAGCTACAACATGCATATCCTCCCCATTACTACTAATAAATGTTAATATATAAACATTTTATTCATTACACAATTCATTAAATTTCAACAATTTGGAAATATTGAGTGGTAGTATGAGAATACCCATGTATGCAGAAGTTGTGAGAAATGCATGCACATGCAAGAGTTATGCCAAGTGATTAATCATGGCTTGGACCTTATGAAGAAATTAGCACTATTTTCAACCTTCCAATGAGCAAGAAAGTTGTCATGGAAAGAGACTTTCCAAAATGATTACAATAAAGAATTAAAGTCACTAAGTTGTTGACTTCTTCAACACTGCCTTTAGAGGAGGGCTTCAACACACCGGGTAAGCAACAAAAAAGAAAACAAATACAAATTGGATGAATAGACATAGAATATAGTATCATTCCAGCATTGTTGTGGACAAATACAAAGATTCAATGTTTAAAAAAAGAGACATCGAAAGTGTGATGAAGATGAAAAAACTGTGTGAGTAAGATGTAGAATAAAATGCACAAAAAATAAGTACACACAACTTGCAAATTTAAATAAGAACACACATAATAATCTTTGAAGGATGAGTAAATTAATATCAAGAAATTAGAGCTGGAATGAACTTAAAAGGAAAAATTATACCTTTGAACGAAGAACACGTAAACGAAGAACTCGTGAACGGAGAACCCGTGAGTGAATGAAGAACCCAACAATTTGTTGAGAAAAATAGTACCTGAAAAATGTAGAAGAGAGAAATTGTGAGTCTCATATTTTGGAAAAAAAATGGAGAAAGGGAGAGAGAGATAAATTAGAAAAATGGAGAGAGAAATAGATTGGAATTGGAAAAGGGAGATATAAATGTGAAATGAAAGGACGGTACCAAAAAAATGTAGTAAGATACTCGTGTAAGTAAGGATGGCAATGAGTCTGGATGGGTCCGGGTAGTATAGTACCCGGACCCACCCCGTTTTTTCATTTTGGGACCCAGACCTGTCCCAGACACAGGCAGATACTCGTCGGGTCTGCTACCCGCAGGTCCATGGGTACCCAACGGATCTACGGGTACCCAAAAATTCACATAATATTTAAAAAATTGCAAAAAAATTATAAATTGTAAAAAAAATTATAATCCAACGTGTGTGAATAAAAAAAGAAGAAAATGATAAAAAATTATAAAATATAATTAAAACATAAGTCACAATTCTAAATTGTACTTAAATAAAAATCTTTTTTTACTAAGAATATAATTTAAAATAAGATAATAACACATCAAATGTCTATGATCCCTCCATCAACAACACATGGAACAATTGGTTCCCGCAAAATAAATACATACAATTTAAAGATATAACAATTAACTTTATAGATAAGAACATCAAAAAATTTACTAACATCATCAATATCATCTAGTATAGTATTTGTAATAAAATTGAAGTCCTCTCTTGATTTAGAAGATCTTGAAAACATAAGAATATGTATATCAAAATATAGTTTTATAATTTATGGATTAATAAACATGGATAATTAAATTAATAAATTACATTACCTCTGACATCAGTCCATAACCAATCTTGAAGATAAAAAAGTCATACTTAAATATAAAGTAATAAAGTCATATTACTAAATATTGTCAACAAAGATTAAAAAAAGAATGAGAATAAAGTTCAAGCAATTCATATGTAGATAAAGTTCAAGCAATTCATATGCAGATAAAGTTCAAGCAATTCATATGCAGTCACAACAGAGCTTTATTACAAAATATTGCTTCTGGCAGTGAGAAAACTGATATCATATTACTAAACAATATCATATTAATTATTGAGAAAGTCATATGCGCGCATATATATATATATATATAAACATAAACACTGACAAACATGCATTTTAGGTGTACATTGTCTCATTTTCTCAAATTCTCACTGTTTTATTATAGAGAATAAGAATATTAGTATAATTTAAACCTTAAAAAAATTATTGATATATATAAAGTTGAAGAATACTAACCCCTAATTACTTCTGACGCTGGAGAGGGAATTAGTGGGGAAGAGGGGGTGAGACTCTGGTGGAGACAGGAGAATAAAGAAAATAAGGGAATTAGGATTTAGGGAGAAAAATTAGAAAATAAGGAAATTGAGTTAGATTAATATATATATATATATATATATATATATATATATATATATATATATATATGAGGAAAATAAAGAAAATAAGAGAATTAAGATATAGAGAGGAAAAGTAGGTATTAGGTTAGAAATTAGAAAATAAGGAAATTGAGTTATGTTTATATATAGGAGAGGGATCCGCTTACTCCAAGAGTAAGTGGAAAATACCTACTCTTCATCTTAGCCATCTAATCTTGAAAAATTCAATGGTTTAGAAGTACTCAACAATTCAAACCATTGGATTTCCCAAGAATGAATTATTATGATATGAAGCTTATATAATAAGGTAACTATAAAGTATTCTTTTGTCAATAAAACTTTAAAGGAAAGAAGATTCTAAATGTTTTAATTACTAACTCTTTACACTTTACTCGTTACAGCTTTTGTTTATTAGCGAAATCCCCAAAATTAAAGTCACAGCTAAATGAGCCAATCAATAAAGTTCAATAAGGTGACTTGTGTTTTGAATGAATTTCTCTACCTCTCTGACGGCTGAGGTCACCTCTGCCCCATGCCCGTGATAATTTCAACTACCCTATAATCCTAATTAGTTGGGAGGATAAATGTAACATTAAAATAAACTACGATCTCATCTCATTTCTTAACAAGTTATTATCTTCAAATTCAAAATCAATCATATTTCACCAAGTAATATAATAAGTTATTTTATATTTTTATTTTTAATTAGTTATCATTTATTAATTGGATTGATACATAAATTGGAGTATCATAAATGGGGTCGACGATCTCTAGAATTCATATGTTCTCTGTAATTGGAAACTCACATTTTAGAATATATATTTTGGTCTATTATCCTCTCACACTTTAGGTAATCATTTTGATTGGGTGAATTTTAAATTTTTTAGTAGAATCATATACCACTAAACCAACATATTATTAGTAAAATCACCTTTTGGATTATGAGCAAAATATTTTTTTTAAAATTTTTATTTTTTTATTAAAAAATAATTTTAAATCTTAAGTGTTAACAATTTATTAATATCTCATGTCAGCGTCTACTTTACTTTCGACAGGGGAAGGACTTCTCGACCCACCCTTATTATTGGATAGTATTATAGAAGATCTAAATTTATAAAAAGTTATTATTTTTTTTTCCTTAAATTTAATTTTGTTTCAATTATTATTATAAGTGGCACATTAAATAATATATTTTGAGAAAGAATGTACCATTATTGTACATTAGTGTCAAAATCGTTGGATGAAGATCACCTGACCCCAATTCTGTCACACTCAATAGAATAGTGTCACATAATTTAAAATTTTCAATTTACCTTATTGTTATGTGACCTTTATTTCTCTTTGCAGAAATAGAGCAGAATTATGTGACACTCTATTATTGGGCCAGACTGGGCTAAGATACCAATTTACCACACATAATATTCATCCAAAATCTTTACTCTCCAATTCATACAACCTTTATTTCCTCTCCCCGGGGTTCTATAAATCCTAACTCTTCATTTGGTTAACATGATTTTGAGTTTGTTTATATTATTGATTCTCCCAAGTCTGATATGGCTATGGCAGGGCTGTAATTTCATTTGGTTAACATGATTTTGAGTTTGTTTATATTATTGATTCTCCCAAGTCTGATATGGCTATGGCAGGGCTGTAATTTCTTTATTTGCTAGGTAATTTGGTTTGTTTCAAAACTTTAGCACTCTTTTTCACAACCCCAATGTGTGTTTAAAAAGCACATAAATGCGCTTCATTTTGATCTCCCATTTCAAAAACCTTGTCTTGGGATCCCTATTTCCACTCCCTAGAGTTATGTTATTTTAGTGTGTAAGGGATAGAGATCACTTGTTTCATGTCTCACTCTTTGTTAGGTAAATCAAAATGTTACTTTTTGTTACTTTTTCTTCTTCTTTTATTCATGTAGCATCATTCCAATTGATCTGAGACAATGAGTGAGACACTATGTAGAATAGATAACATGTGTTCGTGTGTAAGTGGTTAGAGTTACTTTTTACTCCATGTTTTGTCAGCTATTAATTATATATACAAGGAGTGATCAAAGTTTCCTAGTGGAATCATCATTACCATACTAACTTCTCTATAAAACAATCCACTTTTGGTCAAAATTTGGAAAGCACTCTCCAATAGGGATAAGCTTGTATAATCCAACTAGTTGGTTATACCACTGGTAAAGGTTCAAGGCAAAGCTTCTTGTAAGGACCCAAATTCTACCCTTGAAATTTTTTCTTATTTTAACTCATACAAACATGTATTTTTCTTATATCTTATAATTGGTAACCCAAGGTATGTTACATCAGTTACCTTGATAATTTTCCGATCATTTTATCATGCAGTATTCATACACATATCCATAAGGCAAAAAAACATAATTCATATTAATGTTCCCATTTACTTAGGACCTGCGAATAGTTATGGGTTTCCAAAATCATAATACCCATGGTTACAAACATCCAAAAAATATAATGGTCATGATTGCAAGTATTCAAATTCGCATATAGTTAGTTATGATACAAAAAGTGTAAATAGAGGAATCCATGTTTAAAAGCACCCAAAGCTCCAAAATCAAGCATCCCTAATTCATTCATTTACCGGCAATGAGATTATCAAATGGCAACACACAGAAACATATAAGCAAATGGGAACATCATTTAACTCAATAAATACCATTTAAATATAATCCACATTATAAGCAAAGTTAGATAAACAATTTAAACTTTCCAACATATAATCAGTACATGTCATTATAATTATTACTACCTCATCCAAACATTCTTACTTTCACCTTCTTTAGTGTCAAACTTTGTTACCCTCATTTTCGTTCATGTTTTACATAGCTATTTCCCACTTGTACATACTTTCACAATACCACATAGGGCAAGACATTAAATTTACTACCACTTGGGAAAGACATTCAATTCAATACCACTTGGGCAAGACATTCAATTCAATACCACTTGGGCAAGACATTCAACTCAATACCACTTGGGCAAGACATTCAATTTAATACCACTTGGGCAAGACATTCAATTCAATACCACTTGGGCAAGACATTCAATTCAATACCACTTAGGCAAAACATTCAATTCAATACCACTTGGGCAAGACATTCCATTCAATACCACTTGGGAAAGACATTCAATTCAATACCACTTGGGCAAGACATTCAATTCAATACCACTTGGGCAAGACATTCAATTCAATACCACTTATCACCGTACATCTCATATTTCATATCTCAGAATAAATGTTTATCCTTACCTTGGTGAGTGTTGGGTTTGGTCCTTGGTAACTTTGAAAGTTCCTTCGACACCGCCTCCAATCTTAGGATCTTTCCTCATCCCCACCAAACAACAACAAAAGTCAGTAATTTATTCTCAACAATATATAAATAACTCATAGTTCATCTTTAACCATACAAAAGATTCATACATTTTCAATGTTTCCAAAACTACTTTCATTAGGAATTTCCAAACATCAAAAACATACATATTCATCTTCTATTTTACATTTGAACACATACTCATCTTCTACATCTACTATTTCACTCATTTCCCTCTTTAACCACACTTTCATTTTGGGGTTTTGGGGTTTTCATGAATAAATCCACAAACCCTTTCCATTTTGTTGAATACCAACTCTAAACCAAGATTATACAAGAGAGAAACTAAATAAAATTAACCACAACTCAAGAGAAAGAGTTTCCATGGTTTCTCACATTTTTTAGAAGAGATCCCATACACCCAAAACAAGTTTGAAAGGGAGAAGAAGAGTTAGAATCAAGAGATTTACCTCTTCTCAAGCTTCTAGATGATTTCCACAAGTCCTTGCTCTCAAAATCACCTCATTCTCTCTTCTCTCTCAAGTTCTAACCCTAAAAGTGTTTGAGGGTTTCTATTTTAAAGTGAAATCGTCGGGTTCTCGCTCAAGCGAGAAAATCCCGCCCATTTTTAAAAACTCATATCTAACGCTCTCGCTCAAGCGAGGATCCTCTAGTGTCTACACCGCTCTCCCTCGCCCAGGCGAGCCAAATCTCGCTCAAGCGAGAATCCTTTAGTATATCCCAGTTTTCCAATCTTCAAGTGAGCCGTCTCTCGCTCTAGCGAGACCCTCTCGCTCAAGCGAGAATCTGGCAGTGTGCCCTATTCTTTAGGACTGTTACTGTGACACCCTAAGTTTAATTGCCAGTGTAGTGAAATCCTGGAGTATACTGGGTGTTTCTCGCTTGAGCGAGAGAGCCTCGCCCAAGCGAGATGTCTAGTATCTTCTCCCAGGATTTCCTGGGTTTCTGTAACACCCTGAATTTAAGTCTTTAAAATTATAGTATGAGTCCTGGGATTCTCGCTTGAGCGAGAGATTCTCGCATGAGCGACAAAGGTTCACATGGGATGGTGAAATACTGGGCTATACTAAAGGATTCTCGCTTGAGCGAGAGTTGGATCGCTTGAGCGAGAGTGGTCTCGCCTGAGCGAGAGTTGGCTCGCCTGGGCGAGAAAAGTGATGTTTTGGACCTGTCGAGGCTATAAGATCCTTGATTGAGCGAGAGTATCCTCGCTTGAGCGAGAGATGCCTCGCCTGGGCGAGAGTTCCCTCGCTTGGGCGAGAGGATCAGATATGAGTTTTTAAAATAGGCGGGATTTTCTCGCTTGAGCGAGAATGGGCTCGCTTAAGCGAGAACCCGACGAGACAGAATTAAATGAAAAACCCCAAACACATTTTAAGGTTAGAAATTGAAGAGAGGTGAGAGAAGAGAGCTTTTCCAAGGGCAAGGAGCTTGGATACTCATCTAAGAACTTGAGAAGAGGTAAAACTCTTGATTCTAACTCTCTTCTTCCCTTTGAAACTCATTTTGGGTATGTTGGATCTCTTCTCAAAATGTGTAAAACCATGGAAACTCGCCTTTTTGAGTTATGGTTCGTTTTATGTTGTTTTTATCTTTTAAACTCTTGGTTTAGAGTTGGTATTTCAAGAGTGGAAAGGTTTGTGGGTTGATTCATGAAAACCCCAAAAACCCTAAAGTGAAGATGTGATTAAAGAGGAAAATGGATAAAGTGCTAGAGGTAGAAGATGATTAAGAATTCTCATGTTGAAATATGAGATGAATATGTATGTTTTAGATGTTATAAACTTATGATGAAAGTAGTTTAGAAACATTGAAAATATGTTAAATATCTTGTATGGTTAAATAATGCAATATAAGTTGTTTATATGATATTTGGAATAAATGACTGACATTGTGTTATATGGTGGGAATGAGGAAAGATCCTAAAGTTGGCGGCGGTGTCGGTGGAACTTGCGAAGTTACCAAGAACCAAACCCAACACTCACCGAGGTAAGGATAAGTCTTAACTTATGCATTGTGATAGAAAATGCGTGGATTTTCTGGTTGTGGATAATGGATTGAGTTGTAAATCACTTAATTATTATGAGCATATATGGGTATGTTTGTAATAATGATGGTATGGATTTACTGTTTATGAATTGGTGAAGTGTTAATGAAAAGAAAACTCGTTTTTAGCCGACCATTAATGGTTAGCGACTTTGGCTCAAGTAATGTAGCAAGCTTTGCCTCAAGCGATGTAGCAAGCTTTGGCTCAAGCGATGTAGCAAGCTTTGGCTCAAGCGATGTAGCAAGCTTTGGCTCAAGCGATGTAGCAAGCTTTGGCTCAAGCAATGAAGCAAACTTTGACTCAAGTTATGTAGTACGTTTTCAAAAGAAAAGAGAAATCAGTTTTAGCTAACCTTAAGGGGTGTAGCGGCTTTGGCTCAAGCAATTCAGCAAACTTTGGCTCAAGTTATGTAGCATGATTTGCAAAAGTATAAACAATGGAAATGGTTTTAAGTGTATTTAACTTTATATTGTTACTTAATCTTATTAAAATGTGGATTAACGTACATTGACATTTATTTCGTTAACGACTTACTCCTTTGTGTTTTCTGTGCATGGTCAATGTTAATCCCATTGCAGATTTGAGTTTTTAAAATGGGCGGGATTTTCTCGCTTGGGCGAGAAAAGGCTCGTTTGAGCGAGAACCCGACGACTGTGAGAAAATAGTTTTCAAACCTCTAACAGCTATGAGTAATCCATTACTGACTTTGGAGTAACAGATTACCATTTTTATAAAAACAGGGTAATCGATTACTCAAAGTAGTGTAATCGATTACTCTAAGGAAAATTCACAAAGCTGTCAAACAGTGTCATTGAGTAATCGATTACTCAACTCCAATAATCGATTACATTGTATGAATTTTCAAAAACTTGTTAATAGGATTGTTGGGTAATCGATTACCTACTTGTTGTAATACAGAATTCAAGTGAAGATGTTTCACTCTAAACTGATTGCTTTTCATTCCAAACGAAACCTACTCATACCTATAGGTATTATGGTTGATTGGAAGCCTATATAAAGGCATGGAAACACTCTCACAATATACAACAACATATACAACTCAGATAACAAACTCTTATTTGAAACTCTCACACTTTCTGATTTTTCTTACACTTCAAGCAACCTACTCTCAAACTTTCAAAGTTATTTTGAAGTTACTTCTAAGTGTAATTTATACTTTCAAAGAGCATTATTATCTTAAGTATAAGAGTTGTTGTTGGATTGCAAGTTCTAGAAATTGTCATATACACTTGTAAGGCAATCCAAGCCAAATTGTACATTCTTCACTTTTGCAAAGTTTACTTTCTTTCACAAGGGTATGAAGAGAAAGGGGTTGAGTGACTTGGTATAGTGTTTGCCATGGGTGTAACTTGGTATAGTGTTTACCAAGGGTGTTACTTGGAATAGAGTTTTCCAAGGGATTAGATATAAGTGAGTGTGTAAGGTACAAGGAGATCTCAAGGTGAGATAATTGTAATTGCAACTCATTATATTTAATAAAAGAATTTATTGCGCGTCAAGAGTACTGGAGGTAGCCTTCGGTGGACAAGAAGGTGAACCAATATAAAAACACATGTGTACTCTCTTTCCCTTATCTTTGTTAATATTCTTTCCTTCCTAGTCAATATTTTTTTTCTGCATAATATTTCCGCTGCACATTAACTTTGATATTGCAGAAAAATTGGCCATACTTATTGCAACAACTAATTCACCCCCTCTTAGTTGCAATCTCAGTCTTACAATTGGTACCAGAGCTATTTTTGAGAAAGTTACTCTCAAAATCTGATCCTACTACAACATGGTCTCAAGATCATTCCTAGGAGAAGGGTCCAACATAAACATACCTCCAAGCTTTGTTGGAGAGTGGTACGACTTCTGGAAAATCAGAATGAGGATTTTCATAGAGTCGCAAGACTTGGATATCTGGAATGCGATCGAGGAAGGACCATACGTGCCATTTACCGTTGTCAACAACATAAGAGAGACAAAGCCAAAATCTTCATGGAATGATGAAGATAAGAAGAAGGTGCAATATGATTTGAAAGCAAAGAACATCCTCAATTCGGCACTTGGAATAGATGAGTTCTTTAGAGTGTCCAACTGCAAATTCGCTAAGGAAATGTGGAACACTTTGGAGACAACTCACGAAGGTACCGAAGAGGTAAAGAGATCGAGCCTCAACACTCTATCCCAGGAATACGAGATGTTTCGTATGAGACATGGAGAGAAGATCTTGGATCTTCAAAAGAGATTCACTCATCTCACCAACCATCTTATTGCACTTGGCAAGGTGCTGTCAAATAGTGACTTGAACTTAAAAGTTCTAAGATCACTAACATGAACATGGCAACCAAAGGTAACGGCTATTTCCGAAAAGAAAAATCTTTCGAAAATGTCCTTGGCTGCTTTGTTTGGAAAGTTGCAGGAACATGATCTCGAATTGAGTCAACTTGATTAACACGAGGAACTAGAGAAGAAGAAGAAGAACATTTCTCTCAAGGCAAAAGCTGAGAAATATGATTCATCGGAAGATGAAGACGACAAGGAAGAGACCGATGACATGAGCCTCTTCGTTAAAAAGTTCAGCAAGTTCCTAAGAATGAACAAAGGCGGAAGAACCAGGAAAATAAAGAAGTTCTCCAAAAGCAATGAGGCCTCCACTTCAAACCAGAATTTTACATGCTTTGAGTGTGGCAAACCTGGCCACATGAAGATGGATTGTCCAAACATCAAGAAGAGTTCTTTCAAAGGAAAGAATGAATTAAAGAATGGACGAAGAGCCTACATCGCTTGGGAAGACAACGACACAAGTTCAACCTCTGAACCAGAAAGCGAATAGCAGGTGCATCTCTCCCTATTGGCGTCTCATCATTCAGACGATGAAGAGGTAAATGAATCTATCCCTTTTTCTTATTCCGAATTGCAAACTGCTTTTAATGATCTACATGATGAATACATGAAATTATCAAAAATGTTTCTAAAACAAAAATCTGAACTAGATTCTCTTAGAATCATACCTTCATCATCCTCATGTTTAAATTGCATTACTCTTGGCAACAAAGTTTATACATTGAGTCTTGAACTCAACAAAATGAACAAGAGTAAGAGCTTGAGTAAGATCATTAATGATCAAAGACACTCTACGGACCGAAGAGGTATGGACTATAAAAAAGGCTCTGCTCTTAAGAAACAAAGTAAGTCTATCATGACAGACTTTCGGAAAACATGTATCCATGCATCTACACATAGCAAACATAAATCTAGGATAAATATGCATAAACCTATTTGCTCTTATTGTAAAAATCATGGGCACACACCAAATACTTGTCATATTAGAAAATATGGTGTTCCCTTAGGATATTTTAAATGGGTTGAGAAAGGATCTAACCATGTAGGACGCAAGACAAGTTGGGTACCTAATATAACTTAATCTGTTTTGCAGGTTGATTTGAGCGCCGTCCACAATTTAAGGTACTTGGACAGCGGTTGCTCAAAGCATATGACGGGCGATAAATGTAAGTTCTCTGTCCTCACTCCAAGGGATAAAGGCTATGTCACATATGGTGATAACAACAAGGGAAGAATTCTTGGAGTCGGTAGAATCGGCAAGCCACCTTCAACAACCATAGAAGGAGTGCTATATGTGGAAGGACTTAAGCACAACCTTCTAAGCATAAGTCAACTTTGCGACAAGGGCTTCCATGTATCATTCTACCTAGATAAGTGCATCATTGAAAGTAAGGAATTCCTAAACTCTAAACTTTTTGGTAAGAGAATTAATAACATTTACATGATAGATATAGATTCATCTCTTCCTATAACATGTTTAGTTATAAATGACATTCATGATGCATGGATTTGGTATAGGAGAATTTCTCACATACATATGGAACATTTGAATAAGCTAATCAAGAAAGATTTGGTTGTTGGTTTACCCAAGATAAAGTTTGTTAAAGACAAACTATGTGGTGCATGTCAAATGGGTAAACAAAAAAAACCTCTTTCAAGCCAAAGCATATGGTTTCTTCGGATAGAGCTTACAATTACTACACATGGACTTATTTGGCCCCTCAAGGACAAAAAGTCTTGGTGGTAACTACTATGCTCTTGTTATAGTAGACGATTTTTCACGCTACACTTGGACTTTATTCTTAGTACATAAGAATGGGGCATTCAAAGCCTTTATCACTTATGCTGAAAGAGTCCAAAACGAAAAGTCACTTTAAATCGCTGCTATAAGAAGTGATCATGGGGAGAGTTTCAAAATGCTTCTTTTGAAGAATTTTGTGATGATCTTGGGATTAATCACAACTTTTCTGCTCCTAGAACACCACAACAAAATGGTGTTGTAGAGATAAAGAATCAGTCATTGGAAGAACTGAATAGAACAATGTTGAATGAAACTAACCTCCCAAAGTATTTTTGGGCTGATGCGGTAAGCACCGCTTGTTATGTTTCAAATAGAGTTCTAATAAGACCGTTTCTAAAGAAAACCCCCTATGAACTCTTCAAAGGAAGAAAACAAACATTTCACACTTGCATGTATTTGGTTGTAAATGTTTCATCTTGAATAATGGCAAAGAAAACTTAGGCAAGCTTGATGCAAAGGCAGATGAAGGAATCTTCCTAGGCTATTCTCTCACGAGTAAAGCTTATAGAGTCTTTAACAAAAGAACTCTAGCCATGGAAGAATCTGCCCATGTCTCATTTGATGAAATCAATCCTCTAATCAAGGAAAGGATGACCATGAATATTCTTTCAGGCACATAACTCCAAAAGAAAGGGGGAGCATACATGCATACATATAGGGGGAGCATACTCAAGACAAGTCAAAGATATATCATCAAGTATGCTGCTCTCAGAAAACTACAATTTCAAGAAGATATTGGCTTGTCATCATAAAAAAGGAAGAAGACCTACGAAGACTATCGAAGATAAAGCTTCATAGGAATAGTATCTAAATCTTAGGTACTTCTATCCTTACAAGTCATATATTTACTTAGTTAATAATGCTCAAAATTGTTTTCATGAAAATCAGAAAAAATCTAAGTGTGAATAAAAATAATTTTCAAAAACAACATGTAACGTGTTACCATACTTGAGTAACAAGTTACATGAGTGAGAAAAGAGTTTTCAAACCTCTAACAGCTATGAGTAATCCATTACAGACTTTGGAGTAATAGATTACCATTTTTAGAAAACAGGGTAATCGATTACTCAAATCCAGTAATCGATTACACTATGTGAATTTTCAAAAAGCTGTTAACAAGATTGTTGGGTAATTGATTGCCCACTTGCAGTAATCGATTACTGAGAGCTGTTGTATCAGTTTTCAGATTTCAAGTGAAAAGTTTTCACTCCAAACTGATTGCTTTTCATTCCAAATGAAACCTACTCATACCTAGGGTATTATGGTTGATTGGAAGCCTATATAAAGGCATTGAAATACTCTCATAACATATAAAAACACACAACAACTTTCATAATAAAATCACACAAATCTCTTACACTTTTCTGAATTTTCTGCACTTTTCAAAGCAACAAACTATCAAACTTTCTAAGTATTTCTGAGTTGCTTCAAAGTGCTTTCCAAACATTTTCAAAGTTAAAAGAGCATTATTATCTCAAGTATAAAGAGTTGTTATTGGATTGCAAGTTATAGAAATTGTCATATACACTTGTAAGGCAATCCAAGCCAAATTGTACATTCTTCACTTTTGCAAAGTTTACTTTCTTTCACAAGGGTGTGAAGAGAAAGGGGTTGAGTGACTTGGTATAGTGTTTACCAAGGGTGTGATTGGAATAGATTTTTCCAAGGGATTAGATATAAGTGAGTGTGTAAGGTACAAGGAGATCTCGGGGTGAGATAATTGTAATTGCAACTCATTATATTTAATAAAGGAATCTCTTGCACGTTAAGAGTACTAGACGTAGCCTTCGGTGGACAAGAAGGTGAACCAGTATAAAAACACCTGTGTACTCTCTTTCCCTTCTCTTTGTTAATATTCTATCCTTCCTAGTCAATATTTTTCTGCATAATATTTCCGCTGCAATCTCAGTCTCACATATTATATACATTACAAACGATAGGAAAGCGAGTTGGCATGCACGACAATGGCTGTCAACACGCTAGTTATATATAAAGTCAAAATATTTTATAACTATCTACATGGTCTAATTTTTTATTGCCTATTTTGCCCTTCTAATTTATTAGTATTACAATGTTTACCACACAATAAAAGAAATATCAATGACAAGTAGAAGAAGTTACACATTACATATGGAAGGAAAACGAGTTGACAGACGCGACAGTGCCTATCAATACGCTAGTTATTAATAAAGCCAAAAAAAGATGTAACCATCATGACATAATTTTTATATCTCAAACTTATCCTTTTGTAACTTCTTTTATTAATTCTATTATAAACTTACACACATTGTTTTTGTAACACCCAAAATTTAAGTCCTTAAAATTATAGTATCAGTCCTGAGATTCTCGCTTGAGCGAGGGATTCTCGTCTGGGCGAGAAAGGCTCACCTGGGAGGGTGAAATCCTAGGCTATACATAAGGATTCTCGCTTGAGCGAGAGTGGTCTCGCCTGGGCGAGAGTTGGCTCGCCTAAGCGAGAAAAGTGACATTTTGGACCTGTCGAGGTTGTAAGATCCTCGCTTGAGCGAGAGAATCCACGCTTGAGTGAGAGTTGCCTCGCCTGAGCGAGAGTTTCCCTCACCTAGGCGAGAGGGTAAGATCTAAGTTTTTAAAATAGGCGGGATTTTCTCGCTTGACCGAGAATGGGCTCGCTAGAGCGAGAACCCGACGATGTTGCATTTATTAGGGACCCCAAACACATTTATGAGGGATAACTTAAAGAGAAGTGAATAGAGAAAGGGTTTTCAAGAGCAAGGAGTCTTAGGAACCATCTAAGAGCTTGAGAAGAGGTAAAACTCTTGATTTTAACTCTTTTCTTCCCTTTGAAACTCATTTTGGGTATGGTGGATCTCATATCAAAATGTGAGAAACCATGGAAACTCACCCTTTTGAGTTATGGTTCGTTTTATGTTGTTTTTATCTTGTAAACTCTTGATTTAGAGTTAGTATTTCAACAACGGAAAGGGTTTGTGGGTTGATTCAAGAAAACCCCAAAACCCTAAAATGAAAATATGGTTAAAGTGGAAAATGGGTAAAATGCTTGAGGTAGAAGATGATTAAACCTTCTAATGTTAAAATATTAGATGGATATGTATGCTTTAGATGGTTGTAAACTTATGATGAAATTAGTTTAGAAACATTGAAAATATGATGATTATCTTGTATGGTTGAATAATGCAATATAAATTGTTTATGTGATATTTGGAATAAATGACTGACATTATTGTTATGTGGTGAGGATAATGAAAGATCCTAAGGTTGGAGGAGGTAGCGAAGGAACTTGCAAAGTTACCCAAAACCAACCCTGACACGTACCGAGGTAAGGAGAAGTGATTAATGGTATATGATAATATAAAATGTGTGGATTTTTTGATTACATATGAGTTGTGTATGACTTGCCCGATGTGGTATATAGAATGGCTTGTCCTATGTGGCATTATGTATGACTTGCCCTATGTGGTATTGTGTATGACTTGCCCTATGTGGTATTGTGTATGACTTGCCCTATGTGGTATTGTGTATGACTTGATAGACTTCAACACTCTACCAATCCCGGTAGTCGGGACTACTCTCATAAAGACATGATCTCCCTCATTAAACTCAAGAGGTTTCCGCCTCTTATCGTAATAGCTTTTCTGCTGACTTTGGGCTATTCTCATATTCTCCCGGATCTTCTTGATCTTTTCCGTCGTCTCTTGGACTAGCTCGGGTCCCAATATCAAGTTCTCCCCAATTTCAAACCAACTCACTAGAGTTCGGCACTTCCTACCATACAATGCCTCATAGGGTGCCATCCCAATACTCGAATGGAAGCTATTGTTGTAGGTAAACTCAATCAAAGGCAACATGCCATCCCAACTCCCCGGTTGCTCTAAGACACAAGCCCTCAAAAGATCTTCCAATGACTGTATAGTTCTTTCCGATTGACTGTCTGTTTGTGGATGATAAGCTGAACTCAACTTCAACTTAGTTCCCAAAGCGGTTTGCAAACTAGTCCAAAATTTGGAAGTAAAACGGGGATCCCTATCCGATACAATGCTCGACGGTATCGCATGCAAACGAACTATTTCCGGATATACAGTTCCGCCAATCGCTCCAAAGAATATCTCATGTTCATAGGCAGGAAGTGTGCAGATTTAGTTAACCGATCCACTATCACCCATATCAAATCATACCCTTTCTGAGTCCTTGGAAAGCTCGATACAAAGTCCATGCAAATACTATCCCACTTCCAAACAGGAATTTCTAGGGATTGTAGTTCTCCCGCGGGCCGCTGATGCTCAATCTTGGCTTTCTGACAGACAAGACATCTCGAGACATACAAAGCCACATCCCTTTTTAACCCAGACCACCAAAACAACTTTTTCAAATCTTGGTACATCTTCGTAGTCCCCGGGTGAAAACTCATCTTCCTCTTATGGGACTCCTCTAAAATACTCTTCCTTAATTCCTCATCACGAGGCACACACACTCTCCCTTTATAACGCAACATTCCAATAGGGTCCGATGCGAAATCAGTTTCCTTGCCACTTAGCATCAGATTCCGTTTAGCCATTAGTTCACTATCCTCAACTTGCATCGCCCGGATTTGATCAAACAGTTCATTGGTGACCTTAAGCATTCCTAAAATCATATTATGAGGCTTTATCTGAACTTCCAAGTTCATATCCTTGAACTGTTCTATCAGTTTCCTTTCTCTAACCATCAAAGCCAACATATGCAAAGACTTTCGACTTAGAGCATCGGCCACCACATTGGCCTTTCCTGGATGGTACTGCAACCCAAAATCATAATCCTTAAGGAATTCCATCCACCTTCTCTGTCACATATTCAATTCCTTTTGATCAAACAGGTACTTCAAACTTTTGTGGTCACTGTATACCTCAAATCTCACACCATAAAGGTGGTGTCTCCAGATTTTCAAGGCAAAGACCACTACAGCTAATTCCAAGTCATGGGTAGGGTAGTTTTTCTCATGCGTTCTCAGAACACAACCCAAACCTTGCTTGGAAGCATCACAATAAACACTGAAATCCCTATCAATATAAGGAAGAACCAACACTGGCGCGGTAGTCTATCTCCGTTTCAACTCTTGGAAACTCTCTTCACAACGGATTGTCCACACATAAGGTTCCCCCTTCCTGGTGAGCTTAGTCAACGGTAGTATCAACTTCGAAAATCCCTCAATGAACTTTCGATAATAACTAGCCAAACCCAGAAAACTCCGGATCTCAATAACAGACTTGGGTACTTCCCATTCCATAATCGCTTCAACTTTGGAAGGATATACAGCTACCCCTTCCTTGGATATTACATGTCCTAGGAAGTTTACCAATTCCAACCAGAAATCACATTTAGGCAACGACTTAGTTTGCAATTTCAGTCTATCCACGAATTCAATAGATACAAAGGAGTGTGTCGCTCTCTAATCAAACAACACTAAAAGAGGAATACTTGCCACCATGCAATTACCTTTAATCAGGCCATCTACACCCAATGCCTCTGCACCACTCATGGTGAATACTCTGCCAGTAGATCAGGGTCGTTTGGCCCTCACAGCATTCACACTCTGCTGTAGCTTAGGACAATACCTTCTGACATGCCCAACCTCCTTGCAGTAAAAGCAGGTAAACGTCTTTCCAGGGCATGAGTCACCGACATGAGTTCGGCCACATTTGCCGCACAAAGATGGAGAGTTCAACCGTGACCCTCCGACATTAACATGAGTCTTCGGCCCATGTGAAGTATGACCCCAACTACCCGTTGGAGGAGAGTAAGGCTTCCGTTCCTCTTGAAACACCTTGCCCTTCCCTTTTCCGTGTGAGAAATTCCGTTGAGGGCCATAGTGCCGTGGCAACACTTCGGCCCGAGTTTATGTGGCAACACTTCGGCCCGAGTTTATGTGGCAGCACTTCGGCCCGAGTTTATGTGGCAACACTTCGACCTGAGTTTATGTGGCAAACTCCGGCTCAAGTACATGTATCCCGTTTTCTTTTTAAAAGAAATGAGAATTTACTCTTAGCTAACCTTAAGGGGTGTTGCGATTTTGGCTCAAGTTATGCAGCAAAGAAAATGAATTTCAAAACGGTTTACTTACCCTTTTCTAATGTGGATTATCTAATAATAACATTTATTGAATTAATGACTTACTCCTTTGTGTGTTTTGTGCTTTTGTTATTGATAATTCCATTACAGATAAACAAGTAGAATGAGGGGGACCCATTTTTGGAAGCTTTAGGAGCTTTATATTTTGGATTCATTTATCTGCACTTTTTTTGTACTATGTGTGCATATTTGCTAGTTTAAAGTGTTTTGTAACTATGGATATGATAACTTACATGGTTAATTGTAACTCTAGATATTTGTAGCTATGAGTATTTTGGAAACCCATAGCTAGTGTATGCGGCAGTTACCGAATTATATTAATATGAATTATGATTTTCTGCTAAATAGAACGTATGCGAATATGAGGATATGGAATGAGTATGAATAAGTAAGCAGAATTAAAATGAAAAATGTATGTGAAGGAAATAATTAAGGAAAAAATTTCAAGGGTTGAATTTTTGTCCTTACAATATGGTATCAGAGCATAGTTAATCTTGCGACCTAGGATGGCCTTGCATGCTTCTTTGTGAACTTTATGTGCTGAAATTGTTGATCTGTACTAATTGCTAAGTGGTTATGTGAACCTTGTTTAGACAAAAATCGATTTTCTGACAAGTGAGTGAGTGCAGGTATCCATGGCAGGAAGAGGAAGAGGAAGAGGGCCAAACCAGAACGTCCTGAATGATTTGTTGGCTCAGATGGTGGCAGTATTGCAGCAGGTCAATGAGAACCTGCATAACCTGAACCAGAATCCGGCACCAAGTCCGAGTTCACAACCGTTGGTTCCACCCGGTCCGGCTGAGTGTCGAGGTCTAGATGATTTCTGCAGGAGGAACCCCAGTCAGTTTCAATGTGGGTTTGCTCCTGATGCTGCCTTAGAGTGGATTCAAGGGCTAGAGAGAATTTTCAAAGCCATGAGTTGTTCTAATGCTTAGAAGTTGGCGTATGCCACCTATATGTTAGTGAAGGAGGCATAGACCTGGTCGGAATTCACTCGGTGCTAAATGGAGGCGGAAGGGCAAGTGATTCTCTGGTGTACCTTCAGAGAGAAATTTCTTTGGAAGTATTTTCCTGCTGATCTAAGGAGTCAGAAAGAGAAGGAATTCTTGAGGTTGGAACAGGGTAACCTGTCGGTGGGGGAATATGCGACCAAGTTTGAAGAGTTGGCCCGATTTTGCCCTTACTCTGAATTGGAGGCGGGCGGAAGGTCCAAGTGTTCGAAATTCGAATCAGGTTTGAAGCCCAAGCTGAAAACGTTGCTTAGGCATCAAGAGATCTCCGACTTTTCTGCATTAGTCAACAAGTGTAGAATGGTTGAGGATGATATGAAGGTGGATGTAGTGTTGGCGCCGAAATCACTTCCTCCCAAGAACTTTGGGCCTCACAGGAACCTTGTACACGGGAAGGGCAAGGGTAAGGCATTTCCGGTGGAACAAAAGCCTTATTCTTCACCCATGGGTAGCTGAGGGTATACTTCGCATGGGTCAAGAGGTCATCTCATCCTTGTGTAACAAATGCGGCAGAATGCATTATGGTGATTCGTGCCCCAAAACCACACTAAGTTGTTTTCACTGCAATGAGATTGGGCATCTCAAGAGGTATTGTCCTCGATTACGGCAGAGTATGAATGCTGTGAGGGCGGAACGACCTCAATCCACTTGCAGAGTGTTTACCATAAGTGGTGTAGAGGCATCAGATGTGGATGGCATGATCAAAGGTAATTGTATGGTGGCAGGTATTCCTCTTTTAGTGTTGTTTAATTTAGGAGCGACACACTCCTTTGTATCTATTGAATGCGTGGATAGACTGAAATTGCAAGCTGAGTCATTGCCTTTTGACTTGGTCGTATCCACCCCAACTAATGTGCCTGTGGTGGTGTCGACAGTTGTGTCTCGATGTCCGGTAGTGGTAAACGGTAGGACATTTACCGTGGATTTAATCTGCTTACCACTATCCTAGTTAGATCTAATTCTGGGGATGGACTAGTTGTCGGCAAATCATGTGATGTTTAACTGTGCTGATAAGACAGTGGTATTCGGAAATCCGGACGAGATTTCTGATGAGGCTAGTTATATGAAGTCGTCGTCGACTAAGGGAGTCAGAACTTCCTCTAAAGAGGGAGGAGCCGTGTTTATGTTATTGGCATCCTTGGAGGGTATTGAGAAACCCAAAGTTGAGGACATTCCGATAGTTCGTGAGTTTCCAGAGGTTTTTCCTGATGATATTCCGGAATTGCCTCTAGTGAGAGAAGTTGAATTCTCCATTGATTTGGTACCTGGAACGAGACCCATCTCTATATCTCCTTATAGGATGGCACCGTTAGAATTGGCTGAGTTGAAAAAGTAGGTTGAAGACTTGTTGTCAAAGAGGTTTATTCGTCCTAGTGTCTCGCCGTGGGGTGCGCCTGTTTTGTTGGTTAAGAAGAAAGATGGTAGTATGCGGTTGTGTACCGATTACAGGAAGTTGAACAAGGTTACTATTAAGAACAAGTATTCATTGTCTCAGATTGATGACTTGATGGATCAGCTTAGAGGAGCGGTAGTGTTTACAAAGATAGATCTTCGGTCCGGTTACCACCAACTTCGTGTTAAGTCAGAAGACATTCCTAAAACTGCTTTTAGGACAAGGTATGGACATTTTGAATATTTGGTTATGCCTTTTGGTGTAACGAATGCCCCAGCAATATTTACCGACTACATGAATCAGATTTTTCATCTGTATTTGGATTCATTTGTAGTGGTATTTATTGATGACATTCTAGTTTAATCCAAAAGCCGAGGGGAATATGCTGAGCACCTGAGGATTGTTCTAGAACTTCTTAGTAAGAATCGGTTGTATGCGAAGCTATCAAAATGTGATTTCTGGTGGAATCGGTAAACTTTCTTGGACATGTAATATCCAAGGAAGGAGTGGCAGTAGATCCTTCTAAGGTTGAAGCGGTTATGGAATGGGCGGTGCCCAAGTCAGTCACTAAGATCAGGAGTTTTCTGGGTTTGGCTGGTTATTATCGGAAATTAATTGAGGGATTTTTGAAGTTGGCACTAAAATTGACAAAGCTCACTAGGAACGGAGAACCGTATGTGTGGACACTTCGTTGTGAAGAAAGCTTTCAAGAGTTGAAACGAAGGTTGACCACGGCGCCAGTGTTGGTTCTTCCTTGTACTGATCGGGACTTTAGTGTATATTGTGATGCTTCCAAGCAAGGTTTGGGTTGTATGTTGATGCAAGAAGGGATGGTTGTTGCCCATGCCTCTCGACAGTTGAGAATACACGAACAAAACTACCCTACCCACGATTTGGAATTATCTGCAATGGTCTTTTCCTTAAAAATCTGGAGACACCATCTTTATGGCGTGAGATTTGAGGTATACAGCGACCACAAGAGTTTGAAGTACCTGTTTGATCAAAACGAATTGAACATGAGACAGAGAAGGTGGGTGGAATTCCTTAAGGATTACGATTTTGGGTTGCAGTACCACCCGGGAAAGGCCAATGTGGTGGCTGATGCTCTAAGTCGGAAATCTCTACACATGTCGGCTTTGATGGTTCGAGAAGGAAAATTTATTGAAGAGTTCAGAGATATGAACTTGGAAGTGCAGATAAGGCCTCATGGTATGGTGATAGGGATGCTTAAGGTCACAAATGAGTTGTTTGACCAAATCCGAGTGATGCAAGTTGGGCATAGTGAGTTAATGGTCAAACGGGAGTTGATGTTGAGTGGGAAAGAAATTGATTTCACTTTGGACTCGAGTGTAATGATGCGTTACAAAGGGAGACTGTGTGTGCCTCGCGATGTGGAATTGCGAAAGAATATTTTAGAGGAGTCACACAAAAGCAAAATGAACTTTCACCCGGGAACTACAGAGATGTACCAAGAATTGAAGAAGTTGTTTTGGTGGTCTGAGTTGAAGAGGGATGTGGCTTTGTATGTCTCGAATTGTTTGATATGTCAAAAAGCCAAGATTGAGCATCAGTGACCAACGGGAGAGTTGCAATCCCTAGAAATTCCTGTGTGGAAGTGGGATAGTATCTCCATGGATTTTGTATCGGGTTTCCCGAAGACTCAGAAAGGATATGATTCGATATGAGTGATAGTGGATCGGTTAATGAAATCTTCACACTTTCTGCCTATGAACATGAGGTATTCTTTGGAACGATTGGCGGAACTGTATATCCAGGAAATAGTTCGTTTGCATGGGATACCGTCGAGCATTGTATCGGATAGGGATCCTCGTTTCACTTCAAACTTTGGGACTAGTTTGCAGTCTGTATTGGGAACTAATTTGAAGTTGAGTTCAGCTTATCATCCACAAACGGACGGTCAATCAGAAAGGACTATACAGTCATTGGAAGATCTTTTAAGGGCTTGTGCCTTGGAACAACCTGGGAGTTGGGACGACATGTTGCCTTTGATTGAATTTACCTACCACAATAGTTTCCATTCGAGTATTGGAATGGCACCTTATGAGGCGTTGTATAGTAGGAAGTGCCGAACTCTAGTGAGTTGGTTTGAAACTGGGGAGAACTTGATATTGGGATCCGAGCTGGTCCAAGAGACGACAGAAAAGATCAAGAAAATCCGGGAGAATATGAGGATCACCCAAAGTCGACAGAAAAGCTATTACGATAAGAGGCGGAAACCTCTTGAGTTTAATGAGGGAGATCATGTTTTTATGAGAGTAGTCCCGACTACTGGAATTGGTAGAGTGTTGAAGTCTCGTAAACTGACTTCGCGATTTATTGGGCCATTTCAAGTTTTGAAGAGGATTGGGCCGGTAGCATATCGGATAGCTTTACCTCCATTGTTGTCGAATCTCCACAATGTGTTTCATGTGTCTCAGTTGAGGAAATATGTTGGGGATCCATCTCATGTGGTTGAGTCTGACCAGATAGAGTTGAAGGATAACTTGACTTTTTCGACGTTGCCCATGAGAATCATGGATACCAGTGTCAAGAGACTAAGAGGCAAAGAGATTCCTTTGGTGAAAGTGCTGTGGAGCCAAGTAGACGAAGGGGAAGCTACTTGGAAGGTGGATTACCGTCATTTGTTCGAATCGAGGTATGTTTAATTTTCGGGGACGAATATTTTTATAAGAGGGGGAGGATTGTAACACCCTAAAGTTACGTCTTTAAAATTATAGTATCAGTCCTGGGATTCTCGCTTGAGCGAGAGATTCTCGCCTGGGCGAGATAGGCTCACCTGGGAGGGTGAAATCCTGGGCTATACTAGAGTATTTTCGCCTGATCGAGAGTTGGCTTGCTTGAGCGTGGGTGGTCTCGCCTGAGCGAGAGTTGGCTCGCCTGGGCGAGAAAAATGATACTTTGGACCTGTCGAGGCTGTAAGATCCTCGCTTGAGCAAGAGATGCTTCGCCTGGGCGAGAGTTCCCTCGCCTGGGCGAGAGGGTCAGATCTGAGTTTTTAAAATAGGCGGGATTTTCTCGCTTGAGGGTCAGATCTGAGTTTTTAAAATAGGCGAGAACCCGACGAGACAACATTAAATAAGAAACCCCAAATACATTTTAGGGTTAGAAATTGAAGAGAGGTGAGAGAATAGAGCTTTTCCAAGGGCAAGGAGCTTGGATACTCATCTAAGAACTTGAGAAGAGGTAAAACTCTTGATTCTAACTCTCTTATTCCCTTTGAAACTCATTTTGGATATGTTGGATCTCTTCTCAAAATGTGTAAAACCATGGAAACTCGCCCTTTTGAGTTATTGTTTGTTTTATGTTGTTTTTATCTTGTAAACTCTTGGTTTAGAGTTAGTATTTCAAGAACGGAAGGGCTTTGTGGGTTGATTCATGAAAACCCCAAAACCCTAAAGTGAAAATGTTGTTAAAGAGGAAAAATGAGTAAAATGCTAGTGGTAGAAGTTGATTAAGCTTTCTAATGTTGAAATATGAGATGAATATGTATGTTTTAGATATTGTAAACTTATGATGAAAGTAGTTTAGCAACATGGAAAATGTGTTAAATATCTTGTATGGTTAAGTAATGCAATATGAGTTGTTTATGTGATATTTGGAATAAATGACTAACATTGTGTTATATGGTGGGAATGGGGAAAGATCCTAGAGTTGGCGGCAGTGTCGGTGGAACTTGCGAAGTTACCAAGAACCCAACTCAACACTCACCGAGGTAAGGATAAGTCTTTAATTTGTGCATTTGAAATGGAAAATGCGTGTAATTTGCTGGTTGTGCAATGATTAATTGATGAATCACATATTTATCATAAACATATATGGGTATGTTTGTAATAAGGATTGCGTAGATTCACTGTATATGATTCATGATGAAATCAATGAAAAAGAAATATATTTTTAGCCGACCATAAATGGATAGCGACTTCAGCCCGAGTTTGTGTGGCAACACTTCGGCCCGAGTTTATGTGGCAACACTTTGGCCCGAGTTTATGTGGCAACACTTTGGCCCGAGTTTATGTGGCAACACTTCGGCCCGAGTTTATGTGGCAACACCTCGGCCCGAGTTTATGTGGCAACACTTCAGCCCGAGTTTATGTGGCAACACTTTGGCCCGAGTTTATTTGGCAAACTTCTGCTCGTGTACATGTAGCTTGTTTTATTTTTAAAAGAAATGAGAATTTGCTCTTAGCTAACCTTAAGGGGTGTAGCGACTTTGGCTCAAGTTATGCAGCAAAGAAAATGAATTTCAAAATGGTTTACTAACCCTTTTCTAATGTGGATTATCTTATAATAACATTTATTGAATTAATGACTTACTCCTTTGTTTGTTTTGTGCTTTTGTTATTGATAATTCCATTGCAGATAAACAGGTAGAATGAGGGGGACCCATTTTTGGAAGCTTTAGGAGCTTAATAGTTTGGATTCATTTATCTGCACTTTTTTGTTCTATGAGTGCATATTTGCTAGTTTAGAGTGTTTTGTAACTATGGATATGATAACATACATGGTTAATTGTAACTCTGGATATTTGTAGCTATGGGTATTTTGGAAACCCATAGCTAGTGTATGCGGTAGTTACCGAATTATATTAATATGAATTATGATTTTCTACTAAATAGAACGTATGCGAATATGAGGATATGGAATGAGTATGAATAAGTAAGCAAAATTAAAATGAAAAATGTATGTGATGGAAATAATTAAGGAAAAAATTTCAATGGTAGAATTTCGGTCCTTACAAGAAACAGGCTAGGCCAGGCCAGACTTTGCCTTAAACAGGCCCAGCCTATATAGCACATAGAAGTCTGGGCCTGGCCTGTTAGCCTATTTAAAAAAAATTCAAACCTATGTCTGGCCTGTTTAAAAGCCTGGTCTGGCCAGTTAGCCTGTTTAAAGGCCTACAAAGGTAAAAAAAATTAAAAAAAATATATAAAAATTTAAAAAATTATTTACAAACTAGAAAAATTTATTATAATTATAGCAATTAGTGTGAATTTTTTACATTGTTATCACAATTATTTCAATCATCTTTCAATGTTATGTAATGTATTCGAAATATTTGTGGTGCATTTGATGTTAGAATATACAAAACAATGTTTTTTAATATCATAGTAAAATATGATATTGTTCTAATATTTAACCTGAGTTGGGTTATGTACTTAAGCTCAAGTCTCAACAATTAAATATCCAATTATTAAATAGCTTAATCTCTAAGTCCTAGTGGATTTACATAATATTTTTTATTATTTTGTTTTTTGAACATGTTATAAAAATAATTCATAAATATATAATAACAATAATAAGCCGGCCTGTTGGGCTTAATAAGCATTTTAAAAGGCCTGAGTGTAACACCCTAAATTTAAGTCTTTAAAATTATAGTATCAGTACTGGGATTCTCGCTTGAGCGAGGGATTCTCGCTTGGGCGAGAAAGGCTCACCTGGGAGGATGAAATCCTGGGCTATACTGAAGGATTCTCGCCTGAGTGAGGGTTGGCTCGCTTGAGCGAGAGTGGTCTCGCCTGAGCGAGAGTTGGCTCGCCTGGGCGAGAAAGGCTCAACTGGAAGGGTAAAATCATGGGCTATACGGAAGGATTCTCGCCTGAGCGAGAGTTGGCTCGCTTGAGCGAGAGTGGTCTCGCCTGAGCGAGAGTTGGCTCGCCTAGGCGAGAAAAGTGATGTTATGGACCCGTCGAGGCTGTAAGATCCTCGCTTGAGCGAGAGATGCCTCGCCTGGGCGAGAGGGTCAGATCTGAGTTTTTAAAATAGGCGGAATTTTCTCGCTTGAGCGAGAATGGGCTCGCTTAAGCGAGAGCTCGACGAGTGCAATAAATGAGAGAAACCCCAAATACATTTTCAAGAGAGGTGAGAGAAGAGAGCATTCCCAAGGTCTAGGAGCTTTGATTCTCGTCCAAGAGCTTGAGAAAAGGTAAAACTCTTGATTCTAACTCTTCTTCTCTTTGAAACCCATTTTGGTATGTTGGATCTCTTCTCAAAGTATGAGAAAACCATGGAAACTCTTCCTTTAGAGTTATGGATCGTTTTATGTGTTTTTCTCTTGTAAACTCTTGGTTTAGAGTTAGTATTTCGAGAATAGGGTTTGTAGGTTGAATCAAGAAAACTCCAAAAACCCTAAAGAGAAAATGTGGTTAGAGTGGAAAATAGGTAAAATGCTTGAGGTAGAAGATGAGTTTACTCTCTAATGTTGAAATATGAGATGATTATGTATGTTTTAGATGATTGTAAACTTATGATGAAAGTAGTTTAGAAACATTGAAAATATGATGAATATCTTGTATGGTTAAATAATGCAATATAAGTTGTTTATGTGATATTTGGAATAAATGACTAACATTGTGTTATATGATGGGAATGAGGAAAGATCCTAAAGTTGGCGGCAATATCGGTGGAACTTGCGATATATGGGTATGTTTGTAGTAATGATGGCGTGGATTTACTGTTTATGAATTGATGGAGTGTCAATGAAAAGAAAACTCGTTTTTAGCCGACCATGATTGGTTAGCGACTTTGGCTCAAGAAATGTTTCAAGCTTTGGCTCAAGCGATGTAGCAAGCTTTGGCTCAAGCGATGTAGCAAGCTTTGGCTCAAGCGATGTAGCAAGCTTTGGCTCAAGCAATGTATCAAGCTTTGGCTCAAGCGATGTAGCAAGCTTTGGCTGAAGCCATGTAGTAAGCTTTGGCTCAAGCAATGTAGCAAGCTTTGGCTCAAGCGATGTAGCAAAATTTGGCTCAAGTTATGTTGCATGTTTTCAAAGGAAAAGGGGAAAATCTGTTTTTGCTAACCCTAAGTGGTGTAGCGGCTTTAGCTCAAGCGATGTAGCAAACTTTGGCTCAAGTTATGTAGCATGTTTTCAAAAGTATAAACGATGAAAATGGTTTTAAGTATATTTGATTTTAAATTGTTTACCTAACTTTATTAAAATGTGGATTAACGCATATTGACTTTTATTGAGTTAACGACTTATTCCTTTGTGTTTTCTGTGTATGGTTGTAACGACCCGATTTTCTACCCTTGAAAATTTTTCATTTATTTTAATCCTTTCTTACATACAGTCGTCACCTTCATTGAAAACTCTCAAGTATCACTCTTTGAAAATACTCTTTACCCTATCATCTCATCATACAAATTTATGTTGCGGAAAAACATAATTCATTCAAATAGCATTTACCACATACAACCAGTTATGGGTCTCCCAAAGTTATAAAGCCCATAACGACACATATCCGTATTAATCTAAACGGATTTACAGTCATCCCATAATACTATTAAATCAACTACAACGTCAATTAGCAATAAAGACAGGCGAGTAATTAAACACAAAAGCTTCCTAATTGAGCTTCATCCTCAAAATCCTTCATTTACCTACAATTGGGATTATCATAAACAACACAAGAAACAAAAGGGAGTAAATCATTAGTTCAAAACTAACTTCACATGATAATCCACTTTCATATACAATTAAGATTTACTATACTCGTAAACACACATACGAAATTGAAAACATTCAAATCATCTTACTCGTTATTCATATCCACCCTATAACATATATATCCCATAATATATATCCTATAGCCTGGATATTTCTTTCTTTCTCAACATCTTCCTTTCTATCGCTCATATTCATCCTATAGAATATATATTCCATAGTATATATCCTATAGCATGCATACGGCATTCAGGGAATATTCACATTTCTCGTCATTCATATTCACCCTACAGAATATATATGCCATACTATATATCCTATAGCATGCATACGACATTCATGTGACATTCACATTTCTCTTCATTCATATTCACCCTATAGAATATATATCCCATACTATATATCCTATAGTATGCATACGACATTCATTACTCCGTGTCTTATTTCCATTGGTACTCCCTCAATAATATTAATTTGTTTGAGTCATATTTCCATTGGTTCTCCCCCAATAATATTACTTTCATTGAGTCATCTTTTCATTGGTACTCCCCCAATAATATTACTTTTATTGAGTCATTTTTCCATTGGTTCTCCCCCAATAATATTACATTTATTGAGTCATCTTTCCATTGGTTCTCCCCCAATAATATTACTTTTATTGAGTCATCTTTCCATTGGTTCTCCCCCAATAATATTACTTTTATTGAGTCGTCTTTCCATTGGTTCTCCCCCAATAATATTACTTTTATTGAGTCATCTTTCCATTGGTACTCCCCCAATAATAGTACTTTTATTGACCATGACAGAAAAGTCACGCATTTTCCAACACAATGCATAAATTACAGACATATCATTTTAAACCATTACCTCTTTAACATACTTCATTCATATCAGCCAGTATGGTTTAGAGACACTTATCCCTTACCTTGGTGAGCGTTGGGGATCGGTTCCGAGTAACTTTAAAAGTCTCCTCCACGATTTCCTCTAACCTTAGGATCTTTCCTCATTTTCACCAATAACAACAATGTCAGTCGTTTATTCAAAATAACACATAGATATCTCGTACTTCATCATCAAATACACAAGGGATTCATATATATTCAATATTTCCATAACTACTTCAATACAAGTTTCTAAATATTAAAACATACATGCTTATCTCATACCTCAACATTCAAGCACAAACTCATCATCCACATCTAACATTTCATCTCTTTCTCTTTATACCCATATTCTCATTTTGGGGGTTTTTGGGGTTTTCATGAATAACCCACAAAACCTTTCCATTCATAAACTATCAACTCTAAATCAAGAGTTCACAAGAGAAAAACATCATAAACCGAACCATAACTCTAAAGGGTGAGTTTCCATGGTTTCTCATGTTTTGAAAATAGACCCAACATACCCAAAACAAGTTAGAGAGGAAGAAGAAGAGTTAGAAACAAGAGGTTTACCTCTTCTCAAGCTCTAAGATGAGTCATAAGGCTCCTTGCTCTTGAAAAGCTCCCTTCTCTCTCTTTTCTTCAAGTTCTAACCCTAAAATGTGTTTGGGGTTTCTATTTTAAAGAGCAGTCGTCGAGCTCTCGCTCAAGCGAGCCCATTCTCGCTCAGGCGAGAAAATCCCGCCTATTTTAAAAACTCAGATCTGACCCTCTCGCTCAAGCGAGGGATTCTCGCTCAGGTGAGAATCTCACAGTGTCAACAGCCCCAGTTTGCCATTTCTCGCCCAGGCGAGGCAACTCTCGCTTAGGCGAGAATCTTCCAGTATAGCCCAGGATTTCACCCTCTCAGGTGATCCTTTCTCGCTCAGGCGATAATCTCTCGCTCAAGCGAGACTTCCAGGATTGATACTATAATTTTTAAAGACTAAAATTCGGGGTGTTACAATCCTCCCCCTCTTATAAGAATTTTCGTCCCCGAAAATTAAACATACCTCGGAAAATAATATCATCGCCTAGACCTTAGGCACAAGAATACTCAACCAAAATCACAATTCGATTCTCTAATTCATTAAGATCACTTAATCAGTCATTAAGGGCATACACCACTAAACCATGATATCTCAACCAATTCATGAACTAACTCATCAATGTCCAAATATTAAGGTTTCAGCCTTTAATAACTCGAGTGCCATGGGAACTAATCCATAATTCAGACTAAAGATTTTCCCTATATCCACCAAGAACCATAGATTTCTAGAACCTATCCATCTATCAATCCTAACATACGTTAAGAATCCCGATAACACTCTTGAACTTCATCGAATGGGGAACTCCTTATCTCATACACTAGCTAGTTTCATCTCCACTCGAGAGTCTAGCTCAATTTAATTTTTTTACTCAATCCACAAAATACTTACACAATAGGATTCTTAGTGTCTCATCCATGGTAAACAATCAAACTATCGAATAATTGTCCAATTACATCAAATATTTCTACCATCAAATCTTATCGTCTAAAGAAATTACCGATTTCGAGCCTTCACTGAAACCATAAAACCATTGATTCACACCAAAACTAGGTATTCTGTTACCAATCGGCCAGCACAAATCGACCAACACTCAAATCTACAACTTGCGTTCGGTTTGGTCATCCCAATTCCGTTAGCAAAGATAAACTGAGTAACCCTCTCGCATTATGTCCAAAAATACATGGGCGTCTTATATCACTAACTTTTAACAACCTCATACTTATTCCGATATGGTTGCTAAAATTTCAGAATTCTCCAACATGATACTAAATCATTTCTTAGCCACAAGCTATGTTTTACCCAAAAATGATTTTCAAAAACGGTATGAATCCACGAGTCATGGCAACTACGTCTTGAAACACGGTTCACATACTCATTTCAACACAACCCAAAACTCCTTCTCTCCTATGGTTATATCACACCCATACACCGCAATTACAGACGTTCAGGAAACAACAACAACTTTTGCCATTACAACATTCAATGTAGACAATTGAGGTACACCACCACTATTTCATGCATTGCCAATGTCCTACCACAAAAGAACTGATCATTCGGGACCAACAGTCCCACGTCTAATAAAATGTATTCATCACACCAACGGGGTAAGTAACTTGACTAGCCTCTTTCCTCGACAATCAGTGTAAATTTTACCCCTTTAGCATACACATACACATCAATGCCTACTAAATTTAAATCTTCACCTCAACAATTTCACACAGTTAAACATAACACGATTTGCTGACCGCTAGTCCATTTCCAGGATTAAATCCAGCCAGGACGTCATTGCGCATATCAAAACTATGGTAAAGGTTCTACCATTTACCCCAACCATACACTGAGACACCCCCGATATTTTTTTTTTTTTTTGAGGTTCAACATCCCCGCACCTAATTTGGTGTTCACTACCAAGATACATTTGCTACGGCGAGTACTCTTCTTTAACAAAAATCACATTTTCTTGAGTAGAAGCCTCATGCACGAGAATCACATTTTTCGTACTGAATCGATTTTGGTTACCAACCCTAGGTCACCTCAAAACGATAACACATCCAAACCATCAACGTCCATGTAAACGCATTAGTCGCACGGACATTTAGGTAATTTATCCAGCCTCGATTTCATTTTCGAAATATGAGTTTTATCACTTAGCATACGCGTACACACAAAAGCCAACAAAAGGAGTTAACCTTTAACAACTCATAAGAGAAAACAAGCATCCCCGACTTAGACATTTTTCTTGTCAGCATACTTATTATAAAAGTCAAACATTCATAGACGAAAGTCCATTTTCCAAGACAAAATAAATAGTTCGTTCGAATCTTAACATCTTGAAATACTAACGAGTTCTTAAATACCGTCTCGTGACATTTACTTAATAAATATCGATCCCTTTTTCGAAGGAGAGTTCTGACTTTCTTAGCCGACACTGGCCCCACACCACTAGCCTGGTCAGAGATCTCGCACAGATCCCTAACAACCACAACCTTGTCAGCACTATTCAATCATAACATGATTTGCCAACAATCAGTCCATCCCCAAAACTTTATCTAACTGGGATAACGATAAGTAGACTGAATCTACGGTAAATATCACACCATTTACCACAACCAGACACTATAACATAAAAGTCGATACCACCAGCACATAGATTGGGGTAGACGCGACCAAGTCGGAAGTAACGACTCAGTTTAAAATTTCGGCCGGTTTTCACATTTAACATATATAAGGGAGTGTGTCGCTCCTGAATCCACAACACTAAACAAGGAATACCTGTCACCATGAGTTTACCTCTTGCCGGATCATCAACACTTGATATCCCTGCGCCACTTGGGGTAACCATCCGACCGTGGTCCCTTGCCTCCTCAGCATGCATGACATTAGGTCTCCGATCCATCTTGGGACAATACCTTTTAATATGCCCAAACTCCTTGCAGTGGAAACATCCATTCCCTTTTTCACGGGCACGTACTTCCATAGTGAAGTCTACCGCACTTGTGGCACATGGGAGATATGTCTGGTTGAAAGCCTCCAACGGTAGGTTTCGACCCTTGATGCCCATGGTTACGACGGGCACCAGTTAGAGCAAATGATCGTTGGCTTTCATTCACCTCCTCCTCATACATCCCACATCGGGTCAGACTATCCGACTCTGATGCCTCTGCACCACACATGGTAACCACTCTGCCGATAGATTGAGGTCATCCAGTCCCCATGGCATTCATATTTTGCCTTGACATAGGACAATACCTCTTGACATGTCCGGCCCCTTTGCAATGAAAACAGTGATTTGTCGTTACAGAACACGATCCTCCGTCATGTCTTCGGTTACACTTGCTGCACCAGGATGGGGAGTTTAATCATGACCCTCCGGCATTTGCATGGGTCCTCATCCCATGCGATGGGTACCTCCGAGTGCCAGCAGGTGAGAGACAAGGCTCTTGCTCTTCGGGGCACATCTTGCCCTTGCCCCTTCCGTGCACAAAGTTTCTTTGAGGCCCGACGTTCTTGGGGAATTTGGAATTGGAGGTCGCCACTCTGTTCGCCTTCATGTTAGTACATCCCATCTCTAGGACCCACCCAACAGCAGCATTCGGAGCGAATCCGCTTTCGGACAGAAAGCTTGGACCTAGCGCCACGCTCCGATTCAAATTTCGTAGGTTCTCATTCATGCCCTAAAGCACTCCTAACATCTGTGCCAAGAGATCATTGGGAACATTCTGGTCCGTTCCTCTTCCTCTTTCAGCCATGCGTACCTGTACTCAGGTACTAGTCAGTAAGCTAATTTAAACTCACTCAAGTCAGGAAATCACAAAATCTCATAACAAGTCACATACTTTTAAACATTCAATACATACAATCTCAACTAGTCAAATCATACACATGTTACAAAGAAGCAAGTAAGGCCCCCCCTAGGCCGCAAAATTAACTATGCTCTGATACCATATTGTAACGACCCGATTTTCTACCCTTGAAAATTTTTCATTTATTTTAATCCTTTCTTACATACAGTCGTCACCTTCATTGAAAACTCTCAAGTATCACTCTTTGAAAATACTCTTTACCCTATCATCTCATCATACAAATTTATGTTGCGGAAAAACATAATTCATTCAAATAGCATTTACCACATACAACCAGTTATGGGTCTCCCAAAGTTATAAAGCCCATAACCACACATATCCGTATTAATCTAAACGGATTTACAGTCATCCCATAATACTATTAAATCAACTACAACGTCATCTTTCCATTGGTTCTCCCCCAATAATATTACTTTTATTGAGTCATCTTTCCATTAGTACTCCCCCAATAATAGTACTTTTATTGACCACGACAGAAAAGTCACGCATTTTCCAACACAATGCATAAATTACAGACGTATCATTTTAAATCATTACCTCTTTAACATACTTCAAAACTACTTCAATACAAGTTTCTAAATATTAAAACATACATGCTTATCTCATACCTCAACATTCAAGCACAAGTATCAAAGAATTCTACCCTTTTTGTTTGATTATAACCTTTGGCTACTAACCTTGCCTTGTACCTTTCAATAGTTCCATTAGATTTGTGTTTAATTCTGTAAACTCATTTCGAGCCAATAGGAAATTTGTCACTTGGTAGATCAACAATGCTCCAAGTGTTATTAAGTTCCAGAGCTTTTAGTTAATTTTCCATAGCATAAATCCAATGAGGGGATTTGATAGCCTGGTGATAATACTTAGGTTCTGGATTTGTGGCTATTAATAAGACATGATGTAGATGGGATGAGGAAAGAGATGAGTAGGATAAGATTGGAGTGGAATCTGAACTTGAATGTGTATGAGAATTTATAAAATTGGAGTGGAAATCATCAAGATAGTGAGGAGGATATCAAATTCTGGTTGATTTTCTAATGGAAGGTGATGAGTCAAATATTACACACTATTAATAACCTTATTTTACCATTGTTAATGATTCTTGGTGTCTAATTGACTTTATTTGGCATTGTTTAGTGTTTTAGGCTTTATTGGACTATTATTCCTAAAATGAGTTAATTTGGGATTATTTAGCCTAATTAAATCTAATTCCATTTTCAGGACATATTTGGCACCAAGGACATTTTGGGCATTACAAGTGGAAGATGTGTGCTAAAGTGAAGATTGTATTTAGTTATAGGATTTTTAATTCCGTTTTAGGTTTTGGGCCCATTGTTTAGGGCCCATTTCGGTTTTACCCTTTAATAAGCTTAGAATTTCGTTTTCACACACAACTTTACATTACATTTTCGTTTTCCCCCTTTTGGAGAGAGCAATTTTCGTTTTCCCCCTTTTGGGGTTCTTTTAGGTTTTCGTTTTTCATCTTCTTCCTCCTCCAAATTCGGTTTTGCTTCTTCCTCCATGGAAGGCTAGAGGTTTAGTGCTAAATTCCTTTGGTAATGTATCACACTCTTGAGGTTTAGTGCTTAATGCATTTCGGTTTCTCTTTATTCGTTTAATGCAATTTCGGTTTCTTTATATTTGAATCTTCTATCCTATTTCAGATTGTGGTTTGCTTAATTCTATGATTTTGTTGTAGGTTTATGAATTGATTTTCGCTTAGTTAATTAGTTCTCTAGCACATAATCGCTTAGTTTATGTGAATCTGTAAATGCTCTATGTTTATGTTGATTTCGCTTAGTTTGAAGCTTAGACATTAGAGTTATGAACAGATTAGGAATTCAATGTTTCGATTCTGAAATTGATGCTTTGATTCGTGTGACTTTGTTAACTGTTTGTTGCTTATGCCAATTTCGCTTAGTTAGAGGTTTAGCAATTTAACTGTGAGTTGATCATCGCTTAGTTAATCGACTCTCAACAAAGGAACACTGAGAATCTGATTTTGATATATTGAAACCGAGGATTGAGTTGTGAACAATGAAACCTCTTTACTATTCTGTTTTCTGTTTGTGTTCTGTTTTAGCTTAATTTCATAGCATAACAACCACTAAAACCCCCCATTGTGTGTGTGCGTGTAAGGTGTTTGAACCATTGTGTGAAAGATAATCTTCGGGAAACGACCTAGGAGTCACTTCCTAGTACTATACTTTATTGTTATATTATTTGTATCGAGTACGGCCTCGATCAAATTTGGCGCCGTTGCCGGGGATTATCGATTCATACAAAGGTTCTCTGTAGTTTCATAAAGCTTAGTTTAGTGTAGTGTAGTTTAGTTAGTCATTTCTATAGTGAATTTTTGGTGAAAAATCTGATATTGGTGCAAAAAGCTGTTAATGTGCACTGTTCACTGTTCACTATTTTGCCATTTTTCATGATTTATGTGATTCTGTTTTGCTGGTTTATATAGCTGTGGGTGGAATTTTTGCATGAAACTTTGTTTCCACACTTCTTTCATCCCACATTGAACACCAGAGAAAGCAGAACCACTTTCCGAGCTGTAGTTTGTGAGATACAACTTTATGGTGAATAGTGAATTGTTGGAAATTTGTTTTTAGGATAACTTTGTCTCCGTATATCAAAATTGGACATATGACGTATGCATTTGTGGTAGAAAAATAAGTTATATCCACTACCACACACGCAGTCTGTCAGCTCCAAACCAAAAATCCGAAATAACCCTTTTTACTATTTCTTTTTTATTTTTTGAGGTTTATTTTTTTATTTTTCAAGGTTTATAGTGAAACTGTTTTGCATTTTTAACATAGTTAGGCTTTGAATTTTTTCTTGAAACTTTTTGTACATGTTCTATATGATTTTAGGATGTTATTGATGCAAATACTTGGTTGATTCTACAATTATAACATGAATTTCCATTACTGTTGCATTACTTTCTTCCTACTGTTGACTGTAATGCATGACTAGGAGGAACACAGGCATTTTGCATTCAATAAATCCCGAAATTGATAGAACATATCATAGGTTAGTTAGACAAAATAGGACTTTAGATACTAATTTTATTTCTGTTTCTGAACATCCTGTTGCTGAATATAGTGATTCTGTGCATTCTGTTGCATTTCCTAATTTTGACCATTCTGTCCATTCTGAAAATATGGCTCAGCCACCTACTCCTCCTGGTCCCCGTGAGAGGACATTAAGGGAGTTGGCTGCCCCTGATTTTACTTATGACAGTTTGTGTATCCAATATGAGGATGTACCATATGTGCTTAAAACTGGACTAATCCATTTGTTGCCCAAGTTTAATGGACTTGCAGGTCAGGATCCTCATAAACATCTTAAGGAGTTTCACATTGTCTGCTCAACCATGAAACCACATGATGTTATGGAGGATCACATTTGTCTAAAGGCCTTTCCTCATTCACTTGAAGGCCCTGCAAAGGATTGGTTGTACTATATGGCTCATGGTTCCATCACAAGTTGGGGTGACTTGAAGAGGTCATTCTTGAAAGTGTGCATGTCAAGAGGAACACTTTGGAAAGCTCTCCTTATATGTCTTGGTTTTGATGAGGACAACTTGTGCTAATAAGAGCTTGAAGATCATCAACAAATCAACATGCTTAAGCCTTCCGATTGGTACCTTGCTTAGACTAGACTAGTTTAGGTTGAGTCCAAGGCTTAAGTCACCTAATACATATCTCAATTGCATAAATCTTTTAAATCTTTTTCATCTTGAGATATGTCATTCATAATATGTTCATGCATCATATAAATACATGTACATGTGCACTCTAGGCATAATCTAAGTATTAAACATGTATGAATTTAAGTGCATAACATATTTGAATTGCTTTTACACATGAAAGAATGCTGTTAATCGATTACCGCATAGGTTAATCGATTAATCTAACTTTTTGCACAGTGTAATCGATTACAACAAAGGTTAATCGATTAATCTAACATTTTTGTGAAGCTTAATCGATTAAAGCTGTCGTTAATCGATTAACTGGGCATTAAAATCAATTCTTTATAAACTGCATTTTCAGAATTGATCTCATAAGTTGCATGCTAAATTTTTTAGAGAGTTAGAGCATTTTTTTCGTGTTAATTGTTGCATCTAGTTGTAAATGCATTTGTGAGCTTAGAAAAGAGAGAATTCTATGCTTTAGGATTGAGTGCTTTTCATGATACATTTCTCATCTTTTCTTATCACATGTTCTTGCATTTTTACATGATTCTTGATTAGATGTTTACATATTATGCATTCTTTTTTTTCACTAATACATTGTCATACTGCATGAGCTAGTATTAGGTGATTAGAGTAAAGCCTTATCTTGTTAGATATAAGTCTTGTTATAGCTTAAGTTTACTCTATATTGTTTTGTTTGAAAAAGTGTTGTAATTGTGGGAATCTCAAGGTGTCATATCACCAAGAGATTGAGTGTGTCTTCACTAAGTGTTAGACTTAGGGATAAGTAAAGAACAAGGTTCTTGGCTGGGACTACGCCGAAAGAAAGGTTTTCTTTGTCGGTAGGAAGGGAGTCAAACCATAGAATAGGTTTCTTTTTTATCTTGTAAGTGTCTAATTGTTGTAATTGGATAGTGTGTATGTAATTAACATTCATTCAATTATAGTGAAGAAAAATCTCCCAAATCAGCCGGGAGGCCTGGATGTAGTTTGCGGTGGACAAGCAAACGAACCAGGATAAAATTCTTGTTGCAGGACTTTTTCTATCCCTTTCTCTCTTTATTGCATTTGATCGATTAATTTGTTCAGTAGATTTAATTGATAATCTGTTTCTGTACTGTACTGTTTTTACTCTGATAAATTCTGTAAGCTTGGCATAATCGTTTCGTTATCAATTAACTGTCGCGCAAGAAATTGTACTTGCATCTGCTTACTGTCACGGTTTAATCGATTAAGTGTGGAGTGTTACTCGATTACTTCAGTCTGTTAATCGATTAAGTGGACTGTGTTGAAAGTGTTAATCGATTACCCTGTTTCGTTAATCGATTAATCAAGGTGTTTTTCAGCATTAAGTGTTGTTTTCGAAAAGCGGACATTCTAACCGCTACACCTATTCAACCCCCCCCCCCCCTTCTAGGTGTATTGTAACCACTGATACCTAACAATTCTTGGGTAAATTCTTCCCTGCATCCAGGACCACTGCAATCAGAAAGGACATATCTGGAATTAGGCAACAACATGGTGAGAGCTTGTATGAGTACTGGGAGAGGTTTAAGAGATTGTGTGCTAGTTGCCCTCATCATCAGATCTTTGAGCAACTCCTCTTGCAATATTTTTATGAGGGTCTGAACAATATGGATAGGAGTATAATTGATGCTACTAGTGGTGGTGCACTTGGGGACATGACTCCTTTTGAGGCGAGATGTTTGATAGAGAAGATGGCTTCCAATTCTCAACAATTCAATGCAAGGAGTGGTGATGCCATAGTTGTAAGAGGAGTCCATGACGTTGGGACAAATGCAGCAAGGCCAGACAAGCTTGAGACTAAAATTGATTCCCTCACCACCTTGATCACCCAGTTAGCCATAAATCAGCAAAAATCTTCAATGGCAAGAGTATGTGGCATTTGCACCTCAAGTGATCATTATAGTGATATGTGTCCTTCTCTGCTTGAGCCAAGAACTGGTGATCATCCTGAGGCGTATGCTGCAAACATATACAACAACAGACCTCCACATCAGCAACAACATTATGATCCACCCTCATCAAGCACATACAACCCTGGTTGGAGAAATCAGGTACCATTTCAGAACAATAATGTTGGGCAGAATAGATCATCATATGTGCCCCCACCAATCCAACAACAGAGGCATCAAATGATTAACACTCTTGCACCTACTGAACCCTCTTTGGAAGAATTGGTGAGGCAGATGACAATACAGAACATGCAATTCCAGCAAGAAACTAGAGCTTCAATTCAAAGACACGAGTCTTCAATTCAGAATCTAACCACCCAAATGGGGCAGATGGCTACTTCACTGAACACATTGTAGTCACAGAATTCTGACAAGTTACCTTCTCAGACTGTGCTTAACCCAAGGAATGTGAGTGCCATCACTCTTAGATCAGGAAAACAGACTGAAGTGCCTACACCTAGAACAGATTTTGTTCTTCAAAAAGAACATGATGCATCAAAAAGGAATAAATATGTTTTAGTAGAAAATGAGAACACAACTAGAGAAACTCATGCAAATCAACCTTCCTCAAGTGTTGCGCAACAACCATTTTCCATTCCTCTTCCATTTCCACCAAAAATCATTCCAACCAAGAAGATGGGGAATATGGAAGAGCTGGACAAGGACCTCTTGGATACATTTAGAAAGGTTGAGGTGAACATACCTCTCCTTGATGCCATCAAGCAGATTCCTAGATATGCCAAGTTTCTGATAGAATTGTGCACTCACAAGAGAAAGTTGAAAGGTAATGAAAGGATCAACATGGGAAGGAATGTTTCTGCCATGATAGGTATGCCCGTTCCTCACATCCCTGAAAAGTGTAAGGACCCAGGTACATTTACTGTACCTTGCATCATAGGTAATAGAAAATTTGAAAATGCCATGCTTGATTTAGGAGAATCCATTAATGTTATGCCTATGAATGTTTTTAAATTCCTTTCACTTGGACCCTTGCAACCTACGGGTGTGGTAATCCAATTAGCAAATAGGAGTACTGCATACCCTGCCGGTTTGGTAGAGGATGTCTTGGTTCAGGTTAATCAACTGATCTTTCCTACTGATTTTTACATTTTTGATATGGAAGAGGGATCCCCCAGTAACACAGTTCCAATTATTTTGGGGAGACCATTCTTGAGAACAGCCCGAACCAAGATCGATGTCCATGCTGGGACACTTTCTATGGAATTCGATGATAAAGTGGCTCGGTTTAACATTTTTGATGCTTTAAAGCATCCATCCGAGGGCCACTCTGTATTCCACCTTGATTTGCTTCATGAGTTCAATGATACACACCTTTCTAATTTTCTTCATGATTTTCATGCTCCGTCATTAATTAATTCATACACTTGTCATGCATGCACTAATTCTGAAACATGTTGTTTTTGCATTGATGAGTTTTTGAACATTGATATTGACATTGATGTTCCTTGCACTTCATTGTACACTTGCCATGCATGCATTGATTCTGAGCTGTGTGACTCTTGTATTGATGAGTTTCTTAATATTGTTGTTGATTCTCCTATTACACATTCACATTGCACTAACCCAAATGATGCAGGAATCAGACAACAATCTGATTTATTTGTTCAGGTGCAGGCTGCAACAAAGCCTAGATTTGCTACTTTCTTTCCATCTGTTTTGCAGGCACCTGATTGGAGACCCCCATTTGACCTTGAGTGCGACATTGCTGTTTATGCTTTGGGGATTGTCCTTGCTAGTTATGAGTTTGATTTCCTCCCTCCATGATTAAGGGAGTTTTTCTTTCTTTCTCTCCTTCCTTACTTTTTATTGCACTTGTCCAATTACAATTTCTAATATAACTGCGTGGATATTCTGGCTGTGTTCCATTGGGACAATGTGTAGTTTAAGTGTGGGGGGAGACTAATGTAGGTTTATGTTGATGCATGTTTTTCTTTGATTCTTAGATTTTGCTTAGATTTTGGGCATTTTCTCTCATGCTTTGTTTTAGTTGATTCTTGATATTGTGTTGTGAATCCATATATTTTCTGTGTGCTAAGTTACTTTTGAGAATTGAAAGGTTGAGGCAATTGTGATAGTCTTGTCCCTTGTGAGATTTTGAGCCTTAATTGAGGATGGATTGATGTATGCCATCTAGTATTCTTTCATGTGTGATTGTTGCACTCTTGATTACTTGCACTCTAGAACTTGACATGTTTCTTGTTGATACTTGATTTTCATATTGCACATTTTGAAGTGATTTAGGAATTTCTTTTGAATAAGCCACATGCCATATAGCCTACCTTGAATGAAATTATCCTTTTGCTAGCCCCTTTGAGCCTTTTTACCCCTTTCTTTGTTATATAGCTCATTACAAGCCTATAAGTGAAAAACCATGATTATCCTAACTTTAGGGAATTTTGGAGCTTTGGAATTGTTTTGGGAATGGGTATTAAAGTAAGGGTGCATTGTTCTTCATTTCTTATAAGTTTTGGGTATGACTCATGGGTTGGTTAATACATTTTTGTACATAAGTGTGGTGTATTGAAAAACAAAAAAAATACCAAAAAGAAAAGCAACAAAAAGAGAAACAAAACAAAAGAAAAACAAACAAAAATGAAAAAAAAAAGTGAATAAAAGTTGAGTGTGGCAAAGAGGATTGGAATTTGAGTTTGAATATGGGGTTGATTTTGTCTTACTTTTTACTTATTCCTCATTGCTCCTATATTCCCTTGGTTTTAAGCTACATATTCCATACTTTATCCTACCTTGTCCTTGGCCCTATTACAACCTTGAAAAGTCCTTTTGATCACTATGTGCATGTGTTGGTCATGTTGATGTTAGAAACTTGTCAAACTTATGGTTTTGTTTGTTTTCATGAAGTGCCTTGAGTGTAAATACTTACAACCTAAGACACATGAGTGTAAACACTTTAGAGAGCATATCTTGTGAGGATCTATCATTGTTGTGACTCAACTCTTGATTTGATTGGTTTCTTTGCATGCTTGAATTGATTGGATGATCTACATGGATATCTTGATTCTTGATCTTTTTATTCTAGTGTGTTTGATTTTGCCCATCTCTTTGCATTTCTTAGAATTCATTGTGAAGTATGCCATCTTTAGGATTTTTGATTTCCTAGTTTTTAATAATCTTCTTACATGACTCACTTTGTTGCACTAGTTAGCATAACATTATTTCTTGATTTTGCCCAGGAGTGCAAAAGGTTAAGTGTGGGGGTATTTGATGAGTCAAATATTACACACTATTAATAACCTTATTTTACCATTGTTAATGATTATTGGTGTCTAATTGACTTTATTTGGCATTGTTTAGTGTTTTAGGCTTTATTGGACTATTATTCCTAAAATGAGTTAATTTGGGATTATTTAGCCTAATTAAATCTAATTCCATTTTCAGGACATATTTGGCACCAAGGACATTTTGGGCATTACAAGTGGAAGATGTGCGCTAAAGTGAAGATTGTATTTAGTTATAGGATTTTAAATTCCGTTTTAGGTTTTGGGCCCATTGTTTAGGGCCCATTTCGGTTTTACCCTTTAATAAGCTTAGAATTTCGTTTTCACACACAACTTTACATTACATTTTCGTTTTCCCCCTTTTGGAGAGAGCAATTTTCGTTTTCCCCCTTTTGGGGTTCTTTTAGGTTTTCGTTTTTCATCTTCTTCCTCCTCCAAATTCGGTTTTGCTTCTTCCTCCATGGAAGGCTAGAGGTTTAGTGCTAAATTCCTTTGGTAATGCATCACACTCTTGAGGTTTAGTGCTTAATGCATTTCGGTTTCTCTTTATTCGTTTAATGCAATTTCGGTTTCTTTATGTTTGAATCTTCTATCCTATTTCAGATTGTGGTTTGCTTAATTCTATGATTTTGTTGTAGGTTTGTGAATTGATTTTCGCTTAGTTAATTAGTTCTCTATGTTTATGTTGATTTTGCTTAGTTTGAAGCTTAGACATTAGAGTTATGAACAGATTAGGAATTCAATGTTTCGATTCTGAAATTGATGCTTTGATTCGTGTGACTTTGTTAACTGTTTGTTGCTTATGCCAATTTCGCTTAGTTAGAGGTTTAGCAATTTAACTGTGAGTTGATCATCGCTTAGTTAATCGACTCTCAACAAAGGAACACTGAGAATCTGATTTTGATATATTGAAACCGAGGATTGAGTTGTGAACAATGAAACCAAAGGGATTTAGCCTCTGTACTATTCTGTTTTCTGTTTGTGTTCTGTTTTAGCTTAATTTCATAGCATAACAACCACTAAAACCCCCCATTGTGTGTGTGCGTGTAAGGTGTTTGAACCATTGTGTGAAAGATAATCTTTGGGAAACGACCTATGAGTCACTTCCTAGTACTATACTTTATTGTTATATTATTTGTATCGAGTACGGCCTCGATCAGAAGGTATGGATGAGTATTGTTATGGTGGAATAGGTTGAGAAGGATTAAATGAAGATTGTGTATGTGGTTCAGTGGATGTATATGGTTCAATAGATGTATGTGGTTCAATAGGTGTATGTGTTTGTGGATTGGTAAAAGGGATGAGTGATGGAGGTGTGCTATGCAGTGGTTCACATAAAAGGGAATCAAACATGGTTGGATCATAACCAAGAGGATTGTTGTGGATGTAACACCCTAAATTTAAGTCTTTAAAATTATAGTATCAGTCCTAGGATTCTCGCTTGAGCGAGAGATTCTCGCCTGGGCGAGAAAGGCTCACATGGGAGGGTGAAATCCTGGGCTATACTGGAGGATTATCGCCTGAGCGAGAGTTGTCTCGCCTGAGCGAGAGTTGTCTCGCTGGGCGAGAAATGGCATTTTGGGACTGTTGAGACTGTGAGATTCTCGCTTGAGCGAGAATCCCTCGCTTGAGCGAGAGGGTCAGATCTGAGTTTTTAAAATAGGCGGGATTTTCTCGCTTGAGCGAGAAAGGGCTCGCTTAAGCGAGAACCCGACGCTGTTACATTAAATAGGGAACCCCAAACACATTTATAAGGGTTAACCTAGAGAGAAGTGAGAGAAGAGTGCATTTTCAAGAGCAAGGAGGCTTGTGAGTCATTTAGAAGCTTGAGAAGAGGTAAAGCTCTTGATTCTAACTCTCTTCTTCCCTTTGAAAACTTGTTTTGGGTATGTTGGATCTCTTCTCAAAATGAGGGAAACCATGGAAACTCATCCTTTCGAGTTATGGTTCGTTTTATGTTGTTTTTATCTTGAAAACTCTTGGTTTAGAGTTAGTATTTCAACAATGGAAAGGGCTTGTGGGTTGATTCATGGAAATCCCAAAACCCTAAAGTGAAAATGTGGTTAAAGTGGAAAATGAGTAGAATGCTAGAGGTAGAAGATGATTAAACCTTCCAATGTTGAAATATGAGATGGATATGTATGTTTTAGATGGTTGTAAACTTATGATGAATATCTTGTATGGTTGAGTAATGCAATATAAATTGTTTATGTGATATTTGGAAATAAATGACTGACATTATTGTTATGTGATGGGGATAATGAAAGATCCTAAGGTTGGAGGAGGTAGCGAAGGAACTTGCAAAGTTACCCAAAACCAACCCCGACACGTACCAAGGTAAGGAGAAGTTATTAATGGTATATGATAATAGAAAATGTGTGGATTTTCTGATTACATATATGATCTGTGTATGACTTGCCCGATGTGGTATAGAGAATGATCTGTCCTAGGTGACATCATGCATGACTTGCCCTAAGTGGTATTGTGTATGACTTGCCCTATGTGGTATTGTGTATGACTTGCCCTAAGTGGTATTGTGTATGACTTGCCCTATGTGGTATTGTGTATGACTTGCCCTATGTGGTATTGTGTATGACTTGCCCTCCGTGGTATTGTGTATGACTTTCCCTAAGTGGTAATGGAAAGGTAAACGTACAAGTGTAAAATAATGATTTGAAATGGTATTGATGAAGGAGGTGACAAGGTATGGTAGAGATGAACGGGTAAATCCAAAGTGTTGGATGTGGTAATATGAGACGGACAAATATGATATGTAGATTTTATCTTTTAAAGTCAAGTCTTCTATTAAAACCTTAAAAGTGTGGATTATCGTTTACTGATGTTTATTGAATTGATAACTTACTCCTTTGTCGTTGTGTATATTTGTCATGATAATCCCATTGCGGGTAAACGAGGTAGTTGAGGATACTCGGTTCGAGGCATGAGGAGCTTAGAACTCGGAATCCTTATTTTGCTTTTTGTTTGATGTAAACTGTTAATTGGATGATTGTCAATCCTAACTGATTTAGTACTACATTTTTGTAATGCTGGATATTAATAGCTATGGGCATTTTGGAATCCCATAGCTAGTCATATGCGGTACTTACCGATAAGGAAATATATGAATTATGTTTTTCTGCTTTATGGGAAAGGGTCCTAGCATATTACGGTAATTGAATTTGAAGTATTGAATGTTGTTTAACTGAAGAGGAATAGAGATGATAAGAATATCTATATTAAAATGAGAAAAATTTTCAAGGGAAGAATTTGGGTCCTTACAATATGGTATTAGAGCATAGTTAATCCTGCGGCCTAGGGTATGGCCTTACTTGCTTCTTTGTAACCTTTGTTTGATTTAACTATGTAATTTAGGTGAACTGTTGTGTGGTTATGTGATGATTTATCTGGTTAAATGTGGTTTACTAATGAGCCAATGAGTGCAGGTACCCGATTACGAAAATGTCTGGAAGAGGAAGAGGCAGGGGATCAGGTCAGAATGATCTGTTGGCTCAGATTGCGGCAGTGCTGATGAACATGAATGAGAACTTGCAGCATCTGAACCAGAATACGACGCCAAGCCCGAGTTCCTAACCTTTAGTTCCACCTGGGCCAGCTGAGTACAGAGGTCTAGATGAATTCTTCAGGAGGAATCCCAGCCAGTTCCAAGGAGGATTGGCCCCTGATGCGGCCATTGAATGGGTCCAAGGATTGGAAAGGATCTTCAGGGCCATGAGTTGTTCTGATGCTCATAAAGTGGCATACGCCACTTACATGCTAGTAAAGGAGGCTGAAAACTGGTGGGAAATGGTCCGGAGACAGATGGAGGCGGAAGGGCAAATCATCACTTGGGGAAACTTCAAGAGTAAATTCCTTCAGAAGGATTTCCCTGTAGACCTGAGGAGGAATAAAGAGATGGAATTCTTGCAATTAGAGCAAGGTAACATGTCGGTGGGGGAGTACGCGGCCAAGTTTGAGGAGTTGATTCGGTATTGTCCTTATGCTGAACTAGAATTGGATGGGAGGTCCAAATGTGTTAAGTTTGAGATGGGGTTGAAGCCCGAGCTTAGGGTGACGTTTGGTCACGAAGAAATTGCTGATTTTCCCACACTAGTGAACAAGTGTAGAATGCATGAGGATAATGTGCGGGTGAGGGATGTTGCTGCTTGTAAAGGGAACCCTCCACGAAACTATGGCCCCCAACGCCACATTGTGCAAGGGAAGGGTAAAGAGAGGATGAGTCATGACCGACGACCTTATGCTCCACCCAACGACCATCGCAACCAGGGTTTCCAAGGACCAACCGCCTCTACTGCTACCGGAGGGTCGTCTCAGAACTCCTACCCTCTGTGCAGTAAGTGTAATCGGAGACACATTGGTAGCATTTGTCCTGGATCAGGGAATGGGTGCTTCTACTGTGGAGAGCAAGGGCACATGAAGAGGTTTTGTCCTAAACTTGACCAGAGGACAAATAGTGGAAATGTCGGGAGACCCATAAACACTGGTAGGGTGTTTACCATGAGTGGTGCAGAGGCATCAGAGGTTGATGGTCTGATCCAAGGTAACTGCACGGTGGAAGGTATTTCGCTTTTAGTGTTGTTTGATTCGGGAGCGACACACTCCTTTGTATCTTTTGACTGCGTGAATAGACTGAATTTGCAAACTGAGTCGTTGCCCTTCGACTTAGTCGTATCCACCCCAACTGATGTACCTGTGGTGGTATCGACAGTGGTGTCTAGATGCCCGGTAGTGGTAAACAGTAGAGCTTTTACCTTGGATTTGATCTTCTTACCACTATCCCAGTTAGATCTAATCCTGGGGATAGACTGGTTGTCAGCGAATCGTGTGGTGCTTAATTGTGCGGATAAGACCGTGGCATTCGGAAATCCAGACGAGAATTATGATGAGGCTAATTATATGAAGCCGTTGTCGGGTAAGGAAGTCAGAACTTCCAGCAAAGAGGGAGGAGTCGTGTTTATGTTGTTGGCATCCTTGGAGGATATAGAGAAACCCAAAGTTGAAGACATTCCGATAGTTCGTGAGTTTCCCGATGTATTCCCTGGTGATATTCCGGAATTGCCTCCAACGAGAGAAGTTGAATTCTCTATTGATTTGGTACCTAGAACGGGACCCATCTCTATAGCTCCTTATAGAATGGCACCGTTAGAGTTGGCTGAGTTGAAAAAACAGGTGGAGGACTTGTTGGCAAAGAAGTTTATTCGTCCGAGTGTCTCGCCGTGGGGTGCACCTGTTTTGTTGGTTAAGAAGAAAGTTGGTAGTATGCGGTTGTGTACCGACTACCGGCAGCTGAATTTGAAGTATTGAATGTTGTTTAACTGGAGAGGAAAAGAGATGATAAGAATATCTATATTAAAATGAGAAAAAATTTCAAGGGTAGAATTTGGGTCCTTACAGTGGATATTAGGGACAAAATGTATTTGGGGTAAGGAAATTGATCCTCATAGAAGTGTACATGTCTAGACAGAAACACTTATCTCCTATGCAAATCAAACAATAAGTATTCTTTGATCCCTGTCTTGAACCCAAAAAGATGCATTTTCTTGCTCTAGCATCTAACTTAGTTATGTGACTCGGGTGTAGTTACAAAGCATAAACAACCAAACATTCTTAACTCATTTAGATTTGGTTTACATTTCTGCATAAGCTCATATGGTGATTTATGTTGCATAAGCTCATGCCACTTCTGTATACTCAAATTAATAAATGTGTTTCCAATATCAATTTCTATACAATATGTGATTCAATTTTTTAACTAATAAAATTAATTCCTCAAGAAATTTATGGTTACTGTAACACCCTAAATTTAAGTCTTTAAAATTATAGTATCAGTCCTGGGGTCCTCGCTTGAGCGAAAGATTCTCGCCTGGGCGAGAAAGGCTCACCTGGGAGGGTGAAATCCTGGGCTATACTGGAGGATTCTCGCCTGAGCGAGAGTTGTCTCGCCTGGGCGAGAAATGGCATTTTGGGATTGTTGAGACTGTGAGATTCTCGCTTGAGCGAGAATCCCTCGCTTGAGCGAGAGGGTCAGATTTGAGTTTTTTTAAAATAGGCGGGATTTTCTTGCTTGAGCGAGAAAGGGCTCGCTTAAGCGAGAACCCGACGTTGATACATTAAATAGGGGACCCCAAACACATTTATGAGGGTTAACCTAAAGAGAAGTGAGAGAAGGGAGCATTTTCAAGAGCAAGAAGGCTTGTGAGTCATTTAGAAGCTTGAGAAGAGATCCTAGAGTTGGCGGCGGTGTCGGTGGAACTAGTGCAGTTACCAAGTACCCAACCCAACACTCACCAAGGTAAGGATAAGTCTTTAATTTGTGCAATTGAAATGGAAAATGTGTGTATTTTCTGGTTGTGCAAGGATTAATTGGTGAATCACGTATTTATTATAAACATATATGGGTATATTTGTAATAGGGATTGCGTGGATTCACTAGATATGATTGATAGTGAAATCAATGAAAAAGGAAATATATTTTTAGCCGACCATAAATGGTTAGCGACTTCGGCTCAAGTTTACGTAGCAACACTTCGGCCCGAGTTTATGTGGCAACACTTCAGCCCGAGTTTATGTGGCAACACTTCAGCCCGAGTTTATGTGGTAACACTTCGGCCCGAGTTTATGTGGCAACACTTCGGCCCGAGTTTATGTGGCAACACTTCGGCCCGAGTTTATGTGGCATGTTTTCTTTATAAAAGAGATGAGAAATTGCCTTTAGCTAACCCTAAGGGGTGTAGCGACTTCGGCTCGAGTTATGTAGCAACACTTCGACCCGAGTTTATGTGGCAACGCTTCGTCGGCCCAATTTTATGTGGCATGTTTTCTTTGTAAAAGATATGAGAAATCGCTTTTAGCTAACCCTAAGGGGTGTAGTGACTTTGGCTCAAGTGATGTAGCACGGAAAATGAATTTCAAAGTGATTTACCAACCTTTTCTAATGTGGATTATCTTATAATGACGTTTATTGAATTAATGACTTACTCCTTTATGTGTTATGTTTTTGTCATTGATAATTCCATTGCAGATAAACAGGTGACATGAGGTGGTCTTATTTTTGGAAGCTTTAGGAGCTTTATGTTTTGGTTTAACTTATTAGCACTATTTTGTACATGAGTGCTTATTGGATTACTTGAAATATTTTGTAACTATGAATATATAACTTACCTGATTTATTGTAACTCTGGATATTCGTAACTATGGGTATTTTGAAAACCCATAACTAGTTGTATGCGGTAGTTACTAAGGTTCAATTGAATGAATTATGTTTTTCTGCAATATAAAATGTATGGTAACGTAATATGTTAAAAAGTGGTTTTACGGAGTGATAATGAGAGATTAAAGTAAGATGATGAATGTATGCATGAAATGATTAAAATAAAGGGAAAATTTTCAAGGGTAGAATTTCGGTCCTTACAGTTACACCCACTATTAGAAAATAAATTTTTATCCATAGTTGATATTCATTCCATATTTCAAATACGTTATTAGATAATTATAAAAATAAAAAATTAAGAAAATAAATTTGTATACACTAAAATTTTAAAACCATCCATTAGGATAAACTAAAGTAGTTTACTATATATAAAAGCTAATAAATCGATAGACTGAATTTTAATATAAAAAGTGAGAAATGTGCAACATAGAAATTATATTTTTGGGTGGACTGCATTCTAATTTGTTTAACTTAACGAAACAAACTACAAATAAATAAAAAATGAAATAAATAAATAAATTAAAATTGAACTAAAACTATATATTGAAATTGTTCCACTCAAAAATGAGTTTCACAATTTATCAATAGATAAGGCAATAAAGCATAGTTGTAAAAACCGTTTTGTACCTACCGGTTGAACCGGTCCATATACTGGTACAGTACAATAATTATACTGGTCATGCAATTATACCAGTCAAAACTTATCAAAACCGGTGAAAACTGGTCGATTTTTATTTAAAATTAATTTTTTAATGAAAATAACAAAATTTGTTGTTTTTTATTGATTTTTTAAACATTAATGTTAATATATTATATATGTATATCTAACTTCACCGGTATGCGGTTTAATTAGTGAACTACCGGTTAAATCGTTATACAACTATATCAATACCCCTACTAGTTTGATGACCGATACAATATTAATAACAATGCAATAAAACAATTTATAGCCATGAAGTGGCATGATAACCACTCTATCTTATCTTTGATGTAATTTCCTGGTTTCTTTAACGTAATTCTCATTTAAAAAAATATAGAAGATTAATTACTCCAAAATTTATCAAAAAAGTTAAATTGAATATAAACATCATGATAAATTGAACATGTAATGTCCACATTTTATTAGAGTGGATGTAGCATTGGCAATTTGGGTTGCCTGTAGTGATGGGTGTAGAACACAGAGATAAGGTGTACAACATATGTTAAAAATTAAATAATAAATATTATCAAGTATAAAAAATGAAAATATTATGTCAAAATTACAAAAATTAAATATATTTAATCAAATAAATTACATATTTTATAATTAATCATTATGTGATTTCACATTTTGAAATCGTTAAATAATTCGTTGTCAATTTTGTTGAACACTTATCTCTAAATATAAGTCATTAGACAATTATTCATCCATGCATCTCTTATTCGATTACGTGATTTATTTTTCACGATTTTTATAGTTGAAAAACTCTTTCCATAGTTATATTGCTAACTTCAAAAAAGAAAGATAAACTAATTGGTAAATAACGTGTCTTCCATTTTCAACAAACTTATCTAAAGTATTGTTGATTTCTTTCAAAGAATCAAATTCAATACTGTTATGTGTGATGTCTGTTCTCAAGTTGATTATCAAACATCATTAAATTAGTTGAACAAACAATTATGTAAATAAAATTTTGAAAATTCAATCACGTATCCAAACTAGAAAATAAATCGCATAGACTCAAGCAAAACATATAATGAAGTAAATAAGCATTGTAAATATTATGAAGTTCCTTAAATTGCATGTCCACAATATTATAAAATAATTCAACATAATAAATATTATTTGTTTTTCCTGAAGCATATCATATTACACATGTTTTTTAAAAACTCCGGGAAGTATAAATACACACCCTAACATACAACTCCCACCATTCCCACTTGTCGCTTAATTCCCCTCTAAATTGGGCGTGGGTATATGCATGTGTAAAAAGTGTATGTAATTTCTTGCTATGCTCGTCTACTATACAATTAAAAAAATAAAATAATAATAATAATATGTACATAAAATTAATTAGAATTAAGTAATAATATGTTGGAAAATTCAGAATCAATTTCCCTCCTCTGTGTGATGCAAAATAGGGACTTGCGGAAGCGGCCAATGAATAAAGAAAATAGAGAAGAATAGAAGAATGACACACAAAAATTTAATGTGGAAAAACCTCATCAATGTGAGAATGAAACAACCACGAGATTTAGTCCAGAAAATATACCTACTATAGAAAAGTAGGATTACAATAATTGACTCTCTTTTGCAAAGAAGATAACACTCAATCTCATCCAAAAATGATAGAAATACAAACTCTCTATAGTATCCCGTGTTTGGCGCTTTTTATAAAAAAAATTAATTTTGAGGACTCGTGTTTGACGACCTCAAAGTTATAAGATCGTTGGTCTCGTGCTTGACGACCTCAAAGTCATTCTATCCAGGCCTTGTGCTTGGTATTTTTATAAAAAAAATAATTAATTTTGAGGGTCCCGTACTTGACGACCTCAAAATTATAAGATTGAGGACTCTGTGCTTGACGACCTCAATCTATACCTTCGAGGGCCCCGTGCTTGACGACCTCGAAGTCAACCTTTTCAAGCTCTGTACCCGGCGTTTTATAAAAAAAGTTATTTCGAGGACTCCGTGTTTGACGACCTCAATCTATGTTTTCGAGGGTCTCGTGCTTGACGACCTCGAAGTCAACCTTTCCAGGCTCCGTGCCTGGCATTTTTAAGGAAAGTGATTTCAATTTTTGGTGTTGTCGTGCTTGACGACATCCAACAGGAAGTTTGTTATACTATACCCCATAATGGTTTTTAGGGCCTCGACAAAATTAGCGTTCATTTCTTTAATAGTTGCTTATCATGACAACACTCAAACATCAGTTTGTGAAATGTCAGATAAACAACAAATAAAGAGGGACAGTTGTGAACAACCAATTTTGTTCGACCTATTTAAATAGTGAAAAAATAACAATAAAAAGATTTCAAAATAACAAAAAAAAGGCTCAAAAATGTATTATTCAAGTTCCATAACCAACTTTATCTTGACTATTCGATTCATAATTAATTAGAAAAAAAGCATTTTGTTGTTGGGAGTTTTAGAGCAGGTTGAAGAGCAAGGTAAAAGTCCAATTTACTTGGTTGGTTGCAAAAGATAACGAGAATCCTGAACTCATGGTCACAGATATAGAAGGTGTCACTGTTCAAGCCATGGTTTTGGGAGACTAAAGGATACCATTTGTATAGTTAATACAATTCAGATTAGCAACCAAACAAAGAGAAAGGTGGTAAGTTTAGATTAAATTTATGATAAACATTGAGTGCACTATATCAAAAACACAACACTACAAACGGTTATGTGGGTATAGGATACGATTGTCCTTGTGATATGTGGGTATATTGTTGTATTGAATGCACCAATGCAGTCCTACTCCAACAAGTTTCATTCAACCAAATAAAAGACCATTGTTTGCCATGACTCCTATTATCATCACAAAGTATAAGCTGGAGAGCTTGATATAGGATCGGAAGAAGCTTCAAGAATGGTTCCAAATGAATCCTAAAGAATGCAAAGTGATGGCTTTGCTACACTGTTTGAAGACAGGAGGCCAAGGGGTTACAACTACCTGCAAGAAGTTTCACTAATTAGTGACTGAATTAATAGGATGATACCTGTTGCAAAGCAGTAATTGAATAAGGAATTAATGGAGAAAGACAAGCAACATGCACATTACAGTCAAGCCAATAACTGAGGAATCAGAATAGTATGCGCCCAGAAAGGCATCAGTCAAGAGTGACACACAAGAGGCAATCAACAGATGCAAGGCTGACACTTTTTATTTATTTATTTATTTATTTTCAGTTACATACACTGCATAAATGACATTACAACCAAATCAATCATATAATAAATCCTAAGGGAAACCAGCCAGAAATATACATCAGAATTAGCTGCTTGTTGGAGTATTCTGATTTCAGTTATAATCAGCATAATAAGGCAGCATTGATGGCCAGTCTTAAAGGCAAAAATGGAAACAGAGAAATAGAAAGGCTTGGATACGTCGCTAAATCACCTTGGCAATTCAAAAGTTTTATGCTAAGAAATCACACTATTCTATATAAAGTGGAAATAACACATACATGAAAGGGGGGGGAGTCATACATCAACAACCAAAATAGATATCACATATAGCATAGAAAGAAAGAAAGCTATATATCATCCATCTATCTACCACACATAGCAAATCAGATATACATATCATATATACATCTACAACGTCAAGCCGCCTATATATACACAACAAAACTGAAATCAAAGAGGGAAATACATTACACCCCACAACAAATCAGAAAGATACAACAGAGAACTCAGAAAAAACACACATGTATCAACCAGAGGAACATACCTTCACTTACTCTCACATCACATGATAGACGGAGAACACCCACATTCCATATATACTCATATCACTCAAGCAACACACATACACATATTAGAGAGGAACTTTCCAGCTGTCAAACTCACGGATATCGCATATCCAGAGAACATCCATATTTCCTATCCCTTACACACATCACCTAGCCACATAAGATTTGCAATCTTTGCTATCCATACAGCAAATCACATACATAAGGCGAGTAATCATCTATACAGCATTATCTCATAACCAATATCAACACTAAGGACCAAACGGGACATCAAGAAAGAGGGTTTATAGGCAAAGAAAACCAGGATTCGGTCGTAAACCAGAGGCTAAACATCTAAAAGGTAAAACATTTGGTAAGGTATTCATCACATTCATGTATGTAAGGGCATAAGTATGTTATTCATCATGTGATATCACCCATAATACAAATCAAAAGTTCATCAAGCCATGACCAAAGCATGAAATGTAGAGTGTATCTCATATCATTCGGTTGATAGGCAATGTTATAAATCCCTAGGCTCAACTTATGAATATTATATAGAAACGTGTTTCCTTTCCATTCAATTACAGCAGAAATGTTCACATTCATGATTGATAAAAACAAAACATAAAAAAGTCTCATGAGAATCCGAAAATACTTATTAAGGATTTCTAAATAAATTAATGTTCAATCTCATTTTCATAAACATGCAATCCAAGATTGGTTAGCTTTCTTTGAAACGAAGAAGTAGAGTACGTTTTACCATGACAATCGGTGGTTCCTACCGCGGTCTTTACCTCCATTGATACTATCGTCTTCCTCCACCAACTCGGAGCTATCGCTGGAGAGAATGAGAAAAAGGGAGTTAGGGATCCCTATCCCTTTGATCGTGAAGGAAACAGAGAAGATGAAAGGGGATGATGGCCTTGAAGCAACACCATCGCCATTGATGACCTTGCAAGCCGCCGTTGCTGCCTCACGTCGCCGTTGCCACCATTGAAGAAGGAGAAGGATTTAGGGATTTATCCCCTTTCCTTATTTTGAGTCAAAGTGAGAAGAGGGTCGGGTACCCCCTTTAGGCTTAGTTTTTTAAGTTTCTTAATTTTATTTATTCAGCCTTTTATGCGTATATGCTTTATAGTGTAGGAAATCATGCTAATCTACTTCATATGTCATCTATTGTTGAAAATGGTTACATATTTTTATTCAAAATTATGTTCATATTTTCTCACATTAAAGCTATGTCTCAATAATAATAATAATAATTATAGTCAAACTAGTTTTGAATAGAATTTTTATAGTGAGGTTACGATTTATGTCGTATCTTGTTTCTCACTTCGAGCTGAGAACCAGTCGCGGTCACTTGTACTGTTTCTACTATTTATCGAAGTGAAAAGATGGTTAACGACCAATGTCGACTCTTCACTATTTAATTCCCGCTTTAAAAATATTTAAGTTATTTATAAAAAGTGTTTTAATTATTTTTGGGATTCAATAGCGAGGTTACAACTCGTATTGCATCTTTCTCCTTGCTTCGTGCCGAGAGCTGATCGTGGTCACTTGTACTGTTCCTTCTATCTGTCGAAGTGAGAAGAGGGTAAGCAATCAATGTTGACTCTTCGTCTATTAATTACACTTCGATCAATTTCAAACAAAATTTCTATAACTCTTAATTAAACGAATTTTCAACCTTTAGTCAAACCAACAAACGATTTTTCAACCAGAACTACGTAGTCTTGATTTCCTTATTACACCTAGGGATATGTAGGAGCAAGATAAACTCTTGTCAGACACAAAAATAAAAAATAAATATTTCGTTATAAACATTTTAATTTTAATAAATCAAAGGGTATTTAATTCATGCTATTAGTTAGGGTACCGTTTACTTACGGGCAGACGGGGTGCTAATACCTTCCCCGATCTGTAATCGACTCCCGAACTCAAACTCTAACATCGAAAGACCATTTTATCCTAATTTGGGCTCAATTCGAGTTTTCCACGTTTTAACTGCAAAAGACGTGGTGGCAACTCCTCAAGAGGCTGCGTGGCCGAAAATCGGGGCGCGACATCATAATCATCCATGGTTGTAGATTGAACATAATGAGTTTGTTCTCCTCTATTAAGTTGAAAATTTGCAGGAAAACCATGTAGCTTATAACATGTGTCTGTTGTGTGTCTATTCTTCTTGGTCCAAGTACCTCTTCCATATCTACTAGAATTTCCTCTATTAGGAATGCCATTAGTGCTTATGTTGGGTGTGTAAGATCTACCTTGGTATCCTCCTCTCTTGCAATTTATTGAAACATTCATTACCTTTGAGTTAGAGTCATGCCCACACATCTGATTTTCTTGTTGAGTAACAAGAGAGAAAACCTTGCTCATGTTAGGGATTGGTTCCATTAACATAACTTGGGATCTGACTCCACTGTATGCATCATTTAGACCCTTTAGGAATCTTACAACCTTGTTTTCCTCTCTATGCATCTTGATGTCACATAAAGAATCACATGTGCATCTTGGTTCCGGCCTAACAATATCTAATTCATCCCACAATATTTTGAGTTCAGAGAAGTATATTGATATGTTGATATCACCTTGTTTTAAGCTAGCTATGGTATCCTATAAATCTGTTATTCTAAAGAGATTACTTTGAGAGAATCTTTCATAGAGATCTTCCCACACTTTATAGGCTTTGTCTATCCAGAGAGTGCTTTGTGTTATAGAAGGTGTGACTGGTCTGGTTATCCATGAGGTCACAATATTGTTGGCTTTTTCCCAAACCTTGTATGAGGGGTCTGTCTTAATTGGTATTATGATGGATCTGACAACAAATTCCCATTTTTGTTTGGAGATAAGGCTCATATTCATTGACCTTGACCATTGGTGATAATTATCACCATTCAACAATGATGATGCAAGGGGATTGGAGGGTTCTTTGAAGGGTGCACATAATATGGGTTTTTAGAGGGATCCAAACCAGTAAAGGAAGGATTGGGAAGAAGTTGAGTTGTTGAATCAGTTGTAGACATTTGTTGAGTGTAAAAGAGCTCTTAGAGCTCTGATACCATCTAATAAAATGAAGAAATCTTGTGGATGGATTATGTAACACCCCAAATTTATCCTCCTTGAAATTAGGTAACAATCCTGAAGAATGGGGCATACTGCTAGATTCTCGCTTGAGCGAGAGGATCTTGCCCAAGCGAGAGGATCAGTGTTTTGAAATTGGAAATTCTAGGAGTCTCGCCCAAGCGAGGAATGGGTCGCTTGAGCGAGAAAAAGCCTGGGCAGGCTATGAGATTCTCGCTTGAGCAAGAGAATCTCGCCCAGTCGAGAGAGCCCGTGTCTGGAAAATTAAAATATCGTGGGTTTCTCGCCCAAGCGAGATATTCTCGCCCGGGCGAGAGTGCCCAGCTATAAAAGTAAAGAGAGGGTTTCACAAACCCTAATTTTCATTTTCTTTTCTCCTCTTTCACTCCCAATGGCGGCTCCTCATGGATTTCGACTCTTTCCTCCCCCTAAACCTCAAAAACACATCAAAGCCTCTTCCTCTTGCTTCTTAATGGAACATTGGAGAGCTTTGGAGAGGAAAAAGCAACAATGGAGGTTGAAGGAGATGGAGGAAGATGGAGCTCTTTGCGGATCCATGGAGCTTACGCAACCTAAGGTGAGGGAGAAGACCATTGTGGTCTTAGAGTATTTCATAAGAGTCATCATCTCCGATTTCCCTCAAGAATCGGAGCACATTAACTGATAGAAACTCTCTTGGGAGTTTGTGGTCCATGTGAGAGTCTTTATTTTACATAAGGATGTATTAGCCGTAAAAGTGGAGAAAACCGTTTATGAAAGTACAACGCCATATGCCCCTTTATGGTAATACACCGTCATTAAAGATGGTTCTAACGTTAATGTGTATATGATGAGTGATATTTTATGTGTGACTTGTTTATGAATAATGGTATGTTATGGATGGTTGATTTATTATAAACATATATGGGTGTGTTTGTAACAATGAATGTGTGATGAGTTATTAAGGTGTTAAAATGAGATGGGTATGTTGGTAATAAGAATTGTTTGAATGAGTTGTTGATTTGTAAAGGTGGAGATGAGTATGTTTATCGAAGGTGTTATGTGTTATTCCATGATGTTGGAACGATGTGATGCCTTGTGTTTATTGGTGTATGACATTGAGTTGATATTTTGTGCTATGACGAACATGTGATGGAGAATTACTAGACCTGCCCGATGTGGTATGGGGAATTACTCGACTTGCCCGATGTGGTACGGGGATAACTAGACCTGCCCGATGTGGTAGGGAGAATTAACTAGACCTGCCCGATGTGGTATGGAGAAATAACTAGACCTATCCGATGTGGTATAGAGAATTAACTAGACCTGCCCGATGTGGTATGGAGAATGAACTAGACCTCCTGATGTGGTATGGAGAAATAACTAGACCTGCCCGATGTGGTATGGAGAAATAACTAGACCTGCCCGATGTGGTATGGAGAAATAACTAGACCTGCCCGATGTGGTATGGAGAATTAACTAGACCTACCCGATGTGGTATGGAGAATGAACTAGACATACCCGATGTGGTATGGAGAATTAACTAGACCTGTCCGATGCGGTATGGAGAATGAACTAGACCTGCCCGATGTGGTATGGAGGATTATCTAGACCTACTCGATGTGGTAGAGGATTATCTTTGTGGGAAAACTCGGTGAATATGAATGATGAGAAGTGAGTATGTTGAAATGAAATAAATATGCATGCTATAGAATATAAATTATGGGATATATATACTATAGGATGAATATGAATGAGTTTGTTGGATGTAAGAAATACGCACACTATAGAATGTAACACCTCAAATTTCGTCTTCGGAGTGATTGGAAAACTTAGGGTGTTGAGGTGTATGTTTGACCATTCTCTCTTGGACGAGAGGGTCTCGCCTAAGCGAGGGACTCAATGTTTTAAGTTTGAGAAGTATGGGAACCTCGCCCAAGCGAAGAAGTGGTCGTTTGAGCGAAAGTGAAATCTGGAAAAGCTGTCAAATTCTAGCTCGAGATAGAATTTTCGCCCAGGCTAGAGAGGGGCCTTAGCATACTGCCCGATTCTCGCCCGAGCGAGAAATCCGCGCCCGGGCGAGAGCATTCCAGTGTGAAACTTGAAAAATTCGCGAAATTCTCGTCCAAGCGAGCCGTTCTCGCCCGGGCGAGAGCGTCAGAGCTATAAAAGTGAAAAATGGGATCTAGAAACCCTAATCTTCATTTTCTTTCTCCCCCTTTCTCTCCCAACGGTGGCTCCATCCAAATGGACCATTTTCCCCTCCACTAAGCCTCAAAACTCATCAAAACCTTCCTTTTGCTTCATGGTGACACATTTGGAAAAGCTTGGAGGTGAGAAAGCAACATTGGAGGTGAGAAAGCAACAATGGAGGTTGGAGGAGATGAAGGGAGATGTAGCTCTTTTGCGGAGCAACAAAGCTTACACAACCTAAGGTGGGGGAGAAGACCATTGTGGTCTTAAAGTATTTCATTAGAGTCATCTTCTCCGATTTCCCTCAAGAATCGGAGCACGTTAATGGATAGAAACTCATTTGAGTGTTTGTGGTCCATGTGAGAGTCTTTATTTTACATTAGGTTGTATTAGCCATAAAAGTGGAGATATATGTGTGGGAAAACCGTTTATTTAATTAAAACGCCATATGCTCATTTATGGTAATAAACCGTCATGAAAGATGGTTCTAACGTTAATGTGTTATATGATGAAGAATATGTTGTGTGTAGTTTGTTTATGTTAATGGTGTGTTATGAATGTTTGATTTGTTATGAACATACATGGGTATGTTTGTAACAAGGATTGTGAGATGTGTTGTTTAATGGCAAAAAGTAGAAATGGTTATGTTGTGTGATAATGATCATGTGTGAGTTGTTTATTGTTATAAACATATATGAGTGTATTTGTAACAATGATTGTGTGATGAGGTGTTGATTTTTTAAGAGTGGAGATGAGTATGTTTATGAAAATGACTAAGTTGAGAGTTGCTTTATTGTTATGAACATATATGGGTGTGTTTGTGACAATGAAGGTGTTGTGGATTATTTTACGATGAGGAAACAATGAAATACGTTGTGTTTATCGTGTGTATGACATTGATTTGATATTTTGTGTTGTGGTATGAAATGAGATGTAAGGATAAGCCTTTAACTCATGCACTGTGATAGAAAATGTGTGGATTTTCTGATGTGGATAATGAAATGTATTGTGAATCGCTTAGTTGTTATAAGCATATATGGGTATGTTTATAATGACGAGGAGTGCATTTACTGTTTATGTATTGGTGGAATGCCAATGGAAATAAAACTCGGAATAAAGCAATTAATTGTAGATCACTTTGTAGTTATAAGCATATATGGATATGTTTGTAATGTTGTCGGGTGCATTTACTATTTATGTATTGGTGGAGTGCCAATGGAAATAAAACTCGGAATAAAGCAATGAATTGTTGATCACTTTGTAGTTATAAGCATATATGGATATGTTTGTAATGATGTTGTAACGACCCGATTTCTACCCTTGAAATTTTTTTCATTCATTTTAATTCCCTCTTACATACAGTCATCATCCTACTTAAAACCTTCAGGAATCATTCCTTAAAATACTCTTTACACCTATTATATTATCATATAATTTAAATTGCGGAAAGAGTATTTTAAGGAATGATTCATGAAGGTTTTAAGTAGGATGATGACTGTATGTAAGAGGGAATTAAAATGAATGAAAAAATTTCAAGGGTAGAAATCGGGTCGTTACAACATGGTATCAGAGCATAGTTAATCCTGCGGCCTAGGATATGGCCTTACATGCTTCTTTGTGATCTTTATGAGCTTGAACTGCTTGGTTAACATTGACGGTTGTGTGTTTATGTGATGCTTGTCTGGTTATAAAATTAGTCTACTGACAAGTACGTGAGTGCAGGTACGCATGGCTGAAAGAGGAAGAGAAACGAGCCAGAATACTTCCGATGATCTCTTGGCACAGATGTTAGAGGTGCTTCAGGGCATGAATGAAAACTTACGAAATTTGAATCGAAGCGTGGCTCCAGGTCCAGGCTCTCTGTCCCAAGCTGGATCGGAGACCTAATGTCATGCATGCTGGGGAGGCAAGGGACCACGGTCGGATGGTTACCCCAAGTGGCGCAGGGACATCGGATGTTGATGATCCGGCGAGTGGTAAACGTATGGTAACAGGTATTCCTTGTTTAGTGTTGTTGATTCGAGAGCGACACACTCCCTTATATATGATAAATGTGAAAATCGGCTGAAATTGTAAACTGAGTCATTACTTCCGACTTGGTCGCGTCGACCCCAATCTTTGTGCTGGTGGTGGTGTCGACGTTTATGTTCTAGTGTCCGATTGTGGTAAATGGTGTGATATTTACCGTAGATTCAGTCTGCTTGTCGTTATCCCAGTTAGATATAATTTTGGGGATGGACTAATTGTCAGCAAATCATGTTGTGATTGAATAGTGCTGACAAGGTTGTGGCGGTTAGGGATCTGTGCGAGATCGCTGACCAGGCTAGTGGTTTGGTGCCAGTGTCGGCTAAGAGAGTCAGGACCCTCCTTCGAAAAAGGGATCGGTATTCATTCAGTAAATGTCACAAGAGGATATTTAAGAACTCGTTAGTATTTCGAGATGTTAAGATTTGAAAGAACTATTTATTTTGTCTTGGAAAGTGGACTTTCGTCTATGAATGATTGACTTTTATAATAAGTATACTGACAAGAAAAATGTTTAAGTCGGGGATACTTGTTTTCTCTTATGAGTTGTTAAAGGTTAATTCCCTTTGTTGGCCTTAGCGTGTATGCGCACACTAAGAGGTGAAACTCATATTTCGAAAATGAAATAGAGGTTGGATAAATTACCTAAAGGTCCTTGCGACTAATGTGTTTACATGGATGTTGACTAATCAGATGTGTTATCATTTTGAGGTGACCTATGGTTGGTACCCCAAAATCGATTAAGTATGAAAAAAATTATTTTTGATTCTTGTGTATGAAGCTTTTGGTCTATGAAATTTATTTTTTTGTTAAAGATGAGTACCCGCCGTAACAAATGTATATTGGTATTGAACACCAAGCTATGTGCGGGGATGTTGAACCTCAAAAAAAAAAAAAAAAAAAAAAAAAAAAACTTATTTTGGATCGGGAGTGTCTCAGTGTACGGTTGGGGTAAATGGTAGAACCTTTACTATAGTGTTGATATGCGCGATGATGTCTCAGTTGGATTTAATCCTGGAAATGGACTAGCAATCAGCAAATTGTGTTATGTTTAACTGTGTGTACTTGTTGAGGTGAAGAATTAAAATCTAGTTGCATTGATATGTATATGGGTGCAAAAGGGTAAGACTTATAATGATAGTCGAGAAAAGAGGCTAGTTAAGTTACTTACCCCGCCAATGTGATGAATGCAATGGAATAGACATGAAACTTTTGGTCTCGAATGACCGGTTCTTTTGCGGTAGGACATTGGCAACGCATGAAATAGTGGTGGTGATCCGAAATTGTCTGCGTTTAATGTGTACCGGCAAAAGTTGTTGTTGTTTCGTGAACGTCAGTAATTGCGGTGTATGGGTGTGGTGTAACCATATGAGAGAAGAAGTTTTGGGTTGTGTCGAAATGAGCGTGCGAACCTTGTTTCACGACGTGGTTGCCATGAGTCGTGGATTCAAACCGCTTTCGAAAATCATTTTTGGGAAAACTTAGCTTGTGCCTAAGTAATGATTTAGTATCATGTTGGAGAATTCCAAAATTTTAGCAACCATATCGGAATAAGTATGAGGTTGTTAAAAGTTTAGTGATATGAGACGCCCATGTATTTCTGGACATAATGCGAGTGGGTTAATAAGTTTATATTTACTAACGGAATAGGGGTGACCAAACCGAACGCAAGTTGTAGGTTTGAGTGTTGGTCGACTTGTGCTTGCCGATTGGTAACAAAATACCTAGTTTTGGTGTGAATCAATGGTTTTATGGTTTCAGTGGAGGCTAGAAATCGGTAATTTCTTTAGACGATAAGATTTGATGGTAGAAATATTTTATGTAATTAGACAATTACTGGATAGTTTGATTGTGTACAATGGATGAGACACTAAGAATTCTATTGTGTAAGTATTTTGTGGATCTAGTAAAATGAAATTGTGCTAGAGTCTCGAGTGGAGATGAGACTAGCTAGTGTATGATGAATGTTAAAAGATGCATTTAGATAGATATGGGATCAGGAGTTCCCCATTCGCTGAAGTTCGAAAGTGTTATTGGGATTCTTAACGTATGTTAGGATTGATAGATGGATAGGTGTTAGAGATCTATGGTTCTTGATGGATATAAGAAAAAAATCTTTAGTCTGAATTATGGATTAGTTCCCATGGCACTCGAGTTATTAAAGGCTGAGATCTTAACATTTGAACATTGAGAGTTAGTTCATGAATTGGTTTGGTGATATCATGATTTAGTGGTGTATGCCCTTAGTGACTGATTAAGTAATCTTAATGGATTAGAGAATCGAATTGTGATTTTGGTTGAATATTCTTGTGCCTAAGGTCTAGGTGATGATTTTATTTTCCGAGGTATGTTTAATTTTCGGGGACGAAAATTCTTATAAGAGGGGGAGGATTGTAACACCCCAAATTTTAATCTTTAAAAATATAGTATCAGTCCTGGAAGCCTCGCTTGATCGAGAGATTCTCGCCTGAGCGAAAAAGGATCAGCTGGGAGGGTGAAATCCTGGACGAGGATTCTCGCGTGGGCGAGAAATGGCAATTTTGGGTTGTTGACACAGTGTAATCGATTACACTCTGCTGGTAATCGATTACACTCTGCTGGTAATCGATTACACTCTTCTGGTAATCGATTACATCGTATTAAAAGCATCAGATATGTGCATCTGACACAGTGTAATCGATTACACATTTCTGGTAATCGATTACACATTGCTGGTAATCGATTACACATTTCTGGTAATCGATTACACATTGCTGGTAATCGATTACACATTGCTGGTAATCGATTACATCGTATTAAAAGCATAAGATATTTGCATCTGACACAGTGTAATCGATTACACACTCCTGGTAATCGATTACACACTCCTGGTAATCGATTACATCGTATTAAAAGAATCAGATATGCGTATTTTTCACGTTGTAATCGATTCACCATGTTGGTAATCGATTACAACCCGACGACACCTCTTTAAAACAGAAACCCAAACACATTTTAGGGTGAAAACTTCGAAGAGAAGAGAGAGAGGAGAGCTTTTCAAGAGCAAGGAGCCTTAGGACTCATCTGAGAGCTTGAGAAGAGGTAAACCTCTTGTTCCTAGCTCTTCTTCTTCCTCTCTAACTTGTTTTGGGTATGTTGGATTTATTTTCAAAACATGAGAAACCGTGGAAACTCATCCTTTAGAGTTATGGTTCGTTTTATGTTGTTTTTATCTTGTGAACTCTTGGTTTAGAGATAGTATCTCAAGAATGGAAAGGGTTGTGGGTTGATTCATGAAAACCCCAAAAACCCCAAAAGTGAAAATGTGGTAAAAGGAGAGAATGAGTAAAATGTTAGAGGTAGAAGATGAGTTTACCCCCAAATATTGAAATATGAGATTATGCATGTTTTAGATGGTTGAATATTGATGATGAATATTTTGTATGATTAAATGATGCAATATAAGTTGTTTATGTGATATTTGGAATAAATGACTAACATTGTGTGATGTGGTGAGATGAAGGGAGATGTGGCTTTTTGCGGAGCAACTGAGCTTACGTAACCTAAGGTGAGGGAGAAGACCATTGTGGTCTTAGAGTATTTCATTAGAGTCATCATCTCCGATTTCCCTCAAGAATCGGAGCATATTAACGGATAGAAACTCTCTTGGGAGTTTGTGGTCCATGTGAGAGTCTATATTTTACATGAGGATGTATTAGCCATAAAAGTGGAGATATATGTGTGGGGAAAACCGTTTAGTTGAGTAAAACGCTATATGCTCATTTATGGTAATACACCGTCATTAAAGATGGTTCTAACGTTAATGTGTATATGATGAAGAATATGTTATGCATGGTTTGTTTCTGATAATGGTTATGTTGTGTGATAATGATGGTGTGTGAGATATTTATGGTCATAAGCATAAATGAGTATGTTGTAAGTGGTTGATTGTTATAAACATGTATGGGTGGATTGTACCAATGAATGTGTGATGAGTTGTGAATGTGTGATGAGTTGTGAATGTGTCAAAATGGATATGAGTATGTTTATCAAAATGAGTATGTTGTGAGTGATTGATTGTTATAAACATGTATAAGTGTGTTGTAACAATGAATGTGATGAGCTGTGAATGTGTTAAAATGGATAAAGGTATGTTTGTGACAATGAAGGTGTTGTATGTTATTTATGGTGATAAAATAATGAGATGCCTTGTGTTGACGGTGTATGACATGGATGTGAGTGTAATGTGGAAACTCGACCTGCCCGATGAGGTATGATGATTATTTGTACGGTGCAGAATTGTTGAATGAGATCAAGGGTAAATTATTATGGAATGTGAAGGATGTGAAAAGTGTATACTCGGAATGAAAATCATATGCATGCCATAGGATATATATTATGGGATGTATATCCTATAGGATGAATATGGATAATACGCGATGAATAAGTATGCACACTATAGAACACATATAGTATGGGATGTATGTGTACTATAGGGTGAATATGGATAAAATGCGATGAATAAGCATGCACACTATAGAACACATATAGTATGGGATGTATGTGTACTATAGGGTGAATATGGATAAAATGCGATGAATAAGTATGCACACTATAGAACACATATAGTATGGGATGTATGTGTACTATAGGGTGAATATGGATAAAATGCGATGAATAAGTATGCACACTATAGAACACATATAGTATGGGATATATGTGTACTATAGGATGAATATGGATAATACGCGATAAATAAATATGCACACTATAGAACACATATAGTATGGGATGTATGTGTACTATAGGGTGAATATGGATAAAATGCGATGAATAAGTATGCACACTATAGAACACATATAGTATGGGATGTATGTGTACTATAGGGTGAATATGGATAAAATGCGATGAATAAGCATGCACACTATAGAACACATATAGTATGGGATATATGTGTACTATAGGGTGAATATGGATAATATGTGTTGATTGATATATACATATCATGATTGATGTTAGATGTGTGGTTTTAATACTTTAATGTCATTACTCCATGTAAATCCACGCTACGGTCGCCGTAGTTGGTTCTTACTCCCTCTGTCTTTCCTTGTATGTGTTGTATATTTGGGTTCAGGTTGTGGAGTTAGCGCATTGGACGCTTGCGGAGAAGAGTACATGATAGAGTAGTGGATAATATGGAATTGACATGTTATATGATAAATATTTGTAATATGAAGAACATGTTAAAGTGAATCCATGTATAAACAACTTTCTTGTAAGTGTATAATGAAGTGAATCTAATGTTTGTATTCAAGGTAATTTTGAGAAAGTTTAATTGTATAAAAGATGTATTTGAACGGAAGTGTAATGACATGCTTTTGAAATGAAAGGGGTTTGAAATATTTCCGCCTTGTAAATTTATAATCAATCAAGTTTCCAAACTGTCCGAGTAATGTCTTTCAAAAGTAATCACTGCACTTTCACGAATAAGGATTTTTAAAAGAGGATTTTCGAGTTATGAAAATCGGGTCCTTACAGATGTCGGGTGCATTTACTGTTTATGTATTGGTAGAGTGCCAATGGAAATAAAACTCGGAATAAAGCAATGAATTGTAGATCACTTTGTAGTTATAAGCATATATGGATATGTTTGTAATGATGTCGGGTGCATTTACTGTTTATGTATTGGTAGAGTGCCAATGAAAATAAAACTCGGAATAAAGCAATGAATTGTAGATCACTTTGTAGTTATAAGCATATATGGATATATTTGTAATGATGTCAGGTGCATTGACTGTTTATGTATTGGTGAAGTGTCAATGGAAATAAAACTCGGAATAAAGCAATGAATTGTAGATCACTTTGTAGTTATAAGCATATATGGATATGTTTGTAATGATGTCGGGTGCATTTACTGTTTAAGTATTGGTAGAGTGCCAATGGAAATAAAACTCAGAATAAAGCAATGAATTGTAGATCACATTGTAGTTATAAGCATATATGTATATGTTTGTAATGATGTCGGGTGCATTTACTGTTTATGTATTGGTGGAGTGTCAATGGAAATAATACTCGGAATAAAGCAATGAATTGTAGATCACTTTGTAGTTATAAGCATATATGGATATGTTTATAATGATGTCGGGTGCATTTACTGTTTATGTATTGGTGGAGTCCCAATGGAAATAAAACTCGGAACAAAGCAATGAATTGTAGATCACTTTGTAGTTATAAGCATATATGGATATGTTTGTAATGATGTCCAGTGCATTTACTGTTTATTTATTGGTGGAGTGCCAATGGAAATAAAACTCGGAATAAAGAAATGAATTGTAAATCACTTAGCAGTTACAAGCATACCTGGATATGTTTGTAATGATGTCGGGTGCATTTACCGTTTATGTATTGGTGGAGTGCCAATGGAAATAAAATTCGTTTTAGCCGACCAGGATGGGTTAGCGACTTTAGCTCAAGTTATGTGGCACGATTACTTAAAAAAAAAATGGGACTACCTTATGTAACACCCCAAATTTTAAGTCTTTAAAATTATAGTATCAGTCCTCGGATCCTCGCTTGAGCGAGAAAGGTTCACCTGGGAGGGTGAAATCCTGGGCTATACTTGGCAATTTTGGGTAATATAATCAATTACACAGTCCTGGTAATCGATTACATGATGAATAGCATCAGATATGTACATCTGACACAATGTAATCGATTACACCATGTTGGTAATCGATTACATCATGACAATGCCTCTGTAATTTACACTGTGTAATCGATTACACACTTCTGGTAATCGATTACATCGTATTAATGTAATCGATTACACCATGTTGGTAATCGATTACATCGCGACGATGGCTCTGTAATTTACACTGTGTAATCGATTACACTATACTTGTAATCGATTACACTTATCGCTGTGTCTATAAAATAGAAACCCAAAACACATTTTAGGGTTAGAACTTTGAAGAGAAGTGAGAGAAGAGAGCTTTTCAAGAGCAAAGAGCCTTAGGATTCATCTTAGAGCTTGAGAAGAGGTAAACCTCTTGTTCCTAACTCTTCTTCTTCCTCTCTAACTTGTTTTGGGTATGTTGGATTCATTTTCAAAATAATGGAAACTATGGAAACTCATCTTTTCGAGTTATGGTTCGTTTTATGTTGTTTCTATCTTGTAAACTCTTGGTTTAGAGTTAGTATTTCAAGAAATGGAAAGGTTTGGTGGTTGATTCATGAAAACCCCAAAACCCTAAAGTGAAAATGAGGTTAAAGAGGAAAATGAGTAAAATGCTAGAGGTAGAAGATGAATAAGCTTTCTGATGTTGTTATATGAGATGAACATGTATGTTTTGATATTTAGAAACTTGAATTGAAGTAGTTTTGGAAATATTGAGAATACATGAATCCCTTGTGTATTTGATGATGAAATACGAGTTATTTATGTGTTATTTTGAATAAATGACTAACATCATTGTTATTGGTGATAATGAGGAAAGATCCTAAGGTTGGAGGAAATCGCGGAGGAGACTTTTAAAGTTACTCGGAACTGATCTCCAACGCTCACTGAGGTAAGGGATAAGTTTTTTCTAAATCATACTAGCTGATATGAATGAGGTATGTGAAAGAGGTAATGGTTTAAAATAATACGTCTGTAATTTATGCATTATATTGGAAAATGCGTGATTTTACTGTTATGGAAAAAGAAGGAAACATTTATTGGGGGAGTCCCAATGGAAATAAGACTCGGAAACATTTATTGGGGGAGTCCCAATGGAAATAAGACTCAGAAACATTTATTGGGGGAGTCCCAATGGAAATAAGACTCGAAATCATTTATTGGGGGAGTACCAATGGAAATATGACTCAAAACGAATTCAATCTATTTGGGGGAGTACCAAAGGAAATATGACTCAAAAATGAATTCAATCTATTTGGGGGAGTACCAAAGGAAACATGACTCAAAAACGAATTCAATCTATTTGGGGGAGTACCAAAGAAAATATGACTCATAATGAATTCAATCTTATTGGGGGAGAACCAATGGAAAGATGACTCAATAAAAGTAACATTATTGGGGGAGAACCAATGGAAATATGACTCAATAAAAGTAACATTATTGGGGGAGAACCAATGGAAAGATGACTCGATAAAAGTAACATTATTGGGGGAGAACCAATGGAAAGATGACTCAATGAAAGTAATATTATTGGGGGAGAACCAATGGAAAGATGACTCAATGAAAGTAATATTATTGGGGGAGAACCAATGGAAAGATGACTCAAATGAAAGTAATATTATTGGGGGAGTACCAATGGAAATATGACTCAAAATGAAAGTCATATGCATGCTATAGGGTATATAGTATGGGATATATATTCTATAGGGTGAATATGAATGACGAGAAATGTGAATGTCACATGAATGTCGTATGCATGCTATAGGATATATAGTATGGGATATATATTCTATAGGGTGAATATGAGCGATAAAAAGGAAGATGTTGAGAAAGAAAGTAATATACATGCTATAGGATATATATTATGGGATATATATGTTATAGGGTGGATATGAATAACGAGACCGATGATGTTTCGAATGAACGTAATATGCATACTATAGAATATATATTATGGGATATATATACTATAGGATGAATATGAGTAAAGTGGAAATTAAAGGAAGATGATTTGAATGTTTATAATTCCGTATGTGTGTTTATGAATTACATTAAAGCTTGATTGTATTTGAATGTGGATTATCATGTGATGTTAGTTTCGAACTAATGACTTACTCCATGTGTTTTGTGTGTTGTTATGATAATCCCATTGTAGGTAAATGAAGGATTTTGATGAGGAAGCTCACTTAGGGAGATTTTGTGTTTATCAATTTGTTCGTCTTTGTTGCTACTTGACATTGTAGTTGAATTGATGACATCTTGAGATAAATGTAATCTGATTAGGATAATACAGAGATTTGTAGTATGGACTTTATAACTCCGGAAAACCCACAACTGGTTGTATGTGGTAATTGCTATTTGAATGAATTATGTTTTTCCGCAACATAACTTTGTATGATAATACAATGGGGTAAAGAGTATTTTCAAAGAGTGTTTCATGAGGGTTTTTAAGTAAGGTGATAGATGTATGTAAGAGAAGATTAAAATAAATGAGAAAAAAATTTCAAAGGTAGAAAATCGGGTCATTACACCTTACAATGGATAAGCATGCTATAGAATATATATTATGAGATATATATACTATAGGGTGAATATGGATATTTTGAAAAGGAAAGTGATTTGGAATTGATGAATATGCATGCTATAGAATATATATTATGGGATATATATACTATAGGGTGAATATGGATATTTTGAAAGGGAAAGTGATTTGGAATGGATGAATATGCATGCTATAGAATATATATTATGGGATATATATATACTATAGGGTGAATATGGATAAGATGGAAAGAGGATATGAATGATTATATTCATGTACTTATGAAATGTGTTCCTCTTCAATGTTTAATTATTATGTGGTGATTTTGATAATGATTGAGTATGAATGAATGGTATGTTGTATAGATTTGAATGAGTTGCCCAAGTGAGGTATGATGAGTATACTAATTGGATATATGAACCTTAGGTGGTACAATGTGTTGATTGGTATATGTTTAATATGATTGATGTTAGACATTGGATATGTTTAATACTTTAAATGTTATTACTCCATATAATTCCACGCTACGGTCGCCGTAGTTGGTTCTTACTCCTTCTATCTCTTCTTGTATGTGTTGTATATTTGAGTTCAGGTTGTGGCTGTAACGCAATGGACGCTCATGGAGAAGAGTACAAGTAGAGTGTTTACTTTATGTATTCAATATGGTATATGGTTTATGTATGTAATATGAGATCGATTAAGGATTGTAATCGAAGTATTTTTTATTTATGAAAATCGGGTCCTTACATAGAACATTTATATTATGGGATATATGTGTACTATAGGGTGAATATAGATAATATGTGATGAATAAATATGCACACTATAGAACATATATAGTATGGGATATATGTGTACTATAGGGTGAATATGGATAATGTATGTTGATTGGTATATGTTTATCATGAATGATGTTCTATGGTCGCCGTAGTTGGTTCTTACTCCCTCTGTCTTTCCTTGTATGTGTTGCGTATTTGAATTCAGGTCGTGGCGGTAGCGCATCGGACGATTGTGGAGAAGAGTACATGGTAGAGTAGGGCTTTATGTGATCGATACGTTATATGATAAATGTTTGTAATATGAAGAACATGTTAAAGTGAAATTATGTATAGGTAACTTGCTCCTAAATGTATAATGAAGATGATTTAATGTTTGTATTAAAAGTGTTCCTTAAGAACGGATAATTGTTTAGATTATGTATTTGAAAGGAAGTGCAATAACATGCTTCTGAAAAGAAATGTATTTGGAATATTTCCGCCTTGTAATTTATAAATGTATTCACTCAAGTTTCCAAAACGTTCAGGTAATGTCTTTCAAAAGTAATCACTTCACTTTCATGAATAAGGTTTTAAAAAGAATTTTCGGGTTATGAAAATCGGGTCCTTACATATTAGCAATCCAAAGAGAAAAGATAAACAACAAATGGAAAAATATTCTTGACATTTTTATTGAATAAGAGATATAATCATTCTCTTGAGAAGAATTAGAAAGTCATATTTACAATGAACACCTAGAGCAATATGTATACAAAGAAAGAAAGCAAAACCTAACTAACTAACTGATTTAGACACATGTTAAATATGTCAAATACACAAATACAAAACATGAGGAAAACAATGATGTTGTGGAGAATGCAATTGAGATTTGCCATTGGGCCTTGGTCATGGCTAGCTTGGACACGACCTGATGCATTGGTGTAGGTCATCCTAAAGCCTGGTGCAAAGATGTAGGTCACGTTCAGAACAGGGCCATATGCAAAGGCATCCCCGGTTAGAAATGTTTGGGTTGGGGCATGGGATTTTTGACCTATTTCAAAATTCTAGGTCAGCCTTTGTGAAGGAAATGCTTGCCTGATGCAGGATCCTCGGTCAGCTTTGATACAGGATTCTCTGTCAGCTTTGGCGCAGAGGATGCTTGGCTTGGTGCAGGAATGTTGGTCAGCCTTGAACATTTTGGTTTAGTCTCCTCGGTCAGCTTGGTGCAAGATGGTTAAGTCATGATGCAGAGGACCTTTGATACAACTTGGAGATAACAATAAACAAGAACAACATGAATCTTTACTTAGTTCTTCGGGAGTTATTTAACTTGTATAGGAAGGTTCTAATGAACAAAGAGAATGTGAGTTGTAGGACAAAGAAGATGAAGTAGTGAGAGGATAGAGGATAGAGAAAATAAAATATTCTTAATTTTTAATTTTTTGAATAGTAACTTACTAAAATACCATTATCATCACTACTCATTTCAACATAGTGTTATGAGTAGTTTTTATCCAACTTTTATGGTACATGATGCTAACTTGTACCTAACTAAAAAATAGGGTTAACAAGGTTAATTAACAATATATATGTTATCCTTTTATATTACATGCATTGCAAGTATTTATGTCGATTTGATAATGTGGGTGGCGATTTCAACTTACTATAACCTAGGATAAATATGTATTCTGATCAATTATTACTGAATTTAAAATTTGACTCATTTAAATTTAGATCTTCCCTAACTAAGATACGTGTCATTCCAATAGCACCGATTTTTGTTACCCAGAAATAGTGACAATATCATCTACCTATAGATGATATGTTAAAATATAATATAGTTGATAGAAATATAAAAACTCCGAAAAAATACATGATTCTTTCTTTATTTGATTTAATAATACAATTTAAATTTTGTTACAAAGTAAATGTATTATTCATTATTTATAAGCTCTCACCATAAAAATCTTTTACTCTCACATTATATAGCTTCTTCTTCTTCTAGTATTACATGTCTCCTCATTAAGACAAATTTAGACATGGTAGACTGAACTTGTAGAGAATAGTTGGAATATTAATAGGAATTATCCCAGCTGCTTTGAATTTAACCAAGTCCTTCTCAATGCTCACTTTGGTAATAGGAATTTCAATTATTACTTTCAAATGAACTCCTTCGAAGCTAGATATACTATTGTTTGTGATGATACCTGTTATGGTGGGGTTGAACTTCAATGTTACATCTTTTATTTTATAAGTGCAAGCATTTTCTAGGTTGATAGTGAATTTGCTAGTGGAGTTGTCAAAGGTGTAGTTAGTTGCACCTTGAGGAAGAATCCCTCTTGGAATATTGAATTCTTCAAGGAAATCATATGGGCTTGAAGTGGAATTGTCGGTAGAGAGTGATGGGGTTGTGAAGAAGGTTAACATCAATATGATGGAGCATAAGATTGAGATTGAAGAGAGAGAATTTGCTTGAAACTTTACGCCCATTGATCTTTATTTTCTCTTTATCTTTTGGAAATATAATCAATTGAAGCTGGTGATATGATTGATAATAATGGGTGTTTTTCACTAGTTATCCAACACACATATTTATATTTAAAATGTGTGATGATACTTGAATATAAATAAATTTAATAATTTTTTTTTTGGATATAATTATAATAAAAAAATTTATATTCTATATGTTATAAAAATACAGTTAATTAGAAATGGAAAGTGATCAAGAGAAGGAAAAAGTACAACAAACTATTAACTACTAAAAATTAGTATATACAGAATACAATTTTCTTAAGTTAATAGGAATATTCCTACTTAACTTTCAGTTTGATACTTTTTATGTGTCACTTTTAGAAGTTCAAGAGTGTGTTATATTTAATTTCATGTTTACTATTATTAAATAGTAACAAACGAACATTATATCTTCATACTAAATCCTCCTATTTATATTTCTACCAAGAAAAATTGACGTATGTTATTTGTAAATCAATGATTAATAAAAAATTATTTCATTGTGACATATGTCATCCTAAATCATTAAAATAAATAAATTTTATTTAATAAACAAATAGTTTTGGATATAATTATAATAAGAAATTATATTCTATGTATTAAAAACACATAAGAAATATTTATTCTGCACAATTAAGAATACAAATGCACAATTAAGAATACAAGTATTATATATATATTCTTATGGTTAAAACACACATGCTACTTGGATAAATTAAATCCTCACATAAGAAATTATATTTTTGGAAATAATTATATTAAGAAAATATAATTATATTTTTGGATATAAATATGATTATAAATTATATTCTATATGTATAAAAAACAAATAAGGAAACACAATATTAAAACACATAACAAATATTTTTGCTCTTATTATTGAAAACACATATTTAATTTCATGTTTACTCTTATTAAAGAGTACCAAACTAACAATATATCATCATACCAAAACCTGCTATTAATCATTTTACCCAAAAAATTGATATATATTATTTATAAATCAATCATTAACAAAAAAAAAAACTATTTGATTGTGACATATGTCATCCTAAATCATAACATAGATAAATTTTATTTAATAACAAAAATATTTGTGGATAAAATTATAATAAGAAATTATATTATATATGTATTAAAAACACATAAGCATACAAGTATATAAAAACACAGAAGAAATATTTTTGCCGCGCGGAAAATAATACACGTATTATATTATATTATATTACATTATATTTTATTATATATATATATATATATTCATAAGATTAGAACACACATGTCAAATACTCACAAAGAAGTTATATTTTTGAATATAATTATATTAAGAAACTAGCAAAATACCTGTGTATTTGCACGGGTCGGTATTTTATGTTGTATGATTAAGAACACACAACACACAATACATGTTTTCATATGGTTATTAAGAATACAAAAACTGTTTGTGCATTTGAATGATTAAAGCACACATATTACATGTGCATTCGTAAACACATGTTACCCGTAAACTTTTGTAACTTTTTGATTGATTTTCATACTCAATAGTCTATATATTTGGTTAACTAATAAATACAATAAAAACTTGTATTGTTCATTCTTAATATAGACATGTACATATAGAAAACTTATATATTTGTTAATATAACTTGTTGATATTTTCTTTTATTTTCACAATATTATTTCTTATTAGTTGTTAGTATAATTGATTTATTATTTTATATTTTTTAAAAGTATACAAAATGGGACATTATAATTAATTATTTAGATTTTTGTTTCAAAATAAATATGTGTTTAATCATTTAGTATGACAAAGAAATGAGAAATGATTAATAGAAATTAATATAAATGAATATATAAAAAATGTGGATAATAATAAGATCATAAGATTACTAATCAGAGTATGAGATATTAATATAATTTTTTTCACAATATTATAAGGAATGCGAATAATAGGATAATATGATTGCTAATCAGAATATGAGTGGGAAAATTAAGTTATATAAGAGTTGAATTAGGGAAATAAAGGAAGATTTTTGGAGGGAAAAAGAATATGAGAATAAATGTGTATAATAATATTTTTATGAAATCATGAATGACCATTAAGTATAATAATTACATTCATTCTAATTGAATTATTCATGAATATTGCGTTATGGTAATGGTGATAAATGATGATTAATTGTTGAGTATAATTTTAAAAATATGTACCTGATGATTAATATAAATGAATATATAATAAATGTGCATAATAATAAGATAATATGATTGTTAATCAGAGTATGAGACATTAATAGGATTGCTTTCACAATGTTATAAGAATTTAAAGCCCTAGTTATAAGAATTGATTTTGGGAAAATGAAGAAAGATAAGAATTGATTTAGGGAGGAATATATAAGGAATGTGGATAATATGATAATAGGATTGCTAATCAGAATATGAGATATCAATATGATTGCTTTCACATTATTATAAGAATTTAAAGCTCCACTTATAATAAGAATTGATTTAGGGAAATTAATTGATGGTTATAATTTTAAACATATGTAGCTGATGATTAATAGAAATTAATATAAATAAATATATATGGAATGTGTATAATGTAAGAACCCAAATTATACCCTAAAATTTTTCGTCCTTTTATTTTCTTAACATACATACACTACTAACTAATTTTCCATAAATTACCCCAAGGATTTTCTTCCTCATTATAATCATAATTCACGTTTCATATTAGCGAGTATTCTACCCAAGCTATTTGGGGTTCGAAACACATAAACATCATATATCAATTTCAAAAGGAGGACTCCGTCCCCGCATACACTTCAATCACACATCAAGTCCCTAGAAACAGGGTTACATGCCAATTAGTTCAAGCAATAGGTACAAGTACGTGCATAATACAAAACAACACTTTAGTATTCCTATTACAACAATGTTCAGAAAGCTAAACTACGGCATCATTCGAATCCACTAATCCCTAGCTCGACCTGTACACCGGTTATCACAAGAAACAACATCAAGAAAACATAAGGGAGTAAGACATCAAGTTATATAATCAATAATGTATAATTGGAATAGGATAATTATAATACAAACATATACATCTCTACATGATTCTATTAGTAACATAATGCAACCGTTAAGGTATACTAAACTATCGTTCCACCAATTACCAACCGCATTTAATAGTAATTATCCATTACCACATAGGGTAAGTCAAAGCCACGAAGGCTAATCAATACCACATAGGGCAAGTCAACGCCACGAAGGCTAATCAATACCACATAGGGCAAGTCAACGCCACGAAGGCTATTCAATACCACATAGGGCAAGTCAACGCCACGAAGGCTATTCAATACCACATAGGGCAAGTCAACGCCACGAAGTGTAACGACCCAAATTCTACCCTTGAAAATTTTTCATTTATTTTAATCCTTTCTTACATACAGTCGTCACCTTCATTAAAAACTCTAAAGTATATTTCTTTGAAAATACTCTTTACCCTATTATATTATCATACAAATTTATGTTGCGGAAAAACATAATTCATTCAGATAGCCTTTATCACATACGTCCAGTTATGGGTTTTCCAGAGTTATAACGTCCATAACTGCATGTCACCATATTATCCTAATCAGATTACATTTATCCCAAAATACTATCAAATCAACTACAATATCAAATAGCAATAAAGACAATCGAGTAAATAAACACAAAAGCTTCCTAATTGAGCTTCATCCTCAAAATCCTTCATTTACCTACAATAGGATTATCATAAACAACACACAAAACAAAAGGGAGTAAGTCATTAGTTCAAAACTAACATCACACGATAATCCACATTTCAAATACAATTAAGCATTGATATAAATCATAACCACAAATAAATAAATGTAAACGTTCATATATTCTTTCTTTCATTTCCACGTTATTCATATTCGTCCTATAGTATATATATCCCATAATATATATTCTATAGCACGCCTACTACGTTCCTTCGAAACCTCATACTTCTCATCATTCATATCCACCCTATAGAATATATATCTCATACAATATACTCTATAGAATGCATACGACTTTCATTGTGACATTCTCAGTTCTCATCCTTCATATTCACCTTATAGAATATATATCCCATACTATATATCCTATAACATGCATATGACTTTCATTGTTCACATCTTCCACTTTATCATCCATATTCACCCTATAGAATATATATCTCATACTATATATCCTATAGCATGCATATTCGTTTATCTCAAATCTTTTTGTCTCATTGCTTATTCTCGCCATCAGGCTTACTCTTTACCTCCTCCGGTTCTACCACATCGGGTATGTAATTTCTCAATGATCCACTACCACTTCGGGTTGGCAATTTCCCTTAATGATCCACTACCACTTCGGGTAGGTCATATACAATACCACATAGGGCAAGTCATACACAATACCACATAGGGCAAGTCATACGCAATACCACATAGGGCAAGTCATACACAATACCACATAGGGCAAGTCATACGCAATACCACATAGGGCAAGTCATACACAATACCACATAGGGCAAGTCATACGCAATACCACATAGGGCAAGTCATACACAATACCACATAGGGCAAGTCATACACAATACCACATAGGGCAAGTCATACGCAATACCACATAGGGCAAGTCATACACAATACCACATAGGGCAAGTCATACACAATACCACATAGGGCAAGTCATACGCAATACCACATAGGGCAAGTCATACACAATACCACATAGGGCAAGTCATACGCAATACCACATAGGGCAAGTCATACACAATACCACATAGGGCAAGTCATACGCAATACCACATAGGGCAAGTCATACACAATACCACATAGGGCAAGTCATACGCAATACCACATAGGGCAAGTCATACACAATACTTCACTACCATTCCCAGTAGGATAACAATAACAGTCCACTACCACTCCGGGTAGGACACCATAACAGTCCGCTACCACTCCGGGTAGGACACGATAAACAGTTCACTACCACTCAGGGTAGGACACGATAAATAGTTCACTACCACTCCGGGTAGGACACAATGATAAACCACTACCTCCTCGGGTAGGGTAACAACCATAAACTTACCAACACGTTACCTCTTTCACATACCTCATTCACATAAGTGAGTATGAATTAGAGCCACTTATCCCTTACCTTGGTGAGCGTTGGGGATCGGTTCCGAGTAACTTTAAAAGTCTCCTCCGCGATTTCCTCCAACCTTAGGATCTTTCCTCATTTCCACCAATAACAACAATGTTAGTCATTTATTCCAAATATCACATAAACAACTTACTCTGCATCATTTAATCATACAAAATATTCATCATCAATATTCAACCATCTAAAACATGCATAACATCTCATATTTCAATATTTCCAAAACTACTTCAATACAAGTTTCAAAATATCAAAGCATACATGTTCATCTCATATAACAACATCAAAGCCATTATCCACATCTAACATTTCATCTCTTTCTCTTTATACTCGTATTCTCATTTTTGGGGGTTTTTGGGGTTTTTCATGAATAACCCATAAAACTTTCCATTCATCAAATAACAACTCTAAACTAAGAGTTTACAAGATAAAAACAACATAAAAGGAACCATAACTCTAAAAGATGAGTTTCCATGGTTTCTCATGTTTTGAAAATAAATCCAACATACCCAAAACAAGTTAGAGAGGAAGAAAAAGAGTTAGTAACAAGAGGTTTACCTCTTCTCAAGCTCCAAGATGAGTCCTAAGGCTCTTTGCTCTTGAAAAGCTCTCATTTCTCTCTTCTCTTCGAAGTTCTAACCCAAAAATGTGTTTAGGTTTCTGTTTTAAAGAGGTGTCGTCGGGTTGTAATCGATTACCAACATGGTGTAATCGATTACAACGTGAAAAATACGCATATCTGATGCTTTTAATAGGATGTAATCGATTACCAGAAGTGTGTAATCGATTACCAGAAGTGTGTAATCGATTACCAGAAGAGTGTAATCGATTACCAGAAGAGTGTAATCGATTACCAGAAGAGTGTAATCGATTACCAGCAGAGTGTAATCGATTACCAGCAGAGTGTAATCGATTACCAGCAGTGTGTAATCGATTACCAGCAGAGTGTAATCGATTACACTGTGTCAGATGCACATATCTGATGCTTTTAATACGATGTAATCGATTACCAGCAGAGTGTAATCGATTACACTGTGTCAACAGCCTAAAATTGCCATTTCTCGACGCGAGAATCCTCCAGTATAGTCCAGGATTTCACCCTCCCAGCTGATCCTTTTTCGCTCAGGCGAGAATCTCTCGATCAAGCGAGGCTTCCAGGACTGATACTATATTTTTAAAGATTAAAATTTGGGGTGTTACACGAAGGCTATTCAATACCACATAGGGCAAGTCAACGCCACGAAGGCTATTCAATACCACATAGGGCAAGTCAACGCCACGAAGGCTATTCAATACCACATACTAAACAATAACCAGTTTACTCTATTATCGTAACAATAATGCCATTACATTTACCTTTTCCATCAAATCATTAACTATGGAAACACAACTCCCTTACCTTGGCGTGTGTTGGCGTTTGACGGCTTGTTTGAATCTACTCTGCTTCCTCCAACCTTAGGGTCTTTACCCATTCATACACACACAAAAACAACATCAATAATATATTCTTAACATCACATTATAACTCATTTAACATGTTTCTACCACAAATTAATTCATACTCCGATAACTCTCGAAACTATCTCTATTGAGACTCCCATCTGCATTCATAAACATTTAATCCCTCCTTCCTCATCACCAATCATAAACCACAACTCAACTTACCATTTTCCAACCCCTTTTTCTTCACCATTTCGTTTCTAGGTTTTGGGGTTTCTTAATATCAATATTTTTCAACTACCATCTCCAAATAGACACTCTATAATATGAGGTTTCGAGAAAGAAGTTAACTAAAACTACATCAATGGAGAGAGTTGGGTCGTTTTCCAACTCAAAGAGAAGAGACCCCAATAATCTTAATGAGTTCCTAAGTAAGGAGAAGTGTTAAAATCAAGAGGTTTACCTCTTCTCTAGCTTCATATAGACTTTATGCGAGCTCTAGCCAAGAAAATCGCTTCCTCTTCTCCTTTCTCTCAAAACTCCCCCCATTTTCGTGTTTGGGGCTCTATTTTAGGTTTCAGGATTTTAGATTCTCGCTCAAGCGAATAAGTGTAATCGATTACCACATGGTGTAATCGATTACAATGTGAAAAATGCACATATCTAATGCTTTTAATATGTTGTAATCGATTAGGAGTATAGTGTAATCGATTACATCATGTAAAATACACAGGTCTGATTAGTTTATCAGCATGTAATCGATTACCAAGATTGTGTAATCGATTACACTGTTTTTTTTAAAACAGAATCTCACAGTATCAACACACTCCCTCTCGCCCAGGCGAGCCATCTCAATCAGGCGAGGCTCCCAGGTAAAATTCAGGGAGGAATACTGGTGCTCTCGCTCAAGCGAGAATCAGTCAGTAGCTCCCAGACTGACTGAGTTTCACCATGTTCCAATTATCAAACTTTTAGGGGGTTACATATAATAATATTGATAAGAATTGATTTAGGGGGAAATATATAAGAAATGTGTATAATAGGATTGCTAATCAGAGTATGAAATATTAATAGAATTGCTTTCAGAATATTATAAGAATTTAAAGTCTCACTTATAAGAATTAATTTAGGGGAAATATATAATGAATGTGCATAATAGGATAATAGAATTGCTAATGAGATTATGAGATATCAATAGAATGTGCACAATATTATAAGAATGTAGAAATATAAGAATTAATTTAACAAAATAAAGAAAGATTTTTGGTGGGAAAAAGAATATAAAAATAAATGTGTATAATGATTTTTTTTATGAAGTCATGAATGATCATTAAGTATAATAATTATATTCATTCTAATTAAATTATTCATGAATATTCCATAATGGTAATGGTGATGAATGTTGATTTTAAACATATGTACATGTTGATTAATCGAAATTAATATATAAGAAATGTGCATAATAATAAAATAATAGAATTGCTAACCAGAGTATGAAATATTTATAGAATTGCTTTTACACTACATCATAACACCAATATTTTACAATTATTATCAACACTCTTTGCTTACAATCTCATGATTCTTTTTCTTCTTCTTAGGTAACATTACATCATACTTTATTTTTCTTCATTTCTCATTATAAGTTTTTTAATATTTTGACTTTATAATTTTTGTTAGAGAGAATTCATCATTTTCGGGATAATGTGAATGAGAATTTAAAGAATATTTTTTTAAAAAAAAATCAAACCGCAATTTCCCGTAGGTAATGGTAATTGCATATGTGCGTAATAAGATAATCTTACAATCTCAAAATTCTTTTTCTTCTTCTTTGGTAACATTATATTACATCATACTTTAATTTTCTTCATTTCTCATTCAAAGCTTTTCATTATTTTGACTTTGTGATTTTTGTTACAAAGAATTCATCATTTTCGGGATAATGTGGATGATAATTTAAAGAATTATTTTTGTTTTTACATAATCAAACAACATAATAGGATAAGAATTATTTTTGTTTCTCTAAAATCATATATCTTTAATATAAATTAATATGAGAATATTATAATGAATGTGCATAATAATATAATAGAATTGCTAATCGGAATATGATTTTAGGGAAAATGAAGAAATATAAGAATTGATTTAGTGAAAATGAAGAAAGATTTTTGGATGGAAAATGAATATGAGAATATGTGAATATGATTAAGTGTTTGGTAGAAAAAATGAAGGATTAATAAATGTGACATGCATGTGTCATTTTGATGTATGATATGAGAATTGATATGCATGTGTCATTTTGATGTATGATATGAATGTATAGAGTAATGATACAATGTGAGACTATGCATGGTAGTTGATGGTTTGATGTATGATATGAATGTAGATGTAAATGATACAATGTGAGACTATGCATGGTAGTTGGTGGGAGTGTTTGGGTGGGAAAACTTTGCATGAGAAGATGACATATGTCCAAGACTAATAATGGAGAACATTTTTTTCTTATAGTATAATAGATTATAATTATATATTTTGAGTATAATTATAATAAGATATTATATTATATACGTATTAAAAACACATAAGGATACAGGTATTACAAACACATAAGAAATATTTGTACTACACGGTAAAGAATACACGTATTATATACATTTATATAGTTAAAACACACATGTTATTTGGTTAAAATACACACATGGATACACGTCTTAAAAACACAGAAGAAATATTTTTGAAGCTCGGTTAAGAATACACGTATTTAATTATTAAAATCACATGGTTATTATTAAAAGCACATATTTAATTTCATGTTTACTCTTATTAAAGAGTAACAAACTAACAATATATCATCATACTAAATCCTCCTATTATCCTTCTACCTAGAAAATTTGATGTATGTTATTTGTAAATTAACCATTAACTAAAAACTATTTCCTTGTGACATATGTCATACTAAATCATTAACATAAATATATTTTATTTAATAACAAAAAATATTTTTGGATATAATTGTAGTAATAAATTATATTCTATATGTATTAATAACAAAACTATTTCCTTTTGCACATTTCTAGCAAAGATGGACCTCGACATATCAAGTCTCGATCGATTCCAAGGTTGAATCTCTAAAAGGGACAAATGCTACAAGGGACAATGTCCATAAAAAATAGTTTATACTCATAGGATGAAATGATACACTTGATTATTGTTGTGACGCAATTTCCGATGGATCATTATCTACACAACTTAGGAAGAGGTATAACTCAATTATGACGTTTCGCAAATTGTTTGGAGTCACAACTACATTTTTTGGGTTACCCAACTCGAAAAATATTGTCATTGAAAATGAGTTCTGATCTCGGTATTTAATTATGGATAGGGGAAGGTATTAAGACTATGTCTGCCCATAACAAAATAGCTCCCTCGCTAAATGCATGGATTAACTATATCTTTAATTTATTTTAGTTTAAATTTAAATAATGAAACAGGAATAATATATTTTATATTTTTGTGTGTCACAATAGTTTATTTTCCACCTACACATCCTTAGTTGTAATAGGAAAATCTAGATTACAAAGTTCTAGATTAAGATTGATTTATATTTGTTAATAAATTGGTTTGATTTTTATGTATATCGAAAGATAATTTGTCATTATTATTCATTTATCATCTTCAAGAGAGTGAAGTAGCAGTATTAATGTATGATCCGCATCTCAGCTCAAATGGATATCTTCAAGAGAGTGTGTGCACAGTATCTCAACTTAAAGGAATAAATTACCCCTTACACTATTTAAGAGAGTGAAAAAAGAGCACTAATATTCACACCACATATCAGCTTAAAGGGATGGAGAATATAATTTTAGTCGTGGCAACCTTTGTAATTATATTTTATTTATTTTATAATTAATATTATAAACTAAAACATTAGTAATTAGTTTATATAAATATTGTTATTAAAATAAACAAGTAAAGTACAAAAGTCATTAAAAAAGCAAGTGAAGTATGGAAGTCATTAAAAAAACAAGGAAAATAACGAAGGAGTGAGAGATGGAGAATTATAGGTATGACAAAAATATCCAGACCTATATGTACCCGTTAAAATACCCGCAATGAGTATGCGCAAAAATATCTCGTGGGTGGGAACGAGTATCGTGATACCCGCCCCGCGGGTACTCGTGTATACATTTTAATTAAATATTTTATACTTAGTAATTATTAATTTATCAATATGTTTGTCTATTTTATTATTATTTCATAATAAAATTTAATGATGACAATATAATCATAAAATATCATATACATATCATATTATTTAAGTAATAATTCTTTATATAGTTAATTATTGCAAAATATATGAAAATATAATTAAAATTAGAAACTCGTTGGGTACCCGTGGATACTCGTTACCCGCATGGGTATCGCAAATAGTACGGGTATGGGCACGGATAGGCACTATGTAACACCCCAAATTTTTAGTCTTTAAAATTATAATATCAGTCATCGGATCCTCGCTTGAGCGAGAGATTCTCGCTTGGGCGAGAGAGGTTCACCTAGGAGGGTGAAATCCTGGGCTATACTGGAGGATTTTCGCCTGAGCGAGAGTTGTCTCGCTTGGGCGAGAAATGACACTTTGGGGCTGTTGACACAGTGAGATTCTCGCTTGAGCGAGAATCCCTCGCTTGAGCGAGAATCCCTCGCTTGAGCGAGAGGGTCAAATTTGAGATTTTAAAATGGGCGGGATTTTCTCGCTTGAGCGAGAACCCGACGAGAACATTAAATGAGGGAAACCCCAAACACATTTTTAGGTTAAGAATTGAAGAGAGCTGAGAGAAGAGAGCATTCCCAAGGTCTAGGAGCTTTGATTCTTGTTCAAGAGCTTGAGAAAAGGTAAAACTCTCTATCCTAACTCTCTTCTTCTCTTGAGAACCCATTTTTTGGTATTATGGATCTCTTCTCAAAGTGGGAAATACTATGGAAACTCTCTCTTTCGAGTTATGGTTCGTTTCATGTTGCTTGTATCTTGTAAACTCTTGGTTTTGAGTAGTATTCCAAGATTGGAAAGGGTTTGTGGGTTGACTTATGGAAACCCCAAAAACCCTAGAGAGAGAAAAATGTGGTTAGAGAGAGAGAGAGTGGGTAAAATGCTAGAGGTAGAAGATGAGTTGATTGACAATGTTACAATATGAGATGATATGTATGTTTTAGATGGTTGAAAACTCTTAATGAAAGTAGTATAGAACCATTGAGAATATGATAAATATCTTGTATGTTTAAATGATGCAATATAAGTTATTTATTTGTTATTTGGAATGAATGACTAACATTTTGTTATGTGGTGGGAATGAGGAAAGATCCTAAGTTTGGAGGTGGTGTCGGTGGAACTTACGAAGTCACCAAAAACCAAACCCAACACTCACCGAGGTAAGGATAAGTCTTTAATTTATGCATTGTGTTGGAAAATGCGTGGATTTTCTGTGATGGATGATGGATAAAATGTGAATCACTTAATCATTATGAACATATATGGGTATGTTGATAATGGTTAGAAATGAAATCATGAAATGTAAATCACTTTGTAGTTATAAGCATACGGGGATATGTTTATAATGATGTTGGGTGTATTTATCATTTCTGTTATTGGGGGAGTACCAATGGAAATAAGACTCGAAATGATATCATGAAATGTAAATCACTTTGTAGTTATAAGCATACGGGGATATGTTTATAATGATGTCAGGCGTATTTATCATTTCTGTTATTGAGGGAGTACCAATGGAAATAAGACTCGAAATGAAATCAATAAATTGTAAGTCACTTTGTAGTTACAAGCATATTCGTTATGTTGTAATGATGTCGGGTGCATTTATTGACTATTTATTGGTGGAGTGCCAATGGAAATAAAACTCGGATAAAACAATAGGTTGTAAGTAACTTTGTAGTTACAAGCATATACGTTATGTTGTAATGATGTCGGGTGCATTTATTGACTATTTATTGGTGGAGTGCCAATGGAAATAAAACTCGGATAATACAATAAACTGTAAGTCACTTTGTAGTTATAGGCATATACGCTATGCTGTAATGATGTCGGGTGCGTTTGTTGTCTAATTATTGGTGGAGTGCCAATGAAAATAAAACTCGGAAACAAAGTAATAAATGGTAAATCACTGAGTCACTACAAATATATATGGGTATGTTTGTAGTGATGATGGGTGGATTTATGGTTTATGTATTGGTGGAGTGCCAATGAAAATAAAACTCGTTTTTAGTCGACCAAAATGGGTTAGCGACTCTAGTTCGAGTTATGGAGCATGGTTTTTCAAAAAGTACAGATGATGAAAATGGTTTTAAGAGGATTTAATTTATATCATTGTTTAAACCTATTAAATGTGGATTAACTTACACTGAAGTTTTATTGAATTAATGACTTATTCCTTTGTGTTGTTTGTGTATGGTAAATGTTAATCCCATTGCAGGTAGGTGGACGGAGAAGGATGATTTTGAGTAGGGGATTAGAGACCTTTGTTTTTGACGTCTCTTTGTCCATTCTTTTGTAACTTTAATTGATTGTAATTGAAGTAACTAATTATACTATGAATACTATTTTTTTACATGATATTGATCATGGAGACTAGTAACTCGGGATATATGTAGCTATGGGTGTTTTGGAAACCCATAGCTAATTGTGTGCGGTAGTTACTAGGTTATACTAATATGAATTATGTTTTTCCGTTATCGAATGTTGTATTGTTTCTTTTGGTTCATAGATCGGGTGTGAGGGAGAAGCGAGACATTTAAAATAAATTTAGTCACTCGGTAATTACTATTGTTTCAAGGGTAGAATTTCGGGTCGTTACAATATGGTATCAGAGCATAGTTAATCCTGCGACCTAGGATATGGCCTTGCATGCTTCTTTGTATCCTTATGTGCTGAAGTTGTTTTAATGATGCTAAATGTTAAGTGTTGTGTGCACTGTATTTATACAATTCGCTTACTAACAATTGAGTGAGTACAGGTACTCATGGCAGGAGGAGGAAGAGGAAGAGGGGCGAGTTAGAACGTCCTGAATGATTTATTAGCTCAAATGGTGGCTGCGCTACAGCAGGTCAACGAGAACTTGCAGAACCTGAACCAGAATCCGACACCAAGCCCAAATCCACATCCACTAGTTCCACCTGGGCCGACAGAATATCGGGGCTTAGATGAGTTCTGCAGGAGGAACCCCACTCAGTTCCAAGGGGGATTTGCTCCTGAAGCTTCCATCGAGTGGGTCCAAGGGGTAGAGCGGATTTTCAGAGCCATGAACTGCACTGAGGCTCAGAAACTAACCTATGCTACTTACATGCTGGTGACCGAGGCTGAGAACTGGTGGGAGTATACTCGGCGACAGATGGAAGCTGAAGGTCGACTGATCTCCTGGGGTACCTTCAAGGAGAAGTTTCTACACAAGTACTTTCCCGCTGATTTGAAAAGGAAGAAGGAGATGGAATTTCTGAAGTTCGAACAGGGGAACATGTCAATAGGAGACTATGCGGCCAAGTTTGAAGAGTTGGCCCGGTTTTGCCCCTACGACGAGTTGGAAATGGACGGAAGGTCCAAATGTGCCAAGTTCGAATCGGGTTTGAAACCCAAGTTGAAAAGTATGTTTGGGTACCAAGAGATTGCTGATTTCCCTACACTGGTGAATAATTGTAGGGTGTATGAAGATGATTTGGCAGCTGATGAAGCGGCGACATCTAAGGTGGTTCCTCCCAAACACTTTGGACCTCAACGAAACTTTCCTCACGGAAAGGGGAAAGGGAAGGCGTTTCATGAGGAGAGGAAGCCTTATTTTCCTCCGACGAGTAATCAGAGTTATCCTTCGCATGGGTCGAGGACTCATGTCACTGCTGGAGGGTCACGGTTGAACGCTCCCTCTTTGTGCAACAAATGTGGCCGAATGCATGTCGGTGACTCGTGCCCCTGAATGGCGCTTACTTGTTTTCATGGCGCTTACTCGTTTCATTTTTCCTTTCTCGCAAGCAGGAATCGAACCGCAAAGCGTGAATGCTGTGAGGGTTGAACGACCTCGGTCCACGGGCAGAGTGTTCACCATGAGTGGTGTAGAGGCATCAGGCGTAGATGGCCTGATTAAAGTTAATTGCATGGTGTCAGGTATTCCTCTTTTAGTGTTGTTTGATTCGGGAGCGACACACTTCTTTGTATCTATTGACTGCGTGGATAGACTGAATTTACAAACTGAGTCGTTGCCTTTCGACTTGGTCGTGTCCACCCCAACTGATGTGCCTGTGGTGGTGTCGACGGGTGTGTCTCGGTGTCCGGTGGTGGTGAACGGTAGGGATTTTACCGTGAATTTAATCTGATTACCACTGTCCCAGTTAGATTTGATTCTGGGAATGGACTGGCTGTCAGCAAATCATGTGGTGCTTAATTGTGCTGATAAGACCGTGATGTTTGGAAATCCAGATGGGATTTCGGAGGGAGTCAGCTGTATGAAGCCGATGTCGACAAAAGAAGTCAGGACTTCCTGTAAGGAGGGAGGGACCGTGTTCATGTGGTTGGCGTCCCTGGAAGGTATTGAGAAGTCCAAGGTTGAGGACATTCCAATAGTTTGTGAGTTTCCAGAAGTCTTTTCTGGTGATATTCCGGAATTACCTCCCGTGAGAGAAGTTGAATTCTCCATTGATTTAGTGCCGGGAACGGGACCCATCTCTATAGCTCCTTATAGAATGGCACCGTTAGAGTTAACTGAGCTGAAAAAGCAGGTTGATGAATTATTGGCTAAGAAATTTATTCGCCCGAGTGTCTCGCCGTGGGGCGCACCTGTTTTGCTAGTTAAGAAAAAGGACGGTAGTATGCGATTGTGAAAACAGATGACATTCCAAAGACTGCTTTTAGGACAAGGTATGGACATTTCGAGTATTTGGTCATGCGTTTTGGCGTAACAAATGCTCCAGCAATATTTACCGACTACATGAATTGGATTTTCCATCCGTATTTAGATTCATTTGTAGGGTATTTATTGATGACATTCTGGTTTACTCCAAAAGCCGAGAGGAACATGCAGAGCACCTAAGGATTGTTCTAGAACTCCTGAGTAAGAACCAGCTGTATGCGAAATTGTCTAAGTGTGAATTCTGGTTGGAGTCGGTGAACTTTCTTGGGCATGTGATAACCAAGGAAGGGGTAGCCGTGGATCCTTCAAAGGTGGAAGCGGTCACGGAATGGGCCGTGCCCAAGTCGGTTATTGAAATCCGGAGCTTCCTGGGCTTAGCAGGCTATTATCGGAATTTCATTGAGGGATTTTCGAAGTTGACACTACCATTGACTAAACTCACTAGGAAAGGAGAACCGTTTGTGTGGACACTTCGTTGCGAAGAAAGCTTTCAAGAGTTGAAGAGAAGGTTAACTACGGCGCCCGTGTTGGTTCTTCCGTGTACGGATAAGGATTTCAGCGTGTATTGTGATGATTCCAAGCAAGGTTTGGGTTGTGTCCTGATGTAAGAGGGGAAAGTGGTTGCCTATGCTTCTCGTCAGTTGAGAACACACGAGCAGAACTACCCTACGCATGATTTAGAATTGGCAGCAGTGGTTTTCGCATTGAAAATTTGGAGGCACCATCTCTATGGTATAAGGTTTGTGGTGTACAGCGACCACAAGAGTTTGAAATATCTGTTCGACCAAAAAGAACTGAATATGAGACAGAGGAGATGGATGAAATTTTTAAAGGACTACGATTTTGGATTGCAGTACCACCCAGGGAAGGCTAATGTAGTAGTCGACGCTCTCAGTCGGAAGTCCTTGCATGTGTCAGCTTTGATGATTAGGGAAGGGAAACTGATAGAGGAGTTCAGGGATATGAACCTAGACGTCCAGATGAGACCCCATAGTATGATATTGGGTATGTTGACGGTCACAAATGAACTATTTGATCAAAACCGAGTATTGCAAGTTGGAGATATTGAGTTGATGGACAAACGTGATTTGATGATGAGTGGAAAGGAAACTGATTTTGTAATGGACTCCAGTGGGATGATGCGTTACAAGGGGAGAGTGTGCTGCCTCGTGATGAAGGGCTACGGAACAGTATTTTGGAGGAGTCTCATAAGAGCAAGATGAGTTTTTACCCAGGAACAACGAAAATGTACCAAGACTTGAAGAAGTTGTTTTGGTGGTCTGGATTGAAGAGAGATGTGGCGTCATATGTTTCGAGTTGTTTAATATGCCAGAAAGCAAAAATTGAGCATCAACGACCGGCGGGAGAGTTACAATCCCTAGAAATCTCCATGGATTTTGTGTCTGGTTTTCCGAAGACTCAGAAGGGATATGATTCGATATGGGTGATCGTGGATCGGTTAACTAAATCTGCTCACTTTCTGCCTATGAACATGAGGTACTCTTTGGAGAGGTTGGCAAAACTGTATATCCGGGAAATTGTCCGCTTACATGGAATACCGTCAAGCATTGTGTCGGATAGGGACCCCCGTTTCACTTCAAACTTTTGGACGAGTTTGCAAACCGCTTTGGGAACTAAGTTGAAGCTGAGTTCAGCTTATCATCCCCAAACGGACAGTCAATCAGAAAGGACAATACAATCATTGGAGGACCTTTTAAGAGTATGCGTCTTAGAACAACCAGGGAGTTGGGATAGCATGTTGCCGTTGATCGAGTTTACCTACAACAATAGCTTCCATTCGAGTATTGGGATGGCACCTTATGAGGCGTTGTATGGTAGGAAGTGCCGAACTCCAGTGAGTTGGTTTGAGATTGGGGAGAACTTGATATTGGGGCCCGAAATGGTCCAGGAGACGACAGATAAGATCAAGAAAATCCGGGAACATATGAGAATCGCCCAAAGTCGACAGAAGAGCTATTATGATAAGAGACGGAAACCTCTTGAATTTGACGAGAGAGATCATGTGTTCATGAGAGTTGTTCCGACTACCGGTATCGGTAGAGTGTTGAAGTCCCGTAAGCTGACTCCTCGATTTATTGGGCCGTATCAGATATTGAAGAGAATTGGGCCGGTAGCATATCGTATTGTTTTACCTCCGTTGTTGTCCAATCTCCATAATGTATTCCACATGTCTCAATTGAGGAAATATGTTGGAGATCCATCTCATGTGGTTGAGTCTGATCAGATAGAGTTGAAGGATAATTTGACTTTTGCAACGTTGCCCGTGAGAATCATGGATACCAGTGTAAAGAGATTGAGAGGCAATGAGATTGCCTTGGTAAAGGTGTTGTGGAGCCAAGTGGACGAAGGAGACGCTACTTGGGAAGTTGAGCAAGAGATGAGGGAGGATTACCCTCATTTGTTCGAATCGAGGTATATTTAATTTTCGGGGACGAAAATTCTTATAAGAGGGGGAGGATTGTAACACCCCAAATTTGAAGTCTTTAAAATTATATTATCAGTCCTCGGATCCTCGCTTGAGCGAGAGATTCTCGCTTGGGCGAGAGAGGTTCACCTGGGAGGGTGAAATTGTAACAACCCAAAATTTACAATTCTTGAATATAGTGGATATCATGAAGTCTGGGAGCTACTGGGTGATTCTCGTTTGAGCGAGAGGAGCTCGCCCAAGCGAGGGACTTAGTGATGTTCCCAGGTATTTTCCTGGGATTCTCGCTTGAGCGAGATGGAGCTCGCTTAAGCGAGGAAGAGGTGTGGCTACTAGAAGAATCTCGCCTGAGCGAGATAGAGCTCGCTTAAGCGAGAGAGAGGTGTAGCCACTGGAAGAATATCGCCTGGGCGAGAAATTGTCGCCCAAGCGAGAGCATCAGTTCCTGAATGATGCGAAGAGTCGTGGATTCTCGCCCAAGCGAGCCTACCCTCGCTTGAGCGAGAGCCTAAAATCTGAGAACCTAAAATAGACGTCCCAAGTGAGGATAGGGTTGACATGTAAATTGATGTGTTGTGATTGTTGTTGTTGTGGGTTGGAGGAGACGGCGGAGAACACAACTGAGCTTTAGTGCAAGCATTAGCGACTACTCAGGTGAGGGAGCAGCATTAAAACCTGTGGTATTAGAATTATAACATTGGAAACTCCAACGATACTCACTAGTTGGAGGATTTCAAGGGGTTAACACTATTAAACGGGAAATCTCATGAGTTTCCTATTTAACCGCGTTAGTCCTACCAATGTGATTGGTATATTAGACCTACCCTTCGTGGTATGGAGATTGACCTGCCCTTCGTGGTATGGAGTTAGACCTGTCCTTCGTGGTATGGAGTTAGACCTGCCCTTCGTGGTAAGGAGTTTGACCTGCCCTTCGTAGTATGGAGTTAGACCTGCCCTTCGTGGTATGGAGATTGACCTGCCTTCGTGGTATGGATTTTGGGATATGCACTTATAGTGTGGATTTTTGATAGAGGTTCGGATTGGTTGCGAGTTGGTTGTACTATGGATGTATGTCATGGTTATCGTAAAGGTTAATTGTAAACCTGGGATTGTGTTGTGCTGTAATGATGCGTGGTTTCTGTATTGCAATGTTCTAATGTTATTATTCTATTTAAAATCCACCATGTTATATATTGCATGTATTTAATGACTGACTCTCTCTATGTTGTCTTGTTTACTCAATCTGTAGTAATCGAATTGTAGGTGGAGCTAAGGGATGAGAGACCCGGAGTCTTGAAGTGAATTAGCTTATATTGGAGTTTAGCTTGTGTTTTAGAATGAGTTCTAGGGGATTGTTTATGTTGATTTTGGACCCGTTTATGGGAAATTGTTAGGTTATGTTTTGATGTTCCGTTAATGGATTTAAAAAGACTAGTGTGGTGGAATTACTGTACTGTGTTTCCTTTTATGATTTTATCTATACTATTGGGTATTTCATGGTTGAAGTGAATTTTAAAATAGTATGAAATTTTATTATGATATAAAATGATTGGAATTTTCCGTGTTAGTAAATTGAGGCGTTACAATTATGGTATCAGAGTCAGGTTAATCCTACGGCCTAGGGTATGGCCTAACGTGCTTCTTTGTGTGATTGATATGGATTGTGTGGTGTTTTTGACTTGTTTGATTGATGTGAGTTGTTTGAATTGCTTGAGGTGTTTGGACTGTTTGAATTGCTTGAAGTGTTTGAATTAGGAGTAAGTGATAAACTGTTTGTGTAAAATTTCCGTATGCTGATAAGAGGAGAGTGCAGGTTGAGAAATGGCTGGGCGTGGTAGAGGAAATGGACAGAACGAACTGTTGGCACAGATGACAGCCGCTATATTGAATGTGAATGAGAACCTGCAACATCTGAATCAGAACATCAACCATCATCCTAACCCACCGCCACTCGTGCCACAAGGACCGACAGAGTACCGTGGATTGGATGAATTCTGCCGACGCCATCCGAGTCAATTCCAAGGAGGATTTGCTCCTAATGCTGCTAATCAATGGATACAAGAGCTAGAGAATATTTTCAGAGCCATGGGTTGCGAGGATGGTCAGAAGGTGATCTATGCTTCCTATATGCTGACTAAGGAAGCAGAGACTTGGTGGGAATATGCCAGGAGGCAAATGGAAGCTGAAGGGAGGGCCGTTACTTGGTAATTGTTCAAAGAGAGGTTCCTCAATAAGTACTTCCCTGCACACCTGAAAAGGAAGAAAGAGATTGAGTTCTTGCGTCTGGAGCAAGGCAGTTTGTATGTGGGCGAATATGCAGCAAAGTTCGAGGAGTTGGCAAGATATTGCCCCTACTATGATATGGATGTAGATGGGAGGTCCAAGTGTGCCAAATTTGAGGTTGGTTTGAGGCCAGAGCTTAAGATGGCATTCGGGCATCAAGAGATAGCAGATTTCCCTACCTTAGTCAATAAGTGTAGGATGTATGAGGATGATCGAAGGGTGAGGGATGCAGTTAAGCAGAAGGCCAACCCACCCAGAAACTTTGGGCCTTAGAGGAATTTTGTGCATGGGAAAGGGAAGGGTAAGGCGTCATTTGACAACAGACGGTCTTATACCCCACTTATTGGATATCGGGCCCCTACTATGCAAAGGTCTAAACCTCCAACTGCTTCTAGTGGACAGCAACTACCTCTGTGCAACAAGTGTGGTAAGACCCATTTTGGCGACGTATGTCCCGGAGCGGGAAATGGGTGCTTCTTTTGTAAGGAGTCTGGACACATAAATAGGTTCTGTCCTAAGCTGAATAGGAATGTCAACCTTCCGACCAGTGAGAGACCCAAGACTAATGGCAGAGTATTCACTATGAACGGTTCTGAAACCGTTGATGCTGAAGGTCTCATCAAAGGTAGTTGTGTAGTGAATGGTACCTCCTTGTGTGTGTTGCTTGATTCGGGTGCCACTCATTCTTTTATATCTTGTGAGTGTGTAGAACGTTTGAGCTTGAAAATTGATGTGCTGCCTTTTGATTTGATGGTGTCTACACCTACAAATGAACCTGTTATAGTGTCGACTGTCTGTCACAAATGTCCTGTGGTTGTGTATGATAGGACATTCTTGGTAGATTTGATATGCTTGCCATTATCCCAGATCGATGTGATATTGGGTATGGACTGGTTATCAGAACATAGGGTCCTGCTCAATTGTTTTGATAAAACTGTCATGTTTGGGAATTCTAGAGGGATGTCTGACACTCCTAATGGTCCGAAATTGTTATCGGTCCGTGAGGTGGAAACTTCCCTTAAGGAAGGAGCACTAGTTTATGTGTTGCTTGCTTCCTTGGAAGGGGAGATTAAGTCAGAGATGAAGGACTTGCCAGTAGTATGCGAATTTCCGGAGGTGTTTCCCGCGGAAATTCCTGAGTTACCACCAGTTAGAGAAGTGGAGTTCTCGATTGAGCTAGTGCATGGAGTCGGACCTATCTCGATAGCTCCGTATAGAATGGCCCCTTTAGAATTGGCGGAATTGAAGAAGCAGATAGAGGACTTGTTGGCTAAAAAGTTCATCCGTCCGAGTGTTTCACCTTGGGGTGCACCGGTTTTGTTGGTCAAGAAGAAGGATGGTTCCATGAGGTTGTGCACTGATTACCGACAGCTGAACAAGGTCACAATCAAGAATCGTTATCCTCTGCCTAGGATCGATGGCTTGATGGACTAGTTGAAAGGAGCCGTAGTGTTCTCAAAGATCGACCTCCGGTCGGGTTACCATCAGTTGAGAGTATGGACAGAGGATATTCCTAAGACTTCTTTCAGGACGAGATATGGGAACTATGAGTATCTAGTTATGCCTTTCGGTGTAACTAATGCTCCTGCAATCTTTATGGAGTATATGAATAGGATTTTCCATCCTTATCTGGACTCGTTTGTGGTAGTCTTCATTGACGACATCTTGATATACTCTAGAAGTCGGGAGGAACACACGGAACATTTAGGAATGGTATTGAAGATTTTGAGAGACAACCAGTTGTATGCTAAGTTGTCGAAGTGTGACTTTTGGCTTGAGTCTGTGAACTTTCTTGGACATGTGATAACCAAGGAAGGAGTTGCAGTGGTCCCTCGAAGGTTAAAGTAGTGATGGAATGGGCAGTGCCAAAGTCGGTGACAGAGATCCGGAGTTTCCTTGGCCTAGCTGGATACTATCAGAAGTTTATAGAAGGATTCTCGAAACTAGCTTTGCCTTTGACTAAGCTGACCAGAAAAGGAGAACCTTTTGTGTGGACAGTTCGGTGTGAAGAGAGCTTCCAGGAGTTGAAGCGAAAACTAACCTCAGCACTAGTGTTAAGATTGCCTTGCTCGGAAACGAACTTCAACGTGTATTGTGATGCTTCAAAACAAGGTTTGGGCTGTGTATTAATGCAAGAGGGGAAAGTGGTTGCTTATGCTTCGAGATAGTTGAGACCTCATGAGCAAAACTACCCTACTCATGATTTAGAGTTAGCTAGCAGTAGTAGTGTTTGCTTTAAAAATCTGAAGGCACTATCTCTATGGTGTACGGTTTGAAGTCTTCAGCGATCACAAAAGTTTGAAGTATCTCTTTGATCAGAAGGAGTTGAATATGAGACAAAGGAGATGGATGGAATTTTTGAAGGATTATGATTTTAGCCTGCAATATCATCCTGGTAAAGCTAATGTGGTAGCGGATGCCTTGAGTCGTAAATCATTACATATGTCTGCCCTTATGGTGCACGAGATGAAAATGATTGAGAGATTTCAGGATTTGAACTTAGCAGTAGAAATGAAGCCGGAGAGTGTAGTGTTGGGAATGCTCAAGGTGACAAACGAGTTCTTTGATCAAATTAAAACCATGCAGTTGCTGGATGATGAACTACAGGCTAAGAGGGCCTTGGTAGATGACGACAAAGGGAAAGACCTTCAGATTGATAGTAATGGGTTGTTGAGATATAAAGGAATGATTTGTGTGCCACAAGATGCTGAGTTGAGAGGAGATATTCTAAATGAGGCGCACAAGAGTAAGATGAGTATTCACCCGAGGACAACGAAGATGTATCAAGACTTGAGGAAGACGTTTTGGTGGTCTGGAATGAAAAGAGATGTAGCTCAATACGTGTCTAGTTGTCTGCCTTGTCAGAAAGCTAAGATTGAGCATCAGCGGCCAGAGGGAGAACTTCAGTCATTGGTGATTCCAGTATGGAAATGGGATAGCATCTCTATGGACTTTGTTTCTGGTTTTCCGAGAACGCAAAAAGGTTATGATTCAATTTGGGTCATTGTGGACCGATTGACTAAGTTTGCACATTTTCTACTGGTTAATGTAAGGTATTCATTGGAAAGATTAGCAGAGTTGTACATAAGGGAAATAGTGAGGTTGCATGGAATTCCAGCGAGTATCGTCTCAGATAGAGATCCTCGTTTTACTTCGAATTTCTAGAATTGCTTACAATCTGCTTTGGGCACTAAGCTGAAATTGAGTTCTGCTTATCACCCACAAACAGACGGTCAGTCCGAGAGGACGATTCAGTCCTTGGAAGACTTGTTAAGGGCGTGCGTGTTAGAACAACCCGGAAGTTGGGATAGTATGTTACCTCTGATTGAATTCACTTACAACAACAGTTTTCACTCGAGTATTGGAATGGCACCTTACGAAGCTCTGTATGGGAGAAAGTGTAGGACTCCGATCAGTTGGTTTGAAACCGGAGAGAATTTGGTATTGGGACCTGACGTAGTCCAAGAGACAACCGAGAAGATTAGGAGAATCAGAGAGAATATGAAAACAGCACAGAGTAGACAAAAGAGCTACTATGATAATCGAAGGAAGCCGATTGAATTTCAAGAAGGGGATCACGTTTTTATGAGAGTGGTTCCTACCACCGGAATTGGTCGAATATTGAAAACCCGAAAGCTTACTCCGAGGTTTATTGGATCGTATCAGATTCTGAAGAGGATTGGTCCCGTTGCTTATCAGATCGCCTTGCCACCGTTGTTGTCTAATCTTTACAATGTATTTCATGTGTCTCAACTAAGGAAATACATTGGGGATCCATCCCATGTTATCGAACCAGATTGGATACAATTGAAGGATGACTTGACCTTCAGGACTCCTCCGGTAAGGATTTTGGACAGAAGTGTCAAGAGGTTGCGTGGGAAGGAGATTCCTTTGGTTAAAGTATTATGGAGTCAAGTAGACACGGGAGATGCTACTTGGGAAGTGGAGCATGACATGAGAATGGATTATCCACATTTGTTCGATGTAGGTATGTTAATTTTCGGGGACGAAAATTCTTTGAGGGGGGAAGGATTGTAACATCCCAAAATTTACAATTCTTGAATATAGTGGATATCAGGAAGTCTGGGAGCTACTGGGTGATTCTCGCTTGAGCGAGAGGAGCTCGCCCAAGCGAGGGACTCAGTGTTGTTCCCAAGTATTTTCCTGGGATTCTCGCTTGAGCGAGATGGAGCTCGCTTAAGCGAGGAAGAGGTGTGGCTACTGGAAGAATCTCGCCTGAGCGAGATAGAGCTCGCTTAAGCGAGAGAGAGGTGTAGCCACTGGAAGAATCTCGCCTGGGCGAGAAATTGTCGCCCAAGCGAGAGCATCAGTTCCTGAATGATGCAAAGAGTCGTGGATTCTCGCCCAAGCGAGCCTACCCTCGCTTGAGCGAGAGTCTAAAATCTGAGAACCTAAAATAGACGTCCCAAGTGAGGATAGGGTATTACTTTTCGAAAAACAAGAGAAGAGGAACGGTTTGAGGAATTGTGCACCCTTAGATTCGGAGAGGAGACCAGAGAAGAGGTAAATCGTTTAACTTAGCCTCTCTTAGGGTTGAATGTCTTGTTTTGGATAGGGTTTCTTCTCCATGTTTTGGGATAAAACCCCGTAAACCCTCTCTTTACTTTTCGGTTCATTTTGCTTTGGAAAACCTTGTAAAACTCATAGAGTATGAGTTGTTTTTCGAGATGGGTGTGTGTGGGAAGTTGTTTTCAAAACCGTAGAGTCATTTCAATATTATGGAAACCTTCCTTTTGAGGATGAACTAAATAGATGATGTTGTCTTGTGTTGTATGGTTTTGGTTAGTATTATTCTTGTCTTGACATGTAAATTGATGTGTTGTGATTGTTGTTGTTGTGGGTTGAAAGACCCTAAGGTTGGAGGAGACGGCGGAGAACGCAACAGAGCTTTAGTGCAAGCATTAGCGACTACTCAGGTGAGGGAGCAGCATTAAAACCTGTGGTATTAGAATTCTAACATTGGAAACTCCAATGATACTCACTAGTTGGAGGATTTCAAGGGGTTAACACGATTAAACGGGAAATCTCATGAGTTTCCTATTTAACCGCGTTAGTCCTACCAATGTGATTGGTATATTAGACCTGCCCTTCGTGGTATGGAGATTAACCTGCCCTTCGTGGTATGGAGTTAGACCTGCCCTTCGTGGTATGGTGTTTGACCTGCCCTTCGTGGTATGGAGTTAGACCTGCCCTTCGTGGTATGGAGTTTGACCTGCCCTTCGTGGTATGGAGATTGATCTGCCCTTCATGGTATGGAGTTAGACCTGCCCTTCGTGGTATGGAGTTAGACCTGCCCTTCGTGGTATGGAGGTTGACCTGCCCTTCGTGGTATGGAGTTAGACCTGCCCTTCGTGGTATGGAGATTGACCTGCCTTCGTGGTATGGATTTTGGGATATGCACGTATAGTATGGATTTTGTATAGAGGTTCGGATTGGTTGCGAGTTGGTTGTACTATGGATGTATGTCATGGTTATCATAAAGGTTAATTGTAAACCTGGGATTGTGTTGTGCTGTAATGATGCGTGGTTTCTGTATTGCAATGTTCTAATGTTATTATTCTATTTAAAATCCACCATGTTATATATTGCATGTATTTAATGACTGACTCTCTCTATGTTGTCTTGTTTACTCAATCCGTGGTAATCGGATTGTAGGTGGAGCTAAGGGATGAGAGACCCGGAGTCTTGAAGTGAATTAGCTTATATTGGAGTTTAGCTTGTGTTTTAGAATGAATTCTAGGGGATTGTTTATGTTGATTTTGGACCCGTTTATGGGAAATTGTTAGGTTATGTTTTGATGTTCCGTTAATGGATTTAAAAGACTAGTGTGGTGGAATTAATGTACTGTGTTTCCTTTTATGATTTTATCTATGCTATTGGGTATTTCATGGTTGAAGTGAATTTTAAAATAGTATGAAATTTTATTATGATATAAAATGATTGGAATTTTCCATGTTAGTAAATTGTGGCGTTACAGAAATCCTGGGCTATACTGGAGGATTCTCGCCTGAGCGAGAGTTGTCTCGCCTGGGCGAGAAATGACACTTTGGGGCTGTTGACACAGTGAGATTCTCGCTTGAGCGAGAATCCCTCGCTTGAGCGAGAGGGTCAGATTTGAGTTTTTAAAATGGGCGGGATTTTCTCGCTTGAGCGAGAGAAAGCTCGCTTAAGCGAGAACTCGACGAGAACATTAAATGAGGGAAACCCCAAACACATTTTTAGGTTAAGAATTGAAGATAGGTCAGAGAAGAGAGCATTCCCAAGGTCTAGGAGCTTTGATTCTTGTTCAAGAGCTTGAGAAGAGGTAAAACTCTCTATCCTAACTCTCTTCTTCTCTTGAGAACCCATTTTTGGTATTATGGATCTCTTCTCAAAGTGGGAAATACTATGGAAACTCTCTCTTTCGAATTATGGTTCGTTTCATGTTGCTTGTATCTGCTAAACTCTTGGTTTTGAGTAGTATTCCAAGATTAGAAAGGGTTTGTGGGTTGACTCATGGAAACCCCAAAAACCCTAGAGAGACAAAAATGTGGTTAGAGAGAGAGAGTGGGTAAAATGCTAGAGGTAGAAGATGAGTTGATTGACAATGTTACAATATGAGATGATATGTATGTTTTAGATGGTTGAAAACTCTTAATGAAAGTAGTATAGAACCATTGAGAATATGATAAATATCTTGTATGTTTAAATGATGCAATATAAGTTATTTATTTGTTATTTGGAATGAATGACTAACATTGTGTTATGTGGTGGGAATGAGGAAAGATCCTAAGTTTGGAGGTGGTGCCGGTGGAACTTACGAAGTCACCAAAAACCAAACCCAACACTTACCGATGTAAGGATAAGTCTTTAATTTATGCATTGTGTTGGAAAATGCGTGAATTTTCTGTGATGGATGATGGATAAAATGTGAATCACTTAATCATTATGAACATATATGGGTATGTTGATAATGGTTAGAAATGAAATCATGAAATGTAAATCACTTTGTAGTTATAAGCATACGAGAATATGTTTATAATGATATCGGGTGTATTTATCATTTCTGTTATTGGGGGAGTACCAATGGAAATAAGACTCGAAATGAAATCATGAAATGTAAATCACTTTGTAGTTATAAGCATACGGGGATATGAACATGTCGGGTGTATTTATCATTTCTGTTATTGGGGGAGTACCAATGGAAATAAGACTCGAAATGAAATTAATAAATTGTAAGTCACTTTGTAGTTACAAGCATATTCGTTATGTTGTAATGATGTCGGGTGCATTTATTGACTATTTATTGGTGGAGTGTCAATGGAAATAAAACTCAGATAATACAATAAATTGTAAGTCACTTTGTATTTACAGGCATATACGCTATGTTGTAATGATGTCGGGTGCATTTGTTGTCTAATTATTGGTGGAGTGCCAATGGAAATAAAACTCAGATAATACAATAAATTGTAAGTCACTTTGTATTTACAGGCATATACGCTATGTTGTAATGATGTCGGGTGCATTTGTTGTCTAATTATTGGTGGAGTGCCAATGGAAATAAAACTCGGAAACAAAGTAATAAATGGTAAATCACTGAGTCACTACAAATATATATGGGTATGTTTGTAGTGATGATGGGTGGATTTATGGTTTATGTATTGGTGGAGTGCCAATGAAAATAAAACTCGTTTTTAGCCGAGCAGAATGGGTTAGCAACTCTAGCTCGAGTTATGGAGCATGGTTTTTCAAAAAGTACGGATGACGAAAATGGTTTTAAGAGGATTTAATTTATATCATTGTTTAAACCTATTAAATGTGGATTAACTTACACTGAAGTTTTATTGAATTAATGACTTATTCCTTTGTGTTGTTTGTGTATGGTAAATGTTAATTCCATTGCAGGTAGGTGGACGGAGAAGGACGATTTTGAGTAGGGGATTAGAGACCTTTGTTTTTGACGTCTCTTTGTCCATTCTTTTGTAACTTTAATTGATTGTAATTGAAGTAACTAATTATACTATGAATACTATTTTCTAACATGATATTGATCATGGATACTAGTAACTCGGGATATATGTAGCTATGGGTGTTTTGGAAACCCATAGCTAATTGTATGCGGTGGTTACTAGGTTATATTAATGAATTATGTTTTTCTGCTATCGAATGTTGTATTGTTTCTTTTGGTTCATAGATCGGGTGTGAGGGAGAAGCGAGACATTGAAAATAAATTTAGTCACTCGGTAATTACTATTGAATGTTAAAGGTATGGAATTGGATTAAATAAGGAAAAAAATTCGGGTCGTTACACACTACATGTGCCCGCCGTACCCGCCGTACCCGTTGCCATCCCTAGAGAATTCCCATGCAAAGATGAATGGAAATATGATAGAAACAAAATTATAAAAGAGTAAATTACATATCTATTTTTTATACATACAAAAATTCTCCTAATTTATAAACATACATTACACTAATTACCCTGTATGAGAAACAAGTGTAATATTTTAAACAAAAAAATGTGATAAATATAATTAAGTTAAATAAAATATGGTATATCGTGGAAACAAGTCTAAGTACTAGTCGAGTCAATACATTTTCATTATTTTAAGTTCGTTATAATATAGTATAAGAGTGATTTAAATAATATCTTCTTAGAATTATTGATGCATTTTGTAATGAACCAAAAATAATGAAAATTTATTGACTCAAGGATATCAACTGTAATTAACTATTAATAAAAAGAAATGACAATGGAAATGTTAAGGATGCAATTAAAATGGGATAAAACGAGTTCTATAATATTTATTATATTAATGAGTGATACCACATTATTATCTATATTTATATTTTTTATAAACTAGAATTGACGTGACTTTGCCTGTATTATTTATTACATTAAATAATTAATATACATGCCGATATAGATAAATATTAGAGTGTATATCACTTTAGTCCTAGAAATTTTCGTGTACCAATTTGATCTCGAAGAAATAAAATTTTGAATTAGTACTCAATCATTGCGTGTAAGTCAAAATAGTCCATATTTGGTGCATAAAATATGTTAAAAGTAATTAATTTAACTCACATTTAATTTTTTGGGATCACTTTGTGATTTTCAATTCTTAAGGGAACAAACTACTACACGCTGAAATTTTTTTGGGACCACTTTGTATTGACTAATTATGCAATAAAAAATATTTTACTATTTACTCTATTTGTCTCATTTTGATTGTCAATTATTTGGAAGATGACAAAAACGTGAATCCTCATTTACTAGTTCAGTTTTCTTGCACTAAAAGTTACTACGATTTCAATCAATTCTAGATGCAATTTACTCAACGAGTTTATGCCTATGTATCAACAAAATCAAAACATGCAATAAATTCATAAAGTAAAGTAATTTAATTATACAAAGCGTAAATTTATTGAAATTAAAGAGATAAGGGATATAGAGAATCAAGAAGATGATATTTAAACCTCGTTCATTTGTGGGTCCACTGACAAACTACATTCAGGTCTCCTCTTTTGATCTTGGAAGATTTTTCTTCACTATTGGAAATCAATTATATAAACACACTTCCAAAAATAAAAGACTCTTCTTGGCCCTAGAGTCCTCAAAGTGGTTTGACCTTCTACCCGCTTCTAATGAATACTCAACACCACTTCTAACAGTCTAGCCCGAGCCACTTATAACTCCCAACCAAGACACTTGTGTATGTAAAGACAATAACCTAACAGTAGCTAGGATTTCCCAACACAATTATGTATCTAGGTGATACTAACACACCTAGAGAACTTAAGAAATCGCCTATAAAATCTTCAAGTTGTGTTCACTTCAAAGTGGTAATATTACAATAAAAACAACACTGAAAACCAGCTCAAAAATCTAAAAAAATACTAAAAAATTATGTGCGATTATGCTAGGTTTTGCAAAAATAGATTTGACAATGATTCACAAGGGATAATATTTGAGATTATCCTATCTCTTTTTACTTTGAATCAAAGAAAACTAAATTAACAACATTTGAAAGTATTTGACTTGGAATTTCAGAATTATTAGTTATGAGCAAATAGGGAAAATAAGCTTTTTATAATTAACTGTTTTCTGTTAGCCTTTAACCAATTAATACATGGTTTAATCGATTAACGGCGCCAAGAACTAGAAAGCTTTAGTTAGTGTCACATCATATAATCGATTAATCCCTTACATAAATGATTAACGCTGCCAATAATTTAAAATGTTGTAGCTATTGTAACTCCTGATAATTGATTAATCTCATACTTAATTGATTAAAAGAATCTCTAGAATATATAATCGATTAACATAAGTTGTAGTCGATTAACTGTGTTGAAAAAGTTTCTTTGATGCATGATGAACCTTCTACATGATGTGTATATGAATGATTCATGATTTTGAAAGACGTAAGTATAAACTAAGTTTAATGCACCAAAATCATGCTATCATATGTAAATGCATGAGCATGTCAATCATGTATAAATGTATATAAATTTCATTTTAAGTTGGTTCAAAATTTTAGACTTTATGAGACATCCATTCCAGGTTCACCTGGCCTAGACTCTACCCAATCAAACATCTTAAGACTCTATAAATATAAAATTTCACCTAAGTCTACTTGATTGAACTTGAGCCTTGACCTTGTTTTTGTTCAGTTGGCTCGGCTTAATCTTCAAACTTGTCTTTATCCATGTCTTCATCAAAACAACATGATGATGCATACTTGCAATATCACATTGTAAGTGATGTGAACCTTTGTGAGGGGGTTGACCTACTTGAGCGGTCGTTCTTGCTTGAAACTCAATTGGACTCATAGAATGTGACTTGATTGCCAAATCCATGTTTTGGTGTATGGTTTTAGTGTTTTGGCCGAATGTGTTTGGGATAAATGTTTATGTTGGCCACAGTTTGTGTGTATGGATGGGTGATGCTCACGGTTTGGCCCTCAATTGTGTTTCTCACGGTTTAGTGTGTTTGTGATTAAGGGAAATGGTTAAGGTATGAAAGGTTGAAGGCGCCACAAGTTAAGTTACTTGATGAGCCTAAGATATTTGCCACAAGGGAGGATCCTTGATAAGAACTATGGAGAAGATGTCACACCAATTGGTGATAAGTCTATGAATGTCACAAGAATGAATCTTGATAAGTTCTAGTGTAAAGAGCCTTGGCTCAACTCAAAGGAAATAAAATTCCAACTTTTAATTAGACTTCAAAATTCTTAATTCAATCATAAACCTCATGGTTAGGGTATCATGTATAGCTAAGTCTAGGTTTAATGAATCTTTATTCATGCACATGGTTTAGTCTTTGGGTGGTTTAATGGTCCATCATTCATGCATATGGTTGGCCTTGCACTTGGCTTGGGCTTGAATCCAAATAGCCATGGTTTGGAGTAGGGGAGAGCAAGACTCGGCCCTACCCTGAAAACCGGCCCTACCCGTTTGCTTCGAGCCGGGTCAGACCCGGTTCAATGTGTTAAAAAAAGACCGACCCGTACAAAATTGAAATGGGACAACACCGGGTCAGGATGGGTCTGGCTCTGTATTGGGGTCACCCGGCTCGGCCCGCACTCATATATAAATGAAAAAAACACCATTTGTTATAGAAACTAGAAAGTAACGTGTGAGACTCATTTGTTATAGAAAATTAGAAAGTAACTTGTCACAGTAGCAATTCTTCTCCTTTTCTTTTCTTCTTCATCATTATATTTTCAATGTCAAGTTAGGGTTATTTTCTCACATCCCCATTGAAGAAATGAAGAATGGAGAACATGTGAAACCAAGTCAGCAACAAGCCAACAACCATTAAGACTTGTCATTCTAAGTATTGTTAGGGATTGCTTCAACATCTTCACAAACTCAAATTGTTCTTGCCTCATATCATCCAAGTATTTCTCATTTCTTTAATTTCTTATTCCAACTCTTGATTTACATGCTCTTTGTATATTTTTTCATATTATTTCAACCTAAACATATTGAAATTCAGCTTTATCCATCTTATATTCTTTATATTTTTCATATTATTTTTTCATATCATCTGTGAGTCTGTAACAGTTCCATGGCATTGATTTGAACCTCAATGTGTCCCTATAATGCATGAGGTTTATGTATTAAATGTGTATCTCTGCAATGTTCTTCACAATTGCTATTAATTATCATGTATATCTGCAATGTGTCCCTGTAATTATCGTGGTCGTTTGGATTTGAGTCTTTGACATTTCGTTAACATAACATTTCGCTAACACTAATTGCTACTAACATTATCTGTCTACCACTACATGTTTTTATCAATCAATGTTCTTCACAACTAATGCTTGTTATTTTTTAGCTAAAAGAAATGGCAAACAAAGAGGTTAACACAATCCCTCCCACAATAGTAGATACAAGTGAAAACCCTCCTACAGAACCACCAACAATAACTCAGGAAAACGAGGTTGGTAGAGATGAAGACGAACAAAAAAAGAAATTTGTTGTTTGGGATCACTTCACTAAGCTTCCTTTTACAGAGACTAAGGGCCAACACAAGGCTAAGTGTAACCATTGTCGTAGCACATACTTTTGTGAACCAAACAAACATGGAACAAATTCTATGCGCAAACATTCGAAACGAAAGCATCAATAGGTATTTTCTAAAGTGGGTAAGAAAGGAACACTTGATAGCTTAATGCCAAACCTTGTAGTGGGCGATGTTTTAGATGGAACCAATTCTATGGGGTATAACTTAGATGATTGTCGGAGGGTTGTCATTGAATTTGTTATATGTGACGAAATGCCATTTAAGGTTGTTGAAGGACGTGGCTTTCGTCGAATGATGAACCGACTAGAACCTAGATTCATTGTACCATCTAGGTTCACAGTTGCAAGGGATTGCTATCAACTATTTTTGGATGAAAAGAAAAAACTAAAGGCTTGGTTTGCGAAATCATGCAATCGTGTTTGTATGACAACAGATTGTTGGACTTCAAACCAGAATTTAGGCTACATGTCTTTGACTGCACATTTCATTGATGAAGATTGGAGGCTGCAAAATAGAATTTTGAACTTTTGTCTAGTCGAAAACCATAAAGGTGAAACCATTGGTAGAGAAATTGAGAGATGTTTAAGAGAATGGGGAATTGAAAGAGTGTTCACTATTACAGTTGACAATGCAAGCTCCAATGATGGGGCAATTTCATACATTCGAAGGAAACTAGACGCAAGGGGTGAGTGGTGGCAAATATTTGCATATGAGATGTTGTGCTCATATTTTGAATTTGGTTGTCAATGATGGGTTAAAGGAATAACAACCTTCAATTGATAGCATTAGGAATGTTGTGCGACATGTTAGGTCTTCTCCCTCAAGACTTGCAAGCTTTAAAGAATGTATTGCGGCTGAATTGATTGAGTCTGAAAGCCTTGTGTGCTTGGATGTTCCAACTAGGTGGAATTCTACTTACCTCATGTTGGAACGTGCTGAGAAGTTTCAGAAGGCATTTGATAGACTTTATGATCAAGAATCATATTTTCGAAAATGGTTTGGTGATGATGACAAAGGGAAGAGGAAATGTGGTTCACCTATAGAGAAAGATTGGAATCAAGCTAGGATATTCATTCAGTTTTTGGAAATCTTTTATAGAATGACTTTGCTTTTTTCTGGTTCTTTGCATGTGACTTCAAATAAATGCTATAGTGAAATTGCATCAATACAAGCTACTTTGACATCATGGAGTTATAATCAATCTGAACCTTTTGGTTCAATGGCTCTTTCTATGATAACAAAGTATGATAAATATTGGGGAAATGTCGAAAAGATTAACCCATTGTTGTTTGTTGGGAATGTCTTGGATCCTCGGTTCAAACTTGAGTATGTTACTTGGAGTATAGAGGATACTTGCACTGAAGATTTGGCAGCCAATATGCTTAATTTGGTCAAAGACACCTTGGAGGACTTGTACAAATTTTATGCTCAAAGAATTTCTGAAAATATAGAGATGGTAGATGGTGGAGAGTCCTCTAATAACACACTGAATGCAACATTGGAGGAGAACCTTAAGGGGTCAAAAGTCCAAGATGTGGTGCAAAATAGGGAGAAAGCTTGGAAAAAGCAAAAAAGAGCCAAAACTAATTTTGAAAAAACCGATCTTAAGAGATACTTGGCAGAAGATATAGTGGATGATGAAGACAACTTTGACATCTTGGCTTGGTGGAAGACAAATGCTTCAAAATATAGGTTACTTTCTATCATGACTCGTGATGTATTTGCTATTCCAGTTTCTACTGTTGCATCTGAGTCATGTTTTAGCACTAGTGGACGTGTGCTTGATGTCTTCCGCAGCTCTTTATCTCCTAAAATGGTTGAAGCTCTCATTTGCACTCAAAATTGGATAAATCCTGTTGGCCTCAAGTTTTATGATAAAGATTTTGATCAATTTGATAGCACCGAGAAGATTATTGGTGGTTAGTTAACTACTTATTTTTACTATTGTTTAATTATTTTAAACATATGGGTTATTTCATATAATTCAACTTTGGTGTTTTGCATATATTCATGCTAAGATTCCTGAGTCACATGGAGCAATTGGAGAACCAACAACCATGAACTTTGAGTCATAAACAACCTTAACATCAGCTTCTTTTTGTTTTGTAAATGGAAAATTATCTTCTGTTTTTTGAGTGGGGTAAACACAATTTTTGTGTGTACGAATACTACCTATATGACATTATTTTGGAATGTATAGTGGACTAGAAGGCTGAGAAAACTAGTGCATTTTTTTGGTCTATACTCTATAGAAACCTCACTTGACTTAGGATACATTATGCAGATTAATGATTTACACTACTTGTTTGTGATCTATTTATTCCCATTTACATTATAGCTTATCTATTATGAATTATATACAGTAATGTTTGTGTTATTTGTGCATAATACTAAAGTTTGTGCATATTGTTAGTGCATTGCAGAATGCTAATGTTTGTGCAGACTGATTTGTGTAGAATAATATGTTTATAAAATCTTTGTAGCAGTGTTTGTACAGAAGGCATAGATGAACCAGCATTTTTTTTTATTTTTTGGCAAGTTCAGTATGTATGGTGAGTATTATCACCTTGTGTTAAAAGAAGGGACAAACCCGGACCCGTCCTATTTTAGTCGGGTCTAAATTGGACCTGTACTTGTCGGGTCTCATCAAATATAGGGTCGGGTTCGGGTTTAATAATTAGCCCGGTCAATATTTAGGGTCGGGTAGGGGACTAGCCTTACCCATCCCAACCCGGCCCATGCTCACCCCTAGTTTGGAGGAGGCCTCATGATCAAAAAGATTTGATCACCTTATCTCCTCCTAAAATATTGTGCACTCTTGATCCTGGGTGGTCTTGAATCCAACACGACTCCAACAACTAGATGACAAGTCAAAGTGCATATGATCAAGTCTTGCATGTTTGTAGCATGGCTTGGATGAGGTTGTTGTGATATCCACACAATTCCAACATCTTAGGATGAGACAAACCACACGACCACTAGCTTGACTTGGCTATGGAATCAAATCAATATCTTATCAATTCACATGCCCTATGCCAATTCAAATCAGCATGATTCCTTTATTGCTTGCACAACAATGCCACGCCTACATAATAAGAAGCCAAGTCCAACTTGACTTGTTTCACAAAGTCACACCTATATGGAAGGAAGCTAAGGTCCAACTTGACTTGTCTTGTGTTCTCCACGATTAGGACTTAGGAGAAACCTTATCTCTTTGAACAAAAGGGCCACGACAACATCAACGAAATTCCAAGCATAACCACACGGTTCTAAGCTTGTATTCCAAGGTTTGGTCAAGACTTGGGCATGAAAATATTCCTTGCCTTGCAAGTTGGGCCACTCGGTCAAGAGCTCCTTTGGTTAGTGAGACTTCGACCCATTCCATGCACCTAACTCTCTTGCACGCCTAGGCCTATCCTTTGGCCACTAATGTGCCATTTACATAATAATTCATTTTACAAGAATTCAAACAATAATCCCCAACCCAATTTACATGATTAATTGCAAATATAATTAAATACTTAAATTAAAATCCTAAGCTACCAATGGAATATTAATCTAACTTATTACAAATTAAATAAAAAGACAATAATATCCCCAAGATCATGGTCCCCCAGGTGGCTCTCCAGGGTGAATGGTGTCCTTTGCAAGTATGTCTTGTGAACTATTGGTCCTTGCCCTAGTCCTAGGGCCCCCTAGGTTGTGGCTGCCCGTAAAATCAAAGGATGCCCCTAACTGGTTCACATTAGTAAGAATCGATCTCGAATACACCCATAATATGACTATCAATGTCAATTCTTGAATTACCCAGTGTATGACAACCCATGTCAATTCTATTTTCCCATAATTTGATTATCAATGTTCATTCTCAAAATTCCCACAATATGACTGTCTGTGCCAATTCTAGTGCCATAGAAAGAAAGAGGGAGAAGTAGGCCGAAAATGTGTCGGTAGAGATTTTGAGGGAGAAAGAAGAAGTTGAGGTATATAAAGCTCAACTTGGGACATGAATTATGAAGGGATAATGCCTCTATTTATAGCTTGAGGCCTCCAACGACACCTTCATCCGATGACCCAGATGGGAGATGCGTCCCAAATAGCCATATCATCCCACGGGCATGAAGGAGACCCACCCGAATCTTCCTCCCATTGATCGAATTCTCCTCCCTTGACCAAGTTTCTCTCCTCCACTCCCATAAATCACCAAATCGTGTGTTGACTCAGTCACACATGTGTGTTGACTTGGTCAGCCACACATCCAAAAATATTAAAATAAAAAAATGTTGGGCACATGCTCGACCCGGACAGTGGAGTGGGTGGTGCGTGCGCCCGTGTCTTGGGGTTTTGTTTGTGTGAGTCCTCACCCACCCACAAAACTCATTGTATCTCTTTGGGCACACATCCGAAACAAACTAGTTTCTTATCCATAGAGTAAGGGGTACCCTTAGTTATACCAAAAAATTAGAAATCGACTAGACATTCTTGGCTAAATTTGGTTACACATTTTACTGAACAATCTACGTGATATATATCCATGAAGTGTATAATCCATCCAAAAATATTCCAATCTTATCATGTTTCACGATTCAGGATGTGTGATAAGTGCTAATTATACAAAATAAAATTAATTAATTTTTGAACACTTTTAACACGTAAAATGGTGCAACGTGATTCGTGATGAATCTTGAGCTAAGCTTTTGTAGAGTGATGAATTTTGAGCTAAACTTTTGGGGGAAATGGTTGTCCAATCACCAATGCACGAGACTCTTACCTAAATGCAATCTTATCATCACAACTTTTCAAAATTTTATCTTATTACGTCTAGATCATAAGACAAAATAACCTAATCGTCCAGCTAAAATTTTGAAAACTACCAAATATTCTGATAATGTTTGGAGGGATTATATGTAAATTGTGGTAAATACTAAGATGATAGAAATATTTTTTCTTTTATGCAATCCTTTTGAGATACAACTAATTGCAATAGAGTTTACCGTATCAACTTGTGAACTGGATTGACATAGTGGTGATATTGTCACACCGAAACACAAGGTGAGGTCATATTGGAATGCAACACAACTATATTTAATTGCACTGAACCACATCAAATTCAAAAATATTTTTTAATCAAAAGAATTTCATGCATCACAACACCTCCAATGGCCTAACGGAAAGTAAAATTTAAAACACCCAAAAATTGATTTTGCTTATTAACAGGATATTATGGAGGTAATAAATCCAACAGTGCTCAAGTATTACAGTACAACACATTTTGTAAACCTCTAACTCATAATAGCATGGAATGTGTTGGACCTAACTGCGAACAGGAGCCTCCAATCATCGGGGAGTTCCATTGTTAACGAGGTATAAAAAGATTTCAGAGCCACAAGTGATGCACAACGCCTTGAACCAAAACCTTAAGACATTAGTTCCATGAGTCTTTTGTACTTGTAAACTTTTTTTATTTCTCCCCTCATATCAAATGTGGGACTTCACGTTTGAATAAACCAAACAATCTCTTCCTCAAGTGTGGGTACCACACACTTTCCGGTCCGCTCCCCCTTAAGTCCACAATGTCCCAGCCAAACCATTGACTTTGATACCACTTATTGGACCAGACTGCAATCAGGAAGCCTCCAACCACAGAGGAGTTCCATTGTTACCGAGGTATGGGAAGAGTTTAGAGCCACAAGTGATGCACCACGTCTTGAACCAAAACCTTAAACATTAGTTCTATGAGCCTTTTCTACTTATAAACTATTTTTACTCTTCCCCTCATATCCAATGTGAGACTTCACGTTTGAATAAACCTAACAGAATGGAATAAGTTCCAATATTTTACATACAATATCTCTATTTTTCTTACTTCCAATTTGAGAGGGTATGATTTAGATGGAATAATATAAACCTAGCTTATTATTTATTTTATTCTACTCCATTTCATCATGAAATATTCAAGAAATGGTACAGTAACTTTGTTTCATTTCATTCCATCTCATGCCACAATCATTGAATAGTCAAACATAGCTTAAAGAAAATAAGGTACTAAACAATCTTGATGGGTTTTTCCTTGTAAAATATTACTTTGAAGTTTGAAATTAGATAACAGAAATGAAGAAAAAACATGTTGATCCATGGAGTTTAAATTCTAATAAGAACAGATTAGATTGATCAGCAAATTTAGACTATACTATTTTTCACAGAATTTTTTCTTCAGGGACACTAACTAGATGAACTACCTACATGATATTACAAATATAATAAGATATTTCAATTCAATGGCTAATCACATTATATACTGATGAATGATTAAAAATACATGATTCAATACAACAGTGGTTAATGGATGTTTTCATCTTAACAATATCAGCCTTTTGACCCTTCCTTTGACATCATTAATCATCTTTGAACAAATCTCCATAAAACAAAAGTATACCAATATTTTTAAGTAACAGATTTTCTTATTAGAAAGGTTCATGAATCTGCTTTCTGCAATTAAAATCAAATTTGATAGTATTCCTTGATCATATTCCAAGGTTCCAAAGACATTACAATTCCACAGAGAAATAAATCTTGACACAACAAGATAAGGGGTAGAACGCATGAAAAATTGATTCATAGAGCACTATAATAACAGCATTTGCATAATCAACAATATTCCCCTACCTGTTCTTAGATGATAGAACCACAAGAAAGAAATCAAAGCAAGATCTGTCTGCATCTCAATGCACTAAAGGCAGAGATAACAAGATAAGGGGTAATTTCATCCTAATGAAACAAGTCATTACAGAAAACTTACAATGTTAGATGATAAAAAATAGGTCCACAATATAAAATCTGGGCAAATTCATATACTTCGTTTTATCTGCATATTAAGAAGCATAATGATAACTACAAAAGAGCAACCAAATGTCTTTTGAGCAAAATCTTGATTATAAGATGAAGCTAATGATAACTACAAAAGAGCAAATAAGAGAGCCTAGAAAGGAATCACCGTCCTCTTGAAATTGCATCTTCCATCTCGCTGTGTGATGAAGGAAACAACTCTATGTAGCGGCTACCAAGCGTCATCCTATCCTTTGCCATTGCTGCTTTCGATTCTTCGGAATTTTCAAATTCCACGTATGCCTCTCCAGAAGGTCTGCCCTCTGAATTCATTACGATATGAATAGAATCCTCTGACATCACAAAATCCTTGAAGAAGTCCATTATGTCATCCTTACTAGCAGAAAATGGCAGTCCCCTCAGTCTCAGCACCCCTGTATGCTCAGCCGAATCTTTTCCTTCATCATATGATTTCGCCCGGGAAGCACGCGGTGAACCACCTCTTGTATCTGAAACCTCATTTGCAATCGCTTTATAGTATTCCTGCCTCTTGCTTCTGAAAACCTCAACATATCTTCTACCTATGTTCTGCCTGTTTCTTTGAAGTGCATAGTCAACTTGAAGAGGATACCCCAGAACGCAGAAGGCTTCCCCTGAGAACTTGCCACCTTTGTGAACAAAAAGAACATCAACTATGTCTAAACCATGGAAGAACTCAGCCACATCAGTTTCAGTACAATCAAAAGGGAGGCCACGCAGTCGAACAACTGGGAAAGGTGGAGGGGGAGGAGGTTGGCTAGCATATCCATATGGAGCTGGGTTGTACATAAAACTGGAACTCGGGGATCCATAGAATGAAGAACCTGAATCAACAGTCCGCTGACGTTTTGGAGCCATTTCACGCCCATCACCACCATCAGCATATTTTCTGCATTTTTCATCGATAACCAGAACAGAAATTAAGAAGCTCGTTATTAGTCAACAGATATGTAAGTTTAAGCTTTCCAGGTCAGCTTTATATTTCAATTAATCCAAATAAATAATTTACTCAATTCATAAAGAAAAGAATCCAACTACAAAATCATTTTGAAATAAAGGCTGAATATTGTGAACAGCTTCTTATACAGACAAATTCCCAATTACGTGGGATTAATATGTATTTAAATCAATTTAAGTTATGGTGATTAATTTCTTGTTTAGTAGCTATGAAAATTGTGTAGTGAGTATTATTACAGTTTTTTTAATATTAGCTAATTTTTTGGGGATTTTGATTTTATTCCCTCCTTCTACATTGTAATTTCTTATATGAGATTAGTAGAGAATAAGATACAATTTTTCTCATATTTTCTTCATGGTATCGAGAGCTGACAGCGTCATCTGACCTGGCAAAAACATGTAGATGCTGACCACCGCCCCATCGTCGGAATCTCCTAACATTCTGACTCCTCTTACCAGCGATCTAAACACAAAACCAAAGAGTATCATTGGCACTGCCACTGTACAGATGTCACACCTTGACCAACATAACATTCCCTTAATTGTTCACCGCCTCAATGGCGCCAATTTCAAGGAATGGTACCAGTTTGTAAAGCTCTTGTGATGACTGGTAAAGGCAAAATGGGTTATCTCACAGGTATGCCACCAACCCCAAGCACTCGGTCCTCCACTTACAGCACTGGGTACATCCAATCCATGGATCCCAAAATTGGACATCATTATTTGTTTTACACCACAACCCACCAAGTCTGGACTGCTGTCTACCAAATGTACTCAGACATTTGTTCGCAAAAAGGGTATCGTTGCTATCGTCCTTCCTCAAAAAGGTTTTTTTTGTGTCCAGTGATGTATACTTTGTGGAAGACTAGTTCCTTCATCCACAAGCTGCTCTCCAGGGTGAGATATTAATAGGAGACCATCCTCAGGATCCAATAGTCCCAAGTGAACTTGCTAGTCCTATGGTCTTACCTGAACTTGATATTCACATTTCTATCACTCGTCTCAGTCAAACAGAAAGTGGTCCAAAATCTCCTATAACTCAAACAAAAACAAGCCCAAACTTTCCTCTCTCTGAAACACAACCCGGTCAAAAACAGGGGGACTACCTCATGCATATAAACCACATGAGATATGTTTTCTCACGTAGCAGGTTTAAAACTCAATCGAAGCCATGAATTTGAACAAAGGTAGATTCTCCCTTGGTAACAGAACCAAGCGTGGTTGAAGAAATTGGAGAAGAAAATGATGAGTTGAATCTTCCTATTGTTGTTAGAAAAGGGGTGATAGGGTCAAATCCACTCAAAGGATTGACCACATGTACAAAAGAAGGAAGAGGAGAATCTGGAAGTTAAATAACTAACTTCCCGAACTGTACAGTTAGAAGCAGTTAGGATTTAGTTAGGTTGCTGATTGTTATTAAATAGCCTAGGGAATAGCATGAAAGGGTAGGAAAAACAGAAAATAAGCTAATTGAGGAATCAATGGGGAAATTGGGTCGTGGGATGCCTTGTTCTATCTCTCTCACTCTCATTGTAATTTATTCATCTTCATCTAATAAAAATACTTATCCTGCCAAGAATCACTTTGATTCTGGTTCTAGGACTTCTTCTCCTACTCTTTTCTATTCTTTCTACTTTACAATTGATACCAGTGTTTATCAAGGGGCAAGAGCTTGTACAAAACACCCTACTTCCAAAGTACATGAGGATCAACCACCACCGCTTTCTGCACTATTTATGGTATCAACAAGAAGCATGGCAAGAGACATGGATAGTTGGATGCAAGAGAAGGAAGAATTGAAGCAAGAAAGGGAAGATGTCAGAGTGGAGGTTAGGCTTTATGAACTAGAGACCTTGCAAGAAGTCATCCATAAGGCTATTCTGATTGAGCAGAAGAACCTAGTGGTACAAAAGAGATCTACCCTAGGTTATGCAAGGCCCATGGGAACTTTCAAAGGGAATTCCCATAGCAGGATGGTGACCATTGATTCATCTGCTACAAGTAACAACAGAAAGGAAGGGTCTTCAGTGGGCAGTGTTGCAGGGGTTTCTAAACTCAATCAAGAGTCTGATGCTTCTAGGAATATAAGTGACTACAGAAGGCTCACTAGTGCTGAAATGAGGGAGAAGAAGGAAAAGGGGCTATGCTTCAGGTGTGATGAACCCTTCTCTAGAGAGCACAAGTGCATAAATAAGCAACTAAGGATGCTTTTGTTATCTGACGAAGATGAACTGAAAGAAGGAAAAGAAGAGGAGGCAGAGGTGCAGCCTTTCAATGCTTTACAGCTCTCCCTTTATTCAATAATTGGACTCACTTCATCAAGATCTTGGAAGATAGGAGGCTTGATTGGAGCAAAACCAGTGGTAGTTATGATAGATTGTGGAGCCTCACACAACTTTATCTCTCAAGGATTGGTGGATGACCTACAACTTCAAAAAGAAGACACAAAGGCATACATAGTTGAAGTAGGTAATGGTCATCACATTAGGTGTCAAGGAAAGTGTGTTCAACTCAAACTTTCACTACAACAGCTAGAGGTAACCCAAGACTTTTATCTCTTTGCTCTCAAGGGTGTAGATATGGTTTTGGGATTGGAGTGGTTGGCTAGCCTAGGTGAAATCAGAGCTGATTTTGGAAAAATGATGCTCTCCATCAAGAAGGAGGATTCCATCATCACTATAGTGGGAGACCCTGCTTCAACTAAGGCAAAATTAGCAATTGGTGCCTTCATGCAAGTATTGTTAGAAGAAGGAGGTGGGCAATTACTTCATTATGACACTGTTCCTAGCAGGGAAAGTCAAATACCCATGGAACTAGAAGGGGTCTTGCAACAATTTCAACAGGTTTTTCAAGACATTGAGGGATTTCCACCTAGTAGACCCTATGATCAAGCTATTCATTTAAAAGAAGGGGCTGATATCTAACATATTAGACCTTATAGGTGTCCACACTACCAAAAATCTGAAATTGAAAGATTGGTGGCAAAAATGCTAAGAGTAGGGGTCATTAGACCTAGTATCAGTCCCTATTCAAGTCCCATCATTTTAGTTAAGAAAAAGGATGGTGGATGGAGGTTCTGTGTTAATTATAGGGCTCTGAATAAGGTAACCATACCTAATAAGTTCCCTATTCCTCTGATTGATGAACTATTAGATGAGTTGGGGCAAGCAAATGTGTTCTCCAAGATGGATCTGAAGTCAGGGTACCATCAGATCAAGTTGAAAGTAGAGGATGTTGAGAAACAGCTTCTAGGACACATGAGGGACACTATGAATTCATGGTTATGCCTTTTGGCTTAACCAATGCTCCTTCAACCTTCCAAGTTCTTATGAATAATATTCTAAAGCCATATCTGAGGAGGTTTACTTTGGTCTTTTTTTATGATATCCTAGTCTATAGCCGTGATTTAGAGTCCCATGGTCAGCATCTAGGGACTGTTTTGTCCCTGCTTGTGGATAATTCCTTAAAAGCCAACCTCAAGAAATGCAGTTTTGGGCAGAAGAGTATTGAATACCTAAGGCACATTATTTCAGGAGGTGGGGTTTATGCTGATCCTGCTAAGGTTAAGGACATGGAATCTTGGCTTGTTCCCTCTAACATCAAGGGGTTGAGGGGGTTTCTAGGTCTCACAAGTTACTACAGGAAATTTGTGAAGGATTATGGCAAGATGGCAAGATCACTCACTAATTTGCTCAAGAAAGATGCCTTCAGTTGGTCAGAGGAAGCAAGTGTGGCATTTGAACAACTCAAGGCTGTTATGGTCAGTTTGCCTATGTTAGCTATCCCTGATTTCACTAAGGTTTTTGTAGTTGAAACTGATGCTTCCAGTAAGGGGTTGGGAGCTGTACTCATGCAAGAAGGGAAACCTTTGGCTTTCAGGAGCAAGGGTTTGTCTCTCAAAGCTCAACAGAAATCAGTCTATGAGAGGGAATTGATGGCCTTGGTTCAAGCCTTACAAAAGTGGAGACACTACTTAGTGGGCAGGCACTTTATCATCAAGACTGATCAAAGAAGCCTCAAGTTCCTAACAGATCAGAAGCTATTTTCATATGAACAATTTAAATGGGCATTGAAGTTAGTAGGCTTGGATTTGGAAATACAATACAAACTTGGGGGTGAAAATTCAGTTGTTGATGCTCTGTCCAGAAGGCTAATGTATGCTGCTATATCTATGGTTGTTAATGAAGACATAGAAGTTTGGGTGGCCGATTTGCAACAAGATTCTAAGTGGAGGAAGATGATACAGGAGCTGGTCATTTCACCTTCTGCTCATCCTGGTTTTGAGTTGAGGAAGGGGATTCTTTACTACAAAGACAGACTGGTTTTGTCTCAAGCATCCAATAGGATTCCTATGATTCTAGCAGAATGTCATGAGACACCAACAGGTGGTCATTCCAGCTACTTCAAGACTTACAAAAAGATTGCAAGTTTCCTATTTTGGATTGGCATGAGGTCTGATATCAAGACCTTCATTGAGAAGTGTGATGTATGCCAGAGAAATAAATACTCTACATTGGCTCCAGCTGGTCTTTTACAACCTCTGCCCATTCCTCAGCAAGTGTGGATGGATATTTCAATGGATTTCATTGGAGGTCTTCCTAGGATCAAGGGTAAGGATATTATCTATGTTGTGGTAGATAGGTTATCTAAATATGCACACTTTTTCACTCTAGGGCATCCATATTCAGCTAAAGATGTGGCTATGGTTTTCTTAAAGGGGGTAGTCAAGCTTCATGGTTTTCCTTCATCAATTGTTTCTGATAAGGACCCTATATTTCTAAGTCTATTTTGGAAAGAGCTATTCAAATTAGCTGGTACTCAATTGAAGATGAACACATCTTATCATCCTCAATCAGATGGCCAAACTGAGGTCACTAATAGATGCTTAGAAACCTATTTGAGGTGTCTTGCTAGTCCTAAACCCAAGCAGTGGATAGAATGGTTGTATTGGGCAAAATTTTGGTTCAATACCAACTTCCATAGTTCAGCAGGAATGACTCCATTCAAGGCCCTCTATAGAAGAGATCCACCCTCGTTATTTGAGAGCAGGGGCTATACCATCAAAAGTAGAAGAGGTCAACCAGATGGTTTCACAAAGAGATGGGGTGTTAGAGGAGCTGGAGACTAATTTGGCTAAGGCACAGAATTTGATGAAACAGTATGCAGACAAACACAGAAGAGTGATGGAGTTTGAAGTGGGTGATTGGGTTTTTCTTAAGCTACAACCCTACAAGTTGAAATCCATGGCTTCCAGACCATATGCCAAGCTAGCTCCTAGATTCTATGGGCCTTACCAAGTGCTGAAAAAGGTTGGCATTGTTGCATATAAATTGGAACTACCTAGTCAAGCAAGAATTCATCCAGTGCCCATGTATCCCTACTCAAGAAGGCCTTAAAGGTTAATCAGTTTTCCCAGGCTCTACCTCCTATGATGAATGAGGAGCTGGAACTAGAAGTAATTCTAGAAGATGTCATTTCCAGTAGGTATGACAAGCAAAACAGGTTGGAGGTCTTAGTCAAATGGAAAAACCAACCTCAACATGATGCAACATGGGAACTATCATCCACATTAAGGGACAACTTTCCTAATTTCCAACTTGAGGACAAGTTAGAATGTTTAGGGGGAGTATTGATAAGGTTAAATCCACTCAAAGGATTGACCACATGTACAAAAGAGGGAAGAGGAGAATTTGGAAGTTAAATAACTAACTTCCCTAACTGTTTTGACAGTTTGAAGCAGTTAGGATTTAGTTAGGTTGTTGATTGTTGTTAAATAGCCTAGGGAATAGCAAGAAAGGGTAGGAAAAGCAGAAAGTAAGCTGATTGAGGAATCAGTGGGGAAATTGGGTAGTGGGATCCATTGTTCTATCTCTTTTACTCTCATTGTAATTCATTCATCTTCTTCATCTAATAAAAATACTAAGAGCCCTGCCAAGAATCACTTTGATTCTGGTTCTGGGACTTCTTCTCCTACTCTTTTCTATTCTTTCTACTTTACAATTGATACCAGTGTTTATCAAGGAGCAAGAGCTTGTACAAAACACCCTACTTCCAAAGTACATGAAATTCAAATGCCATGTAATATTCTTGAAGCTTCACTAAGTGCGTAATGGAAAAAAGCAATGATGGAAGAAATGACAGTGTTGAAGGAAAATCAAACATGGGAGATGACAGACCTGCCCGATGGGAAAAAAGATACTTGGAAGCAAATGGATGTTCACACTGAAGTACAAATCACATGGTATTGTGGAAAGATTTAAGCCTCGATTGGTTGCTCAAGGGTACACTCAAAGCTGTGGAGTTGACTATAAAGATACATTTACTCTAGTGGCAAAACTAAATACAATATGGGTATTGTTATCCATAGCTGCAAACTTGGACTGAGAATTACACCAGAAGGACATTAAGAATGCTTTCTTGAATGGCACATTGGATGAGGAAGTTTATATGAGGATCCCTCCGGGATTTGAGGCACATGCAGAACGTGCAGTAATGCAAAGATTATTTTTCTAAAAACCCAGTTGTAGTCAGAATTCCAAATAAGGACCTTTGTACTTTGAAATATATCTTAGGGGTGGAGTTCGCTAGGAGTAAACAAAGGATCTTTATCTCTCAAATAAAATATGTTCTAGATTTGTTGAAAGAAACTGGAAAATTGGGGTTTAGACCCACTAAGGTGCCTTTAGAGAGGAATTGGAAGCAGAAGATTCCAGATGATAATCCTCCAATGCACAGGGAGACCTACCAACACTTAGTTGGAAAACTAATCTATCTATCCTTAACTCATCAAGACATTGCTTTTAGTGCGAGCTTGGTCAATCGGTTCATGCATGATCCCACAAAAAGAGATATGGATGCACCAAAGCAGATTTTGAGGTACTTAAAAGGGAAATCTAGGTATGGGATTACTGTTTAAAAAACCAACAATAGAGAAATAGTGGGATGCTCTGATGCAGATTGGGCAAGTGATATAGATGACAACAAGTCTTCAACTGGATATCGCATTAAAGTTTGGGGAAATCTAGTTACTTGGAGAAGTAGGAAAGAAAAAGTTGTTGGAAGAAGTAGCGCAAAAGTCAAGTTTCGTATATTTGCTGAAGAAATTTGTGTACTCATTTGGATTCAAAGACTGATGGCAGATTTAAACATATATGACACCTCTCCTATGAGACTTTACAATGATAGTATATCAGCTATATGAATAGTACATAATCTGGAAAGGGGAACTATCTCTTTGTCCTATGTTCCCACAAAAACTCAGGAAGCTGATGTTCTTACAAAAGCATCATCTAAACCAATCTTTGAGTCATGTGTGTGCTAAGCTAGGAATGATTGACATCTATTGAAGAACTAGAGAAGGAGTGTTGGACAGACAAAATCCCAATTATGTGGGATTTAAATCAATTACACTTTTGATGATTAAATTCTTGCTTATTAGCTATGAACATTGTGTAGTGAATGTTACGAGAGTTTTTTAATATTAGCAAATTATTAGGGATATTGATATTATTCCCTTCTTCTAAATATTGTATCTTCTCATATGAGATTAGTAGAGAATAAGATACAATCTTTCTCATAGATGAACTTAGGTAGCAGCTCAATAGGACCTTGTTCAAAATCAATTACCAAATTACAACTGAAGCTAGGTACTCAGTGCACATTATGGGCAACTTAAAAAGATAGATAAAAGAAGAAATTTACTGAGACAAAGAAAAAATTACAAAAAAATATGAGCATAAGGAGTTCTACTAAACAAAAGTATAGAAAACAACAAGAACCAAACTTTTATCCTACAAGATGGGGTTAGTCACATGAATCGAATGACACCATAATGTTCTATCATAAATCATATTGATTGGCAAATCGTTGATCTAAGTCTTTCCTAATCGCTTCGCTTATGGTTTTTCTTGGTCTTTCTCTTCCTCTAGGAATTGAACTACTTCATTTAATCTTATCTCCTTACGGGGGCTTCTACCAATCTCCTTTACACATGTCCAAACCACCTAAGGTGCGATTTACCATGTTTTCTACAATAGGAGCTACCCCAACTTTTTCCCTAATACATTCGTTTCTAATCATATCTTTTCTAGTGTGTCCACTCATCCAACACAATATTTTCATCTCTGTTACATGGAGTCTATTCTCTTGTTGATATTTTACCGCTAACATTTAATCCCATATAACATTGCATATCATATAGTGGTGCGATAAAATTTTCCCTTAAGCTTGAGTGGTAACTTTTTATCACATATGACACCTGAAACACTGTCATTTCATCCAACCCGCTTGAATAGTATGGTTAACATCTCCATCGTCTTGTATGATTGACCAAATATACCTAAATCTAGTGGTTATGGTATGATAAGATCCTCAATCATTACCTCTAAAATAGGGTTTGTCCGCCTCGTGCTAAACTTAAACTATATATATTCCGTCTTATTTTGACTTATACAAAATTCATGTATTTCTAAAATCTGCCTCCACATTTCTAGCTTCTCATTTAATTCCTCTTTTGACTCTCCCACTAAGAGAATATCATTCGCAAAAAGGATGCATTGTGACGCCGGATCTTGGATATGCTCAGTAAGCACATCCAAGACCAATGTAAATAAGTAAGGGCCCAATGTTGTGCCACGCTGGTTTTGGCCCCATCACACATATCCTTGATTGCTCGAATGTATTCTCTAGAGCTTATTACAATACCTCTCTAGGCACCTTATCATATAACTTCTCAAAATAAATGAAAATCATGTGCAAGTCCCTTTGGTTCCTCCGATATTTCTCCATCAATAACACCAAATTGATTTTTAGTGATATTCGTCTTTTGTCTCAATCTCCGCTCAGTTATTCTCTCCCATAGCTTCATAATATGACTCATGAACTTAACCCCCGTATAGTTTACATAATTTTGCATGTCACTCTTATTCTTATAAATAGGGATTAAAATGTTTCTCAGTCGGACATCTAACATATTCTTAGATTTCATGATCTAATTAAAACAACTTTGTGAGTCATCTAATATTCTGCTCTCTTAGAATCTTCCAGACCTCAATAGGTATATTATCGGATCCAACTGTTTTGTCATTCTCTATCCTTTTCAATGAACAAAGCTTCCTAGTCCCTCCATGTATCTATTGGTGAAACTCCATAAAAAGTGTATGCTCAGTTCTTTACACCAACTAGATGCCAAATATGTAGACTTATCTCAAAGCAAGTGATGTGCCAAACAAAGCTCCCCACAAATAAGAGAGCTAATGCATCAAATTGTACAACAGAAAAAATTAGCCTTTTTACTTCTACCAAAACCTTGAAAGATAATAATAAAAAATTAGTCCCACAACATATAATGCATCCAACATCACCAAAAGTGCCAAATAAGGATTCAATAAAGAAACCGCAGCAACACAAAAGCAATAACAGGTGAGGAACATATTCTGAACAAGCATCACACATTACACATATATCAGGGGAAAGCGCCTTATGTGGCCAAAGAACCTTCAATATGACATTAGTATCGACTCAGTTAGGAACCACATTCCAACTTTCAAATTATAGACTTGTCCTTAAGGTGGTCCAAAAGGGACTCCATGTCATTAAATCCAGACAGAAAGTTCTAGGAAAAACCTGAGTCTTGGATACTAAAAATTGTGGATCCAAGTTATGCACATAAGAAATATAATAAAGGCATGAAGGGGCATCAACAAACAAAAGGTCCTTCCAAAATCCAATACAAGAGCTCTTACCCACCTTCATGGAAAGCTAAGACCTAAAGGTAGTTTAATCTTGAGATATAAATTTCCAAGAAGTAAAATGAGAGGCTCACGTGTAAGTGTTGATATCCCAACCACTTAGATTTAAACCATACTTGCTACATATTACCTATGCCATAGAATTAAGTTCAGAAGCAAAATATCAAGGCCATTTTCCAACCATGGCAATGTTCTCATACACATACCAAGATCAATATATCATTTGATCTAAGGACATTAGCACACTTCCGAAATGACTAGATTATCCCTTCTTGTATCCAAAACACCAGAGCGGAGAAAATCCCTCCTGTTTTCTGTTGTTTGGGAAACTCCCACAAATACAAAATAGAGACAAATAGTAGATACTTTCATCACTACTAGATCCCAAAAATATGTATATCTAAGGAAAACTCCAAAAGCTTAAACATATAGAGGACATTGTAAGCTTTTAGTATCCTTATCTAATAACAAAATGATTACATCCCCAAATTGTAAATAAGAAAACACAACCCCCCCTCCTAACCCATTTTAATTCCTTTTAAGGACAAAGTTAGGACAAAAGTGAAGACACAGTCAGAATTATCTTCTTTCTCTACATTCCATTGTTTAGAATTATCAATACTCACACGTCACACGATTAACAAATGGACGCGAGGTTATCCTCCATCATGTAATTTTGTTTCACAACTAATACAGAGAGACAACCACATACTAAACCTGATGCAAAGGGAGGATCAATAAAGAAAACCAGCAACTCAATCACCTATTAAAGCTAATGCAAATACGGAATCATTAGAGACCAACAACTCAAAATTTCAATCTTATAAGGACCAATGAAACCCCACCTTCAAACAAAAGAATGGCAGACTACAAAGCAAAGAATGAACATCTTGGTACCATGTTGAGTGTTAGACACATGTCAACCACTGATGCATATACAACACAATGACGTATGTCTGACATGTCCAATATAAATATATATTTTCAGCTCCAACACAACTAAACTATTATTAATATTTTCTTAAATTTTCAAATTTATATACATGTATATGTCATGTTCATGTCCTACACCGTTTAGATTTTGGTGTGTTCCTGTGTTAGTGTTCATGTCAGTGTAATAGCGTATATGCTTGATACATGGTAAGCCATAAATGACCTGGAATCTCTCAATAAATCTTATTTTCTATAACTCAGCCATACAAAGTATGAAAGTTCAAGAGGAGTTTGTCTATAAAAAAGTTAGCAGATGTTTATTAAATGAATAATGTCAGAACAGATCAAATGTTAAATCGAAGGGGTAGAGTAAGATAAATTTTTTGCTCACAAGAACCAAAAGAACAACATGAGGAAGGAGACATCCTTTATATACAACCCATAGGGCATCCCTTGGAGGGTTTTCCTCAAATTCAGCAGGATGACAATCTTATTCCAAACAAAATAAAACTTCTATTTCGACATTTGGAACATGTGAAAGAACTCTAGGTTTAAGAATTAAATGTTATATACGGTAAATTTTCTCATGGTATTAAAACTTGAATTCCATTGATTCCATCAAGTGATTCTATCTAGGACACAAAAGAATGGAAAGAATTGTAAGCCTATTTATTTAGGTATAAAACAAGTTATTTTACAAAATTGGTTTTGGCGAAAGTGATTTGATGAGAAACTGAAAGCATAGCATCTCAAAAGAGCTGAGTTTCAGTTATTTGCAGCTTTTGCTTTATTGTAAAATCCAGCCAAACAAATGTAGAAGTGTCAGAAGTGATTTTCTTTTATCAAAATAATCACTTTTTTGTGGAAAAAATAAGCTTAAACAAATGGTCCTGATATATTTTATGATTAACATAGAAACCATAAAGAGTGATTAGATAGAATGGATATAAAGGAAAACCATATGGAAAAGAGCAGCTATACTACAAGCGCGGCAAACTACTCTAAAAACATTTCTTTCATAACTTCTTATTGGCCTACATACAACTTAAGAAGACACCTACATATAACTTAAGAAGACGGCTATGGCTTTGAACTCCAGTTGGTTACAGCATACTGAACAAAAAGTCATTCTATCAATGATTGGTAAGAATGAAGTATGTACCAATTTTCGGCATTCAGTTTTATACAGCCATAGATTTATTATCAAAGCAAGCAATACATTACAGATGCAAATGCTATGATATCATTTATCCGAATTCTGAAAAGGCTATAACATCTGGATCCCAAACAATACATGTTTGTTTGAATTATTCTTTAAGAATAATGGGACTAAATCACCAGTAACACTATCCATCACTAGAATAGACAAAAAACTTGTAATTTTCATTTTGTTCTACTTATAATTATTATACTGCACTGTGCACTCCAAATTGAACAAAAGAAAATAGGGGAAATAGTTCAAATTTGGTAAAAGAAATTAATCCATAAAGAAAAAATAGAATGACAATGGTTCTTATTCTCAAAAGAAAATTTGAGAATTTAAAAACAGATTCACAGGGTTGTAAGCAGTAATTAAATAAATGCGCACGAGACTCCAACCGAGTGGAGTCCAGGGAATATAGATATGGGCAGTATTACCCTCGTGAAAGAATAGACTATACATATCTAGGTCACAAATCTAGGTCACAAGACAAATAACCTTATATTTATGCGGAGTTTATCTCTGGTTGTAGCCGGAAATAAACAGAAAAAAATAAATAAAAGCAAAGGAAAAGCCATTGGATGAAATTATGAATTTTAAACCGAAGATTTGCATCAAGTAAGAGGAGAAATAGAAAAATCTAGATTGTGAACAAAAAAGAAGAAGAAGAGTAAAAGATGTAGAAATCGTGTAGTGGGTTACCCTCTATAGAACATTGTAGAAACGATGAAAGCGTTGAAATTTGTATGAAGATTGTGAATTGGAACAACCAGTTTTCTGCCAATACGAGCGACGAAGTCCTCTGCGTCTTCTGGTTTGTATTACTCAGTATTTACAATTAAAAAAACATAGGTTTAAGTTAATGTTTTTATAGGAGTTATAGGAATTTAGTTAATAAGTTATTGATTATAATATTTATGGACATGATTCACCTACTTCAAGAGTAAATATTTTAGTCATCAATTCTAGGAAAATCTAATAATTTAAATTAGTGAGTAGATCTAAATTATTGGATTTCCCTATTATTAATGGTTAAGATGTGGAGTAAGTTTTACACTAAATGGATTTCTCCTGAACATTTTTACGTATATTATATGTTATTCTTTCTATTATTATTTTTTAAGAATCCATAATAATTAAACATAAATGATGGATGATGTAATAACAATTTATAATAACATTTATAGTGCATAAAAGTTAGAGTTGAATATATTTACATCCTTCAGTTTTAGTAAAATTGCATAAATCACCCATCATTTTTTTGTCCTTACGTGAACTATATCTCTCTTACATGAATCACCCATAATTTTGTACGTATATTATACTGATTACCCCTACATGAGATATAGTGTAATATTTTAAACAAAAAACGTGTTACATGTATAATTAAGTTAAACAAAATATTGTATATCGTGTAGACAAATCCAAATAATATAAGAGTCAATGCGTCTTCATCGGTTCATTCTAAAATGATATAACAATTATTTAAACATCTTCTTATAATTCTTAATGTATTTTGTAATGAAACAAAAATAATAATAAGTCAATGAATCTTGTATTATTTGAAATTGTGTAGACAATATATAATATTTTGTTTAACTTAATTATACTCACCACATGTTTTTTGTTTAAAAGATTACACTTATACATAGGGGTAGTCAATGTAATATATGTATAAAATTAGTGGTGGTTCATATAAGAGGAATGGTGACTCGTGTAAAGACAAAAAATTGAGAGTGATTTATCTAATTTCACTAAAACTCAGGGGTGTGAGTATAATTAACTCTAATTTCTTTTAGTAAAACATAGAAAATCAAACTAGTAGTTTTTTTGGTGGGTTTTGCATCTCTCCAAAAGCATACCATTACACTTCCTTTATCATACATATTATATACAATTATCGTTTCTCAAATAATACATCCATTTAACCTCATCAAAATAACCTCATTATATATGTAGGAGAAAGTCATTTATACATAAATTCACTTAAACATGTTCTTTATATTACATGTCTTATTCAATTACAATGTCGTGTACTTAAAGTAACTACACTAATCGGTGCTTCCTCCGCGAGCATCCAATGTACTATAGCCGTCATCTGAATTCCAATACATAACACATACAAGCAGAGGCAAAAAGGGAGTAAGAACCAACTACGGCGACTGTAGCGTGGAATTACATAGAGTAATAACATTAAAGTATTACACCCTACATAACATCTAAAATCAAGCATATTAGACATATACCAATCAATACAATAAACCATATAATGTTCATATATCCAATTAGCATAATCATCATATCTCACTGTCCAGCAATCCTGTTAACAACTTTTTCAAATTTCACACAGTGTAATCGATTACTGGATTTGAGTAATCGATTACTCAATGACACTGTCCAGCAGCTTTGTGAAATTGCTTTAGTGTAATCGATTACAGCCCTTTAAGTAGTCGATTACCCTGTTTTCTAAAAATGGTTATCTGTTACTCCAAAGTCAGTAATAGATTACTTATAGTTGTTAGAGGTTTGATGTAACACCCAAAATTTCCCCTCCTTGAAATGAGGTAACAATCCTGAAGAAGGGGCATACTGCCAGATTCTCGCTTGAGCGAGAGGGTCTCGCCCAAGCGAGAGACCCAATGTTTTAGTTTTGGAAATTCTGGGAATCTCGCCCGAGCGAGAAAGCCGTCGCTTGAGCGATAGTGGTCTCGCCTGAGCGAGAACTGTCTCGCCTGGGCGAGGAGAGTGGCATTCAGAACCTATCGAGGCTGTAAGATCCTCACTTGAGCGAGAGAATCTCGCCCAAGCGAGAGAGTCCGTGTCTGGAACATTAAAATATCATGGGATTCTCGCCCAAGCGAGAAGACTCAACTATAAAAGAAAAGAAAGGGTTTCACAAACCCTAATCTTCACTTTCTTTTCTCCCCTTTCACTCCAAATGGCGGCTCCCCATGGATTTCGACAATTTCCTCCACTAGACCTCAAAAACACATCAAAACCTCTTCCTCTTGCTTCTTAATGGAACATTGGAGAGTTTTGGAGATGAAAAAGCAACAATGGAGGTTGAAGGAGATTGAGGGAGATGAAGCTCTTTGCAGATCCATGGAGCTTACGCAACCTAAGGTGAGGGAGAAGACCATTGTGGTCTTAGAGTATTTCATTAGTGTCATCTTCTCTGATTTCCCTCAAGAACCGGAACACGTTAACAGATAGAAATTCTCTTGGGCGTTTGTGGTCCAAGTGAGAGTCTTTATTTTATATGATGATGTATTAGCCATAAAAGTGGAGATATATGTGCGGGAAAACCGTTTATTCAAGTAAAACGCAATATGCTCATTTATGGTAATACACCATCATGAAAGATGGTTCTAACGTTAATGTGTTATATGATGAAGAATATGTTGTGTGTGGTTTGTTTATGATAATGGTGTGTTATGGATGGTTGATTTGTTATAAACATATATGAGTGTGTTTGTAATAAGGATTGTGAGATGTGTTGTTTAATGACAAAAGTAGAAATGGTTATGTTGTGTGATAATGATTGTGTGTGAGTTGTTTATTGTCATAAACGTATATGAATGTGTTTGTAATAATAATCGTTTCGATGAGTTGTTGATTTGTAAAAGTGGAGACGAGTATGTTTATCAGAATGAATAGGTTGTGGGTCGTTTTATTGTTATAAACATATATGGGTATGTTGGTGACAATGAAGGTGTTGTGTGTTATTTCATGGCGATGGAATAATGTGATGCCTTGTGTTTGTTGGGTGTATGACATTGAGTTGATATTTGTGCTATGACGAATGTGTGATGTGAGAATAATGTGAATTGTAGACCTACCCGAGGTGGTAGAGGTTTGACTAGACCTACCCCAAGTGGTAGCGGTATAACTCGATCTATCCCAAGTGTTAGAGGTATAACTCGATCTATCCCAAGTGGTAGAGGTATAACTCGATCTATCCCATGTGGTAGAATAATAACCCGACTTACCCGATGTGGTATTGAAATCACCTTTATGGTGTAGACTTACCCAACGTGGTAGTGGAATCACCTTCGTGGTGTAGTCTTGTCCGAGGTGGCATTGAATACATAAATGTTAATCCTAGTAGATGGGAGTACCAAGGAGTTACGTAATGAAAAGGAAAGTGATTTGAAATGAAATAAATATGCATGCTATAGAATATATATTATGGGATATATATATACTATAGGATGAATATGAATGATGAGAAATGAATATGTTTGGATGTAAGGAATATGCACACTATAGAACATATATATTATGGGATATATGTGTATTATAGGGTGAATATAGATAATATGTGATGAATAAATATGCACACTATAGAACATATATATATTATGGGATATATGTGTACTATAGGGTGAATATAGATAATATGTGATGAATAAATATGCAAACTATAGAACATATATATATTATGGGATATATGTGTACTATAGGGTGAATATAGATAATATGTGATGAATAAATATGCACACTATAGAACATATATATATTATGGGATATATGTGTACTATAGGGTGAATATGGATAATATGAGATGAATAAATATGCACACTATAGAACATATATATTATGGGATATATGTGTACTATAGGGTGAATATGGATAATATGTGTTAATTGGTATATGTTTATCATGAATGATGTTAGATGTGTGTGGTTTTAATACTTTAATGTTATTACTTCATGTAATTCCACGCTACGGTCGCCGTAGTTGGTTCTTATTCCCTATGCCTTTCCCTGTATGTGTTGTATGTTTGGGTTCAGGTTGTGGAGGTAGCACATTGGACGCTTGCGGGGAAGAGTACATGATAGAGTAGTGTTTTATATATTTGACATGTTATATGAAAAAAGTTTGTAATATGAGAACCTCGTTGGTTTCACTCTTTTGTAAAATGGAACTTCTCCTAAATTGTATAATGAAGTTGATTTAATATTAGTAATTAAAAGTGTTCTTTGTTAAAGGGTAATTGTTAGATTATGTATTTGAAAGGAAGTGCAATGACATGCTTTTGAAATGAAATGTATTTGGAACATTTCCGCCTTGTAATTTATAAATGGAACTAATATTTGTATTCACTCAAGTTTCCAAACCGTTCAAGTAATGTCTTTCAAAAGTAATCACTTCACTTTCATGAATAAAGTCTAAAAGAGAAAAGGAATTTTTGTATTATGAAAATCGGGTCCTTACAATATGGTATCAGAGCGTATGTCAACTCTGCGGCCTAGGGTATGACCTTACATGCTTCTTTGTGAAATTTGTGTGAGTTAACTACTTGACTTATGTGAATTGTTGTTGACTATGTGGTATCTGCTAATATGAAAGATGATTGTTAAATTCCTTGCGGTAAGTGTTTGGTTGTGAATTTATTGTTAGATGTCTTGTTGTGAGTTATTGATGAAGTGCTTGTTGAAAATTCCTTGTTGTGAATTTCGTAGAGGATTTCTTGTTGTAAAACTTTTGTTGAACTTATTGTGTGAGACCCTGTTTGGAGATTTTCTGGTGAAACTTTTGCTGAAAGTTTCTGGTTGTGAATATCTTATTGGAATGGTGTATGGAGAGTTTGTGATTGTGATTTTCCGGTTGGATTTCTTGGTGTGAGATTCATTTGTTGAGAATTCCTAGTGATAGATCTCTTGTTTGAACTTTGGTCAACCCCTTGATGTGAAATTTCTTTTATCACTAAGATTAAGATAATTGAAAATGAATGATTAAATTGACTTTCTTGAGTGTTGGCTTAACTGTTTCTATAGTTCTAATAGGACAAGATTAAGGTAATGTAAGGATAAGTCTTTATTTGTGCATTTGAAATAGAAAATGTGTGTATTTTCTGGTTGCACCATAATTATATTATGAATTACGTATTTAGTATAAACATATATGGGTGTGTTTATACTAAAGATACCGTAGATTTACGAGAAATAATTGATGGTGAAACCAATGAAAATAAAACTCGGGATATGTATTGGTGGAGTGCCAATGAAAACAAAACTCGGGATATGTATTGGTGGAGTGCCAATAAAAATAAAACTCGAGATAAGTATTAGTGGAGTGCCAATGAAAATAAAACTCAGGATATGTATTGGTGGAGTGCCAATGAAAATAAAACTCGGGATATGTATTGATGGAGTACCAATGAAAATAAAACTCGTTTTTAGCCGACCATGATTGGTTAGCGACTTTGGCTCAAGTAATGTAGCAAACTTTGGCTCAAGCAATGTTGCAAGCTTTGGCTCAAGCAATGTAGCAAGCTTTGGCTCAAGCAATGTAGCAAGCTTTGGCTCAAGCAATGTAGCAAGCTTTGGCTCAAGCAATGTAGCAAGCTTTGGCTCAAGCAATGTAGCAAGCTTTGGCTCAAGCAATGTAGCAAGCTTTGGCTCAAGCAATGTAGCAAGCTTTGGCTCAAGCAATGTAGCAAACTTTGGCTCAAGTTATGCAGCAAAGAAAATGAATTTCAAAATGGGTTACTAACCTTGTTCCAATGTGGATCATCGTTGAGTTGCCTACCCTGAGTGGTAGAGGACCATTGTTGAATTGCCTACCCGGAGTGGTAGTGGATCATTGTGGAATTGCCTACCCGGAGTGGTAGTGGATCATTGTTGAGTTGCCTACCTGGAGAAGTAGTGGATTATCTTCGGTATGTGAAACTTTGGTCTATAATAATTGATTTTTATGAAAGTTGAGTATTCGCCCTAATAAAAATATATACTGCTAGTGAACACCAATCATGTGCTTGGATATTGAACCTCAAAAACTTATTTAGTTTCATGGGTGTCAGAGATTGCTATGCATAATTGGAGCATTATTGCATAGTAAGTTCTGTTAAATGGACGCTGAAAAATTCTAATGACTCGAATGGATTGACACTCCAAAATTAAATAGCCTTTTGAAAACTGTGATTTGAGCGTTCAATGTCGCATGAGAAAAGGGATTTTAAGTTATTTTAAAATTATTATGAAAACCTTTGCTTCCACAAGATGATTGCCATGAAACTTACATCTAATCTATTTTCGAAAATCATTTTTGAATGAAGTTTACTATGTGGGTAAGCATTGATTAAATTTCATGTCGAAATCCGAATTTTTAACAACCTCATCTTGGATGAATGTGATGTTTTAAAAATCTTGTGATGCAATTATGACCGTGTGATTTTAAATATGAAATAGAATTGAGTACGAAATGCATGTCCATCATTGTATTTTGAGGTATCTTTATAAAACTCATGTTATTGGATTAGGATGTTCGTAAATTGCAAAAAAGAAGAAGAAGAAGAAGAAAATCAATGGTAACAAAGTATGTGATTTGAGTGGTTCTACGACCATATATGCTTAATTGAGACAAGGAACTAACAAATCTTTTTCTACCGCATTCATTTGTGGTAGAAAATGTTAGATTGAATTGGGTAATGACTTGGTGATTCTATTTCGTGTAACACCCCAAATTTTAATCTTTAAAATTATAGTGTCAGTCCTGGAAGCCTCGCTTGATCGAGAGATTCTCGCCTGAGCGAGAAAGGATCACCTGGGAGGGTGAAATCCTGGACTATACTGGAGAATTCTCGCCTGAGCGAGAGTTGTCTCGCCTAGGCGAGAAATGGCAATTTTGGGCTGTTGACACAGTGTAATCGATTACACACTCCTGGTAATCGATTACATGCTGATAAACTAATCAGACCTGTGCATCTGACACAGTGTAATCGATTACACAGTCCTGGTAATCGATTACATGATGATTAAAAGCATCAGATATGTACATCTGACACAATGTAATCGATTACACCATGTTTGTAATCGATTACACCATGTTGGTAATCGATTACATCGCGACGATGCCTTTGTAATTTACACTGTGTAATCGATTACACACTTATGGTAATCGATTACATCGTATTAATGTAATCGATTACACCATGTTGGTAATCGATTACATAGCGACGATGCCTCTATAATTTACACAGTGTAATCGATTACACTATACTTGTAATCGATTACACTTATCGCAGTGTCTATAAAATAGAAACCCAAAACACATTTTTGGGTTAGAACTTCGAAGAGAAGAGAGAAAGGAGAGCTTTCCAAGAGCAAGGAGCCTTAGGACTCATCTTGGAGCTTGAGAAGAGGTAAACCTCTTGTTACTAACTCTTCTTCTTCCTCTCTAACTTGTTTTGGGTATGTTGGATTTATTTTCAAAACATGAGAAACCATGAAAACTCATCATTTAGAGTTATGGTTCGTTTTATGTTATTTTTCTCTTGTAAACTTTTGATTTAGAGTTGATAATGTATGAATGGAAAAGGTTGTGGGTTACACATGAAAACCCCAAAAACCCCTAATATGAGAATATGGGTATAAAGAGAAAGAGATGAAATGTTAGATGTGGATGATGAGTTTGTGCTTGAATGTTGATATATGAGATAAACTTGAATGTTTAGATGTTTGAAAACTTATATTGAAGTAGTTTTGGAAATCTTGAATATATATGAATCCCTTGTGTATTTGATGATGAAATACGAGTTATTTATTTGTTATTTTGAATAAATGACTGACATTGTTGTTATTGGTGAAAATGAGGAAAGATCCTAAGGTTGGAGGAAATCGCGGAGGAGACTTTTAAAGTTACTCGGAACCGATCCCCAACGCTCACCAAGGTAAGGGATAAGTGGCTCTAATTCATACTCACTGATGTGAATGAGGTATGTGAAAGAGGTAATGTGTTGTAAGTTTGATTGTTGTTACCCTACCCGAATAGGTAGTGGTTTATTGTTGTTACCCTACTCGAAGAGGTAGTGGTTGACTGTTATTGTGTCCTACCCGGAGTGGTAGTGAACTGTTTGTTGTGTCCTACCCGGAGTGGTAGTAGACTGTTATTGTGTCCTACCTTAAATGGTAGCGGACTGTTATCGTGTCCTACCCGGAGTGGTAGCGGACTGTTGTTGTGTCCTACCCGGAGTGGTAGTGGACTGTTATCGTTATCCTACCGGGAATGGTAGTGAAGAATTGTGAACTAGACCCACCCGATGTGGTATGGATTATAACTAGACCTACCCGATGTGGTATGGATTATAACTAGACCTACCCGATGTGGTATGGAGTATAACACTAGACCTACCCGATGTGGTATGGAATATAATACTAGACCTACCCGATGTGGTATGGAGTATAACTAGACTTGCCCGATGTGGTATGGATTATAACTAGACCTGCCCGATGTGGTATGGAGTATAACTAGACCTACCCGATGTGGTATGGAATATAACAGTAGACCTGCCCGATGTGGTATGGATGATGAACTAGACCTGCCCGATGTGGTATGGATGATGAACTAGACCTGCCCGATGTGGTATGGATGATGAACTAGACCTGCCCGATGTGGTATGGATGGTGAACTAGACCTACCCGATGTGGTATGGAGATGTAATTGGATCTACCCGAGGTGGTAGGAGATTATAGTTGTGAAAGAACTCGGTGAATACGATTAAGGATGAATACGACATATGAGAAACGAGGACGTTAAGAGCGAAAGTCATATGCATGCTATAGGATATATATTATGGGATATATATACTATAGGGTGAATATGAATGTTGGAAATGAAGACGTTAAGGATAAAAGTAATATACATGCTATAAGATATATAGTATGGGATATATATATACTATAGTGTGGATATGAATAATGAGAAGTACGATGATTCGAATGAACATAATATGCATGCTATAGAATATATATTATGGGATATGTATTCTATAGGATGAATATGGATAACGTAGAAATGAACGAAAGAAGAGATGAATGTTGCATTTACGTAATTGCGTTTATAATTTATATTAAAGTTTAATCGTATTTGAAATGTGGATTATCATGTGATGTTAGTTTTTAAACTAATGACTTACTCCCTTTTTGTTTTGTGTGTTGTTTATGATAATCCCATTGTAGGTAAATGAAGGATTTTGAGGATGAAGCTCAATTAGGAAGCTTTTGTGTTTAATTACTCGCTTGTCTGTATTGCTAAGTGACGTTGTAGTTGATTTAATAGTATTATGGGATGACTGTAAATCCGTTTAGATCAATACGGATATGTGTAGTTTTGGGCTTTATAACCTTGGGAGACCCATAACTGGTTGTATGTGGTAAATGCTACTTGAATGAATTATGTTTTTCCGCAACATAAATTTGTATGATAAGAAAATAGGGTAAAGAATATTTTCGAAAATGATACTTGAGAGTTTTCAATGAAGGTGACGACTTTATGTAAGAAATGATTAAAATAAACAAAAAAATTTCAAGGGTAGAAAATCGGGTCGTTACAATATGGTATCAGAGCATAGTTAATTCTGCGGCCTAGGGCATGGCCTTACTTGCTTCTTTGTAACATGTTTATGATTTGATTGGTTGATATTGTGTGAATTGAATGTTTAAAGCATGTAGCTTTGGTATAGTAACATGTAATGTACTATGAGACTAGGTGATAACCTGACTTGTGTGAATTAAAATTGTGTACTGACTATACATGAGTGCAGGTCGAAACATGGCTGAAAGAGGAACGAGTCAGAACGTTTCAAATGATTTGTTGGTTCAGATGGTAGCTGCACTACACCAGATGAACGAGAGCTTGCATAATCTGCATTAGAACCCTGCACCGAGTTCGAGTTCGCAACCCCTAATCCCACCCGAACCGGCTGAGTACCGGGGGCTGGATGAGTTTTGCAAGAGGAACCCGAGTCAGTTCCACGGGGGATTTGCTCCTAATGCTGCCCTTGAGTGGATTCAGGGAATGGATCGGATCTTTCGGGCAATGAATTGTTCGGAGGCTCAGAAGTTGGCTTACGCCACGTATATGCTAGTGAAGGAGGCCGAGAACTGGTGGGAGTTTACTCGACGCCAAATGGAGATAGAAGGACAATTGATTTCCTGGGGTACATTCAAGGAGAAGTTTCTTCATAAATACTTCCCAGCTGATCTGAAGCGGAAGAAGGAAATGGAGTTCCTGAAGTTGGAACAGGGAAATATGTCGGTGGGGGAATATGCGGCTAAGTTCGAGGAATTGGCACGGTTTTGTCCCTACTCGGAGTTGGAAGTAGATGGACGATCCAAATGCTCTAAATTTGAATCGGGTTTAAGGCCCAAGTTGAAAATAATGTTCGGACATCAGGAGATTGCCGATTTCGCTACCTTGGTCAACAAGTGTAGAATGTACGAGGACAACCTGAAGTCGGTTAAGTTGGCTACACCCGAAACAATTACTCCCCGGGACTATGGGCCTCAACGCAACCATATGCGGGAGAGGGGTAAAGAGAGGGTGGAAGATGACCGGAAGCCTTATGCGACAACTACTATACATCGAGACCGAAATTTCCAAAAGTCTAGACCATTTACCGTTCCTACCGAAGGGGTTTCTACTCCCATGTGCAACAAATGTGGTAGACGCCATCTTGGGAGTACATGCCCGGGGTCAGGAAACGAATGTTTTCACTGCAAGGAGTTCGGACACATTAAAAGATTTTGTCCCAAGCTAGATCGGAGACCTAATGTCGTTCCTGCTGAGAAGACAAGGGACCATAGTCGAAGGTTTACCCCGAGTGGCGCAGGAACATCAGGTGTGGATGATCCGACGAGAGGTAAATTGCATGGTGACAGGTATCACTTTTAGTGTTGTTTAATTCGGGAGCGACATACTCCCTATATTTGCTGAATGCGTGAACCTACTAAGATTGTACACCAAGTTGTTGTTTTCGACTTAGTTGTACCCACCAACCCCGTGTATCGGTGGTGGATGTCGGTGTGGATGTCTCAGTGTACGGTTGGGGTAAATGGTAAAACCTTTACTATAATGTTGGTATGCGCAATGACGTCCAGTTGGATTTAATCCTGGAAATGGACTAGCGGTCAGCAAATCGTGTTATGTTTAACTGTGTGTAATTGTTGAGGTGAATATTTAAATTTAGAATGCATTGATATTTATGTGTATGCTAAGGGGGTAAGATTTATACTGATGGTCGAGGAAAGAGGCTAGTCGAGTTACTTACCCCGTCGATGAAATGAATACATTTTATTAGACGTGAAACTTTTGGTCTCGAATGACCGGTTCTTTTGCGGTAGGACATTGGCAACGCATGAAATAGTGGTGGTGATCCGAAATTGTCTGCGTTGAATGTGTACCGGCAAAAGTTGTTGTTGTTTCGTGAACGTCAGTAATTGCGGTGTATGGGTGTGGTGTAACCATAGGAGAGAAGAAGTTTTAGGTTGTGTCGAAATGAGCGTGCGAACCTTGTTTCACGACGTGGTTGCCATGAGTCGTGGATTCAAACCGCTTTCGAAAATCATTTTTGGGAAAAACTTAGCTTGTGCCTAAGTAATGATTTAGTATCATGTTGGAGAATTCCGAAATTTTAGCAACCATATCGGAATAAGTATGAGGTTGTTAAAAGTTTAGTGATATGAGATGCCCATGTATTTCTGGACATAATGCGAGTGGGTTAATAAGTCTATCTTTGCTAACGGAATTGGGATGACCAAACCGAACGCAAGTTATAGGTTTGAGTTTTGGTCAACTTGTGCTGGTCGATTCGTAACAGAATATCTAGTTTTGGTGTGAATCAATGGTTTTATGGTTTCAGTGGAAGCTAGAAATTGGTAATTTCTTTAGACGATAAGATTTGATGGTAGAAATATTTGATGTAATTACACAATTACTGGATAGTTTGATTGTGTACAATAGATGAGGCATTAAGAGACTTTTGTGTAGGTATTTTGTTGATCGAGTAAAATGAAATTGTGCTAGATTCTCGAGTGGAGATGAAACTAATTAGTGTATGACGAATGTTAAAAGATGCATTTAGATAGATATGAGATAAGGGGTTCCCCATTCACTAAAATTCGAGTGTTATCGGGATTCTTGACGTATGTTAGGATTGATAGATGGATATGTGATAGATACCTATGGTTCTTGAAAAATGTAGAAAAGATCTTTAGTCTGAATTACGGTTTAGTTCTCATGGTATTCAATGTTGTTCGAGGCTAGGATCTTAATATTTGGACATTGAGGAGTTAGTTCATGAATTGGTTTGGTGATATCATGGTTTAGTGGTGTATGCCCTTAGTGACTGATTAAGTAATCTTAATGGATTAGAGAATCGAATTGTGATTTTGGTTGAATATTCTTGTGCCTAAGGTCTAGGTGATGATTTTATTTTCCAAGGTATGTTTAATTTTCGGGGACGAAAATTCTTATAAGAGGGGGAGGATTTTAACACCCCAAATTTTAATCTTTAAAATTATAGTGTCAGTCCTGGAAGCCTCGCTTGATCGAGAGATTCTCGCCTGAGCGAGAAAGGATCACCTGGGAGGGTGAAATCCTGGACTATACTGGAGAATTCTCGCCTGAGCGAGAGTTGTCTCGCCTAGGCGAGAAATGGCAATTTTGGGCTGTTGACACAGTGTAATCGATTACACACTCCTGGTAATCGATTACATGCTGATAAACTAATCAGACCTGTGCATCTGACACAGTGTAATCGATTACACAGTCCTGGTAATCGATTACATGATGATTAAAAGCATCAGATATGTACATCTGACACAATGTAATCGATTACACCATGTTGGTAATCGATTACATCGCGACGATGCCTTTGTAATTTACACTGTGTAATCGATTACACACTTATGGTAATCGATCACATCGTATTAATGTAATCGATTACACCATGTTGGTAATCGATTACATAGCGACGATGCCTCTATAATTTACACAGTGTAATCGATTACACTATACTTGTAATCGATTACACTTATCGCAGTGTCTATAAAATAGAAACCCAAAACACATTTTTGGGTTAGAACTTCGAAGAGAAGAGAGAAAGGAGAGCTTTCCAAGAGCAAGGAGCCTTAGGACTCATCTTGGAGCTTGAGAAGAGGTAAACCTCTTGTTACTAACTCTTCTTCTTCCTCTCTAACTTGTTTTGGGTATGTTGGATTTATTTTCAAAACATGAGAAACCATGAAAACTCATCATTTAGAGTTATGGTTCGTTTTATGTTATTTTTCTCTTGTAAACTTTTGATTTAGAGTTGATAATGTATGAATGGAAAAGGTTGTGGGTTACACATGAAAACCCCAAAAACCCCTAATATGAGAATATGGGTATAAAGAGAAAGAGATGAAATGTTAGATGTGGATGATGAGTTTGTGCTTGAATGTTGATATATGAGATAAACTTGAATGTTTAGATGTTTGAAAACTTATATTGAAGTAGTTTTGGAAATCTTGAATATATATGAATCCCTTGTGTATTTGATGATGAAATACGAGTTATTTATTTGTTATTTTGAATAAATGACTGACATTGTTGTTATTGGTGAAAATGAGGAAAGATCCTAAGGTTGGAGGAAATCGCGGAGGAGACTTTTAAAGTTACTCGGAACCGATCCCCAACGCTCACCAAGGTAAGGGATAAGTGGCTCTAATTCATACTCACTGATGTGAATGAGGTATGTGAAAGAGGTAATGTGTTGTAAGTTTGATTGTTGTTACCCTACCCGAATAGGTAGTGGTTTATTGTTGTTACCCTACTCGAAGAGGTAGTGGTTGACTGTTATTGTGTCCTACCCGGAGTGGTAGTGAACTGTTTGTTGTGTCCTACCCGGAGTGGTAGTAGACTGTTATTGTGTCCTACCTTAAATGGTAGCGGACTGTTATCGTGTCCTACCCGGAGTGGTAGCGGACTGTTGTTGTGTCCTACCCGGAGTGGTAGTGGACTGTTATCGTTATCCTACCGGGAATGGTAGTGAAGAATTGTGAACTAGACCCACCCGATGTGGTATGGATTATAACTAGACCTACCCGATGTGGTATGGATTATAACTAGACCTACCCGATGTGGTATGGAGTATAACACTAGACCTACCCGATGTGGTATGGAATATAATACTAGACCTACCCGATGTGGTATGGAGTATAACTAGACTTGCCCGATGTGGTATGGATTATAACTAGACCTGCCCGATGTGGTATGGAGTATAACTAGACCTACCCGATGTGGTATGGAATATAACAGTAGACCTGCCCGATGTGGTATGGATGATGAACTAGACCTGCCCGATGTGGTATGGATGATGAACTAGACCTGCCCGATGTGGTATGGTTGATGAACTAGACCTGCCCGATGTGGTATGGATGGTGAACTAGACCTACCCGATGTGGTATGGAGATGTAATTGGATCTACCCGAGGTGGTAGGAGATTATAGTTGTGAAAGAACTCGGTGAATACGATTAAGGATGAATACGACATATGAGAAACGAGGACGTTAAGAGCGAAAGTCATATGCATGCTATAGGATATATATTATGGGATATATATACTATAGGGTGAATATGAATGTTGGAAATGAAGACGTTAAGGATAAAAGTAATATACATGCTATAAGATATATAGTATGGGATATATATATACTATAGTGTGGATATGAATAATGAGAAGAACGATGATTCGAATGAACATAATATGCATGCTATAGAATATATATTATGGGATATGTATTCTATAGGATGAATATGGATAACGTAGAAATGAACGAAAGAAGAGATGAATGTTGCATTTACGTAATTGCGTTTATAATTTATATTAAAGTTTAATCGTATTTGAAATGTGGATTATCATGTGATGTTAGTTTTTAAACTAATGACTTACTCCCTTTTTGTTTTGTGTGTTGTTTATGATAATCCCATTGTAGGTAAATGAAAGATTTTGAGGATGAAGCTCAATTAGGAAGCTTTTGTGTTTAATTACTCGCTTGTCTGTATTGCTAAGTGACGTTGTAGTTGATTTAATAGTATTATGGGATGACTGTAAATCCGTTTAGATCAATACGGATATGTGTAGTTATGGGCTTTATAACCTTGGGAGACCCATAACTGGTTGTATGTGGTAAATGCTATTTGAATGAATTATGTTTTTCCGCAACATAAATTTGTATGATAAGAAAATAGGGTAAAGAGTATTTTCGAAAATGATACTTGAGAGTTTTCAATGAAGGTGACGACTGTATGTAAGAAATGATTAAAATAAACAAAAAATTTTCAAGGGTAGAAAATCGGGTCGTTACATTTCGTATGTGAAAAGACTCCAAAAAACTTGTTTGTCTAAATGCTACTCGTTGAATGAATGACTTGTTTATGTGTGGTAGTGAGTACAAGTTTGAAAAGCCATGTAAAATTTTGAGTTAAGTGTGGCTATTTTTCATGTGTGAAATGAAATGACGCTGTTTCCATCGAGTGGATATCGATCTAGTTATTGCATTTTGATATGCAAACTAGTGCATTGTGGTAAATGATACTTCCGATTGGTTTCGGGTGAGTTGTTGTGTTTCTAAATGTATGTGTTAATTGTCTTGAACGATGGTAGTAGTGATAGATCAGAGAGGTCTTTTGTGACTGAGGGATACTTGAGAATCCTTATTTCGGTTGTGATAATTCTCTCTTAGTTGTCCTAATGTTTGACTTCGGTATTTGGACTCCTGAGGTGTAGTCTTTGGATTTGACTGTGTGGTATCATTGTTAAGCGGTATGCGTCTCAATTTGTCGTCTGAGCGGTATTACTTGATTAGACGATCGGGTCTAAGCTTGGTTGAGTGTATTTATGCCTAATGTTTAGGCGATGGTGGTGTCTTTCTGAGAGTAACCTAATAAAATTTCGGGGACGAAATTTCTTTTGGGGGGAAGGATTGTAACACCCAAAATTTACCCTCCTTGAAATGAGGTAACAGTCTTGAAGAAGGGGGCATACTGCCAGATTCTCGCTTAAGTGAGAGGGTCTCGCCCAAGCGAGAGACCCAGTGTTTTAGTTTTGGAAATTCTGGGAATCTCGCCTGAGCGAGAAAGCAGTTGTTTGAGCGAGAGTGGTCTCGCCTGAGCGAGAACTGTCTCACCTGGGCGAGAAGAGTGGCATTCAGAACCTGTTGAGGCTGTAAGATCCTCGCTTGAGCGAGAGAATCTCGCCCAAGCGAGATAGTCCGTGTCTGGAACATTAAAATATCGTGGGATTCTCGCCCAAGCGAGAAGACCCAACTATAAAAGAAAAGAAAGGGTTTCACAAACCCTAATCTTCACTTTCTTTTCTCCCCTTTTACTCCCAATGGCGGCTCCCCATGGATTTCGACTCTTTCCTCCACTAAACCTCAAAAACACATCAAAACCTCTACCTCTTGCTTCTTAATGGAACATTGGAGAGTTTTGGAGATGAAAAAGCATAAATGGAGGTTGAAGGAGATGGAGGGAGATGGAGCTCTTTGTGGATCCATGGAGCTTACGCAACCTAAGGTGAGGGAAAAGACTATTGTGGTCTTAGAGTATTTCATTACAGTCATATTCTCCGATTTCACTCAAGAACCGGAGCACGTTAACGGATAGAAATTCTCTTGGACGTTTGTGGTCCAAGTGAGATTCTTTATTTTATATGAGGATGTATTAGCCATAAAAGTGGAGATATATGGGCGGGAAAACCGTTTATTCAAGTAAAACGCAATATGCTCATTTATGGTAGTACATCGTCATGAAAGATGGTTCTAACGTTAATGTGTTATATGATGAAGAATATGTTGTGTGTGGTTTGTTTATGATAATGGTGTGTTATGGATGGTTGATTTGTTATAAACATATATGGATGTGTTTGTAATAAGGATTGTGAGATGTGTTGTTTAATGTCAAAAGTAGAAATGGTTATGTTGTGTGATAATGATTGTGTGTGAGTTGTTTATTGTCATAAACGTATATGAATGTGTTTGTAATAATTATCGTTTCGATGAGTTGTTGATTTGTAAAAGTGGAGACGAGTATGTTTATCAGAATGAATATGTTGTGGGTCGTTTTATTGTTATAAACATATATGGGTATGTTTGTGACAATGAAGGTGTTGTGTATTATTTCATGGCGATGGAATAATGTGATGCCTTGTGTTTGTTGGGTGCATGACATTGAGTTGATATTTGTGCTATGACGAACGTGTGATGTGAGAATAATGTGAATTGTATGTAAGACTGAGATTGCCACTAAGAGGGGGGGGGGGGGGGGGGGGGGGGGGGGGCGGGGTGAATTAATTGTTGCACTAAGTATGGCCAATTTTTCTGCAATATCAAAGTTAACGTGTGTAACACCCCAAATTTTAAGTCTTCAAATTATATTATCAGTCCTGAGAGAGAGCATTAAATGAGGGAAACCCCAAATACATTTTAGGTTAAGAATTGAAGAAAGGAGAGAGAAGAGAGCATTCCCAAGGTCTAGGAGCTTTGATTCTTGTTCAAGAGCTTGAGAAGAGGTAAAACTCTCTATTTTAACACTCTTCTTCTCTTGAAAACCCATTGTTGGTATTATGGATCTCTTCTCAAAATGAGAGAAACCATGAAAACTCATCCTTTTGAGTTATGGTTCGTTTTATGTTGTTTCTATCTTCTGATTTCTTGGTTTAAAGTTAGTATTTCAAGAATGGAAAGGGTTTGGGGGTTGGTTCATGAAAACCCCAAAACCCTAAAGTGCAAATGGGGTTAAGATGGAAAATGGGTAAAATGCTAAAGGTAGAAGATGAGTTTAGTTTCTAATGTTGAAATATGAAATGAATATGCATGTTTTGGATGGTTGTAAGCTTATGATGAAAATAGTTTAACAACGTTAAAAATATGATGAATATCTTGTATGTTTAAATAATGCAATATAAGTTATTTATGTGATATTTGGAATAAATGACTAACATTGTGTTATGTGGTGGGATGAGGAAAGATCCTAAGGTTGGAGGCGGTGCCGGTAGAACTTGAGAAGTTGCCAAGAACCCAAACCCAACACTCACCGAGGTAAGGATAAGCCTTTAAATTATGCATTGTGATAGAAAATGTGTGGATTTTCTGATATGGATGAAGAACTGAAGTGTAAATCACTTAGTTGTTATAAACATATATGGGTATGTTTGTAATAACGAGGAGTTGATTTACCGTTTATATATTGGTGGAGTACCAATGGAAATAATACTCAGAATAATGCAGTGAAACGTAAATCACTTAGTTGTTATAAACATATATAGGTATGTTTGTAACAACCGGAGTGGATTTACCGTATATGTATTGGTGGAGTGCCAATGGTAATAAAACCCGGAATGATAAAATGATTTTTAAATCACCTTGTAGTTATAAGCATATAGGTATATGTTTGTAATGATATCGGGTGTATTTACTGTTTTTTGTATTGGTGGGGTGCCAATGAAAATAAAACTCGTAAAAGTGTATTGGTGGAGTGCCAATGGAAATAAAACTCGTTTTGGGCCGACCATGATTGGTTAGCAACTTTGGCTCAAGTAATGTAGCAAACTTTGGCTCAAGTAATGTAGCAAGCTTTGGCTCAAGCGATGTAGAAAACTTTGGCTCAAGTAATGTAGCAAGCTTTGGCTCAAGCGATGTAGCAAACTTTGGCTCAAGTAATGTAGCAAGCTTTGGCTTAAGCGATGTAGCAAACTTTGGCTCAAGTAATGTAGCAAGCTTTGCCTCAAGCAATGTAGCAAACTTTGGCTCAACTTATGTAGCATGGTTTTTCAAAATTATGAACGTTGAAATTGGCTTTTCAGAAAACTCGACTTTTAAACCGTTTATTTAATCTTATTAAATGTGGATTAACTTACATTGATGATTAATGAGTTAACGACTTATTCCTTTATGTTTTCTTGGTGTATTGTCAATGTTAATCCCATTGCAGGTAGGTGGAAGGAGCATGGGTGTTTTTGATTAGGAGCATTAGAGACTTTATTTTGATGTCTCTTAGCCATTCTTTTGTAACCTTATTGGTTGTACTTGATATTAATTATTTTGTAATTATATACCTTATTTCGTACATGGTATTAATCAGGGGAACTAGTAACTCGGGATATATGTAGCTATGGGTGTTTTGGAAACCCATAGCTAATTGTATGCGGCAGTTACTAGATGATATTAATATGAATTATGTTTTCTGCTATTGGATTTTGTATGTTACTTTTGGTTTACAAAGCGGGTGTGAGGAAGAAGTGGGACCTTTTAAATACGTTTATACATTTAGAATTTATGATTTATCGTTAAATGCAAGGAATTTGAATTAAATAATGAAAAATTTTCAAGTGTAGAATTTCGGTCGTTCCAACGTGCAGTGGAAATAATATGCAGAAAAATATTGACTAAGGAAGGATAAATAAATAATAAAGAGAAGGGAAAGAGAATACACAGTTGTTTTATACTGGTTCACCTTCTTGTCCACCGAAGGCTACGTCCAGTACTCTTGACTCGCAAGAGATTCCTTTATTAAATATAATGAGTTGCAATTACAATTATCTCAACCCGAGATCTCCTTGTACCTTACACACTCACTTATATCTTATCCCCTTGGAAAACTCTATTCCAAGTAACATCCTTGGTAAACACTATACCAAGTTACACCCTTGGTAAACACTATACCAAGTCACTCACCCTTTCTCTTCACACCCTTGTGAAAGAAAGTAAACTTTGCAAAAGTGAAGAATGTAAAATTTGGCTTGGATTGCCTTACAAGTGTATATGACAATTTCTAGAACTTGCAATCCAATAACAACTCGTATACTTGAGATAATAATGCTCTTTAACAATTTGAAAAACACTTAGAAGCAACCTCAAAATGACTTTGAAAGTTTAAGAGTAGGTTGCTTGAAAAGTGTAAGTAAAATTAGAAAAGTACAAGAGCTTTGTGTGATTTTAATATTAGAGTTGTTGTATGTTCTGAGAGTGTTTCAATGCCTTTATATAGGCTTCCAATCAACCACAATACCCTTAGGCATGAGTAGGTTTTGTTTGGAATGAAAAGCAATCAGTTTGGAGTGAAACCCTTTCACTTGAAATTTGAAAAACTGATGCAACAACTCTCAGTAATCGATTACTTCATATGGGTAATCGATTACCCAACAATCCTGTTAACAGTTTTTTGAAAATTCACACAGTGTAATCGATTACTGGATTTGAGTTATCGATTATTGAAAAACTCTGTTTGACAGCTTTGTGAATTTGCCTTATTGTAATCGATTACACTACTTTGAGTAATCGATTACCCTATTTTCTAAAAATGGTAATCTGTTACTCCAAAGTCTGTAATGGATTACTCATAGCTGTTAGAGGTTTGAAAACTCTTTTCTCACTCATGTAACTTGTTACTCAAGTATGGTAACCCGTTACATGTTGTTTTTGAAAATTATTTTTATTCACACTTAGTTTTTCCTGATTTTCTTGAAAACAATTTTTGAGCATTTTTATCTAAGTAACTATTTATCTCCGATAGTCTTTGTCGGTCTTCTTCCTTTCTTCTTTTTGTGATATTGGTGTATTCATCAAAACCGTGCCAAGGTCAGGAGCAAGATCTTCTTCACAATCTCCCTCTTTTTGATGATGACAAACCAATGTCTTCTTGAAAGTGTAATTTCTGAGAGCAGCATACTTGATGATATATCTTGACTTGTCTTGAGTATGTTCCCCCTATATGTATGCATGTATGCTCCCCCTTTCTTTTGGAGTTATGTACTTGAAAGAATATTAACTGAAAATACACACCTCCCAACTTTTCTCCCCATTTTGACTTCATCAAAAAGAAGAAAAGCCAAGAGTCTAGCACAATAGACATTTGCAGAGCATAGCATACAATAGTTCATAGTATATGAAACTTCAAGTACCAATATATAAGCATAATTAACACCATGTATGAAACATAAACACATTTCATAACAACGAAAATAAGATGTTCATACACGAAATTCAGAAATAGCAGAAATAATAAGAAAATAATCCAAACAATGTTTAAACATCCACATGGAAAATAGACAGCCATAGTCATTACAAAGTCAGATACCTAGACAAAATAATCTAAGACTTGGGCTCGGAACTGTCTTCATCAACATCCATGTTGCTTAGTCTCGAAGAGAGACAATGAAGTTCGTAATGGATTTGGTGACTCTGAGTATCGAAAGCATCCATCCTTGTGGTGATGTAACCTCGAAGAAAAACCAATTCATCCATAATCATCTGATTAGTAGACATTGTAGCAGATGCAAAAGATTGAGCATGAGACTCAGGCTGGTTTGGTGCAACAGTAGGTTCTGGTTCGTCAGTAGGAGTAGGTTGGCGGTCGGTACGATGCTTGTAGGTTCGACGAGTGACAGGATCTATAACGAATCCCATCTTGTGGACAACCTCAATATCAACCTTGCTTTCGCGAAGATTGAGGGCCAATTTGGTCTCACCTTCTAAAGGTACACCGAAATGCTCTAGAATTTTTGTAATGAAGACGGCGTAGGGCAACGGACTTTGGGAGCCGCGAACATGTCACATTTAATTCATTATCATCTTAGTCCAATTAATTTTGATGTTAAACTTGATAGCGTACATCAATTGGAGCTCTATGTCACTTATTTGCGAATGGTTTGAAAATTTTGGCAAAATGACATAGGAAAGAAAATAATGTATCAAACGATCTTCCAGCGTGAGATATCCAACAGAGAGGATATCCCTGTTCTTAACAGTATCGCCAAGGCTTTGTTGCTTTCGCCTTTCTATTTCCTCTTTAGAAATTCTACAGATAGAAAGATATAATTTCTTGCGATTGTAATCATCCCATTCACATACCAGGCCGAACCCAGTAATGTCGCCTATCATCGGTATATCACAACAAATAGAACAAAAGGTTTTCATATCCAAAACAATGTCCTTTCCCTTAACATGGGAAATCATAAGATTTTTCCTAAAGTTCATGTTGCAGTAAAATACGCGATCAAGCTTAGGATAAATATCGTTCGCTTCGCAGCAAAAGTCAAAAAGTTTTTGTTGCCGCAAAAGATAAGGAAAAAGAAAATCTTCAAACTCAAAGTTCCCAATGTTACCGTACTTAGGAGTGAAGATGGCACATCCATGGAAGTTTTCCTCGAAGACCTTCCTTTGAGCGTCATTAGCAAGAAGCCTCGTCAAGTTCAACGGGTTGGACTTGGTAGTTGATTCTCCTTGCTTAGACTTTGAAGAACGTGGTCTTTTTGAAGATGAAGTCATTGTTGGTGTTTGAAGGTTTAGGGTTTTTGGAAATTTGGGGTTTTTTGATTTAGGCCAAAAATCATGAAATAAAGGGTGTAGAAGTGTTTAGAATTGAAAATGTGATGTGATTTGCAACAAAAATCAATCAAAACGGATTAGAAATGAGGTTTTTAGAGATTCAGAGGGTTTAGAGAGGGAAACCTTCGAGTTACAGGAGAGAGAAAAATGGTGGATTTCTGAAAAATGCAGCAGTTCATATATATAACTGCACAAAGTAATCGATTACATTGAGTGAGTAATCGATTACTCACTTTCAAAAATTTTAAAATTTTCAAACAGTAGCATTGAGTAATCGATTACTTGGTTTCCAGTAATCGATTACTGTAACCAATTTTCTCCCCACTAATGCTGAAAGTGATTTTTGGCTCTAAAAACTTGAAAATTAAAGCATACAACACACAATTTAAGATCAAGTAGGCATTGGATATAAACAATGAAGCATACATATAAACATTTAAACATGTTAGGACAAGTAAGCTTCATCGAGACTGTCTAATTCTCGTCTAATCTTATAAAAAGGTTCTTTTGCTAGCGGTTTAGTAAATATGTCTGCTAGTTGGTTATGAGTATCAATGAACTCTACCAACACATCCTTCTTTTGGACATGGTCTCTAAGGAAATGATGCCTTATATCAATGTGTTTGGTTCTTGAGTGCATAATTGGATTTTTGGTGAGATTAATAGCACTAGTATTGTCACATTTCAAGGGTGTGCAGCCTAAGTTTATGCTATATTCCCGTAATTGTTGTTTGAGCCACAACACTTATGCACAACAACTACCAGCAGCAATATATTCCGCTTCAGCGGTGCTTAAGGAAACACAAGCTTGTTTCTTACAGGACCAAGAAACTAAAGCATTCCCTAAAATGTGGCAAGTACCACTTGTACTTTTTCTCTCAGACTTGCATCCTGCAAAGTCTGAATCCGAGAAGCCAACCAATTCGCATACCCTTCCCTTGGGATACCGTAGTCCAACATTCGTTGTGCCTTTGAGATACTTCATGATTCTCTTAACGACAACTAGATGTGACTCTTTGGGTTTAGATTGATATCGCGCACAAGACATACACTAAACATAATATCAGGTCTGCTGGCAGTAAGATATAAAAGAGATCCGATCATACCTCGATACTTAGATATTTCAATACATTTTCCAGCGTCATCAGCATCGTTGTATGTACTTGATCTCATAGGAGTAGCAATCGGCTTGCAGTCATCCATCTCAAATCTTTTCAACAAGTCTTTGCAATACTTGGACTGACTTACAAAGATTCCATTGCTAAGTTGCTTAATTTGGAGTCCAAGAAAGTAATTTAACTTTCCCATCATAGACATCTCAAATTCTCCTTGCATCATATTGCCAAATTCACTACACAAACTTTCATTAGTAGAACCGAAAATAATATCATCAACATAAATTTGAACAAGTAAAGTATGATGATTTATCTTCTTAATAAATAGTGTAGTATCGACCATGCCTTTTGTAAAACCTTTTTCTGTTAGAAAGTTGGTTAGACGGTAATACCAAGCACGTGGAGCTTGCTTTAGGCCATAGAGGGCTTTCTTTAACTTGTATACGTGAGAGGGATGTTTATAGTCCACAAAACCAGGAGGTTGTTCTACAAATACTTCCTCTTGTATATACCCGTTAAGGAACGCACTCTTTACATTCATTTGGTAAAGCTGAAAGTTCAAGGAGCATGCATATGCAAGTAGTAGTCTAATTGCTTTACGTCTAGCAACCGGAGCGAAGGTTTCATCAAAGTCTATACCTTCCTCTTGGTTGTATCCTTGGGCTACTAGTCTATCCTTGTTTCTAATGATTATACCATTTTCATCTGATTTATTACGAAATACCTAGCGAGTTCCCATTACATGCCTATTCTTTGGTCTAGGAACAAGTTCCCAAACTTCGTTTCTCTCAAACTGGTTAAGTTCTTCTTGCATAGCAAGAATCCAATGTTCATCCTCGATTGCTTCATCAATCTTAGATGGTTCTATTTGAGAAACAAAGGCCATATTTAGACAAGCATTTTCTAGCATTAAGCGAGTGGTAAAACCTTTGTTAATATCGCTAATAATGTTGTCTATAGAATGATCTCTATGAGTTCTCCACTCTTTGGGTAAATCAGAGTGAATATGCTCTTCTTGTATGGAAGGATTATCATCCACTTCCACATGCTCTATATTAGGTGTAGTTTCAATAATAGCATTTTCATTAAAAGTAGAGTTAGGCAAATCTTCTTCATCAATGGTCAACCTTTCCTTAATTAGAGGTTTGGTTTCATCAAAGGAGACATGGACATATTCTTTTATGGCTAGAGTTCTTTTGTTAAAGACTCTATAAGCTTTACTCATGAGAGAATAGTCTAGGTAGATTCATTCATCTGCCTTTGCATCAAAGTTGCCTAAATTTTCTTTGCCATTATTCAAGATGAAACATTTACAACCAAATACATGCAAGTGTGAAATGTTTGGTTTTCTTCCTTTGAAGATTTCATAGGGGGTTTTCTTTAGAATAGGTCTTATTAGAACTCTATTTGAAACATAACAAGCGGTGCTTACTGCATCAGCCCAAAAGTATTTTGGGAGGTAAGTTTCATTCAACATTGTTCTAGCGAGTTCTTCCAAAGATCGATTCTTTCTCTCTACAACACCATTTTGTTGTGGTGTTCTAGGAGCGGAAAAGTTGTGATTAATCCCAAGATCATCACAAAATTCCTCAAAAGAAGCATTTTGAAACTCTCCCCCGTGATCACTTCTTATAGCAGCGATTTTAAGTGGCTTTTCATTTTGGACTCTTTTAGCGTAGTGCTAAAGGCTTTGAATGCCTCATTCTTATGTACTAAGAATAGAGTCCAAGTGTAGCGTGAAAAATCATCTACTATAACAAGAGCATAGTAGTTACCACCAAGACTCTTTGTCCTTGAAGGACCAAATAAGTCCATGTGTAGTAACTGCAATGGTTTATCCGAAGAAACCATATGCTTTGGCTTGAAAGAGGTTTTTGTTTGTTTACCCATTTGACATGCACCACATAGTTTGTCTTTAACAAACTTCATCTTGGGTAAACCAACAACCAAATCTTTCTTGATTAGCTTATTCAAATGGTCCATATGATTGTGAGCAATTGTCGTATGCCAAAGCCATGCATCATGAATGTCATTTACAACTAAACATGTTATAGGAAGAGATGAATCTATATCTATCATGTAAATGTTATTAATTCTCTTACCAACAAGTTTAGAGATTAGAAATTCCTTACTTTCAATGATGCACTTATCTGGGTAGAATGATACATGGAAGCCCTTGTCGCAAAGTTTACTTATGCTTAGAAGATTGTGCTTTAGTCATTCCACATATAACACTCCTTCTATGATTGTTGAAGGTGGCTTGCCGATTCTACCGACTCCAATAATTCTTCCTTTGTTGTTGTCACCATATGTGACATAACCTTTGTCCCTTTGAGTAAGGACAAAGAACTTACTTTTATCGCCCGTCATATGCTTTGAGCAACCGCTATCCAAGTACCATAAATTGCTGGCGGCGCTCAAATCAACCTACAAAACAAGTTAAGTTATATTAGGTACCCAACTTTTTTGGGTCCTACATGGTTAGATCCTTTCTCAACCCATTTAAAATATCCTAGGGGAACACCATATTTTCTAATATGACAAGTATTTGGTGTGTGCCCATATATTTTACAATAAGAGCAAATAGGTTGATGCATATGTATCCTAGATTTGTGTTTGCTATGTGTAGATGCAAGCAGGGCTTTTTCCATAGCCAAGACCTCTTCCGTCCATAGAGTGTCTTTGATCATTAATGATCTTACTCAAGCTCTTGCTACTCTTGTTCATTTTATTGAGTTCAAAACTCAATGTAGAAACTTTGTTGCCAAGAGTAATGCAATTTAAACATGAGGATGATGAAGATATGTTTCTAAGAGAATCTAATTCAGATTTTTGTTTTAGAAACATTTTAGGCAATTTCATATATTCATCATGTAGATCATTAAATGCAGTTTGTAATTCGGAAGAAGAAAAATGGAAAGATTCATTTACCTCTTCATCGTTTAAGTGATGAGACGCCATGAGAGAAAAATGTGTATGTTCTTCGCTTTCTGGTTCAGAGGCTGAACTTGTGTCGTTGTCTTCCCAAGCGATGTAGGCTTTTCGTCCATTCTTTAATTCATTCTTTCCTTTGGAAGAACTCTTCTTGATGTTTGGACAGTCCATCTTCATGTGGCCAGGTTTGCCACACTCAAAGCATGTAAAATTCTGGTTTGAAGTGGATGCCTCATTGCATTTGGAGAACATCTTTATTTGCCCGGTTCTTCCGCCTTTGTTCCTTATTAGGAACTTGCTGAACTTTTTGACGAAGATGCTCATGTTGTCAGTCTCTTCCTTGTCGTCTTCATCCTCCGATGAATCATATTTCTCAGCTTTTGCCTTGAGAGAAATATTTTTCTTCTTCTTTTCTAGTTCCTCGTGTTGATCAAGTTGACTCAATTCGAGTTCATGTTCCTGCAATTTTCCAAACAAAGAAGCCAATGACATTTTCGAGAGACTTTTCTTTTCGGAAATAGCCGTTACCTTTGGTTGCCATGTTCTTGTTAGTGACCTTAGAACTTTTAAGTTTAAGTCACTATTTGACAGTACTTTACCAAGTGCAATAAGATGGTTGATGAGTTGAGTGAATCTCTTTTGAAGATCCAAGATCTTCTCTCCAGGTCTCATACGAAACATTTCGTATTCCTGGGATAAATTGTTGAGTCTCGATCTCTTTACCTCTTCGGTACCTTCCTCAGTTGTCTCCAAAGTGTCCCACATTTCCTTAGCGGATTTGCAGTTGGACACTCTAAAGAACTCATCTATTCCAAGTGCCGATTTGAGGATGTTCTTTGCTTTCAAATCATATTGCACCTTCTTTTTATCTTCATCATTCCATGAAGATTTTGGCTTTGTCTCTCTTGTTCTGTTGACAACGGTAAATGGCATGTATGGTCCTTCCTCGATAGCATTCCAAATATCCAAGTCTTGCGACTCTATGAAAATTCTCATTCTGATTTTCCAGAAGTCGTAACACTCTCCAACAAAGCTTGGAGATATGTTTATGTTGGATCATTCTCCTATGAATGATCTTGAGGCCATGTTTTAGTAGGATCAGATTTTGAGAGTAACTTTCTCAAAAATAGCTCTAGTGCCAATTGTAAGACTGAGATTGCAACTAAGAGGGGGGGGGGGGGGGGGGGGGTGAATTAGTTGTTGCACTAAGTATGGCCAATTTTTCTGCAATATCAAAGTTAACGTGCAGCAGAAATAATATGCAGAAAAATATTGACTAAGGAAGGATAAATAAATAACAAAGAGAAGGGAAAGAGAGTACGCAGTTGTTTTATACTGGTTCACCTTCTTGTCCACCGAAGGCTACGTCCAGTACTCTTGACTCGCAAGAGATTCTTTTATTAAATATAATGAGTTGTTATTACAATTATCTCACCCCGAGATCTCCTTGTACCTTACACACTCACTTATATCTAATCCCCTTGGAAAACTCTATTCCAAGTAACACCCTTGGTAAACACTATACCAAGTTACACCCTTGGTAAACACTATACCAAGTCACTCACCCTTTCTCTTCACACCCTTGTGAAAGAAAGTAAACTTTGCAAAAGTGAAGAATGTAAAATTTGGCTTGGATTGCCTTACAAGTGTATATGACAATTTCTAGAACTTGCAATCCAATAACAACTCGTATACTTGAGATAATAATGCTCTTTAACAATTTGAAAAACACTTAGAAGCAACTTCAAAATGACTTTGAAAGTTTTAGAGTTGGTTGCTTGAAAAGTGTAAGTAAAATCAGAAAAGTACAAGAGCTTTGTGTGATTTTAATATCAGAGTTGTTGTATGTTGTGAGAGTGTTTCAATGCCTTTATATAGGCTTCCAATCAACCACAATACCCTTAGGCATGAGTAGGTTTCGTTTGGAATAAAAAGCAATTAGTTTGGAGTGAAACCCTTTCACTTGAAATCTGAAAAACTGATGCAACAACTCTCAGTAATCGATTACTGCATATGGATAATCGATTACCCAACAATCCTGTTAACAGCTTTTTGAAAATTCACACAGTGTAATCGATTAATGGATTTAAGTAATCGATTATTGAAAAACTTTGTTTGACAGCTTTGTGAATTTGCCTTAGTGTAATCGATTACATTACTTTGAGTAATCGATTACCCTGTTTTCTAAAAATGGTAATCTGTTACTCCAAAGTCTGTAATGGATTACTCATAGCTGTTAGAGGTTTGAAAACTCTTTTCTCACTCATGTAACTTGTTACTCAAGTATGGTAACCCGTTACATGTTGTTTTTGAAAATTATTTTTATTCACACTTAGTTTTTCCTGATTTTCTTGAAAACAATTTTTGAGCATTTTTATCTAAGTAATTATATGAGTTGTAAGGATAGAAGTACCTAAAGACTTAGACTCTACATCTTGAAGCTTTATCTTCGATAGTCTTTGTCGATCTTCTTCCTTTCTTCTTTTTGTGATATTGGTGTCTTCATCAAAATCGTGACAAGGTCAGGAGCAAGATCTTCTTCACATTGTAGACCTAACCGAGGTGGCATAGGTTTGACTAGACCTACCCCAAGTGGTAGCGGTATAACTCGAATGTGGGACACTTTATAGACAACCCACGGAAGTACAGAAGAGGTCAAGAGGTTAAGGTTGAATACTCTATCACAAGAGTATGATATGTTTAGGGTGAATTATGGAGAGAAAATTTTAGATCTCCAAAATAGATTCAGTCATCTTACTAACCAACTTATTGCTCTCGAAAATTTACTAATAATTAGTGGCTTAAACCTTAAACTCCTTACGCCACTAACAAGAGCATGGCAACCTAAACTGACAGCCAATTCTAAAAATAAAAGTATGTCCAAAATGTATTTGGCTACACTTTTTGAAAATTGTAGGAACGTGTACAAAATAAGGAAATCAATGAAAAATAAACAAAAATCAATGATAAAATAAGAACAAAATCACAAAATAAGAACATATATAAAAAATGCACAAAAAATAAATAAAAATGCATTTTAAATATGAGATATACGAAATAAGAATAGATCTACAAAATAAATAAAAAAATAAAAGAAAAAATGCATTGTAAAGAAGTTTGATTAGAAGAGCAAGAAAATGGAGTATGATCCTAATTAGATATTGATTGAAAATGGGGTTTATATGTGTTTTTGTTGGTTGTTGATAGCAATAATTGTGGGTTATGATAATTCATTTGAAAATGTGTTTACAACAAATATATTAAGACGAATTAAAACGAATATATATGAAATGTGTATAATGATATGTTTATGAAATCATGAATGACCATTAAGTATAATAACTATATGAATGTTAAAGAATTAGCCATGGATAGTGTTGAATGATAATGGTGATGAGTGATGATTAATTATTAGTATAATTTTAAATATATGTACCCGATGATAAGGGAATATATATGGAATGTGTATAATGATTTCTTTATGAAATCATGAATGACCATTAAGTATAATAATTGTACGAATGTTAAAGAATTATCCACAAATATTGCTGAACGGTAATGGTGATGACTGATGATTAATTATTGGGTATAATTTTAAACATATGTACCTGATGATTAATATAAATAAATATATAAGAAATGTGAACAATGATTTCTTTATGAAATAATGAATGATCATTAAGTATAATAATTGCATGGATCTTAAAGAGTTATCCATGGTGCTGAAGGTCATTAAGTGTAATAATAGGGAAAATGAATAAAAATAAGAATTGATTTAGGGAAAATGAAAAATATTTTTGGAGGGAAAAATAGTGATTGTGATGATAACACATGTATAAATAAATATATAAGGGATGTGCATAATGATTTCTTTATGAAATAATGAATGATCATTAAGTATAATAATTGTATGGATCTTAAAGAGTTATGTATGGTGCTGAAGGTCATTAAGTGTAATAATAGAGAAAACGAAGAAAGATAAGAATTGATTTAGGAAAAATGAAGAAATTTTTTTGAAGGGAAAAATAGTTATTGTGGTGATGACACATGTCATAGTTGATGTGCCATGAGGTTAGTTTTATTGAAGAAATATTTTTGGAGGAAAAAAGAGTGATTGCGGTAATGACATATATCATAGCTGATGTGACATGAAGTTAGTTTTGTTATATAATATATAATATATTTTCTAAATTAACATCACCAATCTGTTTTTCCCCCACAAAAGATGGTTTATAGGAATGACCACATATTGTTCATGGGATCACGTCTCCCATAGTATCACTATCACTTATCACTATCACTATCACTATCATCACCATACTAACACTATGTTTTATAATTATATATTCTAATTCCTTGCATAGTTAAACATGTCACTTATAATTCCAAACCAATTTCAATTCTAATATGGGTGATAAATGCCAAATGTTGAACTTTTTCTCTAAAATTATATTTTATCGTCATGGATGCTTTCTTGATGTGTAATTAATATATCTTACTTACCAAATTGAAATACAAAACAGTTGAGACACTAAACTGAGAAAATAAATTTAGTCGATGGATCATGAGTACTTTTTGATATCATTCATTTCTAAGATAATGTGTATCATTAATATTTTGACATTTTAAAATGATAATATATAAAGTCTTCGATATGTGTTATTAAATGTATAAAAAATGGAGGGATAAACTAAATGGTGTGAGTATAATTTACTCTTAGAATAATTTATTATTGTCCTTTTATTTTTTTAAGTTTACCTTCACTCCTATATACTATTCTTAGATAAATATGTAGAAATGTAGATTCACTACATTATCCACGGATGATGAGCATGTTGTTACATTTCTTATTTTACGGAAAAGCTAAATTTCGAGGAGTCTTATTGTATTATTGTAAAATATTTAAATATTAATTATACTATCTAGACATTATTATCTAAGGGTGAGAATGAAAATAAGAATTAATGTAGTATTTTTCTTCTAAATATGACAAATTAAAAGAAATACAAAATTCTTCACAATTGTTAAATAAATAAGATTGGAGATGATAATTTATTTTTGCATAAATTATTTATTGTAATCTTATCTACTCTGGATCACATCCCATTAATAATTTATTCTATTTTAATACATAGAGTATAATTTTATATCAAAATTATATATTAAAAATATGCTAATCGCCAGCACATAAATTTGTCCTATCCAAAATAAAACTGCAAAAAAAGTAAAAGAAAAAGTAAATAAAAGGGAGTCATAAGGTGGTCAAGTTGTAAGGACCCAAATTCTACCCTTGAATTTTTTTCTTTATTCTAATCCAATTATACCTGCATTCATCTTTACACTTTGATCACTCATTAATCATTACTTAAAACTCTTTCAACATGTCATACTACAACACTCTTCATATGACAGAAAAACATAATTCATTCATATCATCCCCCATGGGTACTAAGAACCTAAAGGTTATAATCCTCAAATATAGCTGTACACATGGTTACGAATATCCAAATATATGTTAACCAGAGTTACAATCATTCAAATTCGCAAGTAGTCATTTAAAGTACAAAAATGTAAACAATGAATCCAAAGTCTAAAGCTCCTAAAGCTCCCAACCAAGCATCCCCATTTTATTCGTTTACCTGCAATGGGATTATCAATGGCAAATACACAAAACACGCAAATGAGTAAGTCGTTAATTCAATAAATATCATTAAAAGATAATCCACATTCTTAAATATAAATAAGCATTGAAGTGAAACATGTCTCATAATTACATAAATATAACGTTCATATCTTCTGTCTTACAATTCCATATTACCCGTTATCGACTTATAGTATATATATCTCATAATATATATTCTAAAGCACGCATATTCTTTTATTTCAAATACTTTTACTTTATCAATTACCATCGACATCAAGCTTACTCTTTACCACCTCCGGCCGTTTACACTGCACATATATTCTGCTACCACTACGGGTAGTTCCTCAACTCACAATGTTCCACTACCACTTCGGATAGGTAATTTCTCCAATGATCCACTACCACTTCGGGTAGGTAATTTACCCAATGATCCACTACCACTCGGGTAGGTTATTACCCCAATGATCCACTACCACTTCGGGTAGGTAATTTTCCCCCAATGATCCACTACCACTTCAGGTAGGTAATTTCCCTCAATGATCCACTACCACTTCGGGTAGGTAATTTCCCTTCAATGATCCACTACCACTTCGGGTAGGTAATTACCCCAATGATCCACTACCTCAGGTAGGTAATTTCCCTCAATGATCCACTACCACTTCGGGTAGGTAATTTCCCTTCAATGATCCACTACCACTTCGGGTAGGTAATTACCCCAATGATCCACTACCACTTCAGGTAGGTAATTTCCCTCAATGATCCACTACCACTTCGGGTAGGTAATTTCCCTTCAATGATCCACTACCACTTCGGGTAGGTAATTACCCCAATGATCCACTACCACTCAGGTAGGTAATTTCCCTCAATGATCCACTACCACTTCGGGTCGGTAATTTCTCTTCAATGATCCACTACCACTTCGGGTAGGTAATTTCCCAAAAATCCACATTTAAAGGAGTTATTAAACCATTTCGAAATTCATTTTCTTTGTTGCATAACTTGAGTCGAAGTCGCTACACCGTTAAGGTTAACTAAAAGCAGATTCTTATTTCTTTAAAAAGAAAACGTGCTACATATACTTGTAACACCCCAAATTTATCCTCCTTGAAATTAGGTAACAGTTCTGAAGAATGGGGCATACTTCCAGATTCTCGCTTGAGCGAGAGGATCTCGCCCAAACGAGAGGATCAATGTTTTGAAATTGGAAATTCTGGGAGTCTCGCCCAAGCGAGGAATGCGTCGCTTGAGCGAGAAAAATCCTGGGCATGTTGTGAGATTCTCGCTTGAGCGAGAGAATATCGCCCAGGCGAGAGAGCCCGTGTCTGGAAAATTAAAATATCGTGGGTTTCTCGCCTGGGCAAGAGTGCCCAATTATAAAAGTAAAGAGATGGTTTCACAAACCTAATCTTCATTTCCTTTTCTCCCCTTTCACTCCCAATGGCGGCTCCCCATGGATTTCGACTCTTTCCTCCCCTAAACCTCAAAAACACATCGAAACCTCTTCCTCTTGCTTCTTAATGGAACATTGGAGAGCTTTGGAGATGAAAAAGCAAAAATGGAGGTTGAAGGAGATGGAGGCAGATGGAGCTCTTTGCGGACTCATGGAGCTTACGCAACCTAAGGTGAGGGAGAAGACCATTGTGGTCTTAGAGTATTTCATTAGAGTCACCATCTCCGATTTCCCTCAAGAATCGGAGCATATTAACAGATAGAAACTCTCTGGGAGTTTGTGGTCCATGTGAGAGTCTTTATTTTATATGAGGATGTATTAGCCATAAAAGTAGAGATATATGTGCTGGAAAAACCGTATTTAAGTCAAAACTATATGCTCATTTATGGTAATACACCATCATGAAAGAAGGTTCTAATGTTAATGTGTTATATGGTGAAGAATATGTTGTGTGTGGTTTGTTTATGATAATGGTGTTTTATGGATGGTTGATTTATTACAAACATATATGGGTGTGTTCGTAATAAGGATTGTGAGATGCGTGTTTAATGACAAAAGTAGAAATGGTTATGTTGTGTGATAATGATTGTGTGTGAGTTATTTATGGTCATAAACATATATGAGTGTGTTTGTAACAACGGACATGTGATGAGCTTTTAATGTATTAAAATGAGATGAGTATGTTTATCAAGATGAATATGTTGTGAGTCATTTTATTGTTATAAACATATATGGGTAAGTTTGTGAACATGAAGGTGTGTGTATTTCATGGTGATGGAATAATGTGATGCCTTGTATTTATTGGGTGTATGACATTGAGTTGATAATTTGTGCCATGACGAACATGTGATGTGAGAATAATGTGAAATATAGACCTTCCCGATGTGGTTTGGGGAAATGAACTATATCTGCCCGATGTGGTATGGGGAATGAACAAGACCTACCCGATGTGGTGTGGATAATTAACTAGACCTGCCCGATGTGGCATGGGGAATGAACTAGACCTGCCCGATGTGGTATGGAGAATTAACTAGACCTACCCGATGTGGAATGGGGATTAACTAGACCTTCCCGATGTGGTATGGGGAATAACTAGACCTACCCGATGTGGTATGGAGAATTAACTAGACCTACCCGATGTGGTATGGGGATTGACTAGACCTGCCCGATGTGGTATTGGGAATAACTAGACCTGCCCGATTTGGTATAGAGAATTAACTAGACCTACCCGATGTGGTATGAGGATTAACTAGACCTGTCCGATATGGTATGGGGAATAACTAGACCTACCCGATGTGGTATGGAGAATTAACTAGACCTACCCGATGTGGTATGGGGATTAACTAGACCTGCACGATGTGATTTGGGGAATAACTAGACCTGCCCGATGTGGTATGGAGAATTAACTAGACCTACCCGATGTGGTATGGGGATTGACTAGACCTGCCCGATGTGGTATGGGGAATAACTAGACCTACCCGATGTGGTATGGAGAATTAACTAGACCTACTCCATGTGGTATGGGGATTAACTAGACCTGCCCGATGTGGTATGGGGAATAACTTGACCTGCCCGATGTGAAATAAAAAATTTACTAGACCTCCCCGATGTGGTATGGGGAATAAATAGACCTGCCTGATGTGGTATGGAGAAATAACTAGACCTACCCGATGTGGTATGGGGATTCACTAGACCTGCCCGATGTGGTATGGGGAATAACTAGACCTGCCCGATGTGGTATGGAGAATTAACTAGACCTACCCGATGTGGTATGGGGATTAACTAGACCTGCCCGATGTGGTATGGGGAATAACTAGACCTGCCCGATGTGGTATAAAGAATTAACTAGACCTACCCGATGTGGTATGAGGATTAACTAGACCTGCCCGATGTGGTATGGGGAATAACTAGACCTGCCCTATGTGGTATGGAGAATTAACTAGACCTACCCGTTATGGTATGGGGATTAACTAGACCTGCCCGATGTAGTACGGCGATTAACTAGAGCTTCCCGATGTGGTAGAGGATTATTTGTACGGTGTAGATGTGTTGAAAGAGATCAATGGTAAATTACTATGGAATGTGAATGTTGAGAAATGAGTGTATTGAAATGAAATAAAGATGCCTGCTATAAAATATAAATGACGGGATATATATACTATAGGATGAATCTGAATGAGGAGAAATGAATAAGTTCGGATGTACGAAACAAGCACACGGATATATGTGTACTATAGGGTGAATATGGATAATATGAGATGAATAAGTATGCACACTATAGAACATATATAGAATGAGATATATGTGTTCTATAGGGTGAATATGGATAATATGGGTTGGTTGGTATATGTTTAATATGATTGATGTTAGATGTGTGTGGTTTTAATACTTTAATGTTATTACTCCATGTAAATCCACGCTACAGTCGCCGTAGTTGGTTCTTACTCCCTCTGTCTTTCCTTGCATGTGTTGTATATTTGAGTTCAGTTTGTGGAGGTAGCGCATTGGACGCTTGAGGAGAAGAGTGCATGGTAGAGTAGGGTTTTATGTAATTGATACGTTATATGATAAATGCTTGTAATATGAAGAACATGTTAAAGTGAATTTATGTATAAGTAATCTTGCCCCTAAGTGTATAATGAAGTTTATTTAATATTTGTATTTAAAAGTGTCCTTTGTAAAAGGGTAATTGTTTAGATTATGTATTTGAAAGGAAGTGCAAAGACATGCTTTGAAAAGAAATGTATTTGGAATATTTTCGCCTTGTAATTTATAAATGTATTCACTCAAGTTTCCAAACCGTTCATGTAATGTCTTTCAAAAGTAATCACTTCACTTTCATGAATAAGGTTTTAAAAAAAAGGAATTTTTGGATTACGAAAATCGGGTCCTTACAATACTCGAGCCGGAGTTTCGCTTCATATACTCGAGCCAGAGTTTTGCTTCTTATACTCGAGCCGGAGTCGCTAACCATTCATGGTCGGCTAAAAATTTAGTTTCTTTTCATTGATATCAACATAAATCATTTCCCATGAATCCCCGCCATCATTAGTTTAAACACACCCATATATGTTTACACTAAATACGTGATTCACGACTTAATCATTGCACAAACAGAAAATACACACATTTTCTATTTTCAAATGCACAAGTAAAGACTTATCCTTACCTTGATGAGCGTTGGGGTCGGTTTCGAGTAACTTTACAAGTTTCCTCCGCGATTTCCTCCAACTATAGGATCTTTTCTCATTCCCACCAATAACAACAATGTCAGTCATATATTCAAAACAACACATAAGCAACTCACATTTTATCTTTAAACATACAAGAGATTAACACATTTTAAAGGTTTCCAAAACCACTTCATTAAGAGTTTCCAAACATCTAAAACATACATATTCATCTCATATATCAACATTAAAGCACAAACTCATCTTCCACATTTAACATTTCACCCATTTCCCTTTTTACTCATATTCTCATTTTGGGGGTTTTGGGATTTTCATGAATAAACCTACAAAACCTCTTCATTCATCGAATACCAACTCTAAACCAAGAGTTCACAAGAGAAAAACAACATAAAACGAACCATAACTCTAAAGGAAGAGTTTTCATGGTTTGTAATACTTTGAGAAGAGATCCGTACACCCAAAGACGAGTTTGAAAGGTAGAAGGAGAGTTAGAATCAAGAGATTTACCTCTTCTCAAGCTCCTAGATGATTCCCACGAGTTCTTTCTCTCAAAATCACCTTATCCTCTCTTCTCTCTCACTTTCTCACCCTTAAATGTGTTTGGGGGTTTCTATTTTAAAGTGAAATCGTCGGGTTTTCGCTCAAGCGAGCCCATTCTCGCTCAGGCGAGAAAATCCCGCCTTTTTAAAATTTCAGATCTGACGCTCTCGCTCAAGCGAGAGATTTCTCGCTCAGGCGAGGCAACTCTCTCTCAAGAGAAGATCTTACAGCCTCGACAGGTCCTGAATGCCACTTTTCTCGCCCAGGCGAGACCACTCTCGCTCAAGCGAGAATCCTTCAGTATAGCCCAGTATTTCACCCTCCCAGGTGAGCCTCTCTCGCCCAGGCGACAATTCTCTCGCTCAAGCGAGAATCCCAGGACTGATACTACAATTTAATGACTTTAAAATTAGGGTGTTACAATCCTCCCCCTCTTATAGGAATTTTCGTCCCCAAAATTTTTATTATCCTACTCTCGGAAAATAGTATCATCACCTAGACCCTAGGCATAAGATATGCTAAACCAAATTCATACTCAATCATCTAATCCATTAAGATTACTTAAACGACCACCAAGGGCACACGCCACTAAACCGTGATATCACAAGGGCTATTCATGGACAATCTCCTCAAGGTCCAAATACTAAGATCTCAATCTCGAACAACTCGAACAACTAAGAGAACGAAACTGTAGCTGAACTAAAGATTTCCCCGTAGGTCTCTCTGACCTATCCATCTAGCAATCCCCACTTACGTTGAGAATCCCGATAACTCTTCCGAAACCAAGAGAATGGGGAACTTCTTACCCCCCATTCACCACAATGCATCATTTAACATCCAACAGGCTCTAGCTAGTTTCACTTCCACTCAAGGAAATAGCATAAATTCATTCCACTCATTGGACAAAACTATTATCTGTCCAAAATTTACCTTAGCATTCCCAACGTTGCATGCACTACCACATAGAACCAAGGTAGTCGCTCAACAAAACACCTAAATAACTAAGACTTTTAGAGTCACTCCCCTCGTACAAAATCAAACTATCCAATAATTATCCAATCACATCAAACATTCCTGCCACCATACAATACAATAGAAAGAAATTACCGATCCCTAGCCTCAATTGGACACACGAAACCATTTATTCACCCAAAACTAGGTACTCGGACACCAATCGACAAGTGCAATTTACAACCATTCAGTCCCATAACATACGTTAGAAGTGGATACCCCAATTACTCTAGAAAATATAATTTTTGTATTCCACTTGCAGCACGTCTAGAAACACATGGTCCTAATCGTCTCACCAAATTTTTAAAAACCTCATATTTATCAAGATACGGTTGCTAAAATTTTGGGATTCTCCAACTTGATACTAAATCATTGTTTAGCCACAAGCTACGTTTCACCCAAGAATGATTTTCAAAAATGGTTTGAACACACGATCCATGGCAACCATGTCGTGAAAACAAGGTTTACGTAATCATTTCAACATAACTCAAAACCCTTTCTCTCATGCGGTTACACCACAATCATACATAGCAATTACTAACGCACATGAAACAGAAACAACTTTTGCCGGTACAAAATTCAAGTATATAATTTGTGTACACCACCACTATATCGTGCATTGCCAATGTTCTACTGCAAAATGATCGATCATCATAGACAAAAAGTTTCACGTTCATTCCAAAATAACTTTATCATTCCCGATACCACTTTCCACAAAAGCATAGAACCAAAATTTTGTTTATCAATTAACCCACTAAAACTGAAACTACACAACCTATCCATGTCCATTCATCATCGATAAACATTTCATCACACAATCAGTTGCATGCTTATTTTTTTCAAATGCATTCATCACATTGACGGGGTAAGTAACTTAACTAGCCTCATTCGTTACCTGGCAATATAAGTTTTACCCCTTAGCATACATATACAAATCAATGCAAACTAGATCTTAAATCCACACTAAGATACTCAACAAGAATCTTTCACATCAACAATTATCACATAGTTAAGCATAACACGATTTACTGACCGCCGGACCATCGATAGGATTAACTCCAGCTGGGACATCATTAAGCGTATCAGAACTAGGGTAAAGGTTCTACCATTTACCCCAACCGTACACTAAGACACCAATATCGATACCCACCACTAGTACACTGGGTGGGGTGGATACAACCAAGTTGAAAACAACGACTCTGTGTACAATCTCAGTCGGTTCACACATTCAACAAATATGAGGAGTGTGTCGCTCCCGAATCAAACAACACTAAAGAGGAATACCTGCTACCATGCAATTACCTTTAACTGGATCATCAACACCTGATGTCCTTGCACCTCTCGGGGTAACCACTCAACCATGGTCCCTTGCCTTCTCAGCGTGAACAACATTCAGCCGTTGACTTAGTTTTGGACAATACCTTTTGATGTGTCCCAATTCCTTTCAGTAGAAACAATTATTATTCGACCTCGGGCATGCTCTTCCGTAATGGAATCCGCCACACTTGTTGCACAAAGGAGTAGAACCTCCTCCACTCGGAATGTCAGAAGATTTCGACCCTTGATCGTTGCGGCCACGATAACTAGTAGGCGCCTCATAGGGTCTGCGGTTATCCTCAAACCTCTTTCCCTTACCCTTGTCTTGGGTATGATTTCTCTGAGGGCCGAAGTTTCTCAGATGATTAACTCTAGGGATCACTACCTCAGCCGCTGCTAGGTCATCTTCATACATCCTACACTTGTTAACCAAGGTAGGAAAATCGGCAATCTCTTGATGTCCAAACATCGTCTTCAGCTTGGGTCTCAAACCCGACTCAAACTTTGAACACTTGGACCTTCCGTCCATTTCCAATGCAGAGTAGGGGCAAAATCTGGCCAACTCCTCAAATTTAGCAGCATACCTTCCTACCGACATGTCCCCCTGCTCCAACCTCAAAAACTCCATCTCTTTCTTCCTCCTTAAATCAGCTGGAAAGTACTTATGAAAGAACTTTCCCTTGAATGCATCCCAGGTAACCACTGTCCCCTCAGATTCCATCTAGCGACGGGTCATTTCCCACTAGTTTTCAACTTCCCTTGCCATCATGTAGGAAGCATAGGTCACCTTCTGAACATCGCCACAACCCATGGCTCGGAATATCCTTTCCAAGCTTTGAATCCACTCATTTGCAGGATCAGGAGCAAATCCGCCGTGGAACTGATTGGGATTCCTCCTGCAGAATTCATCCAGACCTCGAAACTCTGTCGGCCCGGGTGGAACCAGGGGCTGTGAACTCGGACTTGGTGCAAGGTTTTGATTCAGATTATGCAAGTTCTCGTTCATATGTTGTAGTGCAGCCACCATCTGAGCTAACAAATCATTTGGAACTTTCTGACTCGTTCTGCTTCCAGCCATGTCTTAACCTGCACTCATGGGTAGTCAACACACAAATTTAACTCACATAAGTCAGGTTATCACATAGTCTCATAGCACAGTACATGTCACTACATCAAGGCTACATGCTTTAAACATTCAATTCACAGAATCTCAACTATTCAAATCATAAACATGTTAGAAAGAAGCAAGTAAGGTCATACCCTAGGCCACATAATTAACTACGCTCTGATACCATATTGTAAGGACCCAAATTCTACCCTTGAAAATTTTTCTTTATTTTAATCCAGTTATACCTACATTCATCTTTACACTTTGACCACTCATTAATCATTACTTAAAACTCTTTCAACATGTCATACTACAACACTCTTCATATGACAGAAAAACATAATCATTCATATCATCCCCCATGGGTACTAAGAACCCAAAGGTTATAATCCTCAAATATAGCAGTACACATATGTTAACCAGGGTTACAATCATTCAAATCCGCAAGTAGTCATTTAAAGTACAAAAACGTAAACAATGAATCCAAAGTCTAAAGCTCCTAAAGCTCCCAACCAAGCATCCCCATTTTATTCGTTTACCTACAATGGGATTATCAATGACAAATACACAAAACACGCAAAGGAGTAAGTCGTTAATTCAATAAATATCATTAAAAGATAATCCACATTCTTAAATATAAATAAGCATTGAAGTGAAACATGTCTCATAATTACATAAATATAACGTTCATATCTTCTGTCTTACAATTCCATATTATCCGTAATCGACCTATAGTATATATATCCCATAATATATATTCTATAGCACACATATTCTTTTATTTCAAATACTTTTACTTCATCAATTACCATCGACATCATGCTTACTCTTTACCACCTCCGGCTGTTTACACTGCACAGATATTCCGCTACCACTAAGGGTAGTTCCTCAACTCACAATGTTCCACTACCACTTCGGGTAGGTAATTTCTCCAATGATCCACTACCACTTTGGGTAGGTAATTTCCCCAATGATCCACTACCACTCGGCTAGGTAATTACCCCAATGATCCACTACCACTTCGGGTAGGTAATTTCCCCCAATTATCCACTACCACTTCGAGTAGGTAATTTCCCTCAATGATCCACTACCACTTCGGGTAGGTAATTTCCCTTCAATGATCCACTACCACTTCGGGTAGGTAATTACCCTAATGATCCACTACCACTCGGGTAGGTAATTTCCCTCAATGATCCACTACCACTTCGGGTAGGTAATTTCTCTTCAATGATCCACTACCACTTCGGGTAGGTAATTTCCCCAAAATCCACATTTAAAGGAGTTATTAAACCATTTCGAAATTCATTTTCTTTGCTGCATAACTTGAGCCGAAGTCGCTACACCCTTAAGGTTAGCTAAAAGCAGATTCTTATTTCTTTAAAAAGAAAACGTGCTACATATACTCGAGCCGGAGTTTCGCTTCATATACTCGAGCCGGAGTTTTGCTTCTTATATTCGAGCCAGAGTCGCTAACCATTCATGGTCGGCTAAAAATATAGTTTCTTTTCATTGATATCACCATAAATCATTTCCCGTGAATCCCCTCCATCATTAGTATAAACACACCCATATATGTTTACACTAAATACGTGATTCACGACTTAATCATTGCACAACCAGAAAATACACACATTTTCTATTTTCAAATGCACAAGTAAAGACTTATGCTTACCTTGGTGAGCGTTGGGGTCGGTTTCGAGTAACTTTTCAAGTTTCCTCTGCGATTTCCTCCAACCGTATGATCTTTCCTCATTCCGACCAATAACAACAATGTCAGTCATATATTCAAAACAACACATAAACAACTCACATTTTATCTTTAAACATACAAGAGATTAACACATTTTGAAGGTTTCCAAAACCACTTCATTAAGAGTTTCCAAACATCTAAAATATACATATTCATCTCATATATCAACATTAAAGCATAAACTCATCTTCCACATATAACATTTCACCCATTTCCCTTTTTACTCATATTCTCATTTTGGGGGTTTTGGGGTTTTCATGAATAAACCTACAAAACCTCTTCATTCATCGAATACCAACTCTAAACCAAGAGTTCACAAGAGAAAAACAACATAAAACGAACCATAACTCTAAAGGAAGAGTTTTCATGGTTTGTAATACCTTGAGAAGAGATCCATACACCCAAAGACGAGTTTGAAAGGGAGAAAGAGAGTTAGAATCAAGAGATTTACCTTTTCTCAAGCTCCTAGATGATTCCCACGAGTTCTTGCTCTCAAAATCACCTTCTCCTCTCTTCTCTCTCACTTTCTCACCCTAAAATGTGTTTGGGGGTCTCTATTTTAAAGTTAAATCGTCGGGTTCTCGCTCAAGCGAGCCCATTCTCGCTCAGGCGAGAAAATCCCGCCTTTTTAAAATTTCAGATCTGACGCTCTCGCTCAAGCGAGGATCTTACAGCCTCGACATGTCCTGAATGCCACTTTTCTCGCCCAGGCGAGACAACTCTCGCTCAAGCGAGACCACTCTCACTCAAGCGAGATAATTCTCGCTCAAGCGAGAATCCTTCAGTATTAGCCTATTATTTCACCCTCCATGGTGAGCCTCTCTCGCCCAGGCGACAATTCTCTCGCTCAAGCGAGACTCCTAGGACTGATACTATAATTTAATGACTTTAAAATTAGGGTGTTACACAAGTTGTAAGAGTTGAAGACTTAAAGAGAGCAGTGATAAATCTCACCCACCGCAACACACTAACATTTGCCGAAATAAAAAAAATAGAAAAAAGAAAGAAAAAGTAAATAAAAATTGTACTAGAGAATGAATGTTATCAATGTATTTATTTAAATTAATAAATTCAAAAAAGAATTCTTGAATTTATCTCTTAAAAAATAATAAAACTCTTAATGGATGAAGGTATACTTTTATGTTATTCATTTTTATTTATTTGATTTATTTTAATTAATTTGTTAATTTAAAAAATATAAGTAAATATTTATTTTTTATCATTATAGAAATAAAAATTCCTTTTGTTAATTTTCGTTTTAAATATATAATAATAATAATAAAATCTTAAAAAATTATTTTAATGATATTTTTTTATAAATAGTAATAAATATTATTTGTAAGTAAATAATAATTAATTTACCTTTTTTATAAATAAAAAATATTTTATTTTATAATTAAATAAACAATAATAAATTATTAAATTTCATTTTTATATAAAATATTAAATATTTGCTTTTGATATGTGAATACTAATAATTAAAAAGGTAATATTAAACAATAATAACAACAAATATGTTCTTTGATAAAAAGAATCACTAAAAATAAAATAAATATGAATAATTTATTAATTAATTTTTAAAAACTTAAAAAGTAATATTCACATTAGGGATGGGGGAATGGTAGTGAGTATTTACTTCTTTTCTTCAACTCGTCTTTTGAACGTTCGCACTTTGTCGCACATGTTCATAAAAATATACAAAATACACTTAACCAACAAATATATTTCCATCCATAACCATGCAATTTTGATTCCACATTAGTGATGAGAATACATAGGAGTATTATATAATCTTATTTGAGACAAATAAAATAAGGTTTCTCCTTTATAAGTAAATAAATAAATAATCAAACAACTTTAGAGTATAAAGTTGGTCCATGAAATTTGTGAGGATTGTGTCTTGTACAAGCAAAGTGGGTGATAATATATTCTTCAATTCATAAACGATCCCAAATTGAGATCTCTAATAATTTAAAGATAAATGCATATGCAATGATGACTCCAACTCATTAGGATGCAAGTATAATCTTCTTCATTTCCATCTATAGTGTTGCTTTAAAATATTGAGCCTTGACATTAGGCCATATGCATTACACGAGGTCTTTCTTTGTTAGGTGTTTAGAAACAAATTTAATAAACACATGAGTTTTGTATAAGTCAAAGTAAAGCTAGCTGTCAAGAGATGTAATGATCCAATTTCTCAACATGGACCAGTATGTGAAGATTGAAGTTTTCGCCATCTTCCAAATAATGGAGCCACCACTACATAAAGAGACAATTAAAATGAGAAAAATAGAATAAATAGTAAAATATTTTTTATTTCCTAGTTAGTCAACACAAAATTATTATTTAAACTTTAATAATTAATTTTAGAATACATACCTATTTTGGAACCCAAAAGTTGCAAGGTTATCAATTTGACCCTAGAGAAATTAAAAAACCTTAAATGATCTACATAAAATCAAATGTGGACCAAATTAGTCAATTTTGATTTAATATATAAGGTAAATATTATAATAAAAGTTTATATGATATTAAATATTAAAAAATATACTTTAAAAATAGTATAAAAACAATTAAAATAATGATAATATATAAATAATTTTAGTTTTGTAATTTACTGTTTAAAAAATAAATTTTTAACTTATCCAAAAATAAATAGATTAACTTATAATTCCACATTTTATAATCTTACGTTTATAAACAAGAAATGAAAACATAATCTATATCAACCCACACTTAATAATATTGTTGGAAAATGTGTAGAAATGTAGAATCTAGTGTTAGGGTACCACACGTTAGAGTTAACACCTAGAGGGGGTGAATAGGTGGAAGCAGATAAGAATGCCCGTTTTTCCGATGCGCTTAGTGAGATAAAACAGAGAGCAAATTTAATCGATTAAATGAATTAATAATCAATTATTGATAGTAAATCTATTCGATTAAGCACAATATTAATCGATTATCTGTCTTAGAAAATTCAGAAATCAACAATTCATAAGTTTCTTGAACATCACACAATCACGAAATTAAACATTAATATATCAAGAATTTCTATCACAAGCAGTAAACATATTTAAATAAATAGTATGTAAATACCAATCAAATAAGCAATTTCTTTAACCAATTTAATATATAAAAATGGTGAATCGTAAAAGATAAAGGAAGAGAGAAATGAGAGATGGGTTTTATCCTGTTTCTTTTGCTTGTCCACATGAAAACTACATCCATGCCTCCCCTTCTGATGTTGGGATATTTGCTTCACTAAAATTAAACGAATGTTTTGTACACACACTTCCAAGTACAAGAGCTTTTCCCACTTGAACAACGATCTATAAAGCCAAGCCTGACAATTTCCCTCTGTTCCTAATGGTCTCTTTTACCAAGTCTAACGGCTGCCAATCTTGCTATCGAACTTGCTATCAAGATGCTCAACATGAAAACTATATCCACTAACCTCAAATAGAGATATTATGCACCTTTCTCTAAACCTTAGAGAACTCAAACTATCTTATCAAAGAATCAAAATCTTGAACAAGAGCTTTCTAAAACAGAAGCTCAATACTCAAAAAGAGTAACCTGCAAACATAATTCCATAATATCTCACACAACCTAGAATGAGAAGTATGAGTATGCAATTGGTTTGTGAAAAGATTTTGAATGCACTTAAATTGCACAAGTATGACAATCAACACTTTTTCTCTCAAAATGAATGCAAGAAACTATCACATAAGTTTTTCTAACTCAATGCACATTTCGCTCAGAGAATCTCTTAGAATCTGAAAATTTGGAATTCAATGTTTTTTTTGAGCTAAGATGTATAAAAACGGATTTTGTAGTTAATTATTTTTAACAGTACTTAATCGATTAATGGAAACCTTAATCGATTAACGAAATTAAAAATAGCAGCCCACTGTTGAATTTAATCGAATAATAAGTTCCATAATCGATTAAAGCCATAAAAAACGCAAGATAGTAGTTACTAAAACTCTCATTAATTGATTAACCAAATTCTTAATTGATTTCTTGGTTCACAAGTAACCCTTCTAAATGAAGTTGAAGCAATGAATCATTTTAATGCAAGCTACTCAAATATGGATGAATGATGACTCAAAAATGAATTAGGCACATCTAAGATTATGTGAGATATTCATCATCGGGTTATAACTACCTAAACTCAATCTAAGCAAGCATCTTAAGACTTCTAGAAATGTAAAATTGGCTTCCCTAAAGCCTTCGATGGTCTTGAGTCTTGGTTTGTTGTTTGTCGTCATATCATGTCTTCAAGCTTTTCCACAACGACTTTGTCTTCATCGAAACCATGATGGAAGATGGATGTTGCAACCTTGTTTGTTGACTTCTCTTACAATCTCAATCTTCCCCTTTTTGAGGATGACAAACTTGAAATTTTTTGAGCAATGATAAGCCTTGATGATTGACTTGTTCACATATTGCAGCTGTTGTATAAGGATTGTGCACGGCTCCCCCTCACTTTGTTCTCCCCCTCAATCAATGCATGAGGAAGTTTTTCGGGTAGCTAAACTTCGATATCCCCCTTTCCCAGGTGGGTTGCGGAAGCATTTTACAACCTTCAATACATTAAACAACATTTTCTCCCCCTTTTGGCATGATCAATGTAACGACCCAAAATTCTACCCTGGAAATTTTCTCTTATTTTAACTCATGCAAACATTCAATTTGTTTATGTTCCCTGATTATTAACTGAATATGCGTTACATTGTTTACCTTGATTATTCTGGTCTAGTTATCATGCGATATCCATACATACATTCCTAATGCAGAAAAACATAATTCATATTAATATAAAGTAGTAACTACCGCATACAATTAGCTATGGGTTTCCAAAACACCCATAGCTACATATATCCCGAGTTACTAGTCTCCATGATCAATATCATGTACAAAAATACTATTCATAGTTACAATTAGTTACTTCAAGTACAACAAAATGAGGTTACAAAAGAATGGATAAAGAGACATCAAAATAAAGGTCTCTAATCTCCTAGTCAAAAATCATCTTTTCTCCGTCCACCTACCTACAATGGGATTAACATTGACCATACACAAACAACACAAAGGAGTAAATCATTAACTCAATAAAACATCAAATAAGTTAATCCACATTTAATAGGGTTAAACAACGATCTAAATTAAATCCACTTAAAACCATTTTCGTCATCGATAATTTTGAAAAACCATGCTACATAACTCGAGCTAAAGTCGCTAACCCATTCTGGTCGGCTAAAACGAGTTTTATTTCCATTGGCACTCCACCAATACATAAACAGTAAATCCACTACTCATTACTACAAACATACCCATATATGCTTTTAGCGACTAAGTGATTTACAATTCATTACTTTGTTCTGAGTTTTATCTTCATTGGCACTCCACCAATACATAGACAATAAATGCACCCGACATCATTACAACATATCGTATATGCTTGTAACTACAAATTGACTTACAATTTATTGTTTTACTCCGAGTTTTATTTCCATTGGCACTCCACCAATACATAGACAATAAATGCACCCGACATCATTATAACATATCGTATATGCTTGTAACTACAAAGTGACTTACAATTTATTGTTTTACTCCGAGTTTTATTTCCATTCGCACTCCACCAATACATAGACAATAAATGCAACCGACATCATTACAACATATCGTATATGCTTGTAACTACAAAGTGACTTACAATTTATTGTTTTACTCCGAGTTTTATTTCCATTGGCACTCCACCAATATATTAAACGGTAAATACACCCGACATCATTACAAACATATCCACGTATGCTTGTAACTACAAAGTGATTTACAATTCATTATTTTATTTCGAGTTTTATTTCCATTGGCACTCCACCAATACCTAAACCGTAAATCCACTCCTCATCATTATAAACATACCCATATATGCTCATAATGACTAAGTGATTCACATTTCATTTCATTATCCACATCAGAAAATCCACGCATTTTTTAACACCGTACATAAGTTAAAGACTTATCCTTACCTCGGTGAGTGTTGGGTTTGGTTTTTGGCGACTTCGTAGGTTCCACCGATACCGCCTCCAACTTTAGGATCTTTCCTCATCCCACCATATAACACAATGTTAGTCATTTATTCCAAATATCATATAAACAACTTATATTGCATTATTTAACCATATAAAATATTTAACACGTTTTCAATGTTTCTAAACTACTTTCATCATAAGTTTACAACATCTAAAACATATTCATCTCACATTTAAACATTAGAAAACTTATTCATCTTCTACCTCTAGCACTTTACCCATTTTCTTCTTTAACCACATTCTCACTTTAGGGTTTTGGGGTTTTCATGAATCAACCCACAAACCCTCTCCTTTCTTGAAATACTAACTCTATACCAAGAGTTTACAAGATAAAAATAACATAAAACGAACCATAAGTCAAAAGGGTGAGTTTCCATGGTTTCTCTCATTTTGAGAAGAGATCCATAATACCAAAAATGGGTTTTCAAGAGAAGAAGAGAGTTAGAATAGAGAGTTTTACCTATTCTCAAGCTCTTGAACAAGAATCAAAGCTCCTAGACCTTGGGAATGCTCTCTTATCTCACCTCTCTTCAATTCTTAACCTAAAAATGTATGTGGGGTTTCTCTCATTTAATGCTCTCGTTGGGTTCTCGCTTAAGCGAGCTTATTCTCGCTCAAGCGAGAAAATCTCGCCCATTTTAAAAAACTCAGATCTGACCCTCTCACTCAAGCGAGAATCTCACAGTCTCAACAGTCCCAAAATGCCATTTCTCGCCCAGGCGAGACAACTCTTGCTCAGGCGAGAATCCTCCAGTATAGCCCAGGATTTCACCTTCCTAGGTGAGCCTGTCTCGCCCAAACGAGAATATCTCGCCCAAGCGAGAATATCTCGCCCAAGCGAGAATATCTCGCCCAAGCGAGAATATCTCGCCCAAGCGAGAATATCTCGCTCAAGCGAGGATCCTAGGACTGATACTATAATTTTAAAGACTTAAAATTTAGGGTGTTACAATCAAAAGGTCATTAAATGGAATAGGTCAACAAAGTAGAGGATGAAGATTTGCTATATCAGACCAGAACAAAGAAAAATGGAGGTTGAAGATGAATAGTGAATTATTTAGACGAAGCACTTGGGTTGTTTTATTACTATCGTTAGTCAATATAGAGCTTCGTTAATCAATTAACAAATGTTACCTGTGCTCATGTAATCGATTAATACACTTTTTAATCGATTTAAGTAAATTAAATTTTTTTTGAAAATTTATTTGGCACCCAGGTAATCGATTTTACATTATCTTAATCAATTATTTTAAACATAAAAGGTTTTTCAACTCAACTTGAGCCTAATTAATCGATTAAAAACATAGGTAATCGATTAAAAACTATAATATTGATAGTTTTGAGTACTTTGAGTGTGACACTTAGTGAACGCTAGACACTCTAAGGACACATGATTGACATTAAGAACAAAAATAAAAAATAACACTTGGAAATCATGAAATGCAATATAAAACAAGAACTAATCATCCACCTTCAATTGCATATAAGTGAATATAATGGAAACATGGAAAAATAATTTTTAAAATGCACTCAAAGCGAATTAGTTTAGATACTTTTCATCAAGGATTCCTAACTCTCTTCTTAAAGTAAATAATGTGTCCCTTAGCAAGGGTTTGGTGAAAATATCGGCTAATTGGTTAGAGGTTTCAACAAATTCAATCATACAATCACCTTTTTGTACATGATCCCTAAACAAATGATGCCTTATTTCTATATGCTTGGTTCGTGAATGCAAAATGGGATTCTTTGATAGGTTGATGGCACTAGTGTCATCTTAATAGGAATCCTATCAAGCTTTAAATTCAACTCTAAAAGTTGTGACTTCTTCGAAAGGATTTGAGTGCAACACCCCCCCACAACAATGTATTCTGCTTCGGAGGTGGATAATGCAATACAAGCTTGCTTCTTACTATGCCATGACACAATAGAACTACCCAAATGATGGCATGTTCCACACGTACTCTGATGATCCAAATTGCATCACACAAATTTAGAATCGGAGTACCCTATCAAAGATAGTGAGGCATCCCTAGGATACCACAATCCCTAGTTTAAAGTTCCTATCAGATATTTCATGATGCGTTTAACAGCAAAATAATGCGATTATTTAGGTAAAGTGTGATATCTAGCACACATACATACACTGAACATTATATCGGGTCTACTAGATGTTAAATAAAGTAATGAGCCTATTATACCCCCAATACTTGGTTACCTCAATAGCTTTTCCTTTTGCATCTTTGTCAAGGTAGCAGGAAGATGCCATTGCAGTTGAAGCTTACTTGGATTTGTCCATTTCAAATTTCTTCAATAGCTCCTTGCAATACCTGGCTTTACGAACAAAGATACCATTTGACATTTGTTTCATTTTCAGCCCTAGGAGGAATGTGAGTTCTCCCATCATCGACATATCGAATTCACCTATCATTAATTCTGAAAACTCTTTACATACAATATCATTAGTAGCATCAAATATAATGTCAACAACATATATTTGAACTAATAAAATGTCATTTTCAGATTTATATATGAAAGGCGTAGTATCAAACTTACCCCTCACAAAACCTTTGTCTAATAAAAATGGGCTCAATCTATCATACCAAGCTCTCGGAGCTTGGTTTAGGCCATAAAGTGCCTTTTTGAGCTTAAAGGCATGGTTTGGGTATTTGTGGTTTTCAAAACTAGGTGGTTGTTTTACATATACTTCCTCTTGAATATATCTATTCAAGAAGGCGCTTTTCACATCCATTGGAAAAGTTTAAAATTCATTATCAATGCAAATTCTAAAAGCGTTCTAATGGCCTACCACCTAGCAACAGGGGCATAGGTTTTGTCATAATCAATTCCTTCTTCTTAATTATAACCTTGAGCCACCATACGGGCTTTGTTTCTAATAATCAATCCAATTTCATCCATTTTGTTGCGAAAGACCCATCTTGTGCCAATTATCGGGTGATTATTTGGCATAGGGACCAAGTCCTACACACTATTTCCTCGAACTGGTTTAGCTCTTCTTGCATAGCTAAATCCCAAAGTTCATCTTCTAGGGCCTCGTCAACATTTTTTGGCTCAATTTGAGAAGTGAATATGACAAAATGAAAAATGTTATTTAAAGATCTTCGGGCTACCACTCCCATAGATATGTCACCTATAACCTTGTCTATAGGGTGATCCTTCTTTGCTTTCCAAGCTCTTGGAAAATATTGATGCCCTTGCTCTTCTTAAATCTCTTGAATAATATTTTATGGTTCTGACTCTTTCGTATAAGCCTCTTCTAAAGCACCTAAAACATCATCTAAAATAACCTTCCTCTTCTCTTTTGGAGAAGATTCGTCAAAATGCACGTGTACAGACTCTTCTACATGCATCGGCTTTATAGTCAAATTTGTCTAAAAGTTCTTTTTCATTATTAAGAATGAAATATTTGCACCCAAAAAACATGAAGATGAGATATATTAGGCTTACGACCTTTTAAAAGTTCATACGGTGTTTTCGAAAGTGTAGGCCTAATAAGTACTTGGTTAATCACATAACAAGCAGTATGCACTGCATCGGCCCCAAAGTATTTTGTCACTTTGCTTTTGTTCAATATGACTCTTCCTAACTCATCAGACACTCTATTTTTCCTCTCCTCAACTCCATTTTGTTGAGGAGTTCGAGGAGTAGAGTACTGATGATGTATGCCATGTTTTTCGCAATAATTATCAAATTGGTAGTTTTCAAATTCACCACCATGATCACTACGGATAAAAACTATCTTATGGTTAAATTTATTTTGTAATCATTTGGCAAGTGACTTAAATGTTTTAAAGGTGTTACTTTTCAGAGATAAGAATATAGTTCATGTAAACCTAGAAAAATCATCGACAATTACAAGAGCATAATAACTACCTCCAAAACTCATAGTTTATGATGGTCTTAACAAGTTCATGTGAAGTCGCTCCAATGGCCTTGTTGTGGAAATCACATTTTTCGAAGAAAAAAAGTTTTTGGTTTGCTTGCACCTTTGACAGGTGTCGCAAATATCTTTAGTTTTAAAATTTAACTTTTCCAAGTGTTTTAAAAGGATACGTGCTACTCTCCTATGCCAAGTCCAAATATCACCCTCGTTAGGAATTAGACATTTTGAAAATAGAGAGGTGATACCATCTAAATTAACCATATAGATATTGTTAGTTCAATTACCAACAAACTTAATCTTATTGTCTATGCCATCGTGAATAATGCAATATTCATAATCGAAAGATACCTTATTACCTCTATCACATAATTAGCTTATGCATAGTAGGTTATGCTCCAAGCCTTCCACATAAAGCACATTATCGACCTTGGCTTGTGAAGCATTGCCGATCTTCCAAATTCCTAGAATATTCCCTTGGTTATTATTGAAGTAAGTGACATGGCCTTTCTCCTTGAGTGTAATTTCAAGAAACTTGAACTTATCACCCGTCATATGTCTTGAACACCCAATGTCAAGATACTAATGTTGTCCATGTGTTCGTAGACTTACCTGCAATGAAAAATTCACTTACTTTATTTAGGTACCCATGTTATGTTGGGTCCCTTTTTGTTAGTATAAAAAAATTGTTATTCCCTTTCTGCCCAAATGCACTTGCCACTAGGCACTCCATACCTTCTTATGTGACAAGAACCGGATGTGTGACCAAGAATACTGTAGTAAAAACAATTAGGCAATTTAGAATTATGCAAATTGTGCTTGTGTCCTACATGCTTTCTATATGTCATTTTTCTATTAGTATTCTTGTAACCTAAGCCACTTCTATTACCAACATTCCTTGATGATGCAAAAAAATGTCAAGATTTTGACGGCTATATGTGAACTTTGCCATTTTGTTCTTCAAAACAGAATTTTCAGTATCGAAAGTATGGCAAGTTTCACGCATAGTTCTCTCAATAACTTTAGTAGAACAATTACATGAAGCACAAGAGTAAATGAGATGCAGAGTTCCATTTTCTAGTTTTAAATCATCTAATTCTTTTTGCATATCCTGTATTTTATTTTCATGCAAAGAAATTATTCTCTTTCTATCTAAATTAACTCTAGCAAGTTTCTTGAGCTCTTCATGTAACTCAACAAAAGCGTTATACAATTCATCATATGAAGGTGATTTTTCAGAACTAGAACAAGAACTAGTTTCATACAAGTTTACCTCACTTTGTTTGTCCACATTTTTAGAGCTACTAGCTTCTAGCGCATTCACCATAAGACATAGTTTAGCGCTTTCCCCCTCTTAGGAGGTGCTTGATGTTGAGTCTTCCTCGGGACATCCCACAAAATGTATACCTTTTTAGATTTGAAGTTCCTCGATTTGTTCTTTTCACCTTCAACTTTCTTGAGGTAGGTAGGGTGTGACACCCTAAGTTTGATTTTCCTAAGACTTTGTAACTAAGGGAAACTCTGGGGAATACTGCAGGAATCTCGCTTGAGCGAGAGGAGCCTCACCCAAGCGAGAGCGTCAGTGTTTCTTCCAAGATTTTACCTGGGAGCATCGCTTGAGCGAGATGTGGCTCGCCTGAGCGAGAGAAGCCTCGCTTGAGCGAGAGTTGGCTTGCCTGGGCGAGGGAGAGTGTGTTGACACTGAAGGATCCTCGCTTGAGCGAGAGCATCAGATCTAGAATTTTAAAAAGGAGGGATTTTCTCGCTTGAGCGAGAATTGGCTAGCTTGAGTAAGAACCCGACGATTTCACTTTAAAATAGAAACCCTCAAACACATTTAGGGTGATAACTTGAGAGAGAAGAGAGAAGGAGGTGATTTTGGGAGCAAGGACTCGTGGGAATCATCTAAGAGCTTGAGAAGATGTAAAACTCTTGATTCTAAACTCTCTTCTTCTCTTTGAAACTTGTTTTGGGTATGTTGTATCTCTTCTCAAAATGTGAGAAAACCGTGGAAACTCATCCTTTAGAGTTATGGTCCGTTTCATGTTGTTTTTCTCTTGAACACTCTCGGTTTAGAGTTAGTATTGTATAAATAAAAACGGTTTGGTGGGTTGGTTTATGAAAACCCCAAACCCCCAAAATGAGAATATGATTAAAAAGGGAAATAGATGAAATGGTAGAGGTAGAAGATGAATATGTGTTCTAATGTTGAAAATAAGATGAATGTGTATGTTTGGAATGTTCGAAAATTCTTAATGAAGTAGTTTTGGAAATATTCAAAATGTGTGAATCTCTTGTATGTTTAAAGATGAAATATTAGTTTTTTATGTGTTATTTTAAATAAATGACTGACATTGTTGTTATTGGTGGGAATGAGGAAAGATCCTAAGGTTGGAGGAAATCACGGAGGAAACTTGTAAAGTTACTCGAAACTGACTCCAACGCTCACCAAGGTAAGGATAAGTCTTTAACTTATGCAATGTGTTAGAAAATGCGTGGATTTTATGGTTGTGGTTAATGAATCAATTTGTGAACCACTTAATTATTATAAACATATAAGGGTATGTTTGTAATAATGATGGCGTGAATTTACTGTTTATGAATTGATGGTGTGTCAATGAAAAGAAAACTCGTTTTTAGCCGACCATGATTAGTTAGAAAGCTTTGGCACTAGTGAATGTAGCAAGATTTGGCTCAAGCGATGTAGCAAGCTTTGGCTCAAGCGATGTAGCAAGCTTTGGCTCAAGCGATGTAGCAACCTTTGGCTCAAGCGATGTAGCGAACTTTGGCTCAAGTTATGTAGCATGTTTGCAAAAGAAAAGGGAAATCTGTTTTTAGCTACCCTTAAGTGGTGTAGCGGCTTTGGCTCAAGCGATGTAGCAAGCTTTGGCTCAAGCGAATGTAGCAAGCTTTGCCTCAAGCGATGTAGCAAGCTTTGGCTCAAGCGATGTAGCAAGCTTTGGCTCAAGCGATGTAGCAAACTTTGGCTCAAGTTATGTAGCAAGCTTTGGCTCAAGCGATGTAGCAAGCTTTGGCTCAAGCGATTTAGCAAGCTTTGGCTCAAGTGATGTAGCAAGTTTTGGCTCAAGCGATGTACAAGCTTTGGCTCAAGCTATGTAGCGAACTTTAGCTCAAGTTATGTAGCATGTTTGCAAAAGAAATGGGAAATCTGTTTTTAGCTACCCTTAAGTGGTGTAGCGGCTTTGGATCAAGCGATGTAGCAAGCTTTGGCTCAAGCGATGTAGCGAACTTTGGTTCAAGTTATGTAGCATGTTTGCAAAAGAAATGGGAAATCTATTTTTAGCTACCCTTAAGTTATGTAGCAAGCTTTGACTCAAGCGATGTAGCAAGATTTGGCTCAAGCGAATGTAGAAAGCTTTGGCTCAAGCGATGTAGCAAGCTTTGGCTCAAGCGATGTAGCAAGCTTTGGCTAAGCGATGTAGCAAGCTTTGGCTAAGCGATGTAGCAAACTTTGGCTCAAGTTATGTAGCATGTTTTCAAAAGAAAAGGGAAATCTGTTTTTAGCTACCCTTAAGTGGTGTAGCGGCTTTGGCTCAAGCGATGTAGCAAACCTTGGCTCAAGTTATGTAGCATGGTTTTCAAAAAAGTATAAATGATGAAAATGGTTTTAAGTATTTGTGGCTTTTAAATTGCTTAATTAACCTTATAAAAATGTGGATTGACTTATATTGACATTTATTGAGTTAACGACTTACTCCTTTGTGTTTTCTTTGTGTATTGTCAATTTTAATCCCATGGCAGGTACAAGGATGATTAGAGATGCTTGATTTGGAGTATTAGAGACTTTGATGATTAAACTCTATGATTCTATTTATTCTTGCACTACCTGAATATTTGATGACTTCGATTGTAACTAAGGATATATTAAATTTTGTAAACACTCGACTTGACATATGATGACTCCATTATGGTATATAAGCGAATTATATTTTTCTGCAAATTGGAGTAGTCATGGTATGAACTGAATTTGAATGGTTTGGATTATGAGATGATTAGTGTAATGGGTGTTTTAAAGATTAAAGAAATGTATGTATGAAGAAGTATGGAAAATCAAGTAGAAAGGATTAAAATAAAATTGAAAATTTTCAAGGGTAGAATTTGGGTCCTTACATAGGGCATTGGTACTTCATGTGGTCCGCCTTACCACACTCATGGCAAGAGAATCGATCTTTGGGATTCTTGCCCTTGAAAATTCGGTTCTTTGTTTCTTTCTTCTGAAATCGTTTCACGCCTCCTTTTACTTTTAAGAATTTGCTAAAATTTATCACTAGGAGTGTCATGGTCTCATTGTCTATCTTGGAATCAAAATCTAACTCATCTCCTTCTTCTTGTACTTGAGAAGTATATGCTTTAAGAGATAATACTTTATTTCGTTTGTCCGATTCTTCGTGCAAAGTTAAGCATCCAAGTTCCATATCGTGTTCTTGGAGCTTGCCAAAGAGGATGGCCAAAGCCATCGAATCATGATCCTTAGACTCCTTGATTTCAGTCATCTTGGGCTGCCAATTCCTGTCAAGGAATCTCAAAACTTTATTTGTTAGTTCACCCTTAGAAAAACTTTTATCCAAAGCAACTAGATGGTTTATAATATGTGTAAAACGTTTTTGCATATCACTTATGGATTCATTAGGAAACATTCTAAATAGTTCATATTCATGAGTCAAAGAATTCACTCTAGCTCGCTTAACTTCGGTAGTGCCTTCGTGAGTTACTTGTAAAGTATACCACATTTCTTTAGCACTTCCACATTATGAAACTCTAAAGAATTCGTCGTAAGAGAGTGCGAAAGTGATGATATTTTTAGATTTCAAATTCTGATACCACTTGTTAGGGTACCCCAGGTCAGAGTTAACACCGAGAGGATGAATAGGTGGAAGCGGATAAGTATTCCCGCTTTTTCCGATGGGCTTAGTGAGAAAAAACAGAGAGAAAATTTAATCAATTAAGTGAATTAATAATCGATTATTGATAGTAGATCTAAATTATTAAGCATGTAACACCCTAAATTTAAGTCTTTAAAATTATAGTATCAGTCTTGGGATTCTCGTTTGAGCGAGGGATCCTCGCTTGGGAGGGTGAAATCCTGGGCTATACTGAAGGATTCTCGCCTGAGCGAGGGTTGGCTCGCTTGAGCGAGAGTGGTCTCGCCTGAGCGAGAGTTGGCTCGCCTGGGCGAGAAAGGCTCACCTGGGAGGGTGAAATCCTGGGCTATACGGAAGGATTCTCGCTTGAGAGAGAGTTGGCTCGCCTAGGCGAGAAAAGTGATGTTTTGGACCTGTTGAGACTGTAAGATCCTCGTTTGAGCGAGAGGATCCTCGCTTGAGCGAGAGGATCCTCACTTGAGCGAGAGATACCTCGCCTGGGCGAGAGTTCCCTCGCCTTGTCGAGAGGGTCAAATCTGAGTTTTTAAAATAGGCGGGATTTTCTCGCTTGAGGGAGAATGAGCTCGCTTAAGCGAGAATCCGACGAGACAACATTTAATGAGAAACCCCACACACATTTTAGGGTTAAGAATTGAAGAGGTGAGAGAAGAGAGCTTTTCCAAGGGTAAGTAGCTTTGATACTCATCCAAGAGCTCGAGAAGAGGTAAAACTCTTGATTCTAACTCTATTCTTCTCTTTGAAACTCATTTTGGGTATGTTGGATCTCTTCTCAAAATGTGAGAAACCATGGAAACTCATCCTTTTGAGTTATAGTTCGTTTTATGTTGTTTGTATCTTGTAAACTCTTGGTTTAGAGTTAGTATTTCAAGAATGGAAAGGGTTTGTGGTTTGATTCATGAAAACCCCAAAACCCTAAAGAGGAAATGTGGTTAAAGTGGAAAATGGGTAAAATGCTAGAGGTAGAAGATGAGTTTACTTTCTAATGTTGAAATATGAGATGAATATGTATGTTTTGGATGGTTGTAAACTTATGATGAAAGTAGTTTAGCAACATTTAAAATATGATGAATATCTTGTATGGTTAAATAATGCAATATGAGTTGTTTATGTGAGATTTGGAATAAATGACTAACATTGTGTTATATGGTGGTAATGAGGAAATATCCTAAAGTTGGAGGTGGTGTCGGTGGAACTTACGAAGTTGCCAAGAACCAAACCCAACACTCACCAAGGTAAGGATAAGTCATTATTTGTGCATTTGGAATGGAAAATGTGTGTATTTTCTGGTTATGCAATGATTGAGTTGTGAATTACGCATTTAGTATAAACATATATGGGTGTGTTTATACTAAAATGGGCGTAGATTTAGTGGAAATGAGAAATTGTGAAATCAAGGAAAGGAAAATATATTTTTAGCCGACCATGAATGGTTAGCGACTCTGGCTTGAGTATATAAGCGATACTCTGGCTTGAGTATATAAGCGAAACTCTGGATTGAGTATATAAGTGAAACTCTGGCTTGAGTATATAAGCGAAACTCTGGCTTGAGTATATAAGCGAAACTCTGGCTTTAGTATATAAGCAAAACTCCGGCTCGAATATATGTAGCACGCTTTCTTTTAAAAGAAATGAGAATCTGCTTTTAGCTAACCTTAAGGGGTGTAGTGACTTTGGCTCAAGTTATGCAGCAAAGAAAATGAATTTCAAAATGGTTTACTATCCCTTTTCTAATGTGGATTATCTTATAATGACGTTTATTGAATTAATGACTTACTCCTTTGTGTGTTTTGTGCTTTTGTCATTGATAATCCCATTGCAGATAAACAGGTGATATGAGGGGTACTCATTTTTGGAAGCTTTAGGATCTTTATATTTTGGATTCATTTATTTGCACTATTTTGTACATGAGAGCATATTTGATAGTTTAAAGCATTATGTAACTACGGACATATTAACTTACATGGTGTTGTAACTCTGGATATTTGTAGCTGTGGGTATTTTGGAAATCCATAGCTAGTTGTACACGGTGGTTACTGAATTATATTTAAATGAATTATGATTTTCCGCTAAGAAGTATGGATACGAACATGAGGATATGAAATGAGTATGAATAGGTAAATAGAATTAAAATGAAAAATGTATGTGAAGGAAATAAGTAAAGGAACAATTTTCATGGGTAGAATTTCGGTCCTTACAAAGCACAGTATTAATCGATTATCTGTCTTAGAAAATTCAGAAATCAACAATTCACAAGTTTCTTGGACAACACACAATCACGAAATCAAATAGTAATATATCAAGAATTGCTATCACATGTAGTAAACAAATTTACATAAACTGTATGTCACCAATAAAATAAGCAATTTCTTTAATCAATTTGATATATAGAAAATGATGAATCGTAAACGATAAGGGAAGAGAGAAATGAGAGATGTAGTTTTATCTTGGCTCGTTTGCTTGTCCACGTGCAAAATACATCCAAGCATCCCCTTATGATATTGAAAGAGTGGTTTGTACATACACACTTCAAAGTTACTGAGTTTTTTCCACTTGAACAACGATCTATAAAGCCAAGCCTGGCAATTTCCCTCCATTCCTAATGGTCTCATCTACCAAGTCTAACAGCTGTAAATCTTGCTATCAGACTCGCTATCAAGATTCTAAATGTGAAGACTTTATCCACTAACCTCAGCTAGCGATATTATGCACCTTTGTCTAAACCTTATAGAACTCAAACTATCTTATCATAGAATCAAAATCTTGAACAAGAGCTTTCTAAAACAGAAGCTCATATGAGTATGCAATTAGTTTGTGAAAAGGTTTTGAATGCACTTAAATTGCACAAGTATGACAATTAAGAATTTCTTTCTCAAAATGAATGCACGAAACTATCACATAAGTTTTTCTAACTCAATGCACTTTTCGCTCAGAGAATCTCTTAGAATCTGAAAATTTGGAATGCAATGTTTTTTTTAGCTAAGATGCATAAAAACAGATTTTATAGTTAATTGTTTTCAACAACACTTAATCGATTAACAAATTTAAAAATGACAGTCCACTGTTGAATTTAATCGATTAATAAGGTACATAATCGGTTAAAGCCATCAAGAAACTCAAGATGGTAGCTTGTGGACTCTCTTATTAATCGATTAACCAAATGTTTAATCAATTAACGAACATACACAACTACTTAATCGATTATTGAACTATTTAATCAATTAACAGTTAAACTAAAAAGTTTCTTGGTTCACATGTAACCCTTCTAAATGAAGTAAGTTGATGCAATTAATGAGTTTTAATGAAAACTATCATTTTAATGCAACCTACTCAAATATGGATGAAGGATGACTCAAACATGATTTAGACACATCTAAGATTATGTGAGATATTCATCATCGGGTTATAACTACCTAGACTCAATCTAAGGAAGCATCTTAGGACTTTTAGAAATGTAAAAATGACTTCCTTAAAGCCTTCATTGGTCTTTAGTCTTGGTTTGACGTTTGTCGTCATGTCATGTCTTCAAGCTTTTCCACAACGACTTTGTCTTCATCGAAACCATGATGGAAGATGAAGGTTGCAACATTGCTTGTTGACTTCTCTTGCAATCTCATATAGACTAACAATATTATCTAAGGTTGAATATGTTATTACATTTTTTATTTAATGAAAAATTGATTTGGAACAGTCTTTTGTATTATTATAAAATTATTAAATATTAATAAATACTATATAGACATTATTATTAGTATTTGAACTAACGTCTATTGGAAGTCTTGTAAATTTTTGGAAGTGTGTTTTTAAAATATATTTGATTCTAATAGTGAAGAAAAATCTCCCAAGATTAGAAGGGGAGTCCTGAATGTAGTTTGCACGTGGACAAACAAGCGAACCGGGATAAAATTCGTTGTCGTACTCTTTCTATCCCTTAATTCCTTTACAATTCAATCTTTTATATGCTTTATCGATTCAATTGATTTGCTTATTGATCTTAGTATTTGCCTACATTTTATATTTTATTACACATCATTTATGTAAGTGAATCGCTTCTGTTTTCGAATGAATTTGGGGTTACTAGTTGTATAAGAAATTGATTTTGCAAGAATTCAAGAATCAGAATAATTGATTATTTATGTTATTAATCAATTATTTGCTTTCATAGTAATTAATTACTTGGTGGGATAATCGATTATCCTATATTATATTTTTTAATATTCACATTAATCAGAAAAGTGACATTAGTGATCCTTTACACCTATTCACCCTTTGTAGGTTTCTTTTAATGTTTGTTTAGCCAACAAGTGGTATCAGAGATAGTACGAAGGTGCTACCTTAATCACTTAGATCGTTGATCCTAGGAAAAATCACTATGGGCTATACTAATCTCTTCGGTGGTGATGGCACATCAATCAATAGCCATCTGGTTTTTAGTTGCGAGGGGTATGACTACTAGAAGGTTAGAATCAAAAACCATATGATGAGAAACGAAAAATTCAACATAATGTTAAAGCTAAATATATCATCACGTCCGCACTCCCATATGATGAGTTCTTTAGTGTCTCACAATGTAGTAGTGCCAAGAAAATGTGGGATAATTTACAAGTAACCCATGAGGGCACTAGCGGAGTCAAGTGTGCAAGACTAAATGCTCTAACACATGAATATGAGTTATTTTGAATGTTTCCTAATGAATTAATTTGTGATATGCGAAAGAGATTCACTCATATTGTTAACCATTTAGTTGCTTTAGATAAGACATTTGCTAAAGGTGAACTAATTAATAAATTGTTCAGATGTCTTGACAAGAATTGGTAACCCAAGGTGAAGGCTATTATGGAGTCAAAGGACTTGGACTCAAAGCATTAACTAAACTCTTTGACAAACTCCAAGGACATGAGATGGAGTTAGGCGAAACGAAGAAGGAAACCTCTCTCAAAGCTACAACTTATCAATGCCCAGAGGAGAAATATGGTGATGATTTCGATTCAGATGTTGATAATGAAACCATGATGCTTCTTGTGACAAAATTAAAAAAGTTCCTTAAAATAAAATGAGAGTTGAAAAGGTTTCAAAGAAAGGTGGCAAGAGACTCACCCAGGAAAGGCAAGAATCCTTAAGACCGCCTAACTTGCCATGAATGCGGTAAAGAGGGCCATATGAAATTTCAATTCCCAAGTTACCTCAAAATGGTTGATAACAACAAGAAAAACTCTCAGGACTTCAAGTCCAAGAAGGCTTATATTGTATGGGATATTACCAAAGAGGATTCAACCTCAAGCATCTCGGAGGAGGAGAAATCGACAAAGTTGTGCCTTATGGTCATCAATCAAGATCCTTGCAACTCAAGTGAGCAAGGAGAACCAAATGAGGTACACTCTTCCGAAACTAATTTTGAAAATTCTCCTACATATGATGAACTTTATGGTGCATATGTTGAATTACATGAAGAGTTAAAGAAATTAGCAAGAATCAACATAGATAAAAAAGAGTCATATTTTTCCATGAAAAGAAATTAGTTGAAATGCAAAAGGAATTACATCAATTAAAGTTACAAAAATGAGTCTCTTGATATTATATATGATTGTTCTTCATGTGATTGTTCTTCTAAGTCAAATGAGACATTTATGTGTGAAAAATGTAAGGATTTAGAAGCTGAAAATTCTATTTTAAAACAAAAAATTGCAAGTTATACATATAGTATCAAAACTTGGACAATTTGCTTGCTAATTCACGAAAGTTAGGTAACCGGGATGGTTTAGGCTATAATCATGCTAAGAAAAGAAGATCATATAGAAAACAAGTAGTACATGCTACTAAGTTGCATCAAAGTTTACCTAGTTGCGTTTATTGTGGAATATATGGCCATACGTCTATTTCTTGTAATATAAGAAAGCATGTTGTGCCTAGTGGCTGATTTGTATGGATATAAAAGGGGAAACTTTTTAAAGTTACTAACAAGAAGGGACCCAACATAATAAATTGGGTACCTAAAATTGCCAAGTAATTCTATTTTTTTGGTGTGCCTTAGAACGCATGGGCATTATTGGTACTTAGATAGTGGGTGTGCAAAGCACATGACTGGTGATAAGTCACAATCCCTATAATTATCTCTCAAGGAAAAAGGTCATGTCACCTATGATGATTTTTTTAGATTCACTTGGACATTGTTTCTACCTTTAAAAAGTGACACTTTTAAATCCTTTAAGAACCTTGCCAAACTTGTTTAAAACCAATTCAATTGTAAGATAGTATCTATTCGAAGTGACCATGGTGGTGAATTTGAGAACTACTTATTTGATAAGTTTTTCAATAAACATGACATCCAACATCAATATTTAGCTCATAGAACTCCTCAACAAAATGGAGTTGTTGAGAGGAAAAATCAACGAGAGAAATATGCCAAAATACTTTTGGGTCGATGTGGTGCATAACGCATGCTATGTGATGAATAGAGTCCTAATAAGGACTATACTTTTGAAAACACCCTATGAACTTTAAAAAGATAGAAAATCAGATATTTCACATGTTCATGCTTTTGGATGTAAATGTTTCATTCTTAATAATGGTAAAAATAAACTAGGAAATTTTGATTCAAAAGTCGATGAGGAAATATTCTTAGGATATTTTGCACATAATTAAGAATTTAGAGTTTATAACAAACATACTATGAACGTTGAAGAGTCTATCCATGTACATTTTGACGAGTCTTCTCCAAAAGAGAAGAGAAATGTTGTTCATATGATGTTTCAGGTGCTTTTGAAAATGCCTACACTAAAGATGTAGAATATGAAAAAGTGGTGCAAAATGATCGAGAAATGAGTCAAGATCATCAAGATATGCCAAAGGAGTGGCGAAAAATAAGGACCACCTCATTGATAAAGTTATAGGTGATATCTCAAGGAGAGTGGTAACCTATAGCTCTTTACGCGATATTTTTAATTTCTTTGCTTTTGTTTCACAAATTGAGCCAAAGACCATAAATGAAGCAATAGAGGATGAACAATGGGGTATATCTATGCAAGAAGAGCTAAACTAGTTTGAATGTAATAATTTTTAGGACTTGGTCCCTAAACTGAGTGGTCATCCTATTATTGGCAAAAAATGGGTTTTCGGAACAAATTAAATGAGTATGGCTTGATCATTAGAATCAAGGCAAGATTGATAGGCAATGGTTATAATCAAGAGTAAGGTATTGATTATGACAAAACCTATGCCCCTGTTTCTAGGTTGGAGGCTATTAGGATGCTTCTAGCCTTTGCATCAATCATAAAATTTAAACTTTACCAAATGGATGTGAAAAGTGCATTCTTGATTGGATATATTGAAGAAGAGGTATATGTTAACAAACCCCCTAATTTTGAAAATTTCGAGTATGCAAACCATATCTTTAAGTTGAAAAGGCACTTTGTGGTTTGAAACAAGCCCCAAGGATTTGGTATGATAAAATTAGCTCCTTTCTCTTAGAAAAAGAATTTGTCAAGGGCAAGGTTGACAGTACACTTTATATTTCCAAATCTAAAAATGACGTTTTGTTAGTTCAAATCTATGTAGATGACATAATCTTTGGTGCAACTAACGATATTTTTTGCATAGAATTTTCTGATTTGGTGACCTGTGAGTTTGAAATGTCAATGATGGGTGAATTGAATTTCTTCCTTGAGTTGCATATTAAACAAATGAACAACATGATCTTTTTTCATCAATCCAAATATTGCAAGGAGTTTCTCAAAATGTTTGAAATGGATAATTGGAAAGAGGCTTCAACTCCCATGGTATCATCTTGTTATCTAGACAAGGATGAGAAGGATAAGGCTACAAAGGTAACAAAATATTGAGGTATGATCGGATATTTGTTATATCTAAGTTCAAGTCGCCCTGATATTATGTTTAGTGTATGTATGTGTGCTAGATACCAAGCCTCTCCTAAAGAGTCACATTTTTTCTGCAATTAAGTGAATCATGAAATATTTGAAAGGAACTATATATATGAGACTTTGGTATCTTAGGCATGCCTCACTCTCTTTCATAGGTTACTCTAATCCTAATTTTTTCGGCTGCAAATTGGATAGAAAGAGTACTAGTGGTATTTTCCACTTATTATTTAGTTCACTAGTTTCATGGCATAATAAAAAGCAAGCATGTGTTGCTTTGTGAAACCATGAAGCAAAATATGTTGTCGCATGTGTATGTTGTGCATAAATCCATTGGATAAAGCAGCAACTATTAGAGTATGGTATAAAACTTGATAAAATTCCTATCAAGTGTGACAATACTAGTTCCATAAACCTATCAAAGAATTCCATTTTTCATTCTAGAACTAAGCATATAGAAATAAGACATCATTTTCTTAGAGATCATGTGACTAAGGGTGATTGTGTTATTAAATTTGTGGAAACCTCAAAGCAACTAGTCGATATATTCACCAAACCCCTTCCTATGGATACATTCTTTGTTTTACACCGAGAACTTAGAATTCTGGATGAATCATATCTATCCGAGTTGATTTTAGGTTCTTAAATATGACTTGCCTTGATCTATATATATGCTTCTATGATACATTACTTGAATGCATGTTCATTGTGCCTATTTGAAATCATGATTGATTTGCTTGTGTGATAACGTGCCTTAAATCATTAGATTAGGTTTCTTCTAATCACATCTTAGCAACCCCTTGGAACTGCTCAATGTGCACTCAAATATGTGATTTTACAACAATTAATCGATTATTCAGTGTTATATTCGATTACTTGGTAGACAAATATAGAACCTGAGCAAAAAGGTTGTAAAATAATCGATTGCCACTTCATTAATCGATTACCTGGGAGCAAATTTTAAACAATTGGGCAAAATTTTCATGTCGATAATCAATTAGATTTGGATATAATCGATTACCGAAAGTAATTGTAACACCACAATTTTCCTCCCCTCAAAATAAATTAGTAATTTGGAATTGTTGCTTAGTTTCCTGTGTGATTCTCGCTTGAGCGAGAAGATCTCGCCCAAGCGAGGGTTCTAATATTTCTTTTCAAAATTTTCACTGTGATTCTCGCTTGAGCGAGGGACGGTCGCTCAAGTGACAATTGTTTGAGTTTCCTGTGTGTCTCTCGCCCGAGCGAGAGACTACCGCTCGAGCAACAACATCAGGATCGCAACATGAATCTTTAGTGGGTCTCTCGCCCAAGCGACCTAAATCTCGCCCAAGTGACCTCAATCTCGCCCAAGCGAGACCCCACAAATTTGTAACCTAAACAGAAACTACAAGGGAGTGTGTTGGGGGAAAACAAAAGGAAAAAGAAGAGAAAACGGTCCCCCATTCTTAGAACTTGTAGAAGAGAAAGAGAAACTTGAGAAGAGGTAAATCCCTTGAGTCTTAGCAAATCATTCTTATTGTTCATCATATTCTTCCAAATCATTCTCTTCTCAAATGTGCAAAACCCCATAACTCTTCCTTTTGGGTTTTGGTTCATTTTCCATCTAGTGTCCCTTTTGAACTCATGGTTTAGGGATTTGTTTTCGAAATTGATGTTGTAGTAGTGTTGATTGCAAAGCTATTGATTAATATAGAATGGTTATGAATATGAGTAAAAGGTGGGTTAGAAATTGGATTTGTAGAGTTGTTATGGTTTTCATGAAATGAAAAACAAATGTTAGTTTTGATGCTCTAGACTACAAGTAGATGATGACTTTGAATAGTAATTTTAGACTTTTTCCATTGATGAAAAACAAATACTTGTATGAGATTGATTATTGGTTTGGTATGATGTGAAGAATAATTGGTTGTTATTGTTTTGACATATGAATGAGAAAAGATCCTAAGGTTGGAGGAGACGAAGGAGGAACTAGGAAAGTTGCTAGCCGAAAGAGCTAACATATACCCAGGTGAGGGAGAAGCAATAGACCAAGTGGTAATAGAACATAACATTGGAGACTTCAACGATACTCACTAGTTGGAGAGTCTTCTTAGACTAAAATGATTAAAGAGAAGTCAATTGTCTTGATTGTTATGGATTCCCTCGATGATATTGTCTATAGGGTGATCTCGATGAGTTCTCCATGCTTTAGGTAAATCAGAGTGAATATGCTCTTCTTGAAAGTATGGATTATCATCCACTTCCACATGCTCTACATTAGCTCTACTCCCATACGAAACATTTCATATTCTTGGGAAAGAGTGTTTAGTCTCGATCTCTTTACCAATTCAGTACCTTCATGTGTGGTCTCTAAAGTGTCCCACATTTCCTTAGCGGATTTGCAGTTGGACACTCTAAATAATTCGTCAATTCCAAGCGTCGATGTGAGGATGTTCTTAGCCTTCAAGTCATATTGCACTTTCTTCTTATCTTCACCATTCCATGAAGATTTTGGCTTTGTCTCCCTTATGCTGTTGATCACGGTGAATGGCACATATGGTCCTTGTAAGGACCCAAATTCTACCATTGAAAATTTTCTTTTATTTTAATGCATCCATGCATATACCTTTCCCTTTCATTTTATTTATTCTTATAATCGAAAGCCTCCAGGCTTTCCTTTAACCAATCGATTTTTATCATGATCATGCTAACATGCATCGTTCATACATCAAATAAAAAATGCATAAAAACATAATTCATTTTAATACCTCCCAGTACTTACAACATACTAGAAGTCGTGGTTTCTCAAAATATAGTATCCATGGTTACAAACATATCCAAATGTAACGCCCATGGTTACAAATAGTAAGCTCAACATTTAGTCAGTTAGATTACAAAAATGAAGAAAAAGAATCCGGAATTAAGAGCTCCTAATCATGACATCCTCAAATCTTCCGCTTACCTACAATGGGATTATCATAAACAATACATGAAATACAAGGGAGTAAGTCATCAGACACGTTAATAACATTATACAATAATCCACATTTTTATATACAAATAAGCACTGAAATAAAACATAGTTTACCACATACATACGCATACATATCATTAATTTCCCCTTTTTAATGCATATCTTCCGTATTATCAATTCATTACACACATTATCTCAATACCTTTACAAAATATATTTACTCAACCCATTCATAAGACTCGTTAACCTTATCAAGTACCATTCATTCTAAATCATCCAATACCACATAGGGCAAGTCTATACCACAAAGAAGATCCAATACCACATAGGGCAAGTCTATACCACAAAGAAGATCCAATACCACATAGGGCAAGTCTACACCAAGAAGGTGATCCAATACCACACAGGGCAAGTCTACACCACAAAGGTGATCCAATACCACACAGGGCAAGTCTACACCACTAAGGTGATCCAATACCATAGAGGGCAAGTCTACACCACAAAGGTAATCCAATACCACACAGGGGAAGTCTACACCACAAAGATAATCCAATACCACACAAGACAAGTCTACACCAAAAAGGTGATCCTGAGATTGCAAGTACTAGTCAAATTGCAACATATGTTTCTTGCCTGTGTTTTGATGATGACAAAGCCGACTTGAAAAGCTTGAAGACTAGACGCATCAACACCCAACATGACCAAGACTCTGACTCTAGGAAGGTTTTTATTTTTTCTAGAAGTCCTAAGATGATTGCTTAGTGTTGACGTTATCATTGGGATGATCTCTCTTGGTTTTTTAAGCTCTTGGAAGATCAGAATTCTCTACATCCTCTTGATTTTCTTGAGTAGGACTTTCAGGTTCTGGTTCGCTTGAACATGGTTTCTCTTGTGTACCTGAAATATTTTCAGCAATATCCTTTCTCTTCTCTTTTGGAGAAGATTCATCAAATTGCACGTGTACAAATTCTTCAACATGCATTGTACATTTATTATAAACTCTAAAAGCTTTACTACTAGGTGAATAACCGAGAAAGATGTCTTCATCTCCTTTTAAGTAGAACTTATCTAGAAGTTCTTTTCCATTGTTTAAAATGAAACGTTTGCATCCAAAAACATGCAGATGTGAAATATTCGGCTTACGACCTTTTAAAAGTTCGTAAGGAGTTTTTGAAAGTGAAGGTCTTATCAATACCCGGTTAATCACATAACAAGTTGTATGTACTGCGTCAGCCCAAAAATATTTGGGCACTTTGCTGTCATTTAGCATGGCACGAGCTAACTCCTCTAAGATGTGATTCTTCCTCTCAAAAACTCCATTTTGTTGAGGGGAGCGAGGAGCAGAAAATTGATGGTGTATGCCATGTTTATAGCAATACTTGGCGAAGTGGTGATTCTAGAACTCACCACCATGATCACTTTGAATAAACACTATCTTATGGTTAAATTGATTTTGCAATTTCCTGGCAAGCGATTTAAAAGTTTTAAAAGCATCGCTTTTCAAAGATAAGAACAAAGTCCATGTAAACCGGGAAAAGTCGTCAACTACCACTAGAGCATAATGACTGCCTCCAAAACTCATTATTTGTGAGGGGTCCAAACAAGTCCATGTGGAGTAATTCTAATGGCCTTGTAGTGGATATCATATTTTTAGATGAAAAATAATTTTTTGTTTGCTTGCACCTTTGACATGTGTGGCAAATATCTTTAGTTTTAAAATTTAGTTTTGGCAGTCCTACAACAAGCTCTTTTGACACTATCTTTTCCACATGTCGTAGATGGATATGTGCTAACCTTCTATGCCTGTTCCAGATATCATTATTCCATGCTAAATGACAGCAAAGTGCCCAAATATTTATGGGCTGACGCAGTACATACAACTTGTTATGTGATTAAGGGTATTGATAAGACCTTCACTTTCAAAAACTCCTTACGAACTTTTAAAAGGTCATAAGCCGAATATTTCACATCTGCATGTTTTTGGATGCAAATGTTTCATTTTAAACAATGGAAAAGAACTTCTAGATCAGTTCTACTTAAAAGGAGATGAAGGCATCTTTCTCGGTTATTCACCTAGTAGTAAAGCTTTTAGAGTTTATAATAAACGTACAATGCATGTTGAAGAATTTGTACACGTGCAATATGATGAATCTTCTCCAAAAGAGAAGAGAAAGGATATTACTGAAAATATTTCAGGTACACAAGAGAAACCATGTTCAAGCGAACCAGAACCTAAAAGTCATACTCAAGAAAATCAAGAGGATGTAGAGAATTCTGATCTTCCAAGAGCTTAAAAAACCAAGAGAGAATTCTGTCATTTTGTTGCATTTGTTTCTCAAAATGAGCCAAAGAATGTTAATGAGGCCCTAGAAGACGAACACTGGGGTTTAGCTAGGCAAGAAGAGCTAAACCAATTCGAATGTAACAATGTCTGGGATTTAGTTTTTCGCCTAAAGATCATTCGATCATAGGCAGTAGATGGGTCTTCCGTAACAAACTAGATGAATCTAGCTTAATTATTAGAAACAAAGCCCGTTTGGTGGCACAAGGTTATAATCAAGAAGAAGGTATTGATTATGACAAAACCTATGCCCCTGTTGATAGGTTGGAAGCCATTCGCATGTTGTTATCCTTTGCATCTATAATGAACTTTAAGTTGTTTCAAATGGATGTGAAAAGTGCCTTCTTGAATGGTTACATTCAAGAAGAAGTTTATGTAAAACAACCTCCTGGATTTGAAATCTACAAATTCCCAAACCATATGTTTAAACTAAAAAAGGCATTGTATGGCCTTAAACAAGCTCCTAGAGCTTGGTATGATAGGTTGAGTTCATTCTTACTGGAAAAGGGATTTGTAAGAGGAAAGGTTGATACGACACTTTTCATATCCAAATCTGAAAACAATATTCTATTAGTACAAATTTATGTTGACGACATAATATTTGGTGCTACTAATGACTCTCTATGTAAAGAATTTTCCGACCTTATGAAAGGCGAGTTCGAGATGTCAATGATGGGAGAATTAATGTTCTTCCTAGGGCTACAAATTAAGCAAATGACAAATGGGATTTTCGTTCACCAAGCTAAATATTTTAAGGAGCTATTGAAGAGATTTGATATGGACAAAGGAAAAGAAGCTTCAACTCCTATGGCATCCTCCTGCTATCTTGACAAAGACGAGAAAGGAAAAGCTATTGAGGTAACTAAGTATTGGGGCATTATAGGATCTTTACTGTACTTAACTGCTAGTCGCCCTGATATTATGTTTAGTGTGTGTATATGTGCTAGATACCAGGCTGCTCCTAAAGAATTGCATTTCTCTACTGTGAAACGTATCATGAAATATGTGAAAGGAACTATAAATACGGGGTTGTGGTATTCTCGGGATGCTGCAATATCTCTGATAGGGTACTCCGATGCCGACTTTGCTGGATGCAAGTTGGATCGTAAGAGTACAAGTGGAACATGCCACTTGATTGGTAATTCACTTGTGTCGTGGCATAGTAAAAAGCAAGCATGTGTTGCTTTATCCACCGCCGAAGTAGAATATATTGTTGCGGTGGTGTGTTGCACTCAAATCCTATGGATGAAGCAGCAACTTATAGACTACGGTCTAAAGCTTAATCAGATTCCCATCAAGTGTGATAATACTAGTGCCATAAACCTATCAAAAAATCTCGTCTTGCATTCACGAACAAAGCATATAGAAATTAGACATCATTTTCTTCGACATCATGTACAAAAAGGTGATTGTGTGATTGAATTTGTTGAAACTTCCAAACAATTAGCCGATATTTTCACCAAACCCCTACCAAGGGATACATTATATACTCTGCGAAGAGAGTTAGGAATCCTTGATGAAAGTTACCTAAACTAATTTGTTTTGGTTGCCATTTTTAGAAACTTGCACCTTTCTTAATCTCAATATGTGCTTATGTGAATCATAATGCTTTGAATGAAAATGTTCTTATGGTATACTGTTGTTTCACGTATGTTTAAGTGAATGTTTTTTTCTTAACTTAGAAGTCAGCCAAGTCTATAGAGTGTCTAATTGCAACACTGTGTCACACACACAAAATGCTGAAAATGTCAAAATTCTGTCTAAATAATCGATTAAGAATAGATTTAATCGATTACCTGGGCCCAAACTCATTTTTTAAGTGCCTCTGTTTATGAAAATAATCGATTAAAACATTTACTTAATCGATTACCTGAGCTTCAAATTTCAAATATTTTGAAAAACTACACATCATTAATCGATTAAAAATTCCATTTAATCGATTATCGACGACAGTATATATGACAGTTAGGCATTTTGAATTGTCACTATTCCTCCTTCTCTCGAGAATCAGTGGTGTTGTTCCTCATTTTTTTTCTTGCATCCTTATTAGAACACCCCAAAGTAAGTCTTCTTTTTACTTCGTCTCATTACTTATTGCCTGCTTAGAACATAAGCCCCCATTTCACACCTAAAACCTAACCTAAACCTCATCTTCCACACTCATAGCTGAACATCGACCCAAGAGAATGAAAACCATTGCCATTCGTCCACGTCGTACATTTGAAACAGGAGGCCCACTAAGAAAATGGATCTCTTCTTCGCCCCGGAATTGCAAGCATCAAGGTTGGTTCGGTTTCATGGCATAAAATTGGCTTATGTTCGTTATGCTGACGTCCCATGGCTGGTAGAGGAAGGATTTCAGTTTCCTCAAGAGCTGGAAGTTCAAGGTACCAACACCTTCACTGGACTACACAATAAACTTTATCCCTCATTAATCCGTGAATTCTACAGCAATTTCGTTTACAAAAGTGGTCAATACATAACCATGGTTAAGGGAAAAATGATTATGTTGGATGTAGAATTGTTTTTAGCTATTGATTGTTTAAGTAGTTTTGGTGAACCATTAGGCAACTATGAAAACGAGCAATGTGATAATTTTAAGGCATTAGCAACTTACAGATCATGTTTGAGAGACACTATTTCGGTAACACTAGGAGGTCTGACTAAAGTTGGGTCTCTTACGGTTGAAAATCGTCTCTTACACTATGTCATTGCATAGATGTTAGTTCAATGAAACACAAATCATGCACAGCCAACAACAAATGTTTTGAAAATGATCTTTGCCATTAAGCAAGGAATACTAGTCAACTGGCCTGCGGAAATTCTGAAAGTTATGTCCTGGATTGCAACCTCATCATCCAGATTACTTGCCTACAGGATCTTCATTTCAAGGATTATTGATCATATGGAGATCGATACCTCAGATCTTGAAATCAAACTGACCAACACACATGACCATCAAGTGGGTGAGTATTTGATTCACAAGATGGGCATCTAAAAGATCACTAGCACATGGATGTATCAGGAAGACTATAGGACTAATGTTGACTTACCTTTTAGATGAAGAAACCTCGGTTGCACAGCAGGAGCAACCTACAGCTCCACCTGAGGCTCCTGACGCATCTCAAGCTCCTAGAATGATCAGACTAGGGGAGAGATTGACAGGATTGCCTTCATCCTGCAGACCATGTCTACTAGCTCAAACCCTCCACCTACCAACAAACCTAGTTAAACCTGATCTAGGATAGTTGACTAGTCTAGGTAGGAGTTGTGTTAGCTTTGAGTCTGTTGTGTCTGATGTTTTTCTTTCCACTGCTTTATATGTATTCCTGACTAAACTATTATCTTGTTGCGTTTATAATCTAACTATTTGACTGCTTACTTTAACTGTTGTTGTCTTTCTATTTTTTCTATTACCTTGCTTTATGTGACACCTTTGTTGGTTTAATAAGATATATCTATATGTGTTGCATAAAAATATCCTACTACTGCTGTGTAGCACAAATATTGCTGGAATTTCTCCATTATTTTATGTTATAGTGGATAATTGATTAATTGATGTCCTTAATCAATTTTTCTCACATAGACCATGTGCACTTGTTTTATCTGTATATACCTCTATAAACTGTTATCTTTCCTACCTTTGGCAAATCGGTCCGGTTAATGACCTTTTTGATCATGCCAAAAGGGGGAGAAAGGTTTGGTTGTTGTTATTCTGATGTGTTTGCAGGATTATTCTAAATGCTTCCGCAACTCAAAAAGAAAGAGGGAGTTAATACTCAAAAACCCAACTCTCCTCATGCACAGAATGAGGGGATGATTAAGTTGAGGGGGAGTTGTGCCAAGTTTTTGAGTCTCTGATCACTGCAATCATAACATCAGTCCATCATCAAGCTGTTTAAAAGGTTTGGTTGTTGTTATTCTGATGTGTTAGCAGGATTATTCTAAATGCTTTCGCAACTCAAAAAGAAAGGGGGAGTTAATACTCAAAAACCCAACTCTCCTCATGCACAGAATGAGGGGAAGATTAAGTTGAGGGGGAGTTGTGCAAAGTTTTTGACTCTCTGATCACTGCAATAATAACATCAGTCCATCATCAAGCTGTTTCTAAGCTCAACTGTTTCAAGGTTTTTCATCATCAAAAAGGGGGAGATTGAGATTGCAAGTACTAGTCAAATTGCAACATCTATTTCTTGCCTGTGTTTCGATGAAGACAAAGTCAACTTGAAAAGCTTGAAGATTGGACGCATCAACATCCAACATGACCAAGACTCTGACTCTAGGAAGGTTTTTAATTTTTCTAGAAGTCCTAAGATGATTGTTTAGCTTTGGGTCTAGGTTAGGTAACCCAAAACGATGATCGTCTCACGCGCTCGTAAGATTACCTAAAAATCTGTTTTTGAGAGTCATCATTCTTCATTTTAGTAGGTTGCATCAAAATTATATTTTCTATGAAAATCATGCATCATACTATGTACCTATTTATTTTGGAGGGTTACCTCTTAACCAAGAAAACTTATAGTTTTTCATATAATTGATGCTAACAGTGATATAATCGATTATCTGATTGCACAGACTCGTTAATCGATTAAGAGTTATTTTAATCGATTAATTAGAGTTCTAGTTGTAACACCCCGAATTTTAGTCTTTAAAAATTAAAGTATCAGTCCTGGAAGTCTCGCTTGAGCGAGAGATCTCGCATGAGCGAGAAAGGTTCACCTGAGAGGGTGAAATCTTGGGCTATACTAGAGGATTCTCGCCTGAGCGAGAGTTGTAATGGCAATTTTGGGCAGTGTAATCGATTACACAGTCCCAGTAGTCGATTACATGCTGATAAAAGCATCAGATATTTGTATTTTGCATGATGTAATCGATTACATAGTCCTAGTAATCGATTATATGCTGATAAAAGCATCAGATATTTGTATTTTGCATGATGTAATCGATTACACAGTCCTGGTAATCGATTACATGCTGATAAAAGCATCAGATATGTGTATTTTACATTATGTAATCGATTACACTACACTCGTAATCGATTACAACATATTGAAAGCATCAGATATGTACATCTGACACAATGTAATCGATTACAACATGTTGGTAATCGATTGCATCGCGACGATGCCTTTGTAATTTACACTATGTAATCGATTACAAACTGATGGTAATCGATTACATCGTATTAATGTAATCGATTACACCATGTTGGTAATCGATTACATCGCGATGATGCCTCTATAATTTACACAGTGTAATCGATTACACTATACTTGTAATCGATTACACTTATCGCAGTGTCTATAAAATAGAAACCCAAAACACATTTTAGGTTAGAGAACTTCGAAGAGAAGAGAGAGAGGAGAGCTTTTCAAGAGCAACGAGCCTTAGGACTCATCTTAGAGCTTGAGAAGAGGTAAACCTCTTGTTCCTAACTCTTCTTCTTCCTCTCTAATTTGTTTTGGGTATGTTGGATTTATTTTCATAACATGAGAAACCATGAAAACTCATCCGTTAGAGTTATGGTTCGTTTTATGTTGTTTTTATCTTGTAAACTCTTGGTTTAGAGATAGTATCTCAAGAATGGAAAGGGTTGTGGGTTGATTCATGAAAACCCCTAAAACCCCAAAAGTGAAAATGTGGTAAAAGGAGAGAATGAGTAAAATGTTAGAGGTAGAAGATGAGTTTACCCCCAAATATTGAAATATGAGATGTTATGCATGCTTTAGATGGTTGAATATTGATGATGAATATTTTGTATGATTAAATGATGCAATATAAGTTGTTTATGTGATATTTGGAATAAATGACTAACATTGTGTTATGTGGTGGGATGAAGAGAGATCCTAAGGTTGGAGGCAGTGTCGGTGGAACTCGAGAAGTTGCCAAGAACCAAACCCAACACTCATCGAGGTAAGGATAAGTCTTTAATTTTGCATTTGAAATAGAAAATGTGTATATTCTGGTTATGCAAAGACTAAGTTGTACATTACGCATTTAATATAAACATATATGAGTGTGTTTATATTAAAGAAGGCGTAGATTTACGGAAAAGGAAAATGTGTGTGTTTACGGGTTATGCCATAATTATATTGTAAATCACGTGTTTAGCATAAACATATATGGGTGTGTTTATAATAAAGATGGCGTGGATTTACAGGGAATGATTGATGGTGAATTCGATGGAAAGAAAATATATTTTTAGCCGACCATGAATGGTTAGCGACTTTGGCTCAAGTTATGAAGCAATACTTTGGCTCAAGTTATGTAGCAATGCTTTGGCTCAAGCTATGTAGCAACACTTTGGCTCAAGTTATGAAGCAATACTTTGGCTCAAGTTATGTAGCAATACTTTGGCTCAAGTTATGTAGCAACGCTTTGGCTCAAGCTATGTAGCAAAACTTTGGCTCAAGTAATGTAGCAAAACTTTGGCTCAAGTTATGTAGCAACGCTTTGGCTCAAGTTATGTAGCAACGCTTTGGCTCAAGCTATGTAGCAAAACTTTGGCTCAAGTAATGTAGCACAAAATGAATTTATAAAACAAATGGTTTACTAACCCCATTTTCTAATGTGGATTATCTTATAATGACGTTTATTGAATTAACGACTTACTCCTTTGTGTGTTTTGTACTTTTGTCATTGATAATCCCATTGCAGGTAAATAGATGAATGGAGTATGCTAGGTCGGGAGCTTTAGGAGCTTTAGACTTCGGATTCACCATTTATGTTTCGTATTCTAAATAACTACTTGTGGATTTAAATGTTTGTAACCATGGCTAACTATTAGTTGAATATTTGTAACCATGCGTAATGTTATTTTGGAGGATCAGAACCTTTGAGGTCTTAGTACTCATAGTGAATGATATGAATGAATTATGTTTTTCTGCAATATGAACTGGATGATAATATAATAGGTTAAAAGATTTGTTCAAGGAATGATTCATGAGGACTTCTAATTAAAATGATTATGTATGACATTATTGATTCATGGATTGAGTGTGAGGAGAGAAATAAGATTTTGGAGTAAGGATATTAAATTGGTAATGTGAGTTATGAGTGATTGCATGGAATTGAATTAAAATGAGAAAAAATTTCAAGGGTAGAAAATCGGGTCGTTACAATATGGTATCAGAGCATAGTTAGTCCTGCGGCCTAGGGTATGGCCTTACTTGCTTCTTTGTATCTTGTAATTGATGGGACTATGTGGTTTAAGTGAACTGTTCTGTGGTTATGTGCTGATTTGTCTGGTTTGATAGTTAACTTACTGACTAGTACATGAGTACAGGTACGCATGGCTGAAAGAGGAAGAGAAACGAGTCAGGATACTTCCAATGATCTCTTGGCATAGATGTTAGAGGTGCTTCAGGGCATGAATGAAAACTTACGAAATTTGAATCGGAGCGTAGCTCCAGGTCCAGGCTCTCTGTCCCAAAGCGGATTCGCTCCGAATGCTGCTATTGAGTGGGCCCTAGGGATGGGGTGTACTAACATGAAGGCGGATGGAGTGGCGACCTCCAAATCCAATTTCCCCAAGAGCGTCGGGCCTCATAGAAACTTTGTGCACGGAAGGGGCAAAGGCAAGATGTTTCCCGAAGAGCAAGAGCTTTGTCTCTCACCTGCTGGCACTCGGAGGTACACATCGCATGGGCCGAGGACCCATGCAAATCGGGGATCACGGCTAAACTCCTCATCCTGGTGCAGCAAGTGTAATCGAAAACAAGATGGAGGATCGTGTTTTGGAATGACAAATCGTTGTTCTCGTTGCAAGGAGATCGGACATGTCAAGAGGTATTGTCCTATGTCACGGCAGAGTATGAATGCCATGGAGACTGGACGACCTCAATCTATCGGCAGAATGGTTACCATGTATGGTGCAGGGACATCAGGTGTCGATGATCCGGCGAGAGGTAAATTGCATTGTGACAGGTATTCCTTGTTTAGTGTTGTTGAATTCGGGAGCGACACACTCCCTGATATATGTGTTAAATGTGAAAAACTGGCTGAGATTGCAAACTGAGTCAGTACTTCCGACTTGGTCGTGACCACCCAATCTATGTGCTGGTGGTGGTGTCGACGTTTATGTTCTAGTGTCCGATTGTGGTAAATGGTGTGATATTTACCGTAGATTCAGTCTGCTTGTTGTTATCCCAGTTAGATATAATTTTGGGGATGGACTAATTGTCAGCAAATCATGTTGTGATTGAATAGTGTTGACAAGGTTGTGGCGGTTAGGGATCTGTGCGAGATCTCTGACCAGGCTAGTGGTTTGGTGCCAGTGTCGACTAAGAGAGTTAGGACCCTCCTTCGAAAAAGGGATCGGTATTCATTCAGTAAATGTCACAAGAGGGTATTTAAGAACTCGTTAGTATTTCGAGATGTTAAGATTTTAAAGAACTATTTATTTTGTCTTGGAAAGTGGACTTTCGTCTATGAATGATTGACTTTTATAATAAGTATACTGACAAGAAAAATGTTTAAGTCGGGGATGCTTGTTTTCTCTTATGAGTTGTTAAAGGTTAATTCCCTTTGTTGGCCTTAGTGTGTATGCGCACGCTAAGAGGTGAAACTCATATTTCGAAAATGAAATAGAGGTTGGATAAATTACCTAAAGGTCCTTGCGACTAATGTGTTTACATGGACGTTGACTAATCAGATGTATTATCATTTTGAGGTGACCTATGGTTGGTACCCCAAAATCGATTAAGTATGAAAAAGTTATTTTTGATTCTTGTGTATGAAGCTTCTGGTCTATAAATTTTTTTTTTTTTGTTAAAGATGAGTACCCGCCGTAACAAATGTATATTGGTATTGAACACCAAGCTATGTGCGGGGATGTTGAACCTCAAAAACTTATTTTGGATCGGGAGTGTCTCAGTGTATGGTTGGGGTAAATGGTAGAACCTTTACTATAGTGTTGATATGCGCGATGATGTCCCAGTTGGATTTAATCCTGGAAATGGACTAGCGGTCAGCAAATTGTGTTATGTTTAACTGTGTGAACTTGTTAAGGTGAAGAATTAAGATCTAGTTGCATTGATATGTATATGAGTGCAAAAGGGTAAGACTTATAATGATAGTCGAGAAAAGAGGCTAGTTAAGTTACTTACCCCGCCAATGTGATGAATGCAATGGAATAGACGTGAAACTTTTGGTCTCGAATGACCGGTTCTTTTGCGGTAGGACATTGGCAACGCATGAAATAGTGGTGGTGATCCGAAATTGTCTGCGTTGAATGTGTACCGGAAAAAGTTGTTGTTGTTTCGTGAACGTCAGTAATTGCGGTGTATGGGTGTGGTGTAACCATAGGAGAGAAGAAGTTTTGGGTTGTGTCGAAATGAGCGTGCGAACCTTGTTTCACGACGTGGTTGCCATGAGTCGTGGATTAAAACCGCTTTCAAAAATCATTTTTGGGAAAACTTAGCTTGTGCCTAAGTAATGATTTAGTATCATGTTGGAGAATTCCGAAATTTTAGCAACCATATCGGAATAAGTATGAGGTTGTTAAAAGTTTAGTGATATGAGACGCCTATGTATTTCTGGACATAATGCGAGTGGGTTAAGACTTATAATGATAGTCGAGAAAAGAGGCTAGTTAAGTTACTTACCCCGCCAATGTGATGAATGCAATGGAATAGACGTGAATCTTTTGGTCATGAATGATCGATTCTTTTGCGGTAGGACATTGGCAATGCATGAAATAGTGGTGGTGTACCTCAATTGTCTGCGTTGAATGTTGTACCGGCAAAAGTTGTTGTTGTTTCGTGGACGTCAGTAATTACAGTGTATGGGTGTGGTGTCACCATATGAGAGAAGGAGTTTTAGGGTATGTTGAAATGAGTATGTGTTACTTTTGACATGATAATTTGATTTCTTCGATTAAATTGCCGTGAGTCGTGGGTTCAAACCGTTTTCGAAAATCAGTTTTGGGTGAAACATAGCATGTGGCTAAATAATGATTTAATGTCATGTTGAAGAATTCAGAAATTTTAGCAACTATATCGGAATGAGTATGAGGTTGTTAAAAGTTTAGTGATATTAGATGTCCATGTATTTCCGGATGTAATGCGAGTGGGTTGATAAGTTTATTTTGTTGACGGAATTGGAGTGACCAAACCGAACGCAAGTTGTAGGTCGAGTGTGGGTCGACTTGTGCTTGCCGATTGGTAACGGAATACCTAGTTTTGGTGTGAATAAATGGTTTTATAGTTTAAGTGGAGGCTAGAAATTGGTAATTTCTTTAGACGATAAGATTTGATGGTAGAGATATTTGGTGTAATTAGACAATTATTGGATAGTTGAATTGTGTACGATGGATGAGACACTAAGAGTCATATTGTGTAAGTACTTTGTTGATTGAGTGAAATAGAATTGTGCTAGATTCTTGAGTGGAGATAAAACTAGCTAGTGTATGATGGATGTTAAAAGACGCATTTCAATAGATATGAGATAAGGAGTTCCCCATTCGCTGAAGTTCGAGAATGATATCGAAATTCTTAACGTATGTTAGGATTGATAGATGGATAAGTGCTAGAGATCTATGGTTCTTGATGGATATAGGGAAATTCCTTAGCCTGAATTATGGATTAGTTCCCATGGCACTCGAGTTATTAAAGGCTGACACCTTAATATTTGGACATTGATGAATTAGTTCATGAATTGGTGGGTGATGTCACGGTTTAGTGGTGTATGCCCTTAGTGACTGATTAAGCGATCTTAATGGAGTAGATAATCGATTATGATTTTGGTGGAGTATCCTTGTGCCTAAGGTCTAGGTGATGATATTATTTCCGAGGTATGTTTAATTTTCGGGGAGGATTGTAACAACCCGAATTTTAGTCTTTAAAAATTAGAGTATCAGTCCTGGAAGTCTCGCTTGAGCGAGAGATTCTCGCCTGAGCGAGAAAGGATCACCTGGGAGGGTGAAATCCTGGGCTATACTGGAGGATTCTCGCCTGAGCGAGAGTTGTAATGGCAATTTTGGGCAGTGTAATCGATTACACAGTCCCAGTAGTCGATTACATGCTGATAAAAGCATCAGATATTTGTATTTTGCATGATGTAATCGATTACACAGTCCTAGTAATCGATTACATGCTGATAAAAGCATCAGATATTTGTATTTTGCATGATGTAATCGATTACACAGTCCTGGTAATCGATTACATGCTGATAAAAGCATCAGATGTGTATTTTACATTATGTAATCGATTACACTACACTCGTAATCGATTACAACATATTGAAAGCATCAGATATGTACATCTGACACAATGTAATCGATTACAACATGTTGGTAATCGATTACATCGCAACGATGCCTTTGTAATTTACACTGTGTAATCGATTATAAACTGATGGTAATCGATTACATCGTATTAATGTAATCGATTACACCATGTTGGTAATCGATTACATCGCGACGATGCCTCTATAATTTACACAGTGTAATCGATTACACTATACTTGTAATCGATTACACTTAATGCAGTGTCTATAAAATAGAAACCCAAAACACATTTTAGGTTAGAGAACTTCGAAGAGAAGAGAGAGAGGAGAGCTTTTCAAGAGCAAGGAGCCTTAGGACTCATCTTAGAGCTTGAGAAGAGGTAAACCTCTTGTTCCTAACTCTTCTTCTTCCTCTCTAATTTGTTTTGGGTATGTTGGATTTATTTTCATAACATGAGAAACAATGGAAACTCATCCTTTAGAGTTATGGTTCGTTTTATGTTGTTTTTATCTTGTAAACTCTTGGTTTAGAGATAGTATCTCAAGAATGGAAAGGGTTGTGGGTTGATTCATGAAAACCCCAAAAACCCCAAAAGTGAAAATGTGGTAAAAGGAGAGAATGAGTAAAATGTTAGAGGTAGAAGATGAGTTTACCCCCAAATATTGAAATATGAGATGTTATGCATGTTTTATATGGTTGAATATTGATGATGAATATTTTTTATGATTAAATGATGCAATATAAGTTGTTTATGTGATATTTGGAATAAATGACTAACATTGTGTTATGTGGTGGGATGAAGAGAGATCTTAAGGTTGGAGGCGGTGTCGGTGGAACTCGAGAAGTTGCCAAGAACCAAACCCAACACTCATCAAGGTAAGGATAAGTCTTTAATTTTGCATTTGAAATAGAAAATGTGTATGTTCTGGTTATGCAAAGACTAAGTTGTACATTACGCATTTAATATAAACATATATGAGTGTGTTTATATTAAAGAAGGCGTAGATTTACGGAAAAGGAAAATGTGTGTGTTTACGGGTTATGCCATAATTATATTGTAAATCACGTGTTTAGCATAAACATATATGGGTGTGTTTATACTAAAGATGGCGTGGATTTACGGGGAATGATTGATGGTGAATTCGATGGAAAGAAAATATATTTTTAGCCGACCATGAATGGTTAGCAACTTTGGCTCAAGTTATAAAGCAATACTTTGGCTCAAGTTATGTAGCAATGCTTTGGCTCAAGCTATGTATCAATACTTTGGCTCAAGTTATATAGCAATGCTTTGGCTCAAGCTATGTAGCAACACTTTGGGTCAAGTTATGAAGCAATACTTTGGCTCAAGTTATGTAGCAATGCTTTGGCTCAAGCTAAGTAGCAACACTTTGGCTCAAGTTATGAAGCAATACTTTGGCTCAAGTTATGTAGCAATGCTTTGGCTCAAGCTATGTAGCAACACTTTGGCTCAAGTTATGAAGCAATACTTTGGCTCAAGTTATGTAGCAATGCTTTGGCTCAAGCTATGTAGCAATACTTCAGCTCAAGTTATGTAGCGAAACTTTGGCTCAAGTTATGTAGCAATACTTTGGCTCAAGTTATGTAGCAACGCTTTGGCTCAAGTTATGTAGCAACGCTTTGGCTCAAGCTATGTAGCAAAACTTTGGCTCAAGTAATGTAGCACAAAATGAATTTATAAAACAAATGGTTTACTAACCCCATTTTCTAATGTGGATTATCTTATAATGACGTTTATTGAATTAACGACTTACTCCTTTGTGTGTTTTGTACTTTTGTCATTGATAATCCCATTGCAGGTAAATAGATGAATGGAGTATGCTAGGTCGGGAGCTTTAGGAGCTTTAGACTTCGGATTCACCATTTATGTTTCGTATTCTAAATAACTACTTGTGGATTTAAATGTTTGTAACCATGGCTAACTATTAGTTGAATATTTGTAACCATGCGTAATGTTATTTTGGAGGATCAGAACCTTTGAGGTCTTAGTACTCATAGTGAATGATATGAATGAATTATGTTTTTCTGCAATATGAACTGGATGATAATATAATTGGTTAAAAGATTTGATCAAGGAATGATTCATGAGGACTTCTAATTAAAATGATTATGTATGACATTATTGATTCTTGGATTGAGTGTGAGGAGAGAAATAAGATTTTGGAGTAAGGATATTAAATTGGTAATGTGAGTTATGAGTGATTGCATGGAATTGAATTAAAATGAGAAAAAATTTCAAGGGTAGAAAATCGGGTCGTTACACTAGTAGCTCAGGTTTTTGAATCTTGGCAGTTATAATTGATTATGTATTCTGTTAATCGATTATGTTCAACAGAAAAATGTTAATTTTCAAACCATTAATCGATTAAGAGGTCATTTAATCGATTAAATCTGTTGAAACCAGAAAACTATAAATGACCAAGTTTCTCTCACAATTTGAACAACTTACAAACTTTCAAAATTTTCACAACTTGATCTTGAGCTTTAATATTTCGAAATCCCAAGTTACTTGTGAGATATTCACCTTGTTCTTCATTGTCAAATCTTGAGAGAAAACCCCTTGCTTTTTAAAAAGCATTCTTGGTTTATTGTTTAGCAAAAACAAAGCTTTTTCACATTTGTGCAAGTTTTAGTGCACCAATCCTTATTTCAATCCTGTGATTTCTCATACTCTTGTGAGTGAGTGTGAGTCAATCATCTTTTGGGTTGTTAGTAGCTTGTGTAAGCCAAAGAACTCTTCTTTAATAGTTTCTTTCAAAAAACTTGTTTTCTTGTAAACTTTGGTTGTAAGTCTCTAAGGTTTAGAGAAAGTTGTAATATCGGCTAGCTGCGGTTTGTTGGATATATTCTTCACTGAGTATCTTGTTTGGCGTATCAAGTAGCAAGATTGGCAACCGTTTGCGAACAGAGGGTAGTCAAAGCTTGGCGAAATAGGGTTCGCATAGCAAGTAGGAAAGGCTCAATTTGGAAGTGTGTGTAAAGAACATTTTCAAATATAGTGAAGCAAATCTCCCATATCAGAAGGGAGGCCTGGATGTAGTTTTCCAGTGGACAGGCGAACGAATCAGGATAAAACATTTTGATCTTCTTTCTCTTTCCCTTATCTTTTTACTGTTTTAAGCATATTAAATATCTTGCTTTCTTTACATTGAAAGATTGAATCTTTATCCATAATGATTGAATCTTTGATATCTGTATAATTGTTGTGTGTTGTTTGAGATATCGTAGTGTGAGATTGCATGATTCTTGGATAGCTTGTTTACCTAGAAACCATATTTTACAAGTTGTTTCTGGTTTTTATGCTCCAGATAATCGATTATTACAATCCTTTAATCGATTAAATTTGTCTCAGACAATCGATTATATTTTCACTTAATCGATTATTACTGAATAATTCTGTGTTTCTTGATTCTCTGCGCATAAATTCAAAAAGCGGACATATTGACCGCTTACACCTATTCACCCTCCCCCCCTCTAGGTGTTATACTCTGATTGACCGGTACCCTAACACAAGCATGTGTTGTTTTATCCACCGCCGAAGTAGAATATATTGTTGCGGGGGTGTGTTGTGCTCAAATCCTCTGGATGAAGCAGCAACTCTTAGACTACGGTCTAAAGCTTGATCAGATACCCATGAAGTGTGATAATACTATGCCATCAACCTATCAAAGAATCACGTCTTGCATTCACGAACAAAGCATATAGAAATTAGACATCATTTTATTCGAGATCATGTGCAAAAAGGTGATTGTGTGATTGTATTTGTTGAAACTACCAAATAATTAGCCGATATTTTCACCAAACCCCTGCCAAGGGACACATTCTATACTCTCCGAAGAGAGTTAGGAATCCTTGATGAAAGTTATCTGAACTAATTTGTCTTGGTTGCCTTTTTTTTCTTAAACTTACACCTTGCTTGATCTCAATATGTACTTATGTGAATTTTTATGTTGTGAATGAGAATGTTCTTATGATATACTGTTTTTTCATGTATGTTTAAGTGAATATGTTATTTCTTAACTAAGAAGTCAGCCAAGTCTATAGAATGTCTAGTTGCCACACTGTGTCACACACACAAAATGCTGAAAATATCAAAATTTTGTATAAATAATCGATTAAGGCTTGATTTAATCGATTACCTAGGCCCAAACTCAATTTTGAAGAGTCTCTTTTTGTGTAAATAATTGATTAATAGAAATACTTAATCGATTACCCGGGCTTCAAATTTCAAATATTTTGAAAATCTACACATCGTTAATCGACTAAACACTCCATTTAATCGATTATCGACGACAGCATATGTGACAGTTAGGCATTTTGAACCGTCATTGTTCCTCCTTCTCTCGAGAATCTGTGGTGTTGTTCTTCATTTTTCTTGCATCCTTGTTTGAACACCCCAAAGTAAGTCTTCTTTTTACTTGGTCTCATTGCTTATTGTCTGCTTAGAACATAAGCCCCCATTTCACACCTAAACCCTAACCTAAACCTCATCTTCCACACTCATGGCTGAACATCGACCCAAGAGAATGAAAACCATCGCCAATCGTCCACGTCGTACATTTGAAACAGGAGGCCCTTCATCTGCAACTCCAAGCAGACCCACTAAGAAAGGGGATCCTTTCCTCGCCCCTGAATTGCAAGCATCAAGGTTGGCTCGGTTTCATGGTAGAAAATTAGCTTATGTTCACTATACAGACGTGCCATGGCTGGTAGAGGAAGGCTTCTAGTTTCATCATGAGCTGGAAGTTCAAGGTACCAACACCTTCATTGGACTACACGGTAAACTTTATCCTTCATTAATCCGTGAATTCTACAGCAATTTCGTCTACAAAAATGGTCGATACATAACCATGGTAAAGGGAAAATTGATTGGGCTGGATGAGGAATTGTTTTTAGCTGTTGGTGGTTTAAGTAAATCTGGTGAACCATTAGGCAATTGTTAAAACGAGCAATGGGATAATTTTGAGGTATTAGCAACTTACATAACAACATGTTTGCGAGGCACTCTTTCGGTAACACCAGGAGGTCTGACTAAAGTTGGGTCTCTTACGGTTGAAAATCGTCTCTTACACTATGTGATTGCATACATGTTAGTTCAGAAAAACACAAACCGTGCACATCCAACAAAAAATGATTTGAAAATGATCTTTGCCATTAAGCAAGAAATACTAGTCAACTGGCCTGCGGAAATTCTGAAAGTTATGTCCGGGATTGCAACCTCGTCATCCAGATTACTTGCCTACAGGATCTTCATCTCAAGGATTATTGATCATATGGAGATCGATACTTCGGATGTTGAAATCAAACTGACCAACACACATGACCATCAACTGGGTGAGTATTTGATTCACAAGATGGGCATCTACAAGATCACTAGCACATGGATGTATCAGGAAGACTATAGGACTACTGTTGACTTGGACCTTTCAGATGAAGAAACCTCGGTTGCACAGTAGGAGCAACCTATAGCTCCACCTGAGGCTCCTGAGGCATCTCAAGCTCCTTCATTTGGTTTAGCACATCTGGACGCACTGGAGCAAAGCCTGAATCAAAGAGTAGATGTTGGACTTCAAGCACTAAATGATAATGTGGACTCAGGGTTGATGAACTTATATGACAGGCTTGCTGCTGACATCCAAAGGGAAAATGACAAGACTAGGGGAGAGATTGACAGGATTGCCTTCATCTTGTAGACAATATCTGCTGGCTCAAACCCTCCGCCTACCAACAAACCTAGTTAGAACCTGTCTAGGATAGTTGACCAGTTTAGGTATGAGTTGTGTTAGCTATGAGCCTGTTGTGTCGGTTGTTCTTCTTTCCACTTCTTTATATATATTCCTTGTTGAACTATTATTGTGTTGCGTTTATAATCTAACTATATGACTGCGTACTTTTAACTGTTGTTGTCTTTCTATTTTTTCTATTACCTTGCTTTATGTGACACCTTTGCTGGTTGTGTTAGTATATCTCTATTTGTGTCGCATAAGAATGTGCTATTATTGCTATGTAGCACAAATATTGCAGAAAAATTCTCCATTATTTTCTGTTATATTGGATAATTGATTAACTGCTGTCCTTAATCAATTATTCACACATAGACCATGTGCACTTGATTCATCTGTATATATACCTTTAAACTGTTATCTTTCCTACCTTTGGCAAATCGGTCTGGTTAATGACCTTTTTGATCATGCCAAAAGGGGGAGAAAGGTTGGTTGTTGTTATTCTAATGTGTTTGCAGGATTACTCTAAATGCTTCCGCAACTCAAAAAGAAAGGGAGAGTTAATACTAAAAAATCCAACTCTCCTCATGCACAGAATGAGGGGGAGATTAAGTTGAGGGTTAGTTGTGCAAAGTTTTTGACAACTCTGGTCGCTGCAATCATAATATCAGTCTATGATCAAGCTGTTTCTAAGCTCAATTGTTTCAAGGTTTGTCATCATCAAAAGGGGGAGATTGAGATTGCAAGTACTAGTCAAATTGCAACATCTGTTTCTTGCCTGTGTTTCGTTGAAGACAAAGCCAACTTGAAAAACTTGAAGACTGGACACATCAACACCCAACATGACCAAGACTCTGACTCTAGGAAGGTTTTTATTTTTTCTAGAAGTCCTAAGATGATTGCTTAGCGTTGAGTCTAGGTTAGGTAACCCAAAATGATGATCGTCTGACGCGCTCATAAGATTGCCTAAAAATCTGTTTTTGAGAGTCATCATTCTTCATTTTAGTAGGTTGCATCAAAATTATATTTTCCATGAAAATCATGCATCATACTAAGTACCGATCTATTTTGAAGGGATACCTCTTAACCAAGAAAACTTATAGTTTTTGTTATAATTGATGCTAACAGTGATATAATCAATTATCTGACTGCACAGACCCATTAATCGATTAAGAGTTATTTTAATCGATTAATTAGAGTTCTAGTAGCTCTGGTTTTTGAATCTTGGCAGTTATAATCGATTATGTATTCTGTTAATCGATTATGTTCAACAGAAAATGTTAATTTTCAAACCATTAATTGATTAAGAGGTCATTTAATCGATTAAATCTGTTGAAACCGGAAAACTATAAATGACCAAGTTTCTCTCACAATTTGAATAACTTACAAAATTTTCATAACTTGATTTTGAGCTTTCAATTTTCGAAATCCCAAGTTCCTTGTGAGATATTCACCTTGTTCTTTAGAGTCAAATCTTTGAGAGAAAAACTTTCTTTGTGAAAAGCATTTTTGGTTTCTTGTTTAGCAAAAACAAAGCATTTTCATACTTGTGCAAAGTTTGAGCGCACCAATCTGTATTTCAATCCTTTGATTTCTCATACCCTTGTGAGTGAGTGTGAGTCAATCATCTTTTGGGTTGTTAGTGAACTCTTCTTTAAGAGTTTCTTTCAAAAAGCGTGTTTTCTTGTAAACTTTGGTTGTAATTCTCTAAAGTTTAGAGAAAGTTGTAATATCGGCTAGCTGCAGTTGGTTGGATATAGTCTTTACTGAGTATCTTGTTTGGCGTATCAAGTAGCAAGATTGGCAACCGTTTGCGAACAGAGGAAAGTCAAGGCTTGGCAAAATAGGGCTCGCATAGCAAGTAGGAAAGGCTCAATTTTGGAAGTGTGTGTGTAAAGAACATTTTCAAATATAGTGAAGCAAATCTCCCAAGATCAGAAGGGGAGGCCTGGATGTAGTTTGCCAGTGGACAGGCGAACGAACCAGGATAAAATTCTTGATCTTCATTCTCTTTCCCTTATCTTTTACTATTTCAAGTATATTAAGTATCTTGCATTCTTTAACTTGAAAGATTGAATCTTTGTTAGTAAAGATTGAGTCTTTGATATCTGTATAATTGTTGTGTGCTGTTTGTGATATCCTAGTAAGAAATTGCATGAATCTTGGATAGCTTGTTCACCTAGAAACCACATTTTACATAGCTACTGTTTCTGGTTTTTCTGCTCCAGATAATCGATTATTTCAATCCTTTAATCGATTAAATTTGTTTCAATTAATCGATTGTATTTTGTGTTAATCGATTATTACTGAATATTTATGTGATTCTTGATTCTCTGCGCATAAATTCGAAAAGCGGACATATTGACCGCTTACACCTATTCACCCCCCCCCCCCTCTAGGTGTGATACTCTGATTGACCGGTACCCTAACAGATCCAATACCACACAGGGCAACTCTACACCACAAAGGTGATCCAATACCACACAGGCCAAGTCTACACCACTAAGGTGATCCAATACCACATAGGGCAAGTCTACCCCACAAAGGTGATCCAATACCATTTAATCCATAACAATGCATTCTCTAGCATCATATTACCTCCTAAACATATCATTTTCCCATCACATCATATATAATCGAAACACTTATCCCTTACCTTGGTGAGTGTTGGGTTTGGTTCTTGATAACTTTGCAAGTTCCTCCGACACTGCCTCCAACCTTAGGATTTTATTCATCCCCACCACACAACAACATAATCAGTCATTTACTCATAATAACACACAATAACTCATAATATGCATATTCAACCACATAATGTTCACATTTTATCAAAGGTTTCCAAGACTATGTCAAGTTGGAGTTTATACAAAGAAAAACATGTACAACAACTCCTACTCAACTTCACAGCCCATAAACCACTTTTTCCAACCCAACATTTTCCTTTTAAAACAATTTTCGTTTTAAGGTTTGGCGTTTTCGTGGATCAACCACAAATCATTCCCCTTTCCGAATAAAACTCTAAACCACGAGTTTTCAAGGAGAAGGTTAGATAAAACGAACCACAACTTCAAAGAGAGGGTTCTATAAATTTTCCAATGATAAGAGAAGAGATCCAACAAACATACATGGATATTTTGTGAAGAAGATCTTGCTCCTGACTTTGGCACGGTTTTGATGAAGACACCAATATCACAAAAAGAAGAAAGGAAGAAGACCAACAAAGACTAAAAAAGACAAAGCATCAAGATTTAGAGTCTAAGTATTTAGGTACTTCTATCTTTACAACTCATTTATTTACTTAGTTAATAATGCTCAAAATTGTTTTCAAGAAAATCAGGAAAAACTAAGTGTGAATAAAAATAATTTTCAAAAAACAACATGTAACGAGTTACCATACTTGAGTAACAAGTTACATGAGTGAGAAAATAGTTTTCAAACCTCTAACAGCTAGGAGTAATCCATTACAAACTTTGGAGTAACATATTACCATTTTTAGAAAATAGGGTAATCGATTACTCAAAGTAGTGTAATCGATTACACTAAGGAAAATTCACAAAGCTGTCAAACAGTGTTGTTGAGTAATCGATTACTCAAATCCAGTAATCGATTACACTACGTGAATTTTCAAAAAGTTGTTAACAGGATTGTTGGGTAATCGATTACCCATTTGCAGTAATCGATTACTGAGAGTTGTTGCATCAGTTTTTCAGATTTCAAGTGAAGAGGTTTCACTCCAAACTGATTGCTTTTCATTCCAAACGAAACCTACTCATGCCTAAGGGTATTGTGGTTGATTGGAAGCCTATATAAAGGCATGGAAAAACTCTCACAACAACAACAACATATACAACTCAGATTTCAAACTCTCTTTCAAAAAGCTCTTACACTTTCTGATTTTACTTACACTTTTCAAGCAACCTACTCTTAACCTTTCAAAGTTATTTTGAAGTTGCTTCTACGTGTTTTTCATATTGTTAAAGAGCATTATTATCTCAAGTATAAAGAGTTCTTATTGGATTGCAAGTTATAGAAATTGTCATATACACTTGTAAGGCAATCCAAGCCAAATTGTACATTCTTCACTTTTGCAAAGTTTACTTTCTTTCACAAGGGTGTGAAGAGAAAGAGTGAGTGACTTGGTATAGTGTTTACCAAGTGTGTAACTTGGTATAGTGTTTACCAACGGTGTTACTTGCAATAGAGTTTTCCAAGGGGATTAGATATAAGTGAGTGTGTAAGGTACAAGGAGATCTCGGGGTGAGATATTTGTAATTGCAACTCATTATATTTAATAAAGGAATCTCTTGCGCGTCAAGAGTACTGGACGTAGCCTTCGGTGGACAAGAAGGTGAACCAGTATAAAAACACTTGTATACTCTCTTTCCCTTCTCTTTGTTATTTACTTATCCTTCCTAAGTCAATATTTTTCTGCATATTATTTCCTCAGCACGTTAACTTTGATATTTCAAAAAAATTGGCCATACTTATTGCAACAATTAATTAACCCCCCCCCCCCCCCCCCCCCCCCCTCTTAGTTGCAATCTCAGTCTTACAATTTCTTCATGTCGAAGCAACTTTTTTTCCATGGTTCTTGAGTTAAGCTAGGTTAGTTGCTTGAACTTTTAGCATGATTTCTTTAAGGCAAGGTAAGTTTAAGCTATGCAAGTTTGATTGGAACACCTAGCTTGGATTTCTTCAAGGCAAGGTAAGCTACCTTTCTTCAAGACGAAACAATCTTTTTAGAAAACAAGCTAATCACATAGCATGTCATGCTTAGCTTATTTTTTTTGATCAATTCTTTTTGTGCTTTTGGCTTGTGATTTGGCTTCTAACTTTATTTGGAGTAATTTTATTTGCTATATTTTCCTTCAAAATTCAGAGACAACTTGGACAAGAGGTGATCAAAACACACAATTTATCTAAAGAGTGTGTTATAAGTTGGGTTTTAAACATGATTAACTAAGTTAAGTGCCATGAAAAGTGATAGAAAGTAGTACATTTTGGCAATTATCAACTCCCCCTACTTACAACTTTGTTTGTCCCCAAACAGAGGTAACATAACAACTAACTTGGCTTTAGAAAAATTTAGCTTGTACAAGATCAAAACCATACATGATTCTTTTAAGTTCCATGAGATGTGTTTATGATTATGCGATTTTGACTCTTAATACTTCAAACTAAGAATGAATGCAACTTTTCAAAAATTCAGTTAGCACTTCATTTATAAAAAATGTTATGAATCAAATAAATATATTTTGTAACAACCTAAATTTAAGTCTTTAAAATTATAGTAACAGCCTTGGGATTCTCGCTTGAGCGAGGGATTTTCGCCTGGGCAAGAAAGGCTCACCTGGGAGGGCACTTACCTGCTTTCACTACAAGGAGGTTGACTCGTGCCCTGGAATGGCACTTACCTGCTTTCACTGCAAGGAGGTTGGGCATATCCGAAGACATTGTCCTAAGCTACCGCAGAGTGTGAATGCGATGAGGGTTGATCGACCTCGATCCACTGGCAGAGTGTTCACCATGAGTGGTGCAGAGGCATTGGGCGTAGATGGCCTGATAAAAGGTAATTGCATGGTGGCAGGTACTCCTCTTTTAGTGTTGTTTGATTCGGGAGCGACACACTCCTTTGTATCTATTGAATGCGTGGATAGACTAAAATTGCAAACTGAGTCGTTGCCTTTTTACTTGGTCGTATCCACCCCAACTGATGTGCCTGTGGTGGTGTCGACAGTTGTGTCTCGATGTCCGGTGGTGGTAAACGGTAAGGCTTTTAACGTGGATTTAATCTGCTTACCACTATCCAGTTAGATCTAATTCTGGGGATGGACTGGTTGTCGGCGAATCATGTGGTGCTTAATTGTGCTGATAAGATAGTGGTATTCGGGAATCTAGATGAGATTTCTGATGAGGTTAGTAACATGAAGCCATTACCTGGAGGGTATTGAGAAACCCAAGGTTGAGGACATTCCGATAGTTCGTGAGTTTCCTGAGGTATTTCCTGGTGATATTCCGGAATTGCCTCCAATGAGAGAAGTTGAATTCTCTATTGATTTGGTACCTGGAACGGGACCCATCTCTATAGTGTAACACCCTAAATTTGAGTCTTCAAAATTATAGTATCAGTCCTAGAAGTCTCGCCTGAGAGAGTTGTCTGGGCGAGAAATGCCAATTTTTGGCACTCTGAAACAATGTAATCGATTACACAATCTGGGTAATCGATTACATGCTGATATCTAATCAGACATGTGTAATTTTTCATATTGTAATCGATTACAACATGTTGGTAATCGATTACATCAAGTCGTTTAACTGATGTAATCGATTACACCGTATGGTAATCGATTACACTCATCGCTGTGACTATAAAAGTGAAAAAAAGGGATCTAGAAACCCTAATCTTCATTTTCTTTCTACCCATTTCTCTCCCAACGGTGGCTCCACCCAAATGGACCATTTTTACCTCCACTAAGCCTCAAAACTCATCAAAACCTTCCTCTTGCTTCATGGTGACACATTTGGAAAAGCTTGGAGGTGAAAAAGCAACAATGGAGGTTGGAGGAGATGAAGGGAGATGTGGCTCTTTTGCGGAGCAACGGAGCTTACGCAACCTAAGGTGAGGGAGAAGACCATTGTGGTCTTAGAGTATTTCATTAGAGTCATCATCTCCGATTTCCCTCAAGAATCGGAGCATATTAACGGATAGAAACTCTCTTGGGAGTTTGTGGTCCATGTGAGAGTCTATATTTTAAATGAGGATGTATTAGCCATAAAAGTGGAGATATATGTGTGGGGAAAACCGTTAATTTGAGTAAAACGCTATATGCTCATTTATGGTAATACACCGTCATTAAAGATGGTTCTAACATTAATGTGTATATGATGAAGAATATGTTATGCGTGGTTTGTTTATGATAGTGGTTATGTTGTGTGATAATGATGGTGTGTGAGATATTTATGGTCATAAGCATAAATGAGTATGGTGTAAGTGGTTGATTGTTATAAACATGTATGGGTGGATTGTACCAATGAATGTGTGATGAGTTGTGAATGTGTGATGAGTTGTGAATGTGTGATGAGTTGTGAATGTGTCAAAATGGATATGAGTAAATGTTTATCAAAATGAGTATCTTGTGAGTGGTTGATTGTTATAAATATGTATAAGTGTGTTGTAACAATGAATGTGTGATGAGCTGTGAATGTGTTAAAATGGATAAAGATATGTTTGTGACAATGAAGGTGTTATATGTTATTTATGGTGATAAAATAATGAGATGCCTTGTGTTGACTGTGTATGACATGGATGTGAGTGTAATGTGGAAACTCGAACTGCCCGAGGTGGTATGGGGATTACTCGACCTGCCCGATTGGGGTATGGTGATTATTTGTACGGTGCAGAATTGTTGAATGAGATCAAGGGTAAATTATTATGGAATGTGAAGGATGTGAAAAGTGTATACTCGGAATGAAAATCATATGCATGCCATAGGATATGTATTATGGGATGTATATCCTATAGGATGAATATGGATAATACGCGATAAATAAATATGCACACTATAGAACACATATAGTATGGGATGTATGTGTACTATAGGGTGAATATGGATAAAATGCGATGAATAAGTATGCACACTATAGAACACATATAGTATGGGATGTATGTGTACTATAGGGTGAATATGGATAAAATGCGATGAATAAGTATGCACACTATAGAACACATATAATATGGGATATATGTGTACTATAGGGTGAATATGGATAATATGAGTTGATTGATATATACATATCATGATGATGTTAGATGTGTGTGGTTTTAATACTTTAATGTCATTACTCCATGTAAATCCACGCTACGGTCGCCGTAGTTGGTTCTTACTCCCTCTGTCTTTCCTTGTATGTGTTGTATATTTGGGTTCAGGTTGTGGAGGTAGCGCATTGGACGCTTGCGGAGAAGAGTACATGATAGAGTAGCGGATAATATGTAATTGATATGTTATATGATAAATATTTGTAATATGAAGAACATGTTAAAGTGAATTCATGTATAAACAACTTTCTTGTAAGTGTATATTGAAGTGGATCTAATGTTTGTATTCAAGGTAATTTTGAGAAAGTGTAATTGTATAAAGGATGTATTTGAACGGAAGTGTAATGACATGCTTTTGAAATGAAGGGTATTTGGAATATTTCCGCCTTGCAAATTTATAAACGTATTCTCTCAAGTTTCCAAACTATTCGAGTAATGTCTTTCAAAAGTAATCACTTCACTTTCACGAATAAGGATTTTAAAAGAAAATTTTCGAGTTATAAAAATTGGGTCCTTACAATATGGTATCAGAGCATATGTCAACTCTGCAGCCTAGGGTATGACCTTACATGCTTCTTTGTGAAATTTGTGTGAGTTAACTACTTGACTTATGTGCATTGTTGTTGACTGTGGTAACTGCTGATTTGAAAGATGATGATAAGTGTTTGGTTGTGAATTTATCGTTGGATGTCTTGTTGTGAGTTATTGATGAAGTGTTTGTTGAAAACTCCTTGTTGTAAAACTTTGGTTGAATTTATTGTGTGAGACCCTTGTTGGGGATTCTCTGGTGAAATTCTTGCTAAAAGTTTTTGGTTGTGAGAATCTTGTTGAAATTGTTTATGGAGAGTTTGTGATTGTGATTTCCGGTTGGATTTCTTGGTGTGGAATTTCTTTTATCACTAAGATTAAGATAATTGAAAATGAATGATTGAATTGTGAATTACGCATTTAGTATAAACATATATGGGTGTGTTTATACTAAAGTGAGCGTAGATTTACGGAAATGGAAAATGTGTGTATTTTCTGGTTATGTAAGGATGGAGTTGTGAATTACGCATTTAGTATAAACATATATGGGTGTGTTTATACTAAAGTGGGCGTCGATTTGCGGGAAAACGATTTATGGTGAAATCAATGGAAATAAAACTCGTTTTTAGCTAACCTTAAATGGTGTAGCGACTTTGGCTCAAGTTATGCAGCAAAGAAAAAATGAATTTCAAAATGGTTTAACAACCTTGTTCCATTGTTAAATTGCCTACCCGGAGCGGTAGTGGACCATTGTCAAATTACCTACCCGACGTGGTAGTGGAGCATTGAGGAAAATTACCTACCCGAAGTGGTAGTGGATCATTGAGGAAAATTACCTACCCGAAGTGGTAGTGGATCATTGAGAAAAATTACCCACCCGAAGTGGTAGTGGATCATTGAGGAAAATTACCTACCCGAGTGGTAGTGGATCATTGAGGAAAATTACCTACCCGACGTGGTAGTGGATCATTGAGGAAAATTACCTACCCGACGTGGTAGTGGATCATTGAGGAAAATTACCTACCCGAAGTGGTAGTGGATCATTGAGGAAAGTTACCTACCCGAGTGGTAGTGGATCATTGAGGAAAATTACCTACCCGACGTGGTAGTGGATCATTGAGGAAAAATTACCTACCCGACGTGGTAGTGGATCATTGAGGAAAATTACCTACCCGAAGTGGTAGTGGATCATTGAGGAAAATTACCTACCCAAGTGGTAGTGGATCATTGAGGAAAATTACCTACCCGACGTGGTAGTGGATCATTGAGGAAAATTACCTACCCGAAGTGGTAGTGGATCATTGAGGAAAATTTCCTACCCGAGTGGTAGTGGATCATTGAGGAAAATTACCTACCCGAGTGGTAGTGGATCATTGAGGAAAATTGCCTACCCGGAGCGGTAGTGGATCATTGTTGAATTGCCTACCCCGAGTGGTAGTGGATCATTGTTGAGTTGCCTACCTGGAGCGGTAGTGGATCATTGTTGAGTTCCCTACCCGGAGTGGTAGTGGACCATGGTTGAATTGCCTACCCTAAGAGGTAGTGGATTATCTTTTGTGCATGAAACTTCTGGTCTGTGATGATTGACTGTTTGTAATTGAACATTTGCAATGCACAATATAGTGGTAATGAACTCAAATTAACTGCTTTGATATTGTGCTTTCAAAAATTGTTTCTATTTCATGTGCGTCAGTAATTGTTATACATGATTGCAGTATTATGGTGTAAGCATGTTTCTGTGAGTGTACTGTGGGGACTCTCATGTCCTGGATGAAATGTAACTTCAGAAATAACCAGCTTTTGAAAATTTTGATTTGGGCAGTCCGTGTCGCATGAGAAAAAGGATTTTAAGATATTTTGAAATGATTAGGAAAACCCCTGCTTCCACAAGAGGACTTCCATGAAACTTACATCTAATCTATTTTCGAAAATCGTTTTTCGAATGAAGTGTACTATTCGACTAAGCATTGATTAAGTTTCATGTTGAAATCCGAATTTTTAAAAAACTTCATCTTGGATGAATGTGATGTGTTAAAACTCTTGTGAGGTATTTATGAGCATGTGTTTCTCGATATGATGTAGACTTGAGCATGAGGTGCATGTCCATCATTGTATTTTGGGTATCCATATAAAACTCAAGTTTTTGGATTGGATATTCGTAAATGGCAAAAATCAATGGTAACAACGTATGCGATTTGAGTGGGTCTACGACCTTGTATGCCTAGCTGAAATTTATGAACTAGCAAATCGTCTTAAACTACATTCGTTGTAGTAGGAATGTTGGGTTGAGTTGGATGTTGACTTGGTGATTTTGATTGGTATGTGAAAGACTCCAAGAGTCTTGTTTGTCTAAATGCTGCTTGGATGAATATCATGTTTCTGTGATTGTAGCAAGTATAAATTGAAATGTTAGTGGAGAATTTTGAGTGAACCGTAGTTATTTGCACGTATGCAATGAAATGATGTTGCTTCCATCGAGTGGATGTCGATCTAGGTACTGCATTTTTTGGTGCGAGCCAGTACATCTTGGTGAGCGATGAGTATGGAGTCTCACTTCGAACTGGGTTCGAGAGTGTTGTTGCGATTCGGACCATATCGGTTAATCGTTTTGAACGATTGTTGTAGTGATGGATCAGGGAGATCTATTGTGATGGTAGAAATATTTGATGTAATTAGACGATTACTGGATAGTTTTATTGTGTACAATGGATGAGACACTAAGAGTCCTATTGTGTAAGTATTTTGTGGATCGAGTAAAATGAAATTGTGCTAGATTCTCGAGTGGAGATGAAACTAGCTAGTGTATGATGGATGTTAAAAGATGCATTTAGATAGATATGGGATAAGGAGTTCCCCATTCGCCGAAGTTCGAGAGTGTTATCGGGATTCTTAACGTATGTTAGGATTGATAGATGGATAGGTGCTAGATACCTATGGTTCTTGACGAATATAGGAAAAAAAATCCTTAGTTTGAATTACAGTTTAGTTCTCATGGCATTCGAGTTATTAGATGCTGAGATATTAATAGTTGGACAGTGATGAGTTAGTTCATGAATTGGTTGAAGTGATATCACGGTTTAGTGATGTATGCCCTTAGTGACCGACTAAGTAATCTTAATGGATTTGAGAATCGAGTATGATTTTGGTGGAGTATCCTTGTGCCTAAGATCTAGGTGATGATATTAATTTCCGAGGTATGTTTAATTTTCGGGGACAAAAATTCTTATAAGAGGGGGAGGATTGTAACACCCTAAATTTGAGTCTTCAAAATTATAGTATCAGTCCTGGAAGTCTCGCCTGGGAGAGAGTTGTCTGGGCGAGAAATGCCAATTTTGGGCACTCTGAAACAATGTAGTCGATTACACAATCCGGGTAATCGATTACATGCTGATATCTGAACAGACATGTGTAATTTTTCATGATGTAATCGATTACATGGTCCTGGTAATCGATTACATGCTGATATCTGATCAGACATGTGTAATTTTTCATGATGTAATCGATTACATGGTCCTGGTAATCGATTACATGCTGATATCTGATCAGACATGTGTAATTTTTCATATTGTAATCGATTACAACATGTTGGCAATCGATTACATCAAGTCGTTTAACTGATGTAATCGATTACCCCGTATGGTAATCGATTACACTCATCGATGTGACTATAAAAGTGAAAAAAAAGGGATCTCGAAACCCTAATCTTCATTTTCTTTCTACCCCTTTCTCTCCCAACGGTGGCTCCACCCAAATGGACCATTTTTACCTCCACTAAGCCTCAAAACTCATCAAAACCTTCCTCTTGCTTCATGGTGACACATTTGGAAAAGCTTGGAGGTGAAAAAGCAACAATGGAGGTTGGAGGAGATGAAGGGAGATGTGGCTCTTTTGCGGAGCAACGGAGCTTACGCAACCTAAGGTGAGGGAGAAGACCATTGTGGTCTTAGAGTATTTCATTAGAGTCATCATCTCCGATTTCCCTCAAGAATCGGAGCATATTAACGGATAGAAACTCTCTTGGGAGTTTGTGGTCCATGTGAGAGTCTATATTTTACATGAGGATGTATTAGCCATAAAAGTGGAGATATATGTGTGGGGAAAACCGTTTATTTGAGTAAAACGCTATATGCTCATTTATGGTAATACACCGTCATTAAAGATGGTTCTAACGTTAATGTGTATATGATGAAGAATATGTTATGCGTGGTTTGTTTATGATAATGGTTATGTTGTGTGATAATGATGGTGTGTGAGATATTTATGGTCATAAGCATAAATGAGTATGTTGTAAGTGGTTGATTGTTATAAACATGTATGGGTGGATTGTACCAATGAATGTGTGATGAGTTGTGAATGTGTCAAAATGGATATGAGTATGTTTATCAAAATGAGTATGTTGTGAGTGGTTGATTGTTATAAACATGTATAAGTGTGTTGTAACAATGAATGTGTGATGAGCTGTGAATGTGTTAAAATGGATAAAGATATGTTTGTGACAATGAAGGTGTTGTATGTTATTTATGGTGATAAAATAATGAGATGCCTTGTGTTGACTGTGTATGACATGGATGTGAGTGTAATGTGGAAACTCGACCTGCCCGAGGTGGTACGGGGATTACTCGACCTGCCCGATTGGGGTATGGTGATTATTTGTACGGTGCAGAATTGTTGAATGAGATCAAGGGTAAATTATTATGGAATGTGAAGGATGTGAAAAGTGTATACTCGGAATGAAAATCATATGCATGCCATAGGATATGTATTATGGGATGTATATCCTATAGGATGAATATGGATAATACACGATAAATAAATATGCACACTATAGAACACATATAGTATGGGATGTATGTGTACTATAGGGTGAATATGGATAAAATGCGATGAATAAGTATGCACACTATAGAACACATATAGTATGGGATGTATGTGTACTATAGGGTGAATATGGATAAAATATGATGAATAAGTATGCACACTATAGAACACATATAGTATGGGATATATGTGTACTATAGGGTGAATATGGATAATATGTGTTGATTGATATATACATATCATGATGATGTTAGATGTGTGTGGTTTTAATACTTTAATGTCATTACTCCATGTAAATCCACACTACGGTCGCCGTAGTCGGTTCTTACTCCCTCTGTCTTTCCTTGTATGTGTTGTATATTTGGGTTCAGGTTGTGGAGGTAGTGCATTGGACGCTTGCGGAGAAGAGTACATGATAGAGTAGCGGAAAATATGTAATTGATATGTTATATGATAAATATTTGTAATATGAAGAACATGTTAAAGTGAATTCATGTATAAACAACTTTGTTGTAAGTGTATATTGAAGTGGATCTAATGTTTGTATTCAAGGTAATTTTGAGAAAGTGTAATTGTATAAAGGATGTATTTGAACGGAAGTGTAATGACATGCTTTTGAAATGAAGGGTGTTTGGAATATTTCCGCCTTGCAAATTTATAAATGTATTTTCTCAAGTTTCCAAACTGTTCGAGTAATGTCTTTCAAAAGTAATCACTTCACTTTCACGAATAAGGATTTTAAAAGAGAATTTTCGAGTTATGAAAATCGGGTCCTTACAAATAGCTCCTTATAGGATGGCACCGTTAGAATTGGCTGAGTTGAAAGAGCAGGTTGAGGACTTATTGGCAAAGAAGTTTATTCGTCCTAGTGTCTCGCCGTGGGGTGCGCCTGTTTTGTTGGTTAAGAAGAAAGATGGTAGTATGCGGTTGTGTACCGACTACCGACAGCTGAATAAAGTTACTATTAAGAACAAGTATTCGTTGCCTCGGATTGATGACTTGATGGATTAGTTGAGAGGAGCAGTAGTGTTTTCAAAGATTGATCTTCGGTCAGGATACCACCAACTTGTGTGAAGTCGGAAGACATTCCTAAAACTGCTTTTAGGACAAGGTATGGACATTTTGAATATTTGGTCATGCCTTTTGGTGTAACGAATGCCCCAACAATATTTACAGACTACATGAATCGGATTTTTCATCCGTATTTGGATTCATTCGTAGTGGTATATATTGATGACATTTTGGTTTACTCCAAAAGCTGAGAGGAACATGCTGAACACTTGAGGATTGTGCTAGAACTTCTTAGTAAGAATCGGTTGTATGCGAAGCTGTCAAAATGTGATTTTTGGTTGGAATCGGTAAAATTTCTTGGACATGTAATATCCAAGGAAGGAGTGGCAGTAGATCCTTCTAAGGTTGAAGCGATTATGGAATGGGCGGTGCCCAAGTCGGTTACTAAGATCAGAAGCTTTCTGGGTTTGGCTGGGTATTATCGGAAATTCATTGAGGGATTTTCGAAGTTGTCACTGCCATTGACAAAACTCACTAGGAAAGGGGAACCGTATGTGTGGACACTTCGTTGTGAAGAAAGTTTTCAAGAGTTGAAACGAAGGTTGACTACGACGCCAGTGTTGGTTCTTCCTTGTACTGATCGGGATTTCAGTGTGTATTTGATGCATCCAAGCAAGGTTTGAGTTGTGTGTTGATGCAAGAAGGGAAGGTTGTTGCCTATGTTTCTTGGCAGTTGAGGACGCATGAGCAAAAATATCCTACCCATGACTTGGAATTAGTTGTAGTGGTATGTGCCTTAAAATTCTGGAGACACCACCTTTATGGCGTGAGATTTGAGGTATACAGCGACCACAAAAGTTTGAAGTACCTGTTTGATCAAAAGCAATTGAATATGAGACAGCGAAGGTGGATGGAATTCCTTAAGGATTATGATTTTGGGTTGCAGTACCATCCGGGAAAGGCCAATGTGGTGGCCGATGCTCTAAGTCAGAAGTCTTTACATATGGCGGCTTTGATGGTTAGAGAAGGGAAACTGATTGAAGAGTTCAGGGATATGAACTTGGAAGTTCAGATAATGCCTCAAAGTATGATTTTAGGAATGCTTAAGGTCACAAATGAAATGTTCGATCAAATTCGGGTAATGCAAGTGGAGGATAGTGAGCTAATGGCTAAACGGGATTTAATGCTGAGTGGTAAGGAAACTGATTTCTCATCGGACCCTAGTGGACTGTTGTGTTACAAAGGGAGAGTGTGTGTGCCTCATAATGTGGAATTGCGAAAGAATATTTTAGAGGAGTCACACAAGAGTAAAATGAGTTTTCACCCGGGGACTACAAAGATGTACCAAGATTTGAAAAGGCTATTTTGGTGGTCTGGGCTGAAAAAGGATGTAGCTTTGTATGTCTCGAGTTGTCTTGTCTGTCAGAAAGCCAAGATTGAGCATCAGCGGCCAGCGGGAGAACTGCAATCCCTAGAAATTCCCGTTTGAAAATGGGATAGTATCTCCATGGATTTTGTATCGGGGTTTCCAAAGACTCAGAAAGGGTATGATTCGATATGGGTGATAGTGGATCGGTTAACTAAATCTGCACACTTTCTGCCTATGAACATGAGGTATTCTTTGAAGAGATTGGCGGAACTATACATCCTGGAAATAGTTCGTTTGCATGGGATACCATCGAGCATTATATCGGATAGGGATCCTCATTTTACTTCCAACTTTTGGACTAGTTTGCAGTCCGCATTGGGAACTAAGTTGAAGTTGAGTTCAGCTTATCATCCACAAACGGACGGTCAATCGGAAAGAACAATACAGTCATTGGAAGATCTTCTAAGGGCTTGTGTCTTGGAACGACCGGGGAGTTGGGAGGGCATGTTGCCTCTGATTGAATTTACCTACAACAATAGCTTCCATTCGAGTATTGGAATGGCACCTTATGAGGCATTGTATGGTAGGAAGTGCCGAACTCCAGTGAGTTGGTTTGAGACTGGGGAGAACTTGATATTGGGGCCCGAGTTGGTCCAAGAGACGACGGAAAAGATCAAAAAAATCCGGGAGAATATGAGGATCGCCCAAAGTCGGCAGAAAAGCTATTACGATAAGAGGTAGAAACCTCTTGAGTTTAATGAGGGAGATCATGTTTTCATGAGAGTAGTCCCGACTACCGGAATTGGTAGAGTGTTGAAGTCTCGCAAGCTGACTCCGAGATTTATTGGACCGTATCAAGTATTGGAAAGGATTGGGCCGGTAGCATATCGTATTGCTTTGCCTCCGTTGTTGTCAAACCTTCACAGTGTGTTTCATGTGTCTCAGTTAAGGAAGTATGTTGGAGACCCATCTCATGTGGATGAGTCTGATCAGATAGATTTGAAAGATAACTTGACTTTTTCGACGTTATCCGTGAGGATCATGGATACCAGTGTCAAGAGGCTAAGAGGCAAATAGATTCCATTGGTGAAAGTACTGTAACACCCCAAATTTATCCTCCTTGAAATTAAGTAACAGTCCTGAAGAAGGGGGCGTACTGCCAGATTCTCGCTTGAGCGAGATGGGTCTCGCCCAAGCGAGAGACCCAATGTTTTAGTTTTGGGAATTCTAGGAATCTCGCCCAAGCGAGAAAGTGGTCGCTTGAGTAAGAGAAGCCTGGGCAGGCTGTGAGATCCTCGCTTGAGCGAGAGAATCTCGCCCAGGCGAGAGGGTCCGTGTTTTGAAACTTAAAATATTGTGGGGTTCTCGCTCAAGCGAGATATTCTCGCCCGGGCGAGAGTTCCCAGCTATAAAAGAAAAGAAAGGGTTTCACAAACCCTAATCTTCATTTTCTTTTCTCCCCTTTCACTCCCAATGGCGGCTCCTCATGGATTTCGACTCTTTCCTCCCCTAAACCTCAAAAACACATCAAAACCTCTTCCTCTTGCTTCTTAATGGAACATTGGAGAGCTTTGGAGATGAAAAAACAACAATGGAGGTTGAAGGAGATGGAGTGAGATGGAGCTCTTTGCGGATCCATGGAGCTTAAGCAACCTAAGGTGAGGGAGAAGACCATTGTGGTCTTAGAGTATTTCATTAGAGTCATCATCTCCGATTTCCCTCAAGAATCGGAGCATATTAACGGATAGAAACTCTCTTGGGAGTTTGTGGTCCATGTGAGAATCTTTATTTTATATGAGGATGTATTAGCCATAAAAGTGGAGATATATGTGCGGGGAAAACCGTATTTAAGTAAAACGTTATATGCTCATTTATGGTAATACACCGTCATGAAAGATGGTTCTAACGTTAATGTGTTATATGATGAAGAATATGTTGTGTGTGGTTTGTTTATGATAATGGTGTATTATGGATGGTTGATTTATTACAAACATATATGAGTGTGTTTGTAATAAGGATTGTGAGATGTGTGTTTAATGACAAAAGTAGAAATGGTTATGTTGTGTGATAATGATTGTGTGTGAGTTATTTATGGTCATAAACATATATGAGTATGTTTATCAAAATGAATATGTTGTGAGTCGTTTTATTGTTATAAACATATATGGGTATGTTTGTGACAATGAAGGTGTTGTGTGTTATTTCATGGTGATGGAACAATGTGATGCCTTGTGTTTATTGTGTGTATGACATTGAGTTGATATTTTGTGCTATGACGAGCATGTGATGTGAGAATAATGGGAAATATAGACCTGCCCGATGTGGTATGGAGAAATAACTAGACATGCCCATGTGGTATGGAGAAATAACTAGACCTGCCCGATGTGGTATGGAGAAATAACTAGACCTGCCCGATGTGGTATGGAGAATTAACTAGACCTGCTCGATGTGGTATGGGGAATAACTAGACCTGCCCGAGGTGGTATGGAGAATTAACTAGACCTGCCCGATGTGGTATGGGGATTATTTGTACGATGTGGACTTGTTGAAAGAGATCAAGGGTAAATTACTATGGAATGTGAATGATGTGAAACGTGTATGCTGAAATGAAATAAATATGCATGTTATAGAATATATATTATGGGATATATATACTATATGGTGAATATAAATGATGAGAAATGAGTATGTTGAAATGAAATAAATATGTATGCTATAGAATATATATTATGGGATATATATATATACTATAGGATGAATATGAATGAGAAAAAATGAGTATGTTTGGATGTAATACATATGCACACTATAGAACATGCATATTATGGGATATATGTGTACTATAGGGTGAATATAGATAATATGTGATGAATAAATATGCACACTATAGAACATATATAGTATGGGATATATGTGTACTATAGGGTGAATATGGATAATATGTTTTGATTGGTATATGTTTATCATGATTGATGTTAGATGTGTGTGGTTTTAATACTTTAATGTTATTACTCCATGTAAATCCACGCTACGGTCGCCGTAGTTGGTTCTTACTCCCTCTGTCTTTCCTTGTATGTGTTGTATATTTGGGTTCAGGATGTGGAGGAGCGCATTGGACGCTTGCGGAGAAGAGTACATGATAGAGTAGTGTTTTATGTAATTGTCATGTTATATGAAAAACGTTTGTAATATGAGAACCTTGTTAGTTTAACTCTTTTGTAAAATGGAACTTCTCCTAAAGTGTATAATGAAGTTGATTTAATATTTGTAATTAAAAGTGTCCTTTGTAAAAGGGTAATTGTTTAGATTATGTATTTGAAAGGAAGTGTAATGACATGCTTTTGAAACGAAATGTATTTGGAATATTTCCGCCTTGAAATTTATAAATGTTTTCACTCAAGTTTCCAAACCGTTCAAGTAATGTTTTTCAAAAGTAATCACTTCACTTTCATGAATAAGGTTTTTTAAAAAGAAATTTTTGGATTACGAAAATCGGGTCCTTACAAGTATTGTGGAGCCAAGTAGACGAAGGGGATGCTACTTGGGAGGTGGAAAGTGATATGAGGGAGGATTACCCTCATTTGTTCGAATCAAGGTATGTTAATTTTTCGGGGACGAAAATTCTTATAAGAGGGGGAGGATTGTAACACCCTAAATTTAAGTCTTTAAAATTATAGTATCAGTCCTGGGATTCTCGCTTGAGCGAGGGATTCTCGCCTGGGCGAGAAAGGCTCACCTGGGAGGGTGAAATCCTGGGCTATAGTGAAGGATTCTCGCTTGAGCGAGGGTTGGCTCACTTGAGTGAGAGTGGTCTCGCCTGAGCGAGAGTTGGTTCGCCTGGGCGAGGAAGGCTCAACTGGGAGGGTGAAATCATGGGCTATATGGAAGGATTCTCGCCTGAGCGAGAGTTGGCTCGCTTGAGCGAGAGTGGTCTCGCCTGAGCGAGAGATTGGCTCGTCTGGGCGTGGAAATGTGATATTTTGGAGTTGTCGAGGCTGTAAGATCCTCGCTTGAGCGAGAGGATCCTCGCTTGAGCGAGAGATGTCTCGCCTGGGCGAAAGTTCCCTCGCCTGAGCGAGAGGGTCAGATCTGAGTTTTTAAAATGGGCGTGATTTTCTCGCTTGAGCGAAAATGAGCTCGCTTAAGCGAGGACCCGACGCTGTTGCATTAAATAGGGAACCCCAAACACTTTTATGAGGGTTAACCTAGAGAGAAGTGAGAGAAGAGAGCTTTTTCAAGAGCAAGAAGGCTTGTGAGTCATTTAGAAGCTTGAGAATAGGTAAAGCTCTTGATTCTAACTCTCTTCTTCCCTTTGAAACTTATTTTGGGTATGTTGGATCTCTTCTTAAAATGAGAGAAACCATGGAAACTCATCCTTTCGAGTTATGGTTCGTTTTATGTTATTTTTATCTTGTAAACTCTTGGTTTAGAGTTAGTATTTCAAGAATGGAAAGGGTTTGGGGGTTGATTCATAAAAACCCCAAAACCGTAAAGTGAAAATGTGGTTAAAAGGGAAAATGAGTAAAATGCTAGAAGTAGAAGATGAGTTTACTTTCTAATGTTGAAATATGAGATGAATATGCATGTTTTAGATGGTTGTATACTTATGATGAAAGTAGTTTAGAAACATTGAAAATGTGATGAATATCTTGTATGGTTAAATAATGCAATATAAGTTGTTTATGTGATATTGGAAACAAATGACTAACATTGTGTTATATGGTGGGAATGTGGAAAGATCCTAAAGTTGGCGGCGGTGTTGGTGGAACTTGCGAAGTTACCAGGAACCAAACCCAACACTCACCGAGGTAAGGATAAGTCTTTAACTTATGCATTGTGATGGAAAATGTGTGGATGTTTCTGATTATGGATAATGAAATGAATTGTAAATCACTTAATTGTTATAAGCATATATGGGTATATTTGTAATGATAATGGTGTGTATTTACTATTTATGTATTGGTGGAGTGCCAATGGAAATAAAACTCGGAATAGTGAAATGAACTGTAAATCACTTAATTGTTATAAGCATATATTGGTATGTTTGTAATGATGATGGTGTGGATTTACTGTTTATGTATTGGTGGAGTGCCAATGGAAATAAAACTCGTTTTTAGCCGACCATGATTGGTTAGCGACTTTGGCTCAAGTAATGTAGCAAGCTTTGGCTCAAGCAATGTAGCAAGCTTTGGCTCAAGCAATGTAGCAAGCATTGGCTCAAACAATGTAGCAAGTTTTGCCTCAAGCAATGTAGCAAACTTTAGCTCAAGTTATGGAGCATGTTTTCAAAAGTATAAACAAATGAAATGGTTTTAAGTATATTTAATTCTAAGTTTTTACTTAATTTTATTAAAATGTGGATTAACGTGTATTGATTAACGACTTACTCCTTTGTGTTTCTATATTTGGTCAATGTTAATCTCATTGCAGGTAGGTGGAAGATGTAAAGACGTTTTGATTAGGAGCATAGAGGCTTTTAATTCTTTTTTTGGAAGTCCTTATATTCATTCCTTTGTAATATGATTAACTGTATTTTGAACATGAATATTTGTAACTCTGGATATTCGTAGTTATGGGTATTTTGGAATCCCATAGCTAATTGTGTGCGGTAGTTACCTGGATATATGAATGAATTATTTCGGCTATGCGAACATGAGTGTTATTTTGAGGTTATGAAATTGACAAGAATAGGGAAATGAGACTAAGTTGAGTTGTCGGTATTTTTATTTAAAAGTCGTAGGAAAATGTATGAATGATGAATAAAATAAAGAAAAAATTTCAAGGGTAGAATTTGGGTCTTTACATATTTTCACACACATTTCAAGATAGAACTAATTGGGGTAAGTGTTTCACTCGAAATAAATTAGTTGGTTTGCAATAATTTTATTTTATTTTTCATCTCAACACTTACTTTTATTGCACAATTTCTTCAAGGATCAGTAAGGTTTTCCTTAGGTTGTAATGAGGTTTGGCTATCAAAGAGAAATGGTTTTTCAAGATAAAAGTTAAAAGATAGCAAAATATTTATCTTTTCCAGTACATGTCTCTTTTGAACTTTTGACCTTTTCTTCTTTTCCTTCCTTTCCTCATTCTTTTTCTTGACCATTTTTGTGTAACTCTTCTTGATTTTTCTCAAACTATTTTTACTCCTTTTTTTTTTGGAGTTTTTCTATACTTTTTTGAATTGTAAAGAGATTGAGATTTTTTCTTTACACTTTTTATAACACAGCCAACCACTCATTAACTTAATTTTTACAACAACCTCCTTTTTCAAAATGCTCTCTTTTTACTTATGCAAAGTATAGGATATTTCATTTTGTTTTTCCACATTAGGCTCAAGGTTGTGTATGAAAAATAAATATTTCTTCTTATTTTGCTCAAAGGGGTCAACAAAGGATGCTCATATTTTTGGTTGGTCATTTTTAGTCAAGTGGCTCATTGTATTTGAAAAAACTTGACTTGATCATTTCCTATCAAATTTTGTGCAATACATATAGTAAAGAAAGATTCAAACAAAATCAATTGTACAAAGCCAACAAGTTTCTCATACTAAGCTCACATAATTATGTGTTTGGCTTATACTACCTCACATGATTGGTTTTTTGTACAACTCTTTGATTTTCAAACATTTTCACAAGTTTATGATAAATGATTTTTGAAAAAGTATGTATTTTATCCAAGTTATGAAATTATGAATTTTTGGCAACAATTTTTAGATTTTCATCTCATGTTGCTCATAAAAAGCTTGTTAATTCACAAAGTTAGTGATCTTATTTCAAAAAAAATGTTTAAGTCAAGTTTGTGCTATTTGGTAAGTTTAGTTTCAAAAGTTTCACTTCTTAAATAACAAGAAGAAATTATAGTGAACAAATAACTAAACTAATAAGCAATTAAACACTCAACTAAAAATTTAAACACACACTAAAAATATTAAGCAAGTAAACACAGTAAAAAATTAAAAAGCACACCAAAATAAATTTCTTTCAAAATGTTATACACACTCCCCCAACTTAAGTGCTTGACTTGTCCTCAAGTCATTTTGAAAATATTTAAGGAAGTTTGTGTAACATTTTGAAAGAATAGAAATTAAAAATATAAAAAATTAACTAACCAAACACATTAAGAGAACTTTTAATTTTATTCTCCTTTAGCTGCACTATCCTCTCCAAGATATTGGTGCCTTTAGAGCCAATTCCACAAATTTTTGTTTGGTGATTTTGGACTTGTTTTCGTGTAAATCATTAGAACTTGCAATATCTATGTCCTTGAGATTAGTCTAGCAATTTACATGAATATATCATTGTCTAATATATTATGTTCATGAATAAAATTTTAATTGACAGAAATTTCAATCAAACAGTAGGTATTTTTCATGAAAATGACGTTTAGAAAAAATTTCAAGCATGTTTCAAATCCAAATGATAAATGGAAGTCCAAACAGAATTTTATGGATGTCCAAAATAAATATATGAAACCAAATATCAACATATGAATCCATTCAGAGTTTTATGAATTCATTTGGTTAAATAGTATATCAAACAACAACTCGGTAAACTAAATAATAACACTTTGTTAGGAGTTCTCAAGTGTGGAAAAAATTTAATTTTTAGGCTCAATTTCAACAAGCTTGCTCTTAGTTTAAAAAATTATTGCACTAATTAAAAATCATTAACTTATAAGGCATGTTTATGGAGATATTGGTTAAAGTATCACGAAGTAAAATATGTTAATTAAAATTGCATAGTAAATACTTAACCTTTAAGGATTAAAGTAGCTTCCCTTTTATGGAGTTGTGAATATTTAGCTTCTTCTTTCTCTTGAAAGTTCAACCCCTTATCCTTGTTCATTTCAATCCCTATTTATGTTGTTATTTTGAAAGAGTTGATGAGAGGTACCTCCACATCACCTAAAAAATTATAACAACAATATAGGTTTCTTAACTAATGGGTTTACTCCACTAGTTCTAACTTTGTCTTTCTTTTTGTATTTTTAATTTTTAGATGTATAAAACAGACAAATAAATTAAACGATGTACAAAACATAAAAATAAATTTATACAGAGTTGAAAGAAAATTGTATTTACAAATACTAGAGATTAAAGATGTAAGTATGAATTTCTATTAATTCGCAATTCCCCGACAATGGCGTCATTTTGTTGAAATGATTTAAGAGGTTTTTGTCTCAACAAAAAGTCTCATATTTAGGTGCCAATTTGTTGAAAGGTTTGATGTGATTATAAAAGTAGTTTAATTCATTTTAACTCCCTTTTCGGGTTGAGGTCAACCATACAATTTCTTGTGAAAGGTTGGTATTAAGAGTGGAGTTAAAGTGATAAATAAATAAATGAATGAATAAATAAATTGTTAGGAAGTTAGCCTATTAGTATGTTAGCATGTTAGATGTTAACAATATGTACATCATACTTTTAGCATAATAGCAATTTGTGAATTAGATTGTACTTATTATGAATTTGTGTGCATCACTCTTTGAATTAAACTACTCCTTGCATAGTTGCAATCCAAGAATAGGATTGTACTTATGCATTTGGATTTCTATTTCAACAAACAAAAGTTATAAAGTAACTCTTTACTATATTTACTCTAAAATATCTTTCAAGATTCAATTGTAGTATAGTATAGGGTTATGTCGATGCACAGAGAATTTCTTAATATAAATTTATTCATACTATGCATTTTTTATCAATATATATAAAAGATTAAGGATAGAAGTGCGTAACAAGACTTTTAAAAAATCTTATTCTTGAAGTTTGGTCTTCTATATCTTCAAGGTCTTCTTCCTTTTACTTCTTTTTAGTGATCTTGGTGTCTTAATCAAAATCGTGTCAAGGTCAGGCAAGATCTTCTTCATAAAAATAGTAAACAATGAAAATGGGCTTCTTGACAAAAACCTTTTAGGAAAGCGAAAAGTTTTGATCACTTGATTTTTCTCTTCAACTTTATAGTTCACTCCGCCTTCACCCGAGAGTATCCAAAAATCTCATTCCAACACCAAAATGCTCCAATTTGAGTAGAATGAGGAAATTGCAAGACTACAGTTTTGAGTACATAACATACTAGAACCTAGATAAGATAAAAGCACAGAGGAAAAATAAAATAATTAAAAATCACTCCAAAATTAATCAATTTGAATCACTAAAGTCTCGACAATGGCACCAATTTGACGAATGCAATGTCGTGATACATTATCAAAAGAATCTTGCAATTAAATGCAATACAAGGTGTGAAGACATTAGAATCGATCTCGAGGATCCAAATTACTAGTCAGATGAGAGAAGAGTATAACACAAGTAACAAAAGAAGTGGGTTTGGTTGATTTGTTTATTTGCAATTAAAGTAAGAAAGATAATGTAGGATTTGAAATCAATCGAAGAAAACTGTAATCCCCATGACATAACAATTCATAATTCACTAGATCATCCTTGCTCATAAAATGAATACCCTTGTTATGAAATTTGTGGGTTAAATCCCAATTCACGATCGTGGATAGGTGAATCGTAATTCTCTAATAGACAACCGCCTAGAATTTGATCTAATCAAGTTAAAAAGTGACAATTGTCCCTTCAAATTGACAAAAACAATCTTAAATCATAGAATCCCCACAGCTAACAACTAATTGGTGTGAGAAGTTTAAATTTCTAAAGAAGAGTGATTACCATCGTCTACTATTGGTTTCTATCTATTGAATAAACAATAAAAATTGTATATAAACGTATAAGAATTTAACCAATCGATAAAACTTATTAAAAAACATTTAATCGTTGAAAAATAGAAACGATAAACCAACTTCAAAGCAAAAAATAATATTCATTAAGTAAGGGATCTTATATCTAAAAGCCCTACAAAGATATGAAAAACAAGGGTTTAGAAGGGAGATGGATGCTCTCTTTAGTTATGAGTTTATTCTATGTATAATAATCATTAGCTTGTAGATAAGTCTTATATACCCTTCTTCTTGAATCTTGTGTGCCCGACCCAATAACCCGCAGGAGTAATACTCACTTTGACCTATAATAATGGCTGAATTTCGATAGCTTTTAAGTTATATAGCCCAAGATATGATCATTTATTCATTTTAATCTAGATTGTTCAGCTTCACAACTTTTACCATTGGCAAGATTGCACGATGTATTTGTATCAAGATAGAGGCTGATTTAGAACTTTTGTTCCATGTGAGAGATATATTGAATTCTTCTAGCTTCCCAATGAAATATTATTCACCTCATTTGGATTAGTATAACTTTAGGTTCAACCTGTTATAGTACAAAGGGTTAGGAAGCTAAAAAATAAAGAATTAAACACTTTTCCATTAAAATCTCAAATAAGGATAAGATGTGAGAAAAACTAAATTATATAAATAATGCATAAAATCAATCTAATAATTATATCACAATTATTGTGCATCAATTATGCATTGATCAATGTCCATCCTGAAATTAGTAGCTTTTTATTTCTAATAGTATATAGGCTGTTTGTACACTAGGATGTAATTTTTGCTGTATTTTTTTACTGTTTCCTATGCATAAAAATGATAGCATATTTTAACTTACCTAAGAGTGACTTTGCATGGATAATTAACGAACATACATTTATTATTTATGCACACATTTTATAAATACCTCAATTTTAAATATAAATTTATCTTTTTTTAATAAATTAATTATACATTTTTTTATATACAAGAGTTAATTCGAGTTTTAGTAAAATTACACAAATCACTCATCCCCATCTTGTCCTTCCACGAACCATCCATTTATCTTATACGAATCACCCCTAATTTTGTACATGCATTACATTGATTACCCCTATATATAAGTATAATCTTTTAAACAAAAAACGAGTGGTGCATGTAATTAAGTTAAACAAAATATTATATATTGTGTAGACAATTCCAAGTAGTACAAGACTGAATGTCTATTATTTTTGTTTCATTATGTAACACCCCAAATTTTAAGTCTTTAAAATTATAGTATCAGTCCTCGGATCCTTGCTTGAGCGAGAGATTCTCGCTTGGGCGAGAGAGGTTCACCTGGGAGGGTGAAATCCTGGGCTATACTGGAGGATTCTCGCCTGAGCGAGAGTTGTCTCGCCTGGGCGAGAAATGGCATTTTGGGCTGGTTAACACTGTGAGATTCTCGCTTGAGCTAGAATCCCTCGCTTGAGTGAGAGGGTCAGAGTTGAGTTTTTAAAATGGGCGGGATTTTCTCGCTTGAGCGAGAGAAAGCTCGCTTAAGCGAGAACCCGACGAGAACATTAAATGAGGAAACCCCAAACACATTTTTTAGGTTAAGAATTGAAGAGAGGTGGGAGAAGAGAGCATTCCCAAGGTCTAGGAGCATTGATTTTTGTCCAAGAGCTTGAGAAGAGGTAAAACTCTCTATCCCAACTCTCTTCTTCTCTTGAGAACCCATTTTTTGGTATTATGGATCTCTTCTCAAAGTGTGTAAAACCATGGAAACTCTCTCTTTCGAGTTATGGTTCATTTTATGTCGTTTGTACCTTGTAAACTCTTGGTTTTGAGTTAGTATTCCAAGAATGGAAAGGGGTTTGTGGGTTGACTCATAGAAACCCAAAACCCTAGAGAGAGAAAATGAGGTTAGAGAGGAAAGATTGGTAAAATGCTAGAGGTAGAAGATGAGTTGTTTTACAATGTTGAAATATGAGATGATATGTATGTTTTAGATGGTTGAAAACTCTTAAGGAAAGTAGTATGGAACCATTGAGAATATGATAAATGTCTTGTATGTTTAAATGATGCAATAAAAGTTATTTATTTGTTATTTGGAATGAATGACTAACATTGTGTTATGTGGTGGGAATGAGGAAAGATCCTAAGTTTGGAGGTGGTGCCGGTGGAACTTACGAAGTCACCAAAAACCAAACCCAACACTCACCGAGGTAAGGATAAGTCTTTAATTTATGCATTATGTTGGAAAATGCGTGGAGTTTCTGTTATGGATGATGGATAAGATGTGAATCACTTAATCATTATGAACATATATGGGTATGTTGATAAAGGTTAGAAGTGAATTTACGGTTTACTTATTGGGGGAGTACCAATGGAAATAAGACTCGAAAATGAAATCATGAAATGTAAATCACTTTGTAGTTATAAGCATACGTGGATATGTTTATAATGATGTCGGGTGTATTTATCATTTTTGTATTAGGGGAGTACCAATGGAAATAAGACTCGGAATAAAGCAATAATTGTAAGTCACTTTATAGTTACAAGCATATACGTTATGTTGTAATGATGTCGGGTGCATTATTTGACTAATTATTGGGGGAGTACCAATGGAAATAAGATTCGGAATAAAGCAATAATTGTAAGTCACTTTGTAGTTACAAGCATATACGTTATGTTGTAATGATGTCGGGTGCATTTATTGACTAATTATTGGGGGAGTACCAATGGAAATAAGACTCGGAATAAAGCAATAATTGTAAGTCACTTTGTAGTTATAAGCATATACGTTATGTTGTAATGATGTCGGGTGCATTTATTGACTATTTATTGGGGGAGTACCAATGGAAATAAGACTCGGATAATACAATAAACTTGAGTCACTTTGTAGTTACAGGCATATACGATATGCTGTAATGATGTCAGGTGCGTTTATTGTCTATTTATTGGGGGAGTACCAATAGAAATAAGACTCGAAATATAAAGTAATAAATGGTAAATCACTTAGTCACTACAAATGTATATGGGTATGTTTGTAGTGATGATGGGTGTATTTATGGTTTATGTATTGGTGGAGTGCCAATGAAAATAATACTCGTTTTAGCCGACCAGAATGGGTTAGCGACTCTAGCTCGAGTTATGTAGCATGGTTTTTCAAGAGTATAGATGACGAAAAAGGTTTTAAGAGTATTTAAGTTACATCACTGTCTAAACCTATTAAATGTGGATTAACTTACATTGAAGTTTTATTGAGTTAATGACTTATTCCTTTGTGTTGTTTGTGTATGGTAAATGTTAATCCCATTGCAGGTAGGTGGACGGAGAAGGATGATTTTGAGTAGGGGATTAGAGACATTTATCTTTGATGTCTCTTTACCCATTCTTTTGTAACTTTAACTGATTGTAATCGAAGTAACTAATTATACTATGAATATTATTTTGTATATGATATTGATCCTGGAGACTAGTAACTCGGGATATATGTAGTTATGGGTGTTTTGGAAACCCATAGCTAATTGTATGTGGTGGTTACTAGGTTATGTTAATGAATTATGTTTTTCTGCTATCGGATGTCGTATGCTACTTTTGGTTATGGATTGGGTGTGAGAAAGGAAGTGAGATCTTTTAACTAAGTTCATTTACTCGTAATTATAATTTATCGTTAAATGCATGAAATTGGATTAAATAAGGAAAAAAAATTCAAGGGTAGAATTTCGGGTTGTTACACATTACAAAATACATTAATAATTCTAATGAGATGCTATATAACTCTTATATTATTTTGTAATGAACCAAATAATGAATACGCATTGACTCTTATATTATTTGGATTTGTCTATACAATATATAATATTTTGTTTAACTTAATTGCACACGTTACACATTTTTTTGTTAACATATTACACTTATATCTCATGCAATGGTCAGTGTAATATATGTACAAAATTAGGGGTGATTCGTGTAAGGACAAAAAGTGAGAGATGATTTATATAATTTCACTAAAACTCAATGGATATTATATGATAGGTGAGACTTAAACATTCAACCTCATTATCAATTCACTCCTTAAACTTTTCATAGTAACTAACAAGTGACCCGTGCATTTGCACGGGGCGGTATTTTTTAGCCATATGATTCAGAATATACATTATATATGCATATATGGTTACAAACACACATTATTTGTGCATTTGCATGGTTAAAATACACATATTACGTGTGCATTAAGAAGACACATGTGACTACTGCATTCATATGGTTAAAAACACACATGTTATCCGTATATTCGCATTGCTACGAAAATACATGTTACCCATACACTTTTGTACTTTCTTGATTGATATTCATGCTCTATAGTCTATATATTTGGTTAACTAATAAATATAATAAAAACTTATATTATTCATTATTAATATGGACGTACATATGGAGAAATTGTTTAATTTTATGATTTGTTGTGATAATTTCTTAATATAATTTGTTTATAATTTATTTTACTTTTAAGATATTATTTCTTAGTAGTTGTTAGTATAATTGATTTATTATTTCATATTTTTTAATAAGTAATTTAATGATTAATACTTTACGGGTTTAATGATTTAATATGACAACTTCGAAAATAATATTTTAATAGATAGAAATGAAATTTAGTAATAAATGGTCATTGAAATATAGAAGTTGTAATTATATAGTTTGATTTTTTTTCAAAATAGTGGAGACCTAAATTATTTAGGATTAAAACTATTAAAATATTTCAAAGATGGGAAATGAGAACGTTATAATTAAATTTTTAGATTTTTTAAAAAAATAAAGTAGACATACTAATTTGCATATAGTGATTATTATACATTATTTTTCAGCTTGAATAACATCATCAATATCACCTATAAGCACCACATTAAATGATAATATGTGTTTCTATTCCCTAATGTTCACGAGTTTTATTTCTTTCCTAATAGTCGACGATATTTATTCAAAGTAATTATTAATTGTTAATTATTAGTTTGCAAATAATCGGCGATATTTATTCAACGTTGTCGATATTTATTCACTTATTCGATTACAAATTACAATAGTATAAAAAATTTATTGTCATTATTCACATAAGGATGACAATGGGTACCCAGATCTGCGGGTACCCGCAAAAAATACCCGCAACAGGTCGGGTCTGGGTCCATGTTTTGGACCCGTAAGTAATTGAGACCCGCGATTTTAAGACCCGCTGTTAGATGGGTCTGGATCCAGGTAATGAGCTATCCAGACCCGTGACTACCCGGACCAGCTATTTTATATATATATAGCAACATAATTATAATATAATGTTAATCTATATTGTAATATCATATTAAACCATAATTATAAATTCATATTACTTTATAAGTGTGATTGTTATGTTGTTAAACTGTGATGTTATGTTGTTAAACAATATTATTATATTGTTAATTCATATGTATCATATAATATTATGTTATTTGAAGAGTTTTTACTAAATGAATTTTTCATCATAATTTCGAATTTGTTTTTAATGTTTGTTTGAGTAAAATGAGTTGTGTTTAATATTTTAAGTTGTGTTTAAATAATATATAAGATCGTAAGAAATAAATACACAAATGTATAAATTACTTGCAATTATTTTAATATTTTTGAATTTATGGGTACCCATGGATCCGCTGGGTACCCAGAGACCCGTGGATAGTATACCCGTTGGGTATTAGTGTAAGAACCCAAAATTCTACCCTTGAAATTTTTTTTCTCTTCTCTTTTTTTTTTATCCTTTCATGTATATAGTCAGCATACTACTTTGATTTCGCAATTATCATTCCTTAAAACACTTTTTAACAAAAGATATTACCATTCAATTTATGTTGCGGAAAAACATAATTCATTTCATTAAACCCTAGCGTCTACCGTATACAACTAGCTATGGGTTTCCAAAATACTCATGGCTACATATATGCGGAATTGCAATCAATCGTATAAGTCATATATCCATAGATACAAAATATTCCCAAAATAATTCAATAAGCACTCATATACAAAATAGTGCAAATAAAGAAATTCCAAAATATAAGCTCCCTAAGCTCCCCCAAAAATGAGTCCCCCTCATGTCACCTGTTTATCTGCAATGGGATTATCAATGACAAGAACACAAACACACAAAGGAGTAAGTTGTTAATTCAATAAACGTCATTATAAGATAATCCACATTAGAAAAAGGGGTTAGTAAACCATTTTCGAAATTCATTTTATCTTGCTGCATAACTTGAGCCAAAGTCGCTACACCCTTAGGATTAGCTAAAAGCAGAATCTCATTTTTCTTAAAACAAATCGCGCTTATATACTCAAGCCATAGTTTACGCTTCTATACTCAAGCCAGAGTCGCTAACCATTCATGGTCGGCTAAAACATATTTTCCTTTCATCGATCTCCTCATAAATCATTTTCATGCTTCTATACTCAAGCCAAAGTGTATGCTTCTATACTCAAGCCAGAGTGTATGCTTCTATACTCAAGCCAGAGTGTATACTTCTATACTCAAGTCAGAGTGTATGCTTCTATACTCAAGCCAGAGTGTATGCTTCTATACTCAAGCCAGAGTCGCTAACCATTCATGGTCGGCTAAAAGATTTTTCCTTTCATCGATCTCCATATAAATCATTTTCATGCTTCTATACTCAAGCCAGAGTGTATGCTTCTATACTCAAGCCAGAGTGTATGCTTCTATACTCAAGCCAGAATCGCTTACCATTCATGGTCGGCTAAAAATATATTTTTCCTTTCCTCGATTTGCCATCAATCATTTCTCGTAAATCCACGCAATCTTTAGTATAAACACTCCATATATGTTTATTCTAAATACGCAATTCACCATATGATTATAGCACGATCAGAAAATACACACATTTTTCGTTCCCGTAAACCTACGCCTACTTTAATATAAACACACCCATATATGTTTATACTAAATGCGTACGTTACGACTTGATCATTACACAACCAGAAAATACTCACATTTTCCTTTTTCCGTAAATCTACGCCTTCTTTAATATAAACACACTCATATATGTTTATACTAAATACGTAATTTACAACTCAGTCATTGCATAACCAGAAAATACACATTTTCTATTCCAAATGCAAGATTAAAGACTTATCCTTACCTCGGTGAGTGTTGGGTTTGGTTCTTGGCAACTTCTCGAGTTCCACCGACACCGCCTCCAACATTAGGATCTATTTTCATCCCACCACATAACACAATGTTAGTCATTTATTCCAAATATCACATAAACAACTTATTTTGCATCATTTAATCATACAAAATATTCATCATCAATATTCAACCATCTAAAACATGCATAACATCTCATATTTCAATATTTGGGGGTAAACTCATCTTCTACCTCTAACATTTTACTCATTCTCTCCTTTTACCACATCTTCACTTTTAGGGTTTTTGGGGTTTTCATGAATCAACCCACAACCCTTTCCATTCTTGAGATACTATCTCTAAACCAAGAGTTTACCAGATAAAAACAACATAAAACGAACCATAACTCTAAAGGATGAGTTTCCATGGTTTCTCATGTTTTGAAAATAAATCCAACATACCCAAAACAAGTTAGAGATGAAGAAGAAGAGTTAGTAACAAGAGGTTTACCTCTTCTCAAGCTCAGATGAGTCCTAAGGCTCCTTGCTCTTGAAAAGCTATCCTCTCTCTCTTATCTTCGAAGTTCTAACCCTAAAATGTGTTTGGGTTTCTATTTTATAGACACAGCGATAAGTGTAATCGATTACCATATGGTGTAATCGATTACATCAGTTAAAAATTTAAAATACAAACTCAACGACTTGATGTAATCGATTACCAACATGTTGTAATCGATTACAATGTGAAAAATGCACATATCTGATGCTTTTAATATGTTGTAATCGATTACGAGTATAGTATAATCGATTACATCATGAAAAATTACACATGTCTGATCAGATATCAGCATGTAATCGATTACCATGACCATGTAATCGATTACATCATGAAAAATTACACATGTCTGATCAGATATCAGCCTGTAATCGATTACCAGGACCATGTAATCGATTACACTGTGTCAACATCCCAAAATTTTCATTTCTTGCCCAGGCGAGACAACTCTCGCTCGGGCGAGAATCCTCCAGTATAGCCCAGGATTTCACCCTCCCAGGTGATCCTTTCTCGCTCAGGCGAGAATCTCTCGATCAAGCGAGGCTTCCAGGACTGATACTCTAATTTTAAAGATTAAAATTTGGGGTGTTACAATTAGCACGGGTATGGGGTGGGTTTGGGTCCAAAAATGAAGCAACGGGGAGGGTCTGGGTGATGCACTACCCGGACCCATCCAGACCCATTGTCATCCCTATATTCACATATGCAGTTTCTATTCCCTTATGAATTTTCCTTTATTGTTAGTTTTCTACTATGTATTTTTATATGAATTTTTATCTTTCATTGTTCACATTAATTACTCTTAAATATCGGAAGTAATTATCTCCAAAACCGTTATTATTCCATAATTGTCCACAATTCATATAAATGATTATTTTAATACTTGAAAAGTTTGTCTATATGTAAAAAGAAAAGAAAACAAAAAGATAGAATTTATGACATTTTATTATCTTTAATTAACTTATACGATACATTTGAGAGATAATTAAAAAATTATGGTGTCATTTTTTAATAAATATATAACATATATAATGGTTAATAAATTCAATAAAAGTATAAGATAAAAAAATTTGTATTCACAATATATTTTAATTTGATAAAAAAAAAGTTTTGTTTTTACCATAACATTGACTCAAAGATAAAAGAATATATTAGGTTAACTTTCATGAAAAGTTGCACATCTCTTTTTAGAACAATGAAGAATCATTATATTATTCACATTTGAATTATTTAAAGACACATAATCAAATATCAAATATAAAGATGAAACTTAAATGAAATGAACATGTATAGATTGAAAATGTTGGAGGAGAAATGGAGAAATTTTTTTGGAGGGAAAATAGTGATTGTAGTGATGAGACATGTTATAGCTAATGTGGCAAAGACTTAATTTTCTTATATAGTATATAGATTACGTAATCACCTTATATCTACGAAAGTTAATTATAAATTTCTTGGAAAACCATCTAATAATTTTGGATTCCAGTAACAATAACTATCAAGTTGGAGAGTGAATACAAATAATCTAACCAAACTGCTTTAATTTTGGATTCCATTAACCGGATCTAAGTTGGAGAGTAATTACAAATAATCGAATCAAACATACCATCAGTAGTTAGTAATATCCTTTAGTAAGAAACTTGTGAGATCTAATATAAGAATCAATTTCAAAATTGAAGGGGGACAAGTAAAATTGGGCAGAGTGAAAAAGATAAGAAAAAACCCATAGGGTTGTTGAAGTGTCAATCTCAATTTCAATCGGTTAATAACTCGATCATACATAAAATTGAAGAAGTTGCTTTCAATGTTACCTTCCTTCATAATCACTCATCAGATCCATCTCTTTTAACGCATTTCAATTCCAATTTTCACCAAATTCATCATTTCTCTTTTCATTTGACCCAACAACAACAATGTCAGATCCGAATCCTAGGTCCGAGATTACATTCGCCCAAGCTTTCTTGTGCAGCGCTTTCGCTGCTTGTGTCGCCGAGGTAAGTTACCTTGACTCTTTTCCAAGTTGTTCAGTAATGTAACTTGATTGCAACTTTAGAAATTGAATCTTACACTGATGAATGTGTAGATCGAGTTATTTGTGTTGTGTGTATATATGTTTAGAATTTGTCAAAAGTGAATTTGTGCCATTCAATAAGATAACTTGGCAATGTGCATTATGAGATATGTTTTGTTTGTTTTCGGCTTCGAATTTCGGTGTTTAAGTGATTTGCTCTCAATTGTTTTCTTCTTTGCTCCCCTTGTTGTACTTTCCTGATTTCTCTAACTTTATATGCTCTCTCAACTAAAATTTGAAATTATAAGCTAACAAGAGGAAGAGGGAATCGTACTAATTCCCTCATTTCTCTATAACTGATTCTAGTTTCGAGTTAGTGAAGTTGCATATCAATGAAATCATACTAATTTCTGTTCATGTACACCTAGCATTATTCGTGCTGGATTCTCGGATCGTTGTCATGATTCATGCTCCTTATAGCTTCTATTTCTGCTTCTCTGGAAGTACAATATTAATAAATAGAGTAAATACATATTTCAGTCCCTTGTGTTTTTCGACCTTACTAGTTTGGTCTGTTAAAAATTGAAAACCCCAAAATGGTTCCCAAAAATTTCAAATGCAGGTCAAATTAGTCCTTTTTAGGGTCAAATTAATACCTATCAGATGTTGTAAAACATGCTAAAATGGACTAATTTGACCCACATTTGAAATTTTTGATGTACCAACTTGGTGAGTTCGGAAAACACGAGGGACTGAAATGCGTATTTACTCTAATAAATATCTCTGTGTCTATAAGGCTAACTGTACTTTTGAAATTGCAGCTAGATACATTCCCTATTGGAAGTAATTCTAATTATTCTTTTGTGCTTGATTTTCATGCAGTTTTGTACTATTCCTCTGGACACAGCTAAGGTCAGGCTTCAGCTCCAGAAGAAGGTTGCAGCAGAAGATGGAGCGGCTTCACCTAAATACAAGGGCTTGCTGGGAACGATTAAGACCATCGCTAGAGAAGAGGGTATATCAGCTCTGTGGACTGGCATTGTTCCTGGTTTGCATCGCCAATGCGTATATGGGGGCTTAAGAATTGGGTTATATGATCCTGTGAGTATAAATATCTTCTTTTTGTTGAATAAGACTATGTCGTTGGAGGAACATGGGTTGTACATATGAACTGCACAATGGACAGGTCAAAACGTTTCTCGTTGGTAGTGCATTCGTTGGAGAGGTTCCTATATACCATATGATACTTGCTGCTCTGTTGACTGGTGAGTAATTCTGAACAGTTATATTTTAGATTGCGTAGCATTTATTCACCTTCTCACCTTTGTTTCAAGGTTATCATCCTCCATGCTTTCAATGGGAAAAAACATTCAATTTTTTGAAAGGCAAAAAAGCTTGTATTACTTTCATTGTTTTATTTTCCTTTTTCATTTTCTAGAATACTACATGAAAATAAGAATTTAAGCTATGTTTTTCTCTTTATCAAGGAACTGCTTAGTTTTTCTGACATTGCACAAGAATTTATCATAAATGTGAAATGTTTGTCACATAATGTATATTAGAGTTAAAAGTGTTGAATTATTGAGTTTAAATCCAGATACTAGAGTTGATGAAAATAAGTTTTTAAATTGGAGAAGGTGCAAATGGGAGTGACAAGGAAATTTAGAAAAGATTAATTAGAATTGTTTTTTTAACAATTAGACTCAAATACCTAGAAGCTGTATTTTTTCCTTTTAAATAGAGTGATTCCTTGTCCAGTTGAATGTGAGTGTTGTATTTCGTTTTATGGTTTAATTGTTTTTTGAACTTGTTATAGGTGCTTTGGCAATCACAATTGCTAACCCAACTGACTTAGTCAAAGTTAGGCTTCAAGCTGAAGGCCATTTGCCATCTGGGGTACCTAAGCGTTACTCTGGTGCAATGGATGCTTATTCCACTATAGCGAGACAAGTTGGACTTCCTTCTGATGGGTTTTTTGTTTGGTTCCTTTCTATATGACTCTACATGTTGAAAATATGCTAATTGAGTCTAATTATATATATTTGGTTATGCTAGGAAGGATTAGGAGCCTTGTGGACTGGACTTGGGCCCAATGTAGCACGGAATGCAATTATAAATGCTGCTGAACTAGCTAGTTATGATCAAGTGAAACAGGTAATCACAATATACGGTATTCTAAAATGGACTTCTATTATAAATAAAAGCTGTTGCTTCATATAATGTAATTGCAATGCTGCTCTGATTCTTCATACTTATGCAGATGATTTTGAAAATTCCAGGGTTCATGGACAATGGTTTTACTCACCTTCTAGCTGGCTTAGGTGCAGGTCTTTTTGCTGTCTTTATTGGTTCTCCGGTTGATGTGGTAGGTGCTAGTACCCCATCTCCTCTCCCCTCTACCATTTTTGCCACTCTTGCTTTTAGAAGAACAGCCCATTATAACAAAAAGAAACAGAAGAAAGATGGCAATTTAAAATGATACATTTTTTACCTTTTGGTTTAACATGTTTGTGCTGGATCTTGCAAAGTTACAGGCCTAAAGCTAACAATGTTGGTGCTGGATCTTTGCCAAAATAAAAAACACATTTACTATTTATTAGAAAGTTTACTTTTGAGTAATTCTGACTGTGTTCTCCCACAAACATCCTTGTGAAGTTCTGAGGATCTTGGCATTTGAAATTTTAGATCTTTTGCAAGATTCTTTACAGGGTGCATATGTGGAAATGTTACTGAACAATTTTGGTGAAACTCTTTTATGAAGCAACACAGTCTAGTTTTTCAGAGTTGGTGATGATTTATCTGTGGTGAAACTTTTCCAGGTAAAATCTAGGATGATGGGGGATTCATCCTACAAAAGCACGCTTGACTGCTTTTTCAAAACTTTGTTTAATGAGGTTTGTGAAATTCTTCCTTATTTGATTTTTTTATTGTAATGGCACTTCAAAATCTCGAATCTTATAGAAATTGAAAATTTTATCATCATAATTAGCACTGTTTTGTTGTTATTGTAGTTTTGAAATTTTAGTTTGGTTGTTCTATGAATCTTTTTGGTAAAGACACTTATATAAGGGGCATGAGAAACAGGACACAGTTTCTAATGCTTAATTAAAGAGGCTATTGGGAAGTACTGAATTCTCAAACAATGAATATAATTTTCCATACTTTCCTACAACTTTTGTTGCTCTGATCTCGACCAACCTGAAATTATTTTTCAAGTTGCTGCTGGCTTGGTTCTTTGATAACAAAATTGGAATGGGATTTTTTGGTTTCTCTGGCCAGTTTGGCTCACGTCACAAATGTATTGCAGGGATTTTTGGCCTTCTATAAAGGTTTCCTTCCTAACTTTGGACGAGTAGGAGCCTGGAATGTGATTATGTTTCTTACCTTTGAACAAGTAAGATATTCACATTTATTTCGAAGTGCCAAAAGATTTACCTTATGTAATTTATACTACATCTTATTCTACCTTGTCATCCATTTAGAAATTATGAATGCCTTGCTTAAGAGTTTGAGCCACTTGTATAGGCTCAGTATATAGCTTGTCTTGATCTAATCAAGATTTTTAATTGAAGTTTACATTCCAATAGTTGCAGGAATACAATAGTTTATTGACATTTGTTTTTCTGCTTCAGCTTCTAACGCCCCATGTACTCAATAGAAGAAAATATGTTTTAGTGACTTTTCTTTTTCACCTTTATTACAACCACATAAATAGATCTTCTGTCTAAAAATTATCTTGGCAGAGCAAAATGGTCCCATCTCTACATTGGTATTCGGTAAAAATGAGTGTGCATTTGCCCGTAAAATTGTCTCTTTTATTACTGTTGTGTGAAATAAAACCAATTTGTTTTACCAACAAGACGTTGGTCTAGTGGTGTAAGGCTCCACTAGATCCCCAGGATGACCAAAATGTCAAGGGTTCGATTCTCGGGAATGACACTTGTTGGGATTGACAGCCACACATCCCAAAGGGATTAGTACAAAACAAAACTAATTTGTTTAGTCTGGTAGCTTACAAAAGACTGCTTTTATATCCTTAAGCTATTTTGTTGGTCTGCTTCAGTTAATATGAAGTTGTATTTTCCCTTCTCTAAAAATTAAAATGCATTTAGACTTTATGATTTTGCTTGTTAAAGTGCTCATTATTTGATACATGTGACAGGCCAAGAGTGTTCTTAGAGGATAATTGTTACTCTTCATGATTATGAGATTCACCATGCAGAAAAGCTCTCTCTTGCTTCTTGGATGAGTGCTTCAAATATTCATCAAATTTATTTATTTCAAACTAAAAGTGGCTCTTCACATTTGTTTCCCATTTCTGCCATGTGGATGGATGTCATGCTTCACATATTATTAATCATTGAATAAACTCTCAAATTTCATTTTTTTTGTTTCCTACTTTTACCATGAGGATATCTCTCTTATATTCTTGGACAATGAATAGACCATCAAATTAGTAAATTACATTGCTTGAATGCCCACACAGTACTGTATTTATATATGATTGTATGGGAAAGAAGTTTATGATTTCTTGACTCATTGAATAGACAAATGTTCTGAAGAAGCTTTTGAGTAGACCGATCTATTCAAATGTTTTGTATACCCAAACATCAAAAGATTAAAGTTTTGGAACAAAAACCTATTCTTAACTTTCAACTTCATTAAAAGATTAAAGTTAAGATTTTCTAGAAAGCGGCCTCAGTTTGCATAATTAATGATGAACAATATTAAGTTTTCGCTTTAAGAGTACTCATTCAATTTTCCGTAATTTTTGTCCATAAGGTACTCATTTAAGTCTTCGGCAAGAATTCTAATTTTGCACCATAAGGCATAGTTTGGTCGATTCTTCATCTCCGAGGTGTTTGATGTGTTGTGTCCTCCTCGGGTAAATAACGATGTATGTCCTCTTGGTCTTGACATAAGTAGCACATGAGTACCTTATGTGCTCTACTTTCCTATACTCATGGCAAGTTACTTTGTCTTTGGGATATTTGCCCTTCTTGATTAAGAGTTTTGCATATTCTTTTTGAAACTTTATGAATCCTCCCTACTTTCTTAAGAACTTTCTGAATTTGTTGACAAAGAGGGACATAGGTTCATCATCGATGTCATAATTGGACTCATCAGCATCAATCTCTCTTCTTGAATGTGAAGATGTGGCTTTGAACGAGATTTCTTTGTTGTTCTTGTCCGTTTGTTCATGGAGTGTCAAGTATGCTAGTTCTATCTCGTATTCTTGAAACTTTCCGAAAAGTGTTGTGACTGAAATAAAATCGAAGTCTTTTGATTCCACCATAGTTGTCACCTTTGGTTGTCATGTGCTATCAAGACATTTTAAAACTTTGTTAGTCAATTAATCATTAGCAAACATTTTATCTAATGCAACAAGATAGTTAACAATGTGAGTAAATCACTTTTGCATATCACTAATAGAGTCATGTGGAAACATGCGAAATAACTCATATTCATGTGTCAAAGCATTTAATCTTAGCTTGTATGACCTCACTAGTGCCTTCATGGGTTACTTATAAAGTATCCCATATTTCATTGGCACTCATCATATGAAAGTGCAGAAGTAATAATGTTTTTAGCTTTTAAATCATATTGCACTTTTCTCTTTTCCTCATTGGTCAAGAGACTTTTTTGTTTTTCTTTTGTTTCACCTTCCACCATGTGTAGTGGAATAAAAGGACCATTTTGTACGGCATCCCAAATATTTGTATCTATGGCCTCAATAAAGACCCTCATTCTGAATTTCTAGTCGGCATAGCCCTAACCATTAAAGACGGGAGGACAATTGATAGAGGATCCTTCACTACTGAAAGGATTTGTAGAGCCCATAGTGTATATCCCTAAGATCACACGAATTAGCTATTAAGCTAGTATGTTCTAACTAGCTCTGATGTCACTTGTTGGTACACAAAGGCTCTAAACTTCACCTAAAGGAGGGTGAATAGGTGATTCGATACTTGATTACCGTTTCTTGATTAAAAAGATATTATATGATTTACTCATTGTTTAATCTATTAATAAATGCTTTAACCGAATAACTACTGCATATAATCGATTAACCCAAGAACTTAATCGATTAATCAGTTCTTGTTTCAATAAAACTTGTTTTCTTTAAACACCTAGATGCAAAGATTTGACTAAACTTGTATGCAATCTACCAAATGATATTATGCAGTTAATGGCATAGAACAGAATATGCAATTAACACGAAAAGATTAGAATATCAAGTAAAGTAAATCAAACAATACGGAAATGTAAAGAGTTAAGGGATAAGAAGAATAAGACGATGGCTTTTATCCTGGTTCGTTTGATTGTCCACGTGCAAACTACATCCAAGGCTCCCCTTCTAATCTTAGGATATTTTCTTCACTATGGAATAAATATTTTACAAGCACCTTCTACCAAGACAATCTTGGACTTAAGCTTCTAATGGCTTGACTTCACCCACTTCTAATGGATCCCTCAACACTTCTAATGGACGGCCCAACCACTTCTAACTTCTCTACCAAGATTCTTGTACAGTGAACTTAGCTTCTAATGATTCATTGCCAATTCTAACCAGGGTTTTCCCAAACCTTTCATCTTCTTCTTGGTGATACCACACACTAAAGAGAAATGTTAATACCGAATTCTACAATGTGTGCAAAATAAGTAATGCGCCTTAATTGTACTCAATACAAACACACTTCCAGAATCTAAAACCTCTCTAAAAGAACCCAAAATTAAGATGTGAGATGCAAAGTTTTGTAAACTTGATTTGACGATGAAAATATTGAAATTCTTCTCTAAAGATTCATGAAGTATTCTTTTATCTCTCTTTTTGTATCAAAACAATTTTCTCTCTTTTTCAGAAACACTTTGGAAAATATACCTTTTTATATTAAAGTGAAAATTAACATGAATTTCGTGTTATGAATAAATTAGATGCGAATGAGAAAAGTTAGTTTAAAATACAGTTATTTTTTATGGTAGTTAATCGATTATTAGTCTACTTAATCGATTAACAATTCTTTAAAAAATCATGATTTTAGAAACTATAACTACCATTAATTGATTAACCCTTAACTTAATCGATTAACAGGTTTCCATTTTGCACAACTTAATCGATTAACTAAACCTTAATTGATTAAGAGTTTTCTAAAAAAGCTAATTTGATGTAATATGAATCTCCTACATGATTTGTAAAAATATGATGCATGACTTTTAATAATGTATGATTTAAACTTTGTTTGACGCACCAAAATCTTGTGATCATGTATTTATGCATGATCATGTATTTATTAATGTGCATGTAAATCATGTATGTATGCATGTAAGTCTTGTTTTAGTTATGATCATATTTTAGGTTGTGAGACTTCCATTAAGGTTCATCTAACCTAGACTCTACCCAATTAAACATCTTAAGACCTAAGATAATATAAACATACTTAGCCTTCTAGATCTTCTTGAATGCTTGAATTTTGAGCGAACTTGAGCATTGGCTTTGTTGTTTGTTGAATTGTCCATGTCTTCAAGCTTGTATTTAAACTTTATCTTGATTAAAACCCATGTGATGCATGCTTGCATTTACAATCTCCTCATGTGATGCATGCTTGCATTTACAAATCAGAATTTATGCAAAAACAATGAGCAAGGTGACTCAAGTGAGGTAAGCAATTCTGATTCCGATAGTTCTCCCACATATGATATACTATATAGTGCTTATGTTGAATTACATGAAGAACTCAAGAAATTAGCTATAATAAATATTGATAGAAAAATATTGATTTTGGTGCATGAGAAGAAGATTATTGAAATGCAAAAATTGATTGATGAGCTCAAACTCCAAAATGAAACCTTATATCTAATATGTGCTAATTCTACTTGTGATTGCTCTTCAGAACTGAATGTGATACCCGATTGTGAAAAATGTCCATCTTTAGAAGAAGAAAATTACAAGCTTAAGGAAACAATTGCTAGTTTCACTAAGGGTACTCACAAACTAAAAAACTTGATTGTTTCACAAAGAAATAGTGGAAATTGATCTAGTTTGGGCTTCATGCATGCTAAAAAAGAAGTTATACAAGAAATATGTGAGTTTTTTCTAAAATTTCATATAAAAAATATCCTACTTGTTTCTATTGTGGTTTGTATGGTCATCTTCGAATACACGTGATATTAAATTGCTTGGTGTGCCCAATGAACATTATATTTGGATTGTAAAGGGACAAGATCCCAATAATACTAACCCTAAGGGAACTAAAACCATTTGGGTACCTAAAACAAACAAGTAAATTTTGTTTTGTAGGTGTGCCTAAGGACATATGGGCATCAATGGTACTTGGACAACGGGTGTTCTAGGTACATTACGGATAATAAGATCAAGTTTAGTGAGCTATCACCTAAAGAAAAGATTGGAAATGTTTCTCAAACCATCATTGATAATATTCTCTATGTTGAAGGTTTGGAGCATAACCTCTTGAGCATTAGCCAATTTGGCGATAAATGCAATAAGGTAATTTTCAACTCTAAGTGTTGCATCATTAAAAATGACAGATGATAGTATGAAATTCATTGGTCATAGAACAAATAATATCAATATACTGATTTGGATGATATCGTCTCTTTTCTTTCAAAATGTTTAATTTCAGAAGAGCGTGATATTTGGATTTGGCATAGACATCCTGCACATACCCACTTGAATCAATTAAACTAGTTAGCTACAAAGGACCTAGTAATTGGCTTACCTAAACTAAAATTTAAAACAGAAGAAATTTGTGATTATTGCCGAAAGTGCAAACAAATCAAAATTCATTCTCTTCTAAAAATATGGTTTCCACAATAGGCCATTAGAATTACTTCATATGAACTTGTTTGGATCATCTAAATAATGAGTTTTGGTGGAAGTTACTATGCATTTGTAATTGTAGATGAGTACTCAAGATTCACAAGGACATTGTTTCTTGCACTCAAAAGTGACACTTTTAAATCTTTCAAGATACTTGCCAAATTACCAAAAGCAAATGAACCGTAAGATCGTAAAAATTCTTAAGAAAACCTCTATGAACTTTATAAGGGCCGAAAACCAACTATTTCTCATTTTCATGCTTTTGGATGCAAATGCTTTATTTTCAATAATGGAAAAGATCTGTGAAGTCAATTTGGTTCAAAAGCAGACGTAGAAATATTTTTAGGCTATTCTAATTATAGCAAAGCATATCGAGTTTATAATAAAATAATAATGAATGTGGAACAATCAATACATGTTATATTTGATGAATCTTCTCCAAAGAGGAGAGGAAATGTATATGTGATGATCTTGTATGTGCACTTGAGGATGCATACACAATGGATCAAGAATCTGAATAAGTTACGCAAGAGGAGACGAACACAAATCAAGAGCTTGAAGGATACCACAAGCATGGAAAACAAAAAAGGACGACCCAATTGGCAATGTAATAGGATATATTTCTAAGGAGTGGTAACCCGGAATTCTTTAAGCAATTTTTGTAATTTCTTTGCATTGATAAAAAATGGTCTTTATCTAACCAAGAAAAACTAAACCAATTTAAAAGAAATAAAGGTTGAGATTTAGTCCCTATACCCAATGATCATCTTATAATAGGCACAAAATTCTCACCAAACTCTTGTTCTTGTTGTTACCAATGAGACCATTCTTGGACTTATCAAGTTGTTTGTACCGAGAAAGGAAAAGGGAAGGTAAATATAAACTCCATATCCTTGAATAATTGGAGTACATTGATCAAATGGTCAAGACTCGATTCATTCATATGCTTGCTATGTCTCAAACCCTGTAACCCCAAAATCCAAATCTTCAACATTCAAATCCAAATCCCTACAACCCTAATTTTTTTTTGTTAATTTGTTTCAATTTTTTTTTGTACATTTAATTAGATCAATGTGTATTTTCTCCTTTTTAGTTGACAATGATGTTTAAATCATTTTTATCTTTTAGTCTGAAGATAAAAATGGAAAGAACATTAGCGAAATTAAATGAAATATAACTTGTCTATACATGTTTGTTTTATATCTTCAATTTACTGAATAATACATGTATATCTTATAAGTTCAATTTTTGTCATGTATGAAGTGATACTACCTGATAAGCTTAATTGTCTTATATAATTCTAATCCGATGGTTTGTGCTGATTTTATTCTAATTGAAAATTTCCCAAAACCTAATTACAACTATAGTGGTTTTATGTTTTCAATAAATAAAAAAATATCTTAGTGGAACCAACATGTTATTCTCATGCTTTTCATAATGTTTTAATGAATAATTAGAAATTTAATCCTAGAGCAAATAAATAATCGTTGGGAAACATAATATGTTGTTATAACTCATGCTTAATTAATTTTTATAAGAACATAAGTTATATGAGAAATTATTTCTTAATATATCCAATATTTATATATATTGTATAATATATTTGTTTTGGTGTTAAGTCAAATGCATCCACTAACAAGTTCATCTTAATGATTTATCATATCTAAAGACAATTATGTCGAATGATATTATTGTCTTTAAGGGAAATTATATCCAACGACACATGCTAATAACATTAAGTCACATGAATTTAAGATAAAGTGCGTTTAAGTATACTAAGTATATTATTTTATATCTTGTATGTACCTCTAATTGTGTAATCATTTGAACTTAGATATTCTTTATGCATATTTAATCTGATTAGTATTGATTCAATTATTAGGTACTCTTTTCTTGCTAAGTGAAACTTAGTACTCTTAAAATACAATATGGTGTGCTCTAACAGTCTAATAGATGGAATTGTGTATATAAAGGAATAACCAGAATTATCTATGCAAGTGCACGAAATCTTATTAAATGTCTGCAATTAATGATCAAGAGAGAATACGTATATACATCAACGAAGATGAGCCCAAATACAATGAATCTAACATTATTAATATAGAATCGAGCATTGGTTAAAGACACACTGGATTCAAGCAATAACTTCCTTATGATATCAAGACTCAACGAATCAATTCATTTAATGTTTACACTAAACTAATACTTTTCAAGACAGTTGGAACCTCATAAGATAAAAATACAAAGATGTAACACATGAATATGAGAGAATACAAATCAAGTGCATAGAAACTTTGTAAAAGTACTTCCATATATATAAATTCTATTTGTATAAAATCATAGCTTAAGTTCTTTGTAATATCATAGCTTAACTTTTGGTGCATATTTAACCAGGGGGAAACCAAGGTTGAAGCAGTTCAGAGAGGCTTGCTTGAGAGAGATGAAGCCTTTTGTCAGCTGAAACAAGAATAGAAGAGACATACTCAATGGAGAGACATTTTAAGGAAAGAGAATGTGTGTTCCCCATAGACAACAATCCTTGATGTCTCAAGTTAACCCCAAGGTGATATGGCCCTTGGAGATGGTAAGAAGGGCAGAGGCAATAACATGAACTCAAGTTACCTGAAAATTAAAAAATTCACACTGTGTTTCATGTTTCAGTCCTATTTTTATGTTAATGTTGATACTGGAACCTATCAGTGGAGGACTGATTTTTTAAAATTGTCAAACAATTAAATAGGCTGATTCAAGCAAGTACTACTTTAACCAACAAAGATGAGTTGCATTCAGATTTGAGAATGAACTATAAATCATTCAAAGGCTGATTCAAAATCATATATTCCTGATATAGAGCATGTTCAAGCTGAAATCATCTCGAAATTAATACCTTAACCTAGGGATTTTCACATTACATCAGTAGCCTGGTAATCCTATTGCGCAAATATTTCATCACTATCATCAACTCCTTTTAATCATTACTCCAAAAACCTTATGTTCTAGCTATCAAATAAACTCTAGCCTTTATAACAGACCCATTCCCAAGCTTAAATCCAGGGCTGACTGGGAACCCAACAACCTGACCAGCTGGCACCCGCCCACCTGAGAATTTCACTACACTGTCCATATATCGTGGATGGAAATCGGCTCCACGACTTGCCTCAAACTGACTTGGTGTTGGGTTGAATGAGAATGCAAGCAAATGAAGCAACCACACAGCCTTGGCCACTCCTAAAAATTCATTGTAGAACTCACTCCTGGGATGGTTTCCTGCTGAGACATGATTGTGCTGGTCCAGGTTACCAAACAAGGACTCCTCCATTTTGGGATGGACAATAGCAAGGTACTTCTTGGAGCAGAATTTGCCAAAGTGACATGTTGGCAAGATTCCAAGGAGCTCAGTAGGATCCATGGACTTCATGTCCCGGTACTGAGTGAAGCAATCACGGCGAAACTGGTCAGGGTTGAGGAGGGAGGAGAGGCTCCCATCCATGTAGAAAGTCTCGTGGTCGAATCCTTGGAAGATTTTCCTGGAGATATAGGAATCAAGGGCATACTTGGCATGGTGAGCTGAGACGATGGATGCGGATGGATTATGGCATTTGCCGGTGGAGGCATTGGCTGCTTCAATGGAACGAACAGCAGCTGTAATATCCCAATGTGCATTGTGCATGAGAGAGAGCAGAAGAGATGTGAAGGACTTTGATGCTTCTTTTACTTGAGCCATTGTTGCTTCAAAGAGTTCGGGTGATAGGACGGCTGCAATTGCTGCAAAAACAGAATTTCATATGAGATTCCAATTGTCAAGAAGCAATTTCAACCTGGGTAGAGATTAAAGACAAAGACATCTATTCACTTCGTCTTATAGCAACTTCGGTTTAGCTTAAATGAGCTTCTGAAATCCTAAATCAAATCATACCATTTGGGAATTTTCCTAAAGGCAAAAGCTAAACCAAATTGCTCATGCAAGAATCAATTTAAAAGACACCTTTTCTCTTCTTCACTTATAACCAATTTGAGTAAAAGACACTTTTCTCCTCTTCACTTTTAACTGAACATATTTCAGTAATAAGTTAATAACAGAAAGAAAAGCCTTACCCCACTAATCAAAACACACAACTGCAGAAAATAAATAAATCTGAGACTAACAAACCAGTAATACAATGTGGTGGATATATTAGCTAATTACCAACAACATGTGTTCCAGGAATATTAACAGACAATAAAAACTAGATTTAGAGCGAATGATCCACACAAAGAAACTACACAATATTAAGATAGATCTTAATCACTTCAACAATGGTTCAGAAAGGAAATTTAGAACTAAATTGTTAATAAAACATGCATCAAATGAAAACAAAGCAAAAAAGGTGAAGAAAGTTCGCTTTTTTCCTAAATTTTCTACACTTTCAATGTTCAAACAAAAAACATTACTATTATACCAAAAAGAATGAGGGGTTGCTTTTTTTTATTATAAGCAAGAGTATCTGGAATATTATAGATAAGTAATTAATCTCTTTCGGGTGACATAACTGACTCTCTCAAGAAGTCTCGTGAATCGAACTTTTGACATTTTGGTATTTTGGTACTTATGAAGATCCAGTGAGGGTTGCTTAGATTACCTTGAATTCCAAGTTTCCTCTTTGACTGAGATCTCCCAATTTTCTTATCACCACCATTAGCAACAACATTATCGAGCTTCTCTTTCAGATTCTGAACTTCCATGTCTTTCGTCTTCACCTCCTTCTTCAGCTCCTCCACCACCGCCTCATACGGCGCCACCACCTCCCTCAACAACAACCCACCTCCACCACCACCACCACCACCACCACCACCACCACTACTCCCTCCTCTCCTCTTACCCTTCCGCCGGAACCTCTCCCTCAACACCGCTAGCTTCCTCAGCTCCGCTACAACTGCCACGTCAGCAACCCTCATCCTCTCCGGGTCCCACGGCGAATGCGCTTCCTGCAAACTAATGTACGCTCTCTTCATTGACGACACCGTTTCGAACACTTCCTCCATCATCGCTTCCATTTGCTTCATCTTCAATGCACTGAACCCAACCATTTCATTCTCTTCTTCGTAATTGTCATTCTCATCCTCATATCCTTTGTCTTCTTCTTCTTCGTCTCTGTTTTCTTCTGTTTCGCTAAGTGAGTTTGAGTCCTCTTCATTTTCTCCGGCGACGTCGTAACTTACGGCGGCGAGGGGGTGGAGGAGACAGGAGGAAGTGACCCTTTGGATCAGATCGGAGAAATTCGACACCTTTCTCGTCATTGTTCACAAGCTGTTCAGCACATAAGAGGAGTAACCAACAGAGTATATAAAAAGAAGTTTAGAACCGAGAATGTAAAATTATTTCCAGATAATTTGTTATATTTGATAAATATGTACAAAAGATTTAGTGAAATAATATCTATCCCTCTAAAAATTTATACACAACTAAAAATCTCTTACACTTTTATTTATATATATATATATATATTTTTTTTCTCGTTAAAAAACTATCATTATTGGGCAAATTGTTCACTTGGATTGTTGTGTTCAAAGTTGTTATATTTAGAAAGATTTTACCTAATTATCTATCATCACAAAAATACCTTACCAAACTATACAAAGATAAACCGAAATTTGACCAGGAATGGCGACGAGGTTGGGCGGGCACAGATAGTGTACCCGTGCATATACTTGTACTATTTATGGGTACTTGTGTGGATAGCGGGTATCAGTGGATATCTAACGAGTGTTTAATTTTAATTATATTTTTATATATTTTACATTATCTAATATATAAAAATAATTATTACTTAAATAATATGATGTATATGATAATTTTATAATTTTAGTCTCATCATTGAATTTTATTATGAAATAATAAGAAAATAAACGAATATAATGTTAAATTAGTAATTAAGTATAAAATATTTAATTAATATGTGTGTACTTGTAGGACGGATATCATGATATTCGTTCATACTTATGAACTATTTTTGTGAGTACCCATTACAGATATTTTAACGGGTACCCACAGATCCAGATACTTTTGTCATCCCTAAATATGACAGTAAGAAAATAACTAATTAAAGGCAAAAGAAAAAAGTAGATTAAATTGCACTGAAACCTTGAATTTGTGTGAAATTATATAAATCACTCATCTATTTTTTTTCAGTACAAAAACCCCTAATTATATGAATGTTTATAAACTAGAAGGTTTTGTATCTATAAAAAATAGAATGGTAATTTTTGTAATTTCACTAAAATTGAGGGTGTTCGTCTTATTTATTCAAAAAGAAAAAAAATAATTGTTCTTATACGAACCACCCCTAATTTTGTACATATGTTACACTGACTACCCCTACATAATATAAAAGTGTAATATTTTAAACAAAAAAACGTATGATGTGTGTAATTAATTAAACAAAATATTGTATATTATGTAGAAAAATTCAAATAATATAAGAGTCAATGTGTCTTCATTATTTGGTTCGTTATAAAATAATATAAGAGTTATTTAAACATTTATTTGAAATTATTAATGTATTTTTTAATGACACAAAAATAATAAAGAAACATTCGCTTTTGTACTATTTGAAGTGTTACACAATATACAATATTTTGTTTAACTTAATTACATTCATCACACATTTTTTCTTTAAAATATTACAATTTTATAACATGCAGGGATAGTCTGTGTAATGTACGTATAAATCTATGTGTAATTTCATTAAAACTCAGGGGTGTGAGTGTAATTTACTCTAAAATAAAATAGCTAATTAAAAGTTAAAAAAAAACATGAGTAGGAACTAGGAAGAGGAAAAGAAAAATAGTGTTGAGTGAGTGAATAATGGCATTAAAGAATTGATATAGTTTATTCTGGACATGTGCTGTGTACGTATGTGACGGAGTGTGTCATTCAACTAGTGACATTGTGTCAGAGTTATGCACGAGGAGTGTGCGCAGGATAAGGAAAATGCCACTGCTGGTTAGAATAGCAACCTCCCTCATTTAAAAGACAGGTCATGCGGACCATAGACAGAGTACATGTTTCGGTCAATCTAATAAGGAAAGGACAAAAGGAAAATTCTACTGTTTCTAGGAGTTGATTGAGTTCAACGTTTTTCCTTTAATAAAATCATTCTATACAATCCCCATAGTGATGCTCATATGATTCACAAGATCTTACTTTTTCTATTCATAATTGACTCATGAGTGGTATATTTTATTATCATAAAGTATTGGAAGATTTGTGGATTAATTTTTACATGAAATTTGGGTCGTTCCAGAATGATGATATGACTCAAATGTTGGAGTTAATAAGCATTGCTAGACTTAGATAAGAACGTGGCAAAACTTAAATCATGTGACAATGAAATTGATGGTAGAAGATAATATCAAGACAATAGGAACATTGTTTCAGATCTTGGTGAGGTGTACGACCTCCCAAAACCAGTAAAACGCCTAAAGTAGCTAGGTCAACCAATTTCATTTGGTTATACAAGCAATATTCGGGTTTATGCGAAGTCCAGGTGATACCCGGTGGAGTATTCAACCATCCGGTAACACCCTAATGCTCACCTGAGTTCTTGTAAAGAATATTTTGCTCTTGACAATGACTCAATTTTAATAATGACGACACCAATATTATAAGATGAAGTAAAACAATTAAAGACCTAAAAACTTTGAAGCATACTCATCACAATATCAAGATATGTACTTCTATCCTAAAGTTATTTACTTTAAGTATTATCGAATATTCATAGAAAATATTTTTCTTAAATATTAAACTTGGTTTAAAGAGTAGACTTAAACTTTCAAAAAGTTAAGTAATGGGTTACTGTCACAAAGTTATCACTTACCCAAACTAGAGGTGTCAAAACGAGCTAACTAGGCGGATTCGGGCTAGCCCGCATCAGGTTCGGTCTAAACTGGACCGGCCCGGCCCACCACAACCCGCAACCCGCTGAGGGCGGGTTTGTATGCATAACACAATATTTATCATTTATGATCTATTTTTTATTATAAGTTATTTTGTAAAATAATTTTCATCTTAAGCTTATTACCAAGCCAAAGGTCCCAAAAAATGTTTTAAAATAAGGAAAAACAGGTAGCCCGAGCCCGCCCGAGTAGGCCCAGCCCAAACCCGATTTTAATATAGTCTGGTCGGTTCGGGCTAAAAAGTCTGGTTTTACTAAAAAGTGTCAAATATACTACCCAATCCCTACAAAATTTCGGGTTGTGGCGGGCCGGCCCGCACGGGCCCGCCCATTTTGACAGCTCTAACCCAAACTGAGTAATAGGTTACCAAACAAAAAAAACTGAGAGTAATTGATTACTCATTCGAGTAACTGATTATTAAACAGAGAGATACTTTTGGTAACCAATTACTCACCTCGAGTGATCCATTACTCATAGTTGTTACAACAGTTTTCATATTCAAACTGAAACAACTTCTCCCAAAATGAATGGATGTCACTCCTATCGATTCCTACCTTCATGTATGGATATGATAGCTGGCTGGAACCCTATTTAAAGGCCATTGACATTCAGATTCAACACACAACTTTCATAGATCAATGACACTGCATTTTCTACACTTTTGCAAACAACTTGTTCAAACTTTCTGAAAAGTTGTTTTCGAGTGTTTTCTTCCAAGTTTTCTAAATTGAAACGCTTGAGCATTTGTGTTGTAGTTCTGGTGATTGACATACAAGGATTGAGTATTAAATTGTTATACATATTTAGTTATCTTAGCCTTAGAAATAAAGTTCTTCATATATACTATTTTTCTGTATATTTCACCATATGGTGTGGTGAAAGGTAAAAATTAATTTTTAGAAGTGGGGTAATTCTTAAATGTGGGATTTGGTGAGTGTAACCATAGACAAAGTCCTAGGATAAGACTTATAACGATTGATATTTCATCATAGTAAAAATCTCTTATGTTTGCTAATGGAGCGAAAGTAGCATTTGGTATACTAGAAGTTGAAATTGAGATAAATTTTGATGTCTCTTTTTTTATTATACTCTTTTATATTTCTGTTTCATTTTTGCATACTTACCTATCCCGTTGCATTTGTATTCTTACATTTTCCTAAGTTGCAAAATCTGCTTTAAGTGCAGAAAAATCAGAAAATTAATTCACCACTCTCAAATTGTAATCTTATCTTACCGTTCTGAAACACAATAAACTCATGAGCATATTAAAGCTAAGTCTAGAACAAAATTAAATTGAGTTACCGATTAAGGTTTCCATATCCGTACAAATTGAAATTACATCCACTATATAATTTAATTTGGAAGTCCATAAAATCCTAAAAATAAAAACCTTTATTGACTTGTATAGATTAATTCAAAAAATTATCAAGGTGGGAATCTTATCACAAAAAACCACAAACTCTAGAGGTGGTTTGAGCACCAAAACACAAGGTAGAACCAACAATATTCACCACCTACATGATGGCAGATTTCCAAACCAAAATTAATAGTGGAAATGGAGGACCTAACTAAATCTAATCTTGGATCAACATCCTCATATCTGAAAATGGTAAGAGTGACCTAGCATGTAACAAAGCAAGCGATAATTAGTCGAATATTATTAACAAATCATTGTGTTTTCTTTCAACGATATTCTTTCTTTTTTACCCTTTTACTCGATTGATTGTTATGATGTCGCTTCATAATGATTTTCCTCGCTGCACAACAATTGGTATTAGAACCATTGGTGAAAGTTGGATGCTAACCTAGGAGCCAAAGTTGTGGCGGCAAATTTATTGGAAATGGTAACTTCAGATTGTAGTAATAGGTAGTTAAGGATGAGTTGGCTCAATAAAATCTATTGAAGACACTACACGAGGATAAATAATATAAGTTGTAGTAGAGATATTATGGTGTAGATGTAATGTATGACACATGCATTGAAATGGATGTAGGGTAAGACATAAGCATCGACATGGGTGTAGTTGTTGATACTTCCCAATGACCAATTCTCTGTTCATAATTTAACGGGTTATTAATTGTATCTTTCTTTATCACCACTTAACAATAAAAGTAAGACATGAACCGCTGTTTTAACATACTAGAATTCTATACCATTGATGTTTTTTTTTCCTCTTTCTTTCAACCCTTCATTTATTCGTATATTCTTAATGTTTTACAACTCATAATCATATTTGTTGTTTTACTCTTTTATGCAATGAAATATTTCAATTTTTATAATTCTATTTCCAATATTTTCTTTTTTTATATATTTATTTTGACTAGTTAGTTAGATCGAGATAATACAAAGCAATGAGATGGTTGTTATGGTTGTTAGTTCATTATTCTATGTTGCTTGCATTCAATAAATTTTGGTGGAGTGTAAATGCTTCCTAACAGTTTGTCAAATATATGATAGTGTAATTTCTAGAAAAAACTAGAGCAAATTGTCTTTCCTCAAACACTTAAAGATTTGGTGCAGGGTTGGCAAGTATGAGCCCTTGAAAGACAATTTTAGCCCAAAATATATAAAAGAAAAAATGATTTGGGCTAAAATTAAAGGCAAACCGAGATATACACAAAAAATAAAAATCAATGAAGGAACATGGCTTAATCATGCACTGAAACCTGCTGGAGTAGGGAAAACCAAGTGGCTATCAATGAAAAGAAACTTAACTAGGTCATGTATTGATGCATGACCATGTTTCTAAAGAAATATTGCCCCAAAATTATAGAAGAGAACATGATTGTACCGTACATGCATCTATGGGTGTGTCCTACCCATTTTCTGTGACATAATGAGCATGGAAGAGATTCATGGTCATTTCATGTATCATGCATGTCTTGGATTAATACCTCTTTTTGAATTATAGCTAACTTATCTTTATTTCTTTCATGGGCTTGGGCCCAACTTGAAACTTGTATAAATTCAATGTTATCTCTCATACCTAAATAGGTTTTTAGGAGTCTTAATTAGGTGTGTGATTAAAGAGTTGGGCTCCTCTCCTGTAATGGAGAGGCCAGTGAGCCCTAGGATTGCGACACGTGGACTAAAAAAATGGACGGCTCAGATTTAAAATTGTATTAGTTTATTTTTTTTTTAAAAAAATAAGTGTAATCGATTACAATATGATGTAATCGATTACAACAGTTAAAAATTTAAAATACAAACTCAACGGTTTGATGTAATCGATTACCAAACAATGTGTAATCGATTACAAAGTGAAAAATGCACATATCTGATGCTTTTAATATGTTGTAATCGATTACGAGAATAGTGTAATCGATTACAACATATTAAAAACATCAGGTCTGATTAGTTTATCATCATGTAATCGATTACCATGATTGTGTAATCGATTACACTGTTTAAAAAACAGAACATTTGTGCTTTAGTGCAAATGATCTTAGTTTCATGCATGAGTTTTTCAAAGACCAGCCTTTATCGTATAGTTAAGAGATTTTAAGTTCAAGTATCGTTTTAATGAGAATAACTTGGACTATTCTCATGTAGTTAAGTTTTCCTTCAAGATCAAATATTAAGAATAATGAGAAAGAAAATAATATAAAAGGTTAATGGTCGGCCAACTCATTGACAATTTTTATTTTTGTTTTCCTCACTTAAATTACTTAACTGATATACTAGCCAATAGTATTGTCTCACTAATTACAATTTGTGTATTTATTCCTTAGCATGTCTCTGTAGTTCTTAGGAAGTTTAAATGAGTTCATAAGCAAAAATATTTATACTCAAGTGTTATCAACGCAAAGGAAAATTATAATGGGAGATACAGTTTTTATACATATTAAGGTACCTAAAAGGACAACTAGTTGAACTCCTAAACCAATATCAATCTCTATCTAGGATGTTTTTTGAAGTAGAAAGTTGAATAGAAGAATGTGAATATATCAATTATGCTTACTTATTTGATATAATACCATGAAAAAAATATTGCCAGTGAAAGAACTAAAAGTGGTTTTTGAGGAAAAAATTAAAATGAATCTCATGTGGTGCCTTGTTTCCTGCACAAAGTTCAGCACAAGTTCTTTCTGATTAAAATGAATCTCATGTGGTTTTTGAGTCATATATTGCATAACACAAATCAAGCATAACAAGGTTTCCTTCTAATTATTCATTGTGGAGCATTATGTTTGAGTTTGGACAACCTACTGTTACAACAAAATATAAGCTATACAGTCTCATTTTTACTTCCTAATACAAAAAGTTATCCACTATCTCAACAGAACCTATACAAAAAAATGTAATCAAAACATATATCATTATGTCTCAAATTGGTTTGATTGAGTCGTTTGAATTGTAGTCACATGTCCAATTTGGCTTGCGCTCAAATCTTGGCTTCCTATCTCATAATGACTTGTATTATGAATTAAATTGTTTGAAGATTGAATAACTGAATTGTACTGTAGTTGATCCTGCATAATGTCATTGAATTTAAAAACACATTGAGTAAAAGTTAAATACATTTAACTTAGAAAGATTTACTTACGGTCAATAATTGAGTAAAAGTTGTGCTTGTGTTAATAGCTTCATTGGCACCACTTGTAGCTACATATTGAGTCATTGGAGCTTCTTCCTACATGGTTGACAATATATTAAAAACTTTAATTACATGTTAAAAATGTACAAAAGAATGAGTAAATGAAAGTGAAAGTAAAAGTTAGGAGTAAAATACCAATTTTGGTTGACATTTTCTCAATTTGAGTAATTGATTTCACTTTCTCTTTCTAGCCATTTTTTCAACCCAAGATTGAAGGCGTTTTCTACCCTTGTGGAGGCATTCTCGCTTCTTTATTCCTTTTGGCCCTACAGGATCATTTGCAATTGCATTCATGTTATTCTGAATTTCGCTATTTGCAATAGATATGGATACATGACAATTTGCAATTGACTCCTCATCCATAGAATTTTTAGCTAACATCTCCTCAATTATTTTGTGAGACTCTTTTTAAACTTTTGACCAAAAAGTATAGGTAGCATGAGACACACACGATCTTTTTGTTGTATTAAGCACTCGAGGACATAAGTCATTGTACCGGTTCATAAAATTAGCTTTTATGTCTAGCTCAATATGTTGTGTTTTCCAATCTTGATTCATTCCAACCCTTGCCTCTCTTGTCCATCGCTTCAGTATATAGTGTAGAGGAATTATCTTAATATTCATCACATCCAAAACTTTCAAAGCATGACTACATAAGATACCATGTGTCTCAAATTTACGACAATCACAAGCAACCTTTTGATCCACAAGATTCCCCATTACTCTTCTCTCATGACTATTATCATAACTTGTAACAATATACAACCCTTGTTTCAATTCTTTTATACAAGTGCCTTGATATTCTTCGTATTCCTCTTGGAATTCCTCAAAAATTCTTGGAGTGTAAATCTTTGATGTTTGTACAAGCATTGGGGCCTTCAACATTTTCAATCTAGGAAGCTTATTTATTGATTCATACTCAGCTTCTGACTCATTGTTTCTTTTCCCATTTACAACCCTCTCAAAGTGTGTAAAAAATTGTACCAAATGCAAATCTGATTTCAAATGGTTTTTCAAAGCAGCATTGAAGCTCTCACTTAATTGAGTAGTTCTCATACCTGCAGTGAAAGTTTTACGAACATAAGCCCACACCCATTTTTCCTTGACTTTAAAAATTGTGTGTAGCCATGAGTCAGCAGGAACTTTGTGATTCTCAATTAACTCTTGCCATGCATTCAAAAATTCACTTTCATCTTCATGTAGATCAATGCATGCTTCAAGCTCTAAGCAAAATGTAGAACCATTTTGATATAGATGATTCACATGCCTTAGGGCATTTTGTCTTATATGCCAAGTGCATAACCCATGGAATGTGTTTGGCATAACTAAAGAAATGGCTTGGCCCATTGCAACATATTGATCCGTTAGAATGGTTTTAGGATTTTCACCACCCATTGCCTTGAGAAAAGTTTGAAACAACCATTGAAAAGAAGGAATTGTTTCATCATATAACAATGTTGCCCCAAAAATAACAGTTTGCCTATGATTATTAAGCCCAATGAATACTCCCAAAGGTCGATAATCCTTATTTGTCTTGTACGTAGTGTCAAAAGTGACAACATCTCCAAAGTACTCATAATCATTGATCATTTGTGCATCTGCCCAAAATATATTTGTTATTTGGTCTTCAACATCCATTTGAAAGTCATAAAAGAATGATGGATTTTCACTTCGACGTTTGAAATACATCAACAACGCACCCACTTCACCATACCTTAAGGATTGCATTCTTTTGGTTCGAAGGTAATTCTTACCGTCTTTTTTGGTATAACCAAGAATTTCTATTCCACCTGCTTGCTTGGACACAAACTCATGAAAGTCTTTTGGCCTTAATCCTGAATTATCTGCCATTTCAATTTGTGAAGCTTGTGAATCAGATATATGTCGATGAGAGCGAATCATGTGAACATATGCAGGTGGTTGAAGAGGATGATTATGTTCAGCAACAAATCCCACAACATTGTATTTATTAATATTTCGGTCAAGTGAAATAACCATATGTGCTTCACATCCTGTTCTGGTTTCTGCTCTTGACTGTTTTGTCAAGTGGTCTCGTTTGTCGACACCCCGTTTTCCTTCTTTGGAGCATGTGAATTTTCTTGAAGTCACAACTCCATCTTTTCTACTTTTATTTGCATATTCTCAACGAATACCAAAACCACATTTTCGACTGTACTCATTATAAAAATCATAGGCGGCAACCTCCGATTCAAACTTCATTCCCAAGTGTGGTGTAGAGTCAATGACATTCTCTTCTACTTGTTCCAAGATATTCTCATGAATACTATTGACCAATTTCTCTGGTTCTTCGACACACATGTTTTCTGAAAATAATAAAATTGTTGTGTTAATTATCATGAAGAGCAAATATTATACAATGACTCATCTTTATGTTTTTATGATGAGAAAGTAAATACACAAAAAAGGAAACAACTTTCACTTTAGATATGGAAAGATATACATTCAAAGTTCTGAATGCCTAAAAGCATATGCCCATTGCTGAAATTGTAACATTTCAACAAGTTCACTAAAATGTGGTTGGAGATGCCTTGTCATTTCACAGAAGGTACACATATAAGCTCAATCCGTTGCAGTTCAATCGAAGTCACCATGCCTTTCTTAAGCACAATATGATATTAAATGCATTAAGTGATAGCCTAGAAGAATATTAAATGCACAATATGATATCAAAAGCACAATATGATATTAAATGTATTTCACCATGCATTAAGCACAATATGCCTTTCTTAAGCACAATATACCTTTCTTTCTTTCAATGAAACAGTTTTCTCCAATCAAATATACATGGTACACTTTTAGGCATTTTCTCAAACACATAAGGCTCATGAAACAACATTTACAAAGAACTAAAATGTAAGAGTAAATATTATATACATGAATATATATTAAGAAATATAATTTAATGAGTGAAAATAAGTAATTTAAAACATAAGGAAAGAAGATAGGAAGATGCAACTCATACCTATGAAGGAAGATAGTGATACTGTTTTCGTTCTCTCTTTCTTTTTGGGTGGTTCAGATGAAAATGAAGAGTAAAAATATTTGTTTACTTGTGTTTCTATTTTTAAATATTTGTTTATGGGGGTTTATAGTGAAGATGGAGATGAAGAACCCATGAGAGAGGAGTGAGACCTTCTGCTTTCATAACCATGTCTTTCTATTTTTTTTTTTATTTTTAACTGTTGTAATCGATTACATCATATTGTAATCGATTACAACATATTAAAAGCATCAGATATGTGCATTTTTTACTTTGTAATCGATTACACATTGTTTGGTAATCGATTACATCAAACCGTTGAGTTTGTATTTTAAATTTTTAACTGTTGTAATCGATTACATCATATTGTAATCAATTACACTTATTTTTTTAAAAAAAAATAAACTAATACAATTTTAAATCTGAGCCGTCCATTTTTTTAGTCCACGTGTCACAATCCTAGGGCTCACTGGCCTCTCCATTACAGGAGAGGAGCCCAACTCGTGATTAAAAGGGGCAATAAGGATTGAAGAATATTAGGATGATATTCTTCTCTATTTCTTTTGTTTTATCCTAATTGTGAGTGAATAGTTTGATGTGTTAGTCATGCCCTTTGACAATAATGTTAAATAGTTAATCGTTTCTTCATTCCATTCAGCATTATGATTTTGTTACTTGGGGAGTGTATTAGTGTGAGTTTGATGGCGACATATTTGTACTTCATTGGTATATTTGGGGAAGTACTGAGAGAAGAACTCGAATACCAGACTTACTATAATCAAACTTAATTCTTAATTCATGAGAGAAGTCTTTAAATTTTTAGGGTTGCAATGGGTTGTCATACCTAAAGGGTTTGCGTGAGTCCAATACCACAAGAGTAGTTATTAGCTTTGATTGAATGTGTGTTTTATATCTAGAGATAAGGGTCAGCATGGGTTGGGTTGGGTTGGGACGAGTTAAAGCTTGTCTTTACTCGGCCCTAAATGTTGGTCGAACAATTTTTTGAACTCAAACTCGACCCTAGACCCGATTAAATATAATGTATACTTATTTTAGATAAAGTCATCTAAATATTATTTATTATTGTAAATATATAATTTGACATATACAATAATATATGTATATATTATTAAACATGTATATAATGAAAAAATTAGAGAATCAACTATACTTTCGACCAAAAAGTATCATTACTTTGTATATGTACAAACATCATGAGTGAGTGGTGACGGGTCGAGACGAATCATGTTTGGTTCCTACCCGACCATAAATATTATCTGGGTCTAATTTTTGAACCCGGATTCGGCCCTATACTCGATGAGACTCAACCCTATTCAAGTCCGATCATGATCGGGTCATACTAGATAAGCGGATAGAGTCAGGTCCTGCTCACCCCAATCTAGAGAGATAATGTAACCAATTATTAGGCAATACACTTTCACAACTTAAACTTTGATAGATGAATGTAATATACTTGAATTAGTTAATTAATGTCACATTGATAACCTCCCTCTTGGATGTGTCTTTCCATATTTGAATTCAATATCTTCTAAATCTGATTTTATCACATCTTATTCCTAGCCTAAAGTTTAGATTTATTTTCAAAAGCATTTAGATTAATTAATTAGAAAGTTAAGAAGTGTACAATCCTCATGTAATCAATCTTTTTATTATCTGGCGGAGAAACCGTATACTTACGGTTTGCATCAATGTTGTGAAACCCGAGCTGGACGTCAAGTCGAAAGAGCTTCCATATTAGGTTTAACCGGTTTAAACAGTTAAGTCGTCCGGTCGAACCGGATGATTTTAAATTTAATTAATAATTTTTATCTATAAATATATAATTATATATAAATATAAAATTTTATATAACTATATTGAAGAAACATCTCTCTATCTTTTTTGGACTGAAATAAAACAAATGTTCCATTTTTTTTTTAATTTTAAGTGAACCGTCCAGTTTTCCCCTCGGGTTATTCCGGTTTAACCGGGTTTAGCATGGTCGAACCGGAATTTCTCCGGTTCAAAGCGGTCCAACACTCATTTGGTTAAGACTACAATACGGAGCCGTTTTCAAGTCCGGTCAGCGATCGAACTGGTCGGACTGTCCGGTCCGGTTATCATAACACTGATTTGCATATATTATTGAAGATATAGGTTTATTACTTGAATGAATATAGCAAAGGGTAGAATAGGTTTTTCACTTCTTTTTATTTCTATCAGTTAGTTTGTAACTAACTTAACTGTATTTCCTTTTCTGATAAGTAGTTAAAACTCTGGTATAAATTCTCTTCATCGTAGCTTTGTTGAGCTAAGAAAGTAATGCAATCAAAGATGTATATTTTTCACACAAATTTCAATATATATCAAAAACTTTGTCTATAAAAAGTTACTACATGCTCATAGAAAGTTAACTGAAATGGAAAATGTTTCTCTTAGACCACCTTTTTTTTTTTGCATAGGTAATGTAACATAATTGATGATGTGATAGAGAAGAAAAAAAAGAATAAAATTAAACATAAATATAAGACAAAGTAAAACAACATATTGTTACTTCAACAAATATAACTTCAAAATCACTTTCATATATTTTCTTTTACTTACATCGATCATGAAAGAATGACTAATTGAGTAGTCGAACATTTCACCACCTATGATTTAGGAACAACTAAAACTATGAATGAAAATTACACAGACAAAAAGATGGAAGCACATCTTTTATCATAAAAAAATATTTATTTATTACATTTTTAATTAAAATAAATTTATTTTAACAATATTATTGAAAGTGATACACTTTTTAAATCAAAAGATGTGCTCCAAAAAAAAGTGTAATATTATGAAACTAGAAATAACAATACTGAAAAGAATTGGATAATTGGCATATCAAAAAGCTACTGTAGATCGAGTTAAGCTTTCGTTTCAAAGGTCTATATTGCTGGAAGTTTTTTTTAGCAAGAAATTTGGCCCGTTAAGCATGTCAGGATTGAGATATGATGTCTCAAATCTTATATCATATATTATTTCATACTAATGGAAATATAATATATTAATTAAAAAATTAAAACCTTAATTATTTGTCACTTTTGTTTCATTATTATTAGTATATAAAACAGAATTTGGGACAACAATATATTTTTTTGAACGATGATAGGTAGAAAAATAGTGTCACTGTCTTGTCTTTTTTCATGTTTATTTCCTTTTTTTACCTTCTTATTTTTTAAGGCATTAAGAAGAGAGAGCAACTCAATGGAATCATTTGTAACAAGTAGTACTCCGAGTTAAGAAATTTTTGTAAGAAATTTTGGGTCACATATGTAATATTTAAATGTGTTTGTGTCATTATTTTGATTAGTCACATTAAAGTAATCTGGTTCAAGTAATGTTTATGGCTATAGACATATTTATCATGAAAATTATTGTGTAGATACCAACATTTTATTTCTATTTTTATGATGAGCAAAAATAAGAAATAAATGCAAAAGACATCACCCTTCATGAAAGTAAATGCATGTCTTATAAACAAGGGTATTGGTCCCCAATTGTACACACACCAAAAATACATTCATTCTCTACATCCCATTGCAAGAGGAACTAAAGACTAAGGGTGGTCTACATTAAAAGATCACTAATCTATAAAGAAATTCATTTTCAACAAAGAATATTTCGTGGATCCTTCAGGTACGCTTCCGCTTTCTAGTTATTCTTGATGATTTGACATGATTGATATATATTCTCGTCATATTTAGTTAAGATTACTACAATTTTAGGTTTCTTTCCAAATTATTTAATTTTATAGTAGTGAATCTTGTATAGTTAACTTTGGTTTTTTTTTTGAACTAATTAGTGAAAAGCTGTTGCTTTACTTTTCCAACTTCATATCTTTATATGCATGCTAAATTATACATGCATGTTTGGGATGCAATAGTATACTTAAAAGTATTTTTGGAACCTATATGTACTTTTTAATTTTTTTTAGAATGTTTGAACTTAATACCATGGTTTGGAGAAAAGTGGAAATTACTCTTTTCCATTTAGCAAAACTCAATTTGAGTTTTCTAATACTACTTTTCTTATAATATTAAAAAAATAAACTCATTTATTATTACTACTTTTATTATTTTTTGTTATTAATAACCTATTATTATTATTTCTAATTTTTACTTATTTTCCTCTTTTATTATCACTTTTCGTGAACCCTCCCTTTTTATCATAATGTTGAATAATTAGTATTTTAACTTCAAACAACTTGTATATATTACATAGAAATATTTTTATGTTTTACTAATTATTTAACATATAACTGTATGTTTATTATTATTTTAATTAATAATATAACTATTTTTGAACAAATGAATGCATAAACCACATTCATTTAACTTTTTTTTAGTAAATGGCAATTTAGTAACTAATATATCTTAAAGTTAGACTAAATAACCCAATCCAAACAACTTTCATTTATCAAAAGTACTTTTAATCTGAACCTATCCAAACATAAATTCAGTTCATTAAACTCCTATCAAAACTCTCAAAACCCAGTTCTGCAAACAATCGCAAAAGTTCAATTTTTCTAACCATCTTCACAACATGAAGAGGAATGAGTTATATCCACAGGAAGAACAAACAATATGGACCGAGCAAGTGATCTAAATGTGGAGTCTTATGTCTAGAATACATCAAAACTGAAAATACTGCAATGAATGAGAAGTGACAAATGAAATGGTTGTTGAGAATTACATGAGATGATATATCCAACTTCTATTCTCACTTCATACCTAGATCATGCAATAGTAATTATTCATTTAAGTCTCTCATATTTTTCAACCTTATCAACTTAGTTCATAATAATTTTAAATTGTTAATGTAATCCTCAATGTTTTTAACGTGGTTCCACATGTTAGTCCTTCCTTTCATATCTCTCGGTTAACGTTAACGGTCTAGCCTACATATATTATTAACTACTGACATAGACGTCTCAGTCCATGCTGGCGAGTTTAGCACGTCACTAGACGATGTGTTTTTTTTTGCTGTTTTATTTTAAGAAAATGATGTCGTTTATGGTTTTTTAACATAAAAAGTTTGTTAAAACGATATCGTTTTGGATTTCTTCTTCCAACGTATACAAATCTTCGAGTCGTCAATCTCCCATAAGCTTTAACAAGAATCTCTAATCATCTCCTTCTTTTCAGTGCTAAATCTCCATTCCCGTTGAAGATAAAAATCTATGGTGACGTGAGCACTTATAGCAGCCCTAATCTGAGCACGTGTTGCAACTCCAATGTGCTAATGTAATAGGGTTGTTGTTGTATACACATCAAAAACTTTGAAGAAGCCAAAGGAGACAATTTTATGGTTGTCAATATTTTCAGGTTATCGCTAACCATATTTCTAGGCTTCCTCCATCTGTCCTTCCCTTTTTTGACATTTTGATTGTTTTGTATGAGAGATATAAATTATGTTCCATTTTTTTATGTGGATCACAAATTAGAAAAAAAATTCAACCAATGAAGGAAGAACATGTGATGGATAATGAAGAGGACATGGATGACTTACAAGCTAATGCGAAAGAAATTCAACTTATGATGAAAGAAAATGTCAAATGGTCAATAAAAGTTGTGGTTTTAGCTACTGTGTTTTTGTGTTGTATTTGTTGTTAATGTTATATGTATTTTTGTTTCGAATTAGATAATGTTTGAAGATAGTGTTGTTTAAGTCATGTGTAGGTATTGAACATTGAATATGAATGAAATGAAATCATGTTATTGTCTTATGTTGGCAATTTGGGCATAATATACATAGAGCAAATACTAATTAACTTTTGGCATAATGTATATAGAGAAAATTCGAAGACATCATAATATATATACCAAATTGTATTCATTACAAGACTTGACCAAATTAAAAGGCTTAAACAAATGAACCATTAAGGATTATTGAAGGAATACCAAATTACAATTGTTCCATGAAAACAAAAAGAGACCAACATAATAAAAGACTTCACCAAACTAAAAGACATCACATGAGAGAAATCATTGCTTGTTTGCATCCTTTATTGTGGTTCTTTGTGGCATGAACCTTGAAGGATGAATTTTTAGGATTGTTGGTTCTTTTTCTTGGGTTGCAATTTGTTATGGTATCGCAGTTTGTTCTAGTATGACAGGTGGTTCTATGTTGTCATCTTCAAAGTGAAAGAAATAAAACAAAACATTTTAGTCCTAAACATTTTATTATGTCCCATTTTAGTCCTCAGTTTTGATACTTACCAACATCACTGGATATCGAATAGACGTGCATTTGCAGTTTTTGTGGCAATTGTTGTTCTAGATGAATCATCTTAACTATCCTACAAACAACATGCATGTAAAGTATCATTTAATACATATTTAAAATGATGCAAAATTATTTAGATATAAAGGGTTTTGTAAATTACTTGTGTCTGAAATAAGTTTTATACCATTGGTTCATTCTTCTTAAGCTTCTTCCTTGTTGCTCCTAGACCTTTACAAGTTTTGGCATAAGGTCCATCCTAGTTGCATTTTCGGCATGTTGGCTTCCATGATCTTTGCATTTTTTGTGAATTAGTAGGTGTAGCTTCTCAGTTGACATTTCTCATCTTCTACTTCTTTCGTCTACCAATTGGCTTCTTCAGCTTTGGTCGATCTGGTCTTGGATTTTGATTTTGACAAACCCAGAACTTCTTACAATTGATTGGGTTAATGACATATGAGTAAGTCACGTTGGAAGCATATAATGTTAGTCCATGTAGCAAACTAACCCCCAACTTCAGTGATCTATGTTTAACCTCATATATCTGACTATTAACATTTTCGTCCATGTAGCACCCACCTAAAATTGTGAACTTTAATTTTCTCCATTCTTCATTTTGGACACGCAACAAATTCCCCTCCAATTCCTCATGGCTACTTTGTGTTGTCCCATTCTCCTCATAATATAGCACCTCAACTGCTCCAACATGGTTAAAATAGGTTTATCCTCATATTCAATAATTTTGGCATTCCAAACTTCACACATGATATTGGTGATATTGTCCACTTTTGGTCAATGGTTATAATACCCATGAACTAGGCTCGAGATTGTTTAGATATGTCCATGTCATTAAATGCTTCTTCTTCAACTTTATCCTACCAACATTATATTCACCAATAGTGATACATTTGGTTAGTTCACACCCAAGACCTCTCGGCTCCTTGTTCTTAAAACATTTATGAAACTTTTCAAAATGTTCAACACAACATTTATCTGATGCGCATGTGGCATAACCTCAACAATGGTAGATTCCAATCCCTTCAAATAGACTGAAACAAAGTTCCAATCATACATGTCTTGTGAATCTAAAGCCTGTTCAAGAAGTACTAAGAACCATTTTTGATTGTCTTTGGTCTCCAAATCGACAATTGCATAAACATCCACATAGAATTGATTATTAGCATCATATCCAACAACAAATAGGAGTTGTCCTCCATAGTACCATTTTTCAAAAAATAGCCATCTAGTCTAATCATTGGTCTGCACCCATTCTTAGATCCTTTTTACTAGCATTCAAACATATAATCAGTCTGTTAAATAGAGAGGGTGTATTAGGAATAGGGTGCACTTCCATTGTAGCAGTTGATCCATTGTTTGTCTAGTGTACTTCTTCTAAGTAATCCCATAATTGACTATATTGCTTTTTCTCCGATTGTGTGTCCCTAGCAAGCTTCATGGTTCTTCTTACTTTTTTCTTCTCCAAATGGAGCATGAAATCTTACTTCATCAAATTTATATCTTGGTTCCTTTTTAAATCTGGTTGTGTCACCAATTTTGGTTCCAGTTTTTTGGCAACTAAATCTCTGCTTGTTGACTTGTTCTGCAATGTCCTACAACATGTATGTTATGTGTTAAATGTTTTCATTTGCTGACTTGATTTCTCTACCAAGAAAGTTGTTAAATTCCTTCACTGCATTCTTAAATAGTGTGAGGTTGGAAAACTCCATTCCAATCTCAAGATGCACAAGTCGAAAACACCATGTACATTGAAAATGGGGTATACACTGAATGCACTTCCTCTATCATCAGTTTGATGCATATCCACGTTCCTCAAAAGATGCTTTAGATTCATGTCATTCATCTACTGCACTCTTTTCCCTTGGAGTTGTAGACTTTTTACTTGATGTTTTTCCTTTTTTTATTCGGAGTTCTATCCTTTTTCTTTTCGATTGGATTCTTCTTGTTGATTGATTTCCTCTTCTTAGGAAATCTTTTCTTGTTAGTAATTCCTTTTTCAGCAAGTGCTTCTTCATGTGAAAATTCAGGTCCTTGTTCATGTGCAAAAGGAGGTGCTTCGGCTACAAGCTGAGGTAAATCTTCAGCTGCATGTTCTTCAGGATGTAGCAACTTAGTAACTGGAGGAAGTTTGTAGATGGATGTTTAAAATATATGTGCAGTTTGTAATCACTACTTTCATTTACTTTCTTAGACTCCAACAATGTAACAACCATGCCACTGATATATTTATCCTTTTGTATTGGCATTAACCTAGTTTCTAATTTGTTAAAACATTAAGCCAAACTTAGACATAGCTTAGGTGCATTATGATGTATTAGAGTGGGTTTAAGTGTGTTAAAATAGAACTTGCCATTTGTAGAAAACATTAGTTTAAAATTATGTTTTGTTAGTTGATGAACACACTATATAAGGAAAGTTCATTTTCTTGATTCAATACGAAAATTCCCTGCATTATTCAATCATCTTCTCTTCTCTCTTTTCTGATTTTCTAACAAACTGGTATCAAGAGCAAGCAACAATCCTGGGCTATTACAACTCTCTCTCTTTCTCTTCATTGAAGCCAAGTTATTGAGTCAAGGCATAGAAGGATAACTCAAGATCAAGAAGTTGTGCAAGAAACCCAAGAAAGTGTGCAAGAAAGATCAAGAAGTGTGTGTAAGAAACAAACTTGATCTGTGTTGGAGTTTTAGCAAGAATGGCAAACATGAACACTCAAATTCCATCTATGAACTTACCCATCTTGACCGAAAGGAATTGGGATAGATGGAATACACAAATGAAAGTTGTGTTCAAATACCAAGAGGTAGGGGAAGCCATTGAAGATGAAGTGATGCAGCTTGGACCAAAAGCAACAAATGTTCAAATGGCTATGCACAAGGAAGCCATGAAGAAGGACAACAAAGCATTGTTCTTGTTGCATCAATGTGTGGATGACACCCACTTTGGCAAGATTCAGAATACAAACTCTGCCAAAGAAGCTTTGGATATCTTGGTCAGAAGTCATGCAGGTGGAGATAAGATCAAGAAGGTGAAGCTACAAACCTTGAGAAAGCAATATGAGTTGACTCAAATGGAAGAAAGTGACAAGGTTAAAGACTACTTCACCAAGATACTCACCTTGACTAATCTGATGAAGGGATATGGAAAAGCTATAACACATCTCTGCCACAAAGATTTGATTACATAGTGGTGGCCATAGAGGAATCAAAGGATGCGACTTCTATGAAGATTGAGGAACTACAAAGTTCTTTAGAAGCTCATGAGATGAGGCTTCTTGAAAGACATCCAATCAAGAGCAATGATCAAGCTCTAAAGGCTTCTTATGTCAAGAATGAAAGAAGAAGCAATAATTGGAAGGAAAAGAGCAATATAAATGATGTAGAATGGCCAAAAGCTTCTAAAAGAAGAAGAGGTCAAAGAAAGGTTCAACCAAAGCAAAAGAAGTATGATAAGTGAAATGTTGAGTGCTACAATTGTCATAAATCAGGCCATTACTCATATGAGTGCACTGTTGAGAAGGGAAAATAGAAATCAAACGAAGATAGGGAAGCTTTATGCTCACATGAAGAACCTGAAGCTGAATCCTTGACATTCATGGTCACAAACCCTACAGAAGAAGATCACAGTGAAGCTTGATATCTAGATTCAGGTTGGACCAATCATATGACCAGCAAAAGGATTGGCTTGTGAACCTTGACTCAAGCAGAAAAAGCAAGGTGAAGTTTGTAGATGATAGCACTTTGAAGGTTGAAGGAGCTGGTGATGAGTTGATCCATAGAGACAATGGATCAAATGCCAAGATTTCAGATGTTTTGTTTGTGCCTGGTATGAAGTATAACTTGTTGAGCATTGGGCAATTGGTGCAGAAAGGCTTCACCACAGTGATGGGCAATGACAAGTTGAAGTGTTTGATGCTGAGAAACGACTCATCATAAGAAGCAAGCTCACCAAAAACAGAACCTTTCAAGTCAAATTTAAGGTTGCTAAGTCTCAATGTCTTGCTGCTAAAGAATCTGTTGAAGAAAGTTGGCTTTGGCATTAAAGATTTGGTCACTTAAACTTTACAAGTCTACACAAGCTTGGGTCAGCAAGGATGGTGCATGGTATTTCTCTAATCAATCCACCAGAAGCTATGTGTGAGGTTTGCTTAGCAGGCAAGCACACCAGGAAGCCATTTCAATCACAAATCAGCATGAGATCTAGGTGTGTTTTAGAGGTAGTGCACTCAGATGTGTGTGGTCTTTTTGAAGAACCATCACTTGCAGGCAACAAATACATCATCACATTTGTAGATGAGTATAGTAGGATGATTTGGCTCTATGTGATAATGCCTTCATATGCTTTCAGAATTTCAAAGCTTTGGTGGAGAGGGAAAGTGGAAAGTTGTTGAAAGTATTGAGGACAAATGGTGGAGGAGAATACACCTCAAATGCTTTTGAATCTTATTGCCAAAATCATGGAATTAAACATGAAGTCACAACTCCCTACACTCCACAACATAATGGACTTGCAGAAAGGAGAAATAGAACCATCATGGACATGGCAAGAAGCTTGGTTACGGAGAAAGGCTTGCCACAAAAGTTCTGGGTGAAGCTGTCTCAACCTCAGTCTACATTCTCAATAGAAGTCCAATAAAGAAGCTTGAAAGCAAGGTGTCACTTGAGGTTTGGTCTGGTCAGAAGCCTAATGTTAGTCATCTAAAGGTGTTTGGGTCACTAGCATTTAAGCATGTGCCTGATCAGAGGAGGACAAAGCTTCAAGACAAGAGTGAAGCCATGCTGCTTATTGGCTATCATCCTACAGGAGCCTATAAGTTGTATGATCCAATCAATGATAAGGTGCAATTCAGTAGAGATGTGATCATACTTGGGTATGAGAGCTGGAACTGAAAGCAAAAGACAACTAGCTTGAGAAGATTGATCCCTGAGCCAAGCAATGAATGCTCAACTTCAGAAGAAAGAATTTCAGAAGCAACAAGTTCAGAAGTAAGAAGTGAAAAGCTCAATGATGCACCTGCTACTCAAAGACCGCATAGAAAAAGAACCACTCCTTCAAGGTTTAGTGATTTTGAGATGCATCAAGACAATCAAATCAGTGAGGAAGGAGATTTAGTGCACTTGGCACTAATGGCAGAAGCAACTTAAATCACCGAATCTGAGATACTAAGTCAAGCAGTGTGGAAAGATGCAATGATTGAAGAACTCAAGTCCATTGAAAAGAATAGAACTTGGGACTTAGTTGATCTTCCTAAGGATAAGCATCAAATTGGGGTCAAATGGGTGTTCAAACAAAAACTCAACCCAGATGGCTCAATCTCAAGGCACAAAGCAAGGTTGGTGGCCAAGGGATTCCTACAAAGAGAAGGCATAGACTACACTGAAGTCTTTGCTCCCGTGGCTCAAATTGATACTATAAGGCTTTTGGTTGGGATAGCTTGTGCAAGAGGATGGTCTATATTTCAACTTGATGTGAAATCTGCATTTCTACATGGGTCTCTAGAAGAAGAAGTTTATGTTGAGCAGCCCACTGATTTCATAATAGAAGGCAAGGAGCATCAAGTGTACAAACTCAACAAAGCCTTGTATGGATTGAAGCAAGCTCCAAGAGCTTGGAACAAAAGGATTGACTCCTTTCTATTTGAGCTTCAATTCAGAAAATGCATAGTGGAACATGGTGTGTATGTCAAAGACAATGGAAGTGAGGATGTAGTGCTTATATGCTTGTATGTGGATGATCTTCTCATCACTGGTTCCAATCTAAAGCAAATTGAGCAGTTCAAGAGGCTAATGGAAGCAGAATTTGAGATGACAGACCTAGGAAAGCTAAGCTACTTCCTTGGGATGGAATTCACCTACACTCCAACTGGTTTATTGATGCATAAGAAGAAATATGCTAAGGACTTGCTGCAAAGGTTCAAGATGAACACATGTAATTCAGTGGCTACTCCATTGGAAACCAATGTCAAGCTAACCATGGATGAAGAGGGTGAGGCTGCATATTCAACTTTATATAAGTAGATGGTTGGTTCCCTCAGATTTTTGTGCAATAGCATGCCTGATTTATGCTTCAGTGTGGGATTGGTTAGTAGATTCATGTGCAAGCCTAAGAAGTCTCACATGCAAGCTGCTAAGAGACTGCTAAGGTTCCTACAAGGGACAATTGACCATGGAATTTTGTTTCCTTCTGGCAAGAAGCAAACAGAAGCAGAATTGGAATTGGTTGGGTATGTAGACTCTGATTATGGTGGAGATTTAGTGGAGAGGAAGAGCACCTCTGAATACTTGTTCTTGTTGAACAATGCACCAATCTCATGGTGTTCCAAGAAGCAACAAGAGATTGCACTCTCAAGCTGTGAAGCAGAGTATATAGCAGGCTGTTATGCTGCTTGCCAAGCTATTTGGCTCGAGGAGCTGCTGAAGGAGATGGGTATGCAGTTGCAGACACCATTGCAGCTAAGGATAGACAACATTTCTGCCATAAGCTTGGCTAAAAATCCAGTAAGCAATGGTAGAAGTAATCATATTGAGGTTAGGTTCCATTATCTAAGTAATCTAGTGAATGGAGAAAAGCTAAAGCTAGTGTATTGCAAGACTGAAGTTCAACTTGCAGATGGACTTACAAAACCTCTCAAGGTTGAAAGGTTTGAAGAGTTGAAGAAGAAGATGGGAGTTATGTCTCTCTCTAAGCTTGGCTTAAGGGAGAGTGTTAAAACATTAAGCCAAACTTAGACATAGCTTAGGTGCATTATGATGTATTAGAGTGGGTTTAAGTGTGTTAAAATAGAACTTGTCATTTGTAGAAAGCATAGTTTAAAATTCTGTTTTGTTAGTTGATGAACACACTATATAAGGAAAGTTCATTTCCTTGATTCGATAAGAAAATTCCCTGCATTATTTAATCATCTTCTCTTCTCTCTTTTGTATTGGCATTAACCTAGTTTCTAATTAAGAATTTTTGGGGGGTTAGCCAATACATAACTTTGTAGTCATGATACGCACACTCAATGAACAATGTCTTCATATCCTTAATGTTAACAAAAATCCATAGGTGACAATCTTTCAATCCTTTCATACTTGTATTGAGCATTGTCATCACCTTCTCTTGTAAAATGACCATGGTTATAAACAAGAACAATGTATTCAGACATCTGCATGGAATAAATCATATTTAATTTTCTATGACAAACAATTCACAATATTAAACAATACATATGTAGACAAAAAAAGGAGAATCTTAAACACTATATAACCCGATCAAACACTATGACAAAAATGTTAAAATCATTAAATAATAAATATAAATGTTCAGGACCAAAATAAATGAATATAAAAAAGTGCATACATGCAAACGAACACAAAAATGAACACAAACACATGCAATATAAAAGGAACAACAAAAGATATTTTGAAACCACATACCTATAAAGGGACAGCAACACAAATGTTATTCATATTGTTTTGCGATTATGGGAACAAAGACAAATACTGATGAAGACAAACAAAGATAAAAACAACAAAGATTAAGAGATTTTCTTTGTTGGGTAAGATGGAAAAAGAGAAGAAGGGATGAATATGGATGCGTTCCAAAAAGTCTGGGATGAAAAAGGAATCGTTTTTGCTCTCCTAGTTAAGTTGGAAGAAGAAACTCAAAACGATGTAAAAACAAATTAATTGTGTTAAAAAATCATAAACTACATTGTTTTTCTTTAAATAAAACGGCAAAAATATATATCGTCCACTGACGTGTCGAACTCACCAGCGGGGACAGAAGATGTTTGACCATGGCAGCTGTTAATGGTACACATATGTTAGACTTTTAATGTTAACCGGCGGCTATTGATAAAAGGACTAATGTGATTTCAGGTTGAAAACGTTGGAAACTATATTAGTAATTTAAAATTATTAGAGACTAAATTGGTAACGACAAAAACATAAGGGACTGAGATCAATAATTACTAATAATAATATTACAATGGTGTGAGTTTGATTGCAACATCACCATATAAAGCTAAGCTTATACCAATATACTTTTAATTTTTTTGGGAAAAGTACACTAAACCCCGTAGATTTTATGTTTTTTTGTAAGTATCTATCATGAAATTTTTTTTTCCTAATTATCCTTCAAATTTTAATTGTCGATGAAATTGGTCACAACATAAAGATAATGTCAAATTACTAATAGGCCAATAACGAAAACACTATCATCAGCCTCACAACAGTAACAATAGGCCTACCACTACAATAATACATGTTAGTTAGCCGGTTGAAAAAACTATCATCAAAATGTAAATTGATTGAAAAGTTAAAAGGAGACAATAGAGTAAATATGGTATATAAAAAATTTAAAATTACATAATAATGATATGAGAATCCAAATTAAAAAAATTACATGATTAAATTTTTTTAATTTTTAGTAATTTAACATTAGGAATAAAAAATAATTCATAATACCTACTTGCAAAAAGAGATAAAATTTATAGAGTTTGTATGCAAATTTCCCTTCATTGTGTTTAGAATGTTTAAACTTAATACCATGGTTTGGAGAAAAATGGAAATCAATCTTTTTTCCACTTAGGAAACTGAATTTGAGTTTTCCAATACTACTTTTCCTGTAATAATCAAAAAGTTCTAAATTCTCATCTATTATCATTCATTTTATTTATTATTATTATTAACTAGCTACTGTTATTCCTATTTCCTGCTAATTTTTGTGAACCTTCCTTTTTGTCATAATGTATAACAATTAATAATTTAGTTTCACACTTGTATTTATATTATATAGAAATGTTTTTATGGTGTACTAATTATTTAACATACAATTGTATTCTACTTGTTTTTTAATTAATAATTTAACTATTTTAGAGCAAATTAATGCATCAACAACTTCCATTTCAATTTTTTTAGTAAATGGAAAATAAAGTATCAAATAAACTTAAATGGCAATTTAGTAATAACTACACATCTAAAAGTCAGTCTAAATAATACAATAAAAAAACATTCATTTATTAAAAGTATTTTTAATCTTCAAATATTCACAAATAAACTCAGTTCAACAAAACTTTACTCAGTTCATCAAAACCCATTGCAAATTTTCTCACAATCTTCAAAACTTTACTCAGAGGGGGGTTTGATGTATTGAGAATGAGTGAAGAGAAGAAGGATGAGAGTTCAAGTCTCGCCCACAATAAATACTAACATACTAACATTTGCCGATCAAAAAAAAGAAAATGAAAAAAAAAAAAGCTACCAATATGGACAGAACAAGTGATCTAAATTTAGAGTCTTCAGTCCAGAATACATCAAAAACTGGAAATACTGCAATCAACTAAGAATTGACAAATGAAATGGTTAAGTTGAAAAGTACATGCCTTAATATAGCTAACTTGTACTATTGTCACTTGATATAGAGATCATGCAATAATAATAATATTACAATGACATGCATGCATTAAGTTATAAGGATATCAACAAAAGCATATCATAATTTCATAATGAGTTCATTACAACACAGCCATATAACTCTAAAGAAAACAACTTTTTTCTGATATATAGGCATGCCATAGTTATTTTCCTTATTCAGTAATTGAATACTGTATGTAGCTGGTAGTGGCAATAACTCCATGGTTATTGGTAATATCTAGCCCCTTAATATTTGAACAACCAACTCTGACAATTCTATCCCTGGAAAAAACAACTTACCAAATTACCATTCTTTTAAAACTATATACCAAAAACTATTGTCTCATGTGTCAACTTTTTTTTATTTTCCGCAGATTCATAATAGAAAAATCAGATTTAGAAACAGAAGATTGGTCAACATCTTCACTTAGAAATGGACATTATTATGTACTACAACATGCAGTGTTAACCATTTTGAGTAGAAGTTTTTCTCTTATCTAACTCTTTCTGGCTAAACAAGGAAAACAAGGCATTAACTATCATAACAGAATGTATATGATATGGCTGTTCACGCAATAGGAATGAGTCACATCATTTTGATTGAAGCTGCCAAGAAGTATCTGGTTATATAAAACATGAACTAGAAAATATAACCCAGTACCAATGATTTAAATTGCGGACCGCATCACCTGATGCAGCCGCAATATTGAGATTGCGGTGACTGCCGCAATCGCATCGCACCGCAATTACGGTGTGACTCCGAATCACGATGATACGGCCATATCGGACTGTATTTGGACCGCATCAGGCCGCATCGGATTCAAAAATGTTGTTTTAATAACAAAATAATTCACACCGCAACGGCCACAATCCGCATCGCAATGACCAGAATCGCAGTAGCTGCAACCGTTACCACAATTGCGACCACAATTTAAAACATTGCCAAGTACATACAGAGATGTAATTGTACATCCTAAACAATGTATTTCTTCGGCCAACTGAGCTTGACAGCATAGCACTAATACCGAAATCAGTAATTATCAACTCCCATCTATGATTTACTAGACAATTGGACGGCTTAATTACTGTCTCTAATCTCTATGTAATGCAAGCCTTTCATGATGCTACAAAACAAGACCTTGCAATACCTGGGAGATGGACTTGAATGATTAACCAGGACATGGCTTTGTTGTAGTTTTTGGGATTGATCCCCATAACACAGGTGATAGCAGGCTTTGGAAAAAAATATTCCAGATCATATTACCAAAATTCATGTTCAAAACAAACTTATAATGTAGAAATCTTTTACAAAAAAAGTCACTGACACATAGCACCAGTGATTATGACATCCATTTTCCACATATACACATAACAAAGACTAAAACCAAGTATTTCTAAAAAGTTGGAAGCAAACCAAAAACAAAAATCAATAGGAACTTAAACCCAAATGTCCTATATTTTCTGAGGGCAAAAACAGATTTAAACCTTCTTTTATAAAACTCTCTAAATTAGGCATTAACCTATGGAAATTGAAAATGTAGTATATATGAAAAGGTTAAAATATATTTTTGTTCATTATATGCAATACTGACTTTCGATTTAGACTCTATGGAAAAGGCTTCAAATTTTAAAAAATAATTTTCGATTTGGTTCTTGTTGTCAGTTGCCCTTATAATATCACGTGTAAGGACCAAATTATTGAGTTTGGGGATGATAAGCACTAGTACAAAAAGATACAAAAAAGATTGAAAGAATGCTCAATTTCCCCAAACCAGAATTAGTGGTTCTTGGTTGAGTCAATGTGAATAGTAGTTTATTGAAAGAATGGAAAGATTTACAAGAAGAATGAATTGTATACAATAGAGTCCCACGAATGCCCTTTGGTTCCTCAACCAATTCCAACTATTTTTCTCTTTTTTCCTCCAAGAAGCCAATTCTCTATTTATAGACTAAATAACAAACTAACTGCTTAGAAACATTTTAGTAAAAGTGTTATAACTAGGCAGCCCCTAACCAAACTATCCTATTCCCCTTTTATACACATTTTTAATATTAGGCCTAATCTTATAAGGGGATTAAAATGCAAAGGAGTGTTACATATAATATAAGAATTAGGAATATATTTTAACTTATTATATGTAATATTTATTTGAAGTTCATCTCTTCACTTAACTGTGTTATAATTCCAGTATAACAGATAGTGTTAAAAGGTAGGAACAAGTTGAAACAACAATTAGGAATGTGAAGTAATAAACTTACACATGATTCTTTTTCTTCAATGTTAAGCCACAATCACTTTCTGGCCTAGGAGCAGTTCACCATCCTGAAGTGTGCAACTTGTAATCCTGATTTTTGTGTAAGATTAAGTTCAAATTCCAAAAAATAGGGATGTAATTAGAATGGACCACATAATTAGATGGCAGCTATTGTTGAAGAGTGAAAATGTTATTGAATTCACATCCACTCTATCACTCACATTTAAGAGCTAGCAATGGTCTTAGCTACAAAACAGAGTTAAAGTGACCGAAGAATTTGAGGAAATGTACAAACAAAAGAAAAATGAGAAATTTATAGATGAAATTGACTAACAAATCAAATTCTCATTAAAGTCAAAGCATAATACCTCAAAGATGGAGCAGTTATTTTCAGCAAAGATGGAGCAAAGACATAAGAAGGGGGAAACGTTGGTGTTCTCAAGAATTCTCGCTATTTCTTAGATTCATAACCCAATTTAATTCAGCGAGATCTTCCAGTCACATTTTTTTCCATCAAGAAAATTTTATAAAACTCTTGGACTCCCGAATTTGGAGTATCCTACTTTCACGCAATTCATAGGGTTCAACAAGCAATCAATATTTGTTTGTTCCCGCAGGTGCGCTCACAGCCAACTCCAAAGGAAGGGCAGCTCACAGGTTGTAGTGCTGGCAGTCACAAGAGGTGGAGTGTTGTCGTGAAGGTGCACCAGTGTTCCAATCAAGGTGAGGGTTCAATTGGTCTCTAATGCGGTCATGATGGAGAAAGGGCACTCACAGATGGTCCCGATGATGATCATGATGGTCACAACAGAGATTTGGGAGTTTGGTGCTTCTTAAACGTCACAGGACAAGAGTGACATTCTGGTATGTAGCTTCAAAATGATGGCACTTAGGTAAATTCTTCTGCTAAACAGAGCAGAACAGATACAGAACCAATAATACAGAAATACAGGAAAAGCAGAAAAAGACCACATTAATAAAGCATAATTTTGCATGGAGAAACTCTCCTCCAGGATCAGCATCACAGAGAAAGTATAGCTATATAAACATTCAGTTGCTTCATGAATTCAAGATCAGGATTCAGGAGTCATGTCTTGGTTAATGTTCAAGTGATAAAATAGTGTGTAAAGGCAACTATTGAACATTGGTCAAATGATTCATAGATAACTGGTATCCAAAAAGGGCAGCCTAATGCATGAGGCTCTCACCATTATGGGGTCTGGTATTTCAAATTAAATGGAAATTAACAGAATGGTCAAGAACAAAGTCATGAAATCAAACCATTATTAAAATTTTGTGAACTACTATTGGCGTCAACACTTAAATTGTGTATTCCTGCAGCATCTAAATAAGGTTATCATATACATATTTGATATTAGATGGAATGCTAAGTTTAAAAGTATAATTCCTTGAAACTAGACATTTTTCAAGGAAACAACAATGAACAAGCAAATATGGCCAATAAATAATTGCAAACCAAAGGAATTTCCGAACATAAAAAAATTCACCACGTGATTGGCTCTTAAATTAATAATATATAAGAACTTGAAAGAACAAAGCTAGTTTCCTATACTGCCTCAGAAAAACAAACAAACCTCTTAATATCAGGGGCGAGGTGTTTTCCTTATAAATTTCCTGCTTAGCCGGGGGCTTACAAGGATTTGCTGGCATTGACATGCAAACTTCAAAATTTTAGTTGAACACATTCCATTTTCCATTCTGGCCAAAAAATTAGCTTGGCAGATATTACATTGTACTGGTTTTTCCACCACACGTGATGGGAGATCAAACAGAAAAGAAGTAAACCAGCATGAAGAACCACCTAAGTAATGCTCAACGGGTGAATCCTTCGGTATCCATTGCTCCTAGCAGGAGAAAAAACAAAACAGGAAGGGCAATAAATGAAGAATCCAAAGAAGAGCAAAGCATAAGGAAGCAGTTCCAGTTTTATGCTCCTTTAACAGCATATGAATGCACTCCTTACGAATAAGGCCATCTTCCTCCTCACCTGCTTGATGTGGTGCTAATGCATCACCTGAGTAATAAATATTAAAATATATTGTTGTTTCCCAGAAAAGACATGGGGATTGAAATTTTATGGCTCTAAATGGCGTCTACATATATCTATTAACAAGGAATTAATGCTGCAGCATCTAAACAAAGAAATAAAAACCAGAAAAGGTGGTAATGTGATACATATATCTATCTAACAAAGAAGATCCCTTATTTATAAAACAATGGTGAAAATGGTAATGACAATGTGTCATTTTGATTCACCCCTTAAACAATGCCTTACTAAGCCATTCATTATGAGCTTGAATGCAGTTCAGTATTTTGTGCAATGATATAAGTTTCTTCTCTTCAAAAGTGACACCTAAGTTTTTCAAAATATATAATGTTGTATATGCACATGTATTGATACATAGATAAACTTCGGCACATTCATTCTCTTCTTGTCTAATTGACTGAAAATGAAACAATTAAAAGATGGAAGAAAGTTAGAAACAAAATTCTCCCTAATATATTTTTTGCTTCTGAAAATTACGAGCACCGAAAATATGTATTTGATAGCATGTGCAGAAAGATACATTGGTATCAATGAATTTGTCGACTTCACTTCACCAATTCAATGTGATAATGAAAACAAAATAAGAAAGTTCCTGTTATAACACTTTTTGAATAGTTTCTACTGTTGCAGATTCTTCGACAAGTAATTGCTATTTCTTCTCTCTTTTTCAGCTAGGATCAATTAGCTAGAGTGCATTAGTTGCCATTACATTATTATAAGAAAATTGCAGGTTGTACAGTGTATTTGTGTAGGATAGAAAGTGAAATAAGAAACTTTTCTTTGTCACTCTTAATTTTTATCTAAAACAATTTAGTATGACGAACGTTAAAGAGATAAGGTAATATGTTTTATAAAATTATGAAGAAAATTAAGTATAGTCTCCAAATATGAGCATAAAGTCCAAGTATGAAGGAGTGACTTCTTAAGGAAACAAAACATGTATCAGATAATCAAATTACATGATTGATTGTAATTAATTTATCACCTTATAAATTGTTGCGTATTAAACTTTACTTTTGCACTTCACTCGTATCTCATTCTAATTATAGAAAGTTTTCTCGAAGTCCATCAATTGGAAATCAACAGAGTTAAATCAGCATCATCTAGCATGGAATGTGATTCATATATGCATTGTTGAATTCCATTATGTGAGATGAGGATGGTTATAAATATGTAAAAGGGTCATGCATGCATCATAGACTCTAGTACATATTTCCTACAAAATAAAAATGTGATAGATATCTTAAAGCCAATGGAGAGACATGAGAATCTAATTGTTAAGAAAAGTTAAACTCTTTACAACATATATTAAATATACTTCGCAAGGTGAAGATAAGATTATCATTATAAGATATGATAGCGGGTATATATGGTTGTATACTACAATGACCATAAATAGAAAATTATATTTTACCTATAATGCCAAGCATTGGATAATACTTTTTCATTGAGCATTAGAAAATAGAGAAAAAATAACAACCAAACCCTATCTCACTAAATGAGTCAACTGCAGGGGTCAATCGGCCACGAAACCAGTGGGCTCTATCGAAAACAAGTTCTAATAAAACTACTTATAGCAAGTTGTGTTTCTAATGCCATTCATAAAGGTGCCTTAGTTCTTCCTTTGCCCCTTTTAAAAGTAGTGTCGTTCAGTTGATCCACTTTTGTCGTTGAAGCCTGTATTAGTATTTTTCCACATCAACAAACTAGAAACATTTTCTAGAAACTTAGTTAGTGAATGTTTTGGGTAATGTTCAGTTGAGATATGAGCTATGACATACCCTATTAGAATTCTAAAAGTTGTGATGGGTGGCATTAATAGCAAGTTTACATTGTCCATTGCCTACTTTCAGTTTCTTTTGTCTGAACGTTCAAATTATGAATAAGATGCATAAAACATTCTACTGGCTCAAAAGAGCAAAATGCCTCCATGTGGTAGAGAGGAGTCAGACTATGGACAATCCCGAAGAGCTATTAACAGAAATTTGATTAGCTTATATTAAAGGAAAACTCAATAGTCACAAGATCAAATCACAATTTCTAGATTTTTCTCTTCCTAAGTTCTCGAGAAAGTCTCTTAAGTTATGCTAGTAAGTATAGTCTCCACATAAGTGACAATAGAGGGAATTGATAGATTCGTGATGAGATCTAGAATGGTTTTCCAAGAATAGGTAACAAATTTGACATCCAATATTTGATGTTAGGAAACCAAGAAAGTAGATTGTCGCTCTAAAGAGCAAATTAGAGAAATGAGAAGCACGAGTTGTTTGGCGATACGGTATAAAATGCTTCAAACTTCAAAGCAACCAACAACAAGATGTAATCATGATTGTATGAGGAAAACTTTGAACAAAGTCCATGGTAAGGTCCTTCCGGGGCTCACAAAGTGTGGAGAAAGAAAGGATCATACAAAGCAACCTTGCCTGAGTGATCCTTTAATATATACTTGAGGATCCCAGTTGTAGTGTCCCAATCATATGGAGCTTGTAGAAACTAACCACAAAGCAAAAGGATGGTGGTTGTAGTGATGGTGAGATGGTTTCATTTCCTAACAAGCCTTTGAAATCACCTAGGGTTTGATAAGACCTCTCAAGGTGATATGTGATACCCAAGTTATTGTAAACGGCTTTTACCAAGAGGATTGCCATAGTTACTATAAATGGTTCCTTACTCATGTACTCAATCAATGAGACTTTAACACTTGAAACACCTTGTGGCCCTCTTTGTTGTTATCTTGTTCATTGGAAATCCTTCCTTGTTCTTCGACAAAGTTGAGCGCTAAGCATGAATTTCATCCTTGGTCCCAAGCTTCAAGAATCATATGAGCGCCTTAACTCTCCAAAGGAGAGTTCTTTTAAACTAAGAGGAGATGATAAAAATCTCAGAAAGGAAGCAAGCTTTATGTTAAGCTTAGGAACACGTGTTACGGTTATATTAAGCATACTCAGACGGTTTTATAGAGGTTTAAATTTGAGATGTTTTCTCAAACTGTACTTTTTGCATCTGATTTTGTAACATGGCTATTTTACAGGTTCTCAAAAGGCCCCATGCTGTAAAATTGATTGTAGGTAGAATCTTAATCTATTGACAGTAAGCCCGAAACATCATAAAATGGGGACTGAGAATAATTATTTGCTGATAGTTAGATAATAAGAGTGCCTAATAATAGAGTTATCATTTTTTTGGTATTTTCCGGTGTTGACAACTTTTAAGGTGAAAAAAATAGGAACCATGTTTTACCACAAGCTGGATTGCACACATTCAAGCACGGTAGATTAAATGGAGAAAACTTTTTGAAGTGTCGGTGAATGCAAAGTTCCTAACAAACTCAAAGGAAAGATCTACAAAATAGCTATAAGACCACCAATGCTCTATGGTCCCGAATGTTGGCCAGTGGAGTGCCAATTGAAGTAAAAAATAAATGTATTGGAGATGAGAAAGAAGAAATCGATTAGTAGATATACAAGAAACAATAATATTAGGAAACAAATATATCACAGATGTTGGAGTGATACCTATTGAGAAAACGGAAATGGAGACTCACCTAAGGTAGTATGTTCATTAAAAGAATACTAATAGAGGCTCCAAGGAGAAAAGTGGGTCAAAGGGAAGAAATATGATTAAAGGAGATAGATGAAGACCTAGACAACTTAGAAGTGTACATATATGTGAAGAACTTGCTCGAGATGGTTTTATTAAAAATTGTTTCTGATAGAGCCAAATAGTTTTGTGGTTGATTGATCCATGTAGCCGATTCACCTATTTATTCTCTTCACTCCCCCTAGCTGAAATTTTGCCCTTTTATTCTCTCCACTCCTACTAGCAGTAAATGCTATTTACTACCTCTATTTGGAGTAAATGCTACTTACTACCTCGATTTGGAGTAAATGCTATACTATAAAGATATAATCTTTTCTTTCCGAAACTCTTATGTCTCTCCGTTGGCTTTATGATATATATCACATTTTTATATTTTAGCAAACATGTAAATAGAGTCTATGGATGCAAGACATTTCCCAAATCCATAACAATCAACACCCTACCTCTTTCCCCTACGGGGATAAAAAATAAACAATAAATTGATATTATAGGCACTAGCCTATGATTACAATATAAAATTGAAAGTAGAAGTATATTATTCAAAATTAAACTTGTTCAGTAGCATTTCACATTGATTAAAACATAATAGGAAATCCTTACATAAAGGAATTCAACAATGTAGATGAGTCACATTCCATGCTTGATTATTCTGATATAACTCTGTTGAATTCCAATTGATGTACTACGAGCAAAAATTTCCACAATCAGAAGACATACAAATGACATGCAAAAATATAGTTCCATAAGCAACAATATATAACATGATAAATTATTGACAATGAAATTTGATGATGAGAAACATGTTTTGTTTGCCAATGTTCTTCATAATTTGGTAAATCATGTTATCTTATCTCTATGTGTTAGCATACTAACACATGAACATTACCTTATATCCCATACTAAATCACTTTACATTGAAATCCAAGGGTGACTTAGAACAGATTCTTATTTCACTTTCTATGCTACAGAGATACACTTTACGGCCTACAATTATATTAATGCAATGCTAACTAATATACTCGAATTAAATGATCCAAACTGAAAAGAGAAAAGAAATTGCAATTACTTGTTGAAGCATATGCTACAATAGAAACTATTCAAAAAGTGGTGTAACATGAACTTTCTTACTGTTGTTTTCATCATCACGTCGTATTGGTGAGACGAGGCCAGCAAATTCATTGATACCAATGTATCTTTCTCCACGTGCTGGCAAGTTCTCCATATTTCCACTACTCTGAATTTCCATAAACAAAATAAAATATATTAGAGAGAACTTTGTTTCTAATTTTCTTCCCAATTTTATAGTTTCATTTTCGGTCAATTAGACAAAAAGATGATGAACATGCCAAAGTTTATATCTACATATGGTCACATATGCATATATAACATTGTATATTCTGAAATTAAATTCAATTGGTGCTTAAGCTATGGAAACAATGGCTATGATAGAACTAACTACTAATAGCAGAACTGCAGTAGCCTAACAAATCTTAGAAGCAACACCCATTACCATTACAACTGCAATATACAGAACCAAAACTCACATAATGAAAGGATAAATAAAATGAATTAGAATGACAAGATTAACCATTGTTATGGACTCAATTCTAACCTTTACAATTCAAATCACTTCATACTTTACCTAAAAAACACATGTAGATTTCCAAATAATGTATGTCATAAGACAAATAATGAGGTGCCTTCAAATACCTTTATGTAGGCCAAGTTCAATTTCACAATATGAAGGGGATATAATTGATTGAGTTATATATGATGAACAATATCTTCCAAAATTTTAAGTTGTTAGGTGAAGACACATGAAAGGTTTTATATCCCTAATACTCTAACACACAACCTCACGTGATAAGCCTGTTGAGGTTGAAGTGTGAACAATGGAAAAGCCCGTATTTAACATGCTCTGAAACTCAAATTTTATAAAGAATGAGGCTGAGAGGATCAAACTCTGAGAAAGCTTAAGATGAGAGGAATACTAATAGAGGCTTCAACAAGAAAAGTGGATCAAAGTAAACAAATATGATTAAAAGAGACAGAAGACTTAAGACAACTTTAGGATAAATATATATGTGTTGTGGAGAGAGAGAATGATAAGTACCGGTACAAAAAGATACAAGAAAGATTGAAAGAATGCCCAATTTCCCCAAACAACAATTAGTGGTTCTTGGTTGGGTCAATGTGAATAGTAGTTTATTGAAAGAATGGAAAGATTTACAAGAAAAATGAATTGTACACAATAGAGTCCCACGACCCTTCCCTTTGGTTCCTCAACCAATTCCAACTATTTTTCTCCTTCCCCCTCCAAGAAGCCAATGCTCTATTTATAGAGTAACTAACAAACTAACTGCATATGGACATTTTAGTAAAAGTGTTATAACTAGGGCAGCCCCTAACCAAACTATCTTATTCCCCTTCTATACACATTTTTAATACTAGGCCTAATCTTATCAGAAAACTTGCTCTAGATGGTTTTATTGAAAATTGTTTTTGATAGAGCTAAATAGCATTGTGATTGATTGATCTCTGCAGTCGACTCACCTATCTATTCTCTCCACTCCCCCGAACTGCAATTTTGCCCTGTTTATTCTCTCCAGTCTCCACGCTCCCTAGCAGTACTACTTGCTGCCTCTCTTTGTTCTATCAGATCTTAATTACTGCCTGTTTATTTTCCATAACCTTCTTAGGCAAATTCCCCTTGTTGCACCTCTCACCCCTTCTTTTATACACAACTTTGATTGTGGGTCTGTTAAAAAAACTAACCTAATTAGTCATACTAATGTGCTTTATATGCGGCTCCATAGATAACTTTCCCAAAAGCATAAGTTGTTAGAAGGGACCTGAATGGTTTTACATATCTAATACTCCAACATTACACAACAAGCATTACCTCTCCTAGAGTTGATTTGCCAAATTGTTCCATCTGACAATGTTCCAACAACCAGAATGTCTTCAACAAATTCTCGATCTCTGGGTCTGGGTCAGGGTTTGGGTCCTACCAAAATATTTGATCCAAAAAATGTTAAACCAACCTAATAACATTACTGAAAGCAAAATGAAAACTATGTAATTTTAAACTTAACTTCATTTGTCACTACCTCATTGATTGAAGTACTTTCAAATTTTGACATATATTGCATGGAAGATTCTGCATTTTGACCACTTGCATTGGCCACATTGTGCGCTCCTAGTGTAGATGTCAGCTGTTCCTCATGATGTGAAAATGGTAATAAGAGCTGTGGCAAGTTACCATACCTCTCTAGATATAAATTTGGAAAGTAAAGCAGTGCAACTTCACCAATTATCTGTACAAAAAAATAATAAAATCATGGAAAAAAACACAACGATAAAAGTTAAATCTTCTGGGAAGTAAGCTATAAGATATCTTAGCTTCAAGTACTTCTTATTACATCTAATTCCATCGATTCGCTCTCTCTGCTCAATGCTGCAAAATTTAAAACAAGAAAGTGAAGAATGTAAAGAAACTAGGGGGGAAAAGCAGTACTGCACTGACTCTTGTACTTGTGACCCATAATTTTAATATGAAACATGGGTAGTTACAACTGGAACATTACTTCTATTTGTCTATTGTCCAGCTTGGATAAATTGGGATAATCATAAGTAAAAGATCGTTTGCTATCAACAAATGATCTCATAATTTTTTTTGGGGGGGGGGAATGAAAAGCATGCTCTTATGTAGCATTTGGTTTGTTCTTTGTTTTTTTTTACTTTCAGTTCAAGTGCTTCAAGTTATAATTGCAAAAGTAACAAACTGTTTTCATTTGATTTCTTGTTTTTCAAGCTACATTTGCAACGGAAATGGTGAAAACAACTTTATCGAAATTTGAAAACAAGAAACAAAGTGAAAGCAAGCTGTCGTTTATGTAATTATGACTGAAAATAGAAAACAAACCAAACACCACTTTTTCACTATCCAACAAAGCTGTGTTGCTAACATAGATCAACCTTATCCCATGGAATTTGATAGAACAAACAAATCCAAAATGAAGTTCAGCAAGCAAAGGTACATAGCAAGACAAATCTAATGTTTTTTAAGTCATGTGTTTTAAAATGCCGTAATGTAGCTAATGAGACAGACCAAGAAACATACTAGGATACTGTTCTGCTTGAGAAACATCCCCTCCATGTCTGGCTTCTAAGCTCTGATTCACCTGCAATAAAACCCAAATTAAAAAAATGAGATTTTTTTGGAACTAATTTCTTTCAGGTGGCTCCTCCCATAAGTGTCGCTACCGGGAATCGAACATTTGACCCTTTTTTGGTCGACATGGGATTCATTGGGGGTATTGTACCACTAGACCAACAGCTTGTTCATAAAAAGGCGAGATTTTTAAAGATTATTATATTGATAAACCAAGTTTAAAGAATACCATAGTGAAATCCATTTGAGAGGGAGCATCCCAAGAAGTAAAACCCATATTTGTATGAACAAATTCTCTGAAATTGTCGAACTCAAAGCACCCTGACCACCACTCATGCAAAAACCCTTCTGGTACAACTGTTCCTGAAAAATCCAATCCATATTTTCGGCTCAAAAAATTAATAATTCATCAAATAATGTTGAAATGTTGAAGTGCAGAAGCGTATTAATAATGGGTTGGGAGAAGAGATGAAATGAGAAGGGATTCCAATTAACACTCTTCATTTGAGTAAACCGTGGCAGTGGCAGACAATTTGTTAGAAAGATTGATGAAGAAGAGAAGAAAAAAAGTGAAAATCATGCTTTCACTACACACGAATCTCCTTTATTTATACAAATACAGACAAACAAAATCCTATTTGGTAAAATTTTTAAACTTATCAAATCGTTTATATTTATTTATTAATTCAAACTATTTACTTTAACATTAAGTTTTTAAACTTATCAATTAATTTACATTCATCCATTAATTTAAACTATTGGATTTTTCTAGTAAGTTTAAAAAACTTATTCTAACAAAATGGATCCGCTTGTGGTTTTTTTTTTAGTTTTATTGGACAATGGGAACAACCCACAAATATATTGTTTAAAATAATAATAAATATTGATATAATAAAAAAAATTACATTAAATAATGTAATGTGATTTTTTTGAAATTCATATAATATATTAAGGTTTTTTTATTTTATCTCTTCAACTTCTTCTTTTTAATTTTACTTTATGGATTTTTCTAATTTTTTTTTATTGTTTATTAATGGTCGTGAGCTGGTCGCATGTTATTAGCTCATTGAAAATGGGCAATGCAGTTAAATGTGCCATATTTTCATACACGGGCATGCATGGGGTGCTTATAAATTCCGATCATTTTGCAGGTGCTGGATAAACATGTCATACAATTCACTTTGCCATCACTACACACTAGTGTGAAAAAAATTATATACCACCATTTTCTCAATAATAAGAAAAAAAACATTAACGTTTTAGAGAAAAATGTATGTACAAGTAGAGTTTTATACATTGTCAGTCTATCATTCATCATTTTATATCAATCACTATTGACTCTTCAAAAAATATAATATAAATGGATGATAAATAATATACTCACTGTGTATAAATTTATACACTTAATTTTATGGGTTAAATGAGTTAACATTGTAAGGGAATGAGTACAACTGATTTCCATGTATTAAAAGTAATTTAAAATTATAAAAATAAATTAAAGGAATATATACACATACATATCTTAAATTATAAATGGTAACTGAAAAAAACATATATTAACAAAGAAAAATATTTAAATTCAAAATAAGGGGAGGATTGTCATTTAAGGGTTTATTTTTTAGTTGGATTTTGGAGGGGAATGAATGAAAATGAAAAACTTGAAAGTCATCTTACACTGAAGAAATGTTTTATATATATTATTTTGTTAGGATGATATGAAACTTTTCAAAACTCAATATTATTTAAACCTCAGTACTCATATTTAATAATACAACGGTTGCTTATACAAGATTTAAAATAAAAATTAATTTAGCTATTTAATTAAATATAGTTTATTGTAATCATCATGTGTTTTCCCTTTTAACAAATTGAAATCTTGTCTTCTTTTTTAATTGTAATCGTATCTTAAGTTCTAAAAAAAACTGTTATTGGTATATTCAATCAAGTATCATATAACATAGAAAATAATCATCCAACTATTTTTTAACTCATACTTTTTTACACAAATCTTATAAACATTTATATATATAAAAAAATATTTGAAAAAATAACAGGATGAGTAGACGAGGAATGATTATAAATATCTGTAAAAAGTGATGTAACAAGTTCACTGAATATCACATGTAGTTAATGAATTATCTTATAATGAATCTGAGCTTAACTTAAGATTATTTAGATTCTCCAACAATTCTCCTAAGACTTCCATCTTGCAGAAACTAAGGTTCAAGTAGGCCATCATGTATTCAGAAGATTTTTTTTTGTTAGAAATAATGTGTATAAGCCTATCTTATTTATGCACTCACAGTTTAAAAGTTTTTTATTCTGTCAATGCATCTTTCATTTTCAATTATCATTTACTTTTAAATAAAAGTAATAAAAATGAATGATGAAAGATGAACTGATTCTGTATAAATTATTACAATGTATAGATATTACACTCTTCACCCTAATATTAAACTTGAAGATGTTATACAAAAAATAAAAGGTGGCAAGTGATATGATGTATGATGATGAAATGTATCAAGATCAAGAAGCTTGAAAAACAAAGAATAAGTAATAGGAAGGTAAAATACTATACTTGGAGGATATAAGTAATCCATCATACGATTAAGCTCGTTCCTGAAAAGCTCAGCAGTTTTGTGCATGTTTATTTTTAACAAATAATCTTGAAGGTAACTTTCAAACCTGAAAAAAATATATATATATATATAAGCAGAGAAGTAAGCATAAAAAAGAAAAGTGAAAATGGAAATGGTGGAGGAGATGGATATACATGATGATGGCTAGATAGTGAGAGAGAGAGAGAGAGAATTGAGAATAAAGAGTTAGAAGGAGTAGTAAGAATGAAATGCTTATGTGTTGATGAGAGAAAACTAAAGCTTTTGGTAAGGCAAAACAACTAAATAAGTAAGAGTAGTAACAACCAAAATAAAAATTCAAATTAGTACTCTCCCAATATTTTTAGGTATCATAAAATATGTTAAAAAAATTAATTTAACTATATTTCTAGAATCATTTTATGTTTTTTAATTTTTGAGGAACTAAATAGATACACACAAAAATTTTAAAAGATAAAATAGGTATTTACTCAAAAGTCAAGCAAGGAGTAGATTAAGTCAAATGGGTTACCAAATATTATGGAGTGTAAAATCTATCTACCGTTAGTTTAAAGATTTATACCCAATCAGTATATAATTTATCATTTATTTATATTACATTTTCTAAAAAATGATTGATTATTGAAAATAAATGGTGAATAAAATATACAGAGTCTCTTAACATGTATATACAATATAATAATTTTTTACAGTATTAGTATATTATTTATTATTTATTTTCAATAATTGTTGACTCTTAATAGTAATATAGATGAATAGTGGATAATTGATTTGTATATAAATCACATGTTTAATCAAAATTATTGTGTAGTACAAAGCCAATGCTTTTATTATACATTAATCAATTAAATATATAATATATAATTATGCGTTATCCATAGTATATTGGAATAGATTATTAGTTGGGAGTCTATTGTGGACAAGTTGGTGTAAAAAACTATATATATTAATTTCTCAGCATTTAAGATAAAGTTAGTAAATGATATCATTCTTTCAAAAAATATGTAAAGCATTAAATGTCCATAACTATTTAAATAAAAATATAATATATTTTTCACAGTATTACTTACTTTACTTCTTATTTCTTAAATAATATCCTAAATATTAACAAGAGGAGTGATGTAAGGTTTGGATCTCCAAAAATTATACACCTTAAAAAAAATTAGTTTCTTATTACATTTATTTACCTATTAACATACACAAAAATATGCTAAATACATTTATTTACATATCACAAATACTCCTCTCTAATGTGCACTAATCAAAAATATTAAATATGATAAATCAATCTCAAATCATTTGATTTAACTTGATGCATAGACTCTAATATACAAGCTACACATCCAACAAATATATAGCAACAAAGTTCATAAATGAAATTATGAGTATACATTAAATATAAAAATATTTTTATACTCTCTCAACCTTATCTTTATAAAAACATTTGTAGTCATAATTATTATATTTAAATTATAATTAATAAATATATATAGATAGATATAATATTTTAAAATTTTGTAATTCTTCCTTTTTTAATTAACAAGATATATATTTTGTCTCTTTTATTTTATAGATATTTTTGTCCTTAAAAAAAATTATCATCTACCTCTTTCTCTATTATTACTTTCTTCTTTTTCTCACATCAAAGAATTAAAAAATCTGCTATATTTCTCATCCCTTTCTTTCTATCCACCCTCTTTTTCACCCCTTCTTTCTTCTCTTCATTTTCTATTGTTTAATTTAAAAAATATTTAATAGATAATAATTGTCATATCAACAGATAAATAAAAGATAGATATTAAGCTCATTAGGTAAAGAAACTAGTACTAAAATATGCACTTAATACTTCAAAATAAACCCATCTTCAAACATAAACTCAACAAGTTATTCCAATGCAAAAAAATTGGAAGAAAATATATAGAAACTCCTCATACATATCCAGACAAATCTCTTTGACTTTATCTTTTTGTCTGTACTAAAATTAATACAATAATATTTATTGTCCCATGTTAACTTTTGGGTTGATTGGGAAAAATAGTTGTTGAATATTTAAATAAAATATTTTAAAATCCTTTTTTTCGTCAAAAGTTGTTGGATAATGGCAGAGGAAATGGCATAATCTTCATTAAGAGATGTTCTTCTCCTTATTAATACACCATGTATAATACCCGTTTTCTTTTTTATTAACATACCATGTATCAATTATTTATGCCAACTTTTCAATTAATTTATGTTTTTATTCCTTTTCGAGCAAACTATCTTTTAAAGAAAATGTTTTATATTTTCGACGTATAAATACAGAAAGCGAAAAACATATTTTTTTTATACCAATTAGTAAAATAATTAAAAACTCCAACAAAGAAATACTCTTAAGTAAATAAGTTCTCTGTTACTTTTTCCATTATTATAAATTTATCCATCATTCTTTTGATGCAGTGCAAGTAATCAATGTATACCATCGATCAAATAAAGTATAAAAAAATAAATAAAAAAGAAAACTATAAAATTATTTGTTAATAAGGTCCGACTAATTGTATATACATTTTTGAAATTGTTGAGCGACTATCAAAATATTATTTGGGAATAATGACTACAAACTCTAGCAAATCATAAGCTCAAAGCTCATGTGATGTTTCTAATTGATAGAAGTTGTAACAAGAACTTGAGCCCAATATATAATATTTGTCTCTAACCTCTATTCTAATAAGCAATGTTAGATTTCATATAATAACATATTTCAAACATTTCCAACAACCTCCTCATTGATTAAAATAGACAAATCTCTCTCCACTTAGGGAATATATAAAACAATCTTCATCATAGTGAATATCAAGTTTCAGATTGCTCAATCCCCAACTCTTTTTACTAGCTCCTTCATATTAGAGCATACTCTCCATTAGACATAAACCTTCCTTAGTATCTTTGACAATTTTATTAAGAGAATAATTCTTCTTCAAATTTCTGTATAGCTTCTCTAAACTTTTATCATTGTCTAACTGAACAAGCCACCCAACCATTTGTCACTATGAGGTATTTTGACACAATGGAAATGCCTACACTAATGTTCATCAACAACCACCATCTTTAATATTTGGGTCATCTTAACCAAGAAGCTTATTTGGAAACTCTCAATTGCTACCATCATTGTGTACTCCAACAATCATAGTTTAAAAGAGTTATCATACTTCACCTTAAGGAATATAAGATAAGTGTCAAATTGACCATTATTTCTAATAAATTTTAAAGCACTTATCTTGGTCATTCATATAAAAAAACCTACTTATCACACATTTTTAATTAATTTATATAATGAATAAATAATTTTTTAATATATTTTTTCCTAGTTTATTTTTGAATTAAAGGTGGAAGAAAATGTGACCAAGCTAAAATTGAGCCAAAAGACCAAGCCAAAAAAATGTAAGAAATCAAGAAATGACCCCATGCTCATCAAATCACGTTAGTTGTGATTTCTAGGCGCGGTGAGTAAGCATCTGTGAAAGATATTTTCAAAATATTTAAATTCGCATAAGCAGTATATATACATATTATTTTTTCATGATATTGAATATAAAATAATAATTGGTTCAATGGTTGTGACTCTTGGATTAATGCGTATAAATTAAAAAATGGATGAACACACCTGCTAGGATTCGAACTCTAGAACCCCTGTTTCCAAACAATGTAACTACCGTTTGGGCTATGTGACATTTCATTTCATTCTTGAAACGTTTTGGCTTATACCCATTCGGATCAGCTGATGTTAAATCTAAATGTGTTATATTCCACCAAGTGGTATGAGTTTCTCTATAAATAGAGACCCTCAAAGGCATAATCATCATCCGAAAATTCAAGTCTAGAAATCTTCCTCCACTTCTCTAATGCATAAGAGAATTGTGGGAAACATAAATTTGTAAAATACTTTTGAGAGATACGCTTGTTGTGTTTGTGCAAATCACATCAAGGTTTCTGAAGTATCCTGAAGGGGATTCGCGGTTCATCCCATTTGCATCCAATATACTTAGATTGGTGGGGGCGAATCGAACCTAAAGGTTAGTGTGGTAACACACGCTTTGGAGGTTTCGACGTGCATATCCATCAACATCTTCTTTGTCCAAGTGGTGTAGCATCTTCCCAACAATCAAGATTTTCCAACAACATCTTGGCATGGAGGAAACCCTCCCATGAGGAAAAACTCAGCTAGATGCCCCACATGGGCAGCTAGGCACACTGGTACAGAACATGGTTAGTCAAACTCAACACCTGACACCTAGCTTGACACATCAATAGAGTCAGATCTGATGCATCAGGCTAGCACATCAACCTGGGTGGCTGAGTTAGGGTGGGTGGCCTATAGGGGGAAACCCTATTGGAAAGGAACAGTGAGGCGTTCGGCGCCACAAAATTAGGTTGGGCGCCCTATCCAAAATCTATATTCCCCCTTCACCAAATAATTCATTCACACTTCAAGTATTATATTCATCTTAGGTCCATATTTTCACTTAGATTTCAGAGGGAATAAGAGTAGGGAAAGTGAGATTAAATATATTGTTCTTGAGTCCTCACTTGGATCCTAAAACACTCATGCATGGGTACCTAATTCTCTTGGTCGGAATTGGATGTAACAGTCATTAACTCTACATATCTCTCTTGATTTATTTATGCAAGTTTCTATGCTTTGATTTTAATGATACAATCCTATTCTTAATGCTTATTTTAAATTGATCACCTAAAATATGATTTTAGATTTTAAAGATTGTGCAGAAGTAAACCTTTCAAATTTGATCATGAATTTGGCATTAAATGAAGCTAAGCATAAACTTAGATAATTTATCAAACAAGCATCAAAGCTTATACAACTTGTTTTATTAACTACACAGGGAACGGGTAGTTAGTAAAGAAAGTTGCACCATCTTCTTTACCGTGAGTGATGAAATCAAGCATAATCATAACTTTCATATTGAATTGTTAAGAATCAAGATCTTGATTTTTATATAGTTAGTTTATTTTACGTTTACAATAATTTAAGTTAAAGAATCATCAAAAAACTTGTATTGAATTTCATTGCTAATGATTTAAACTAAAGAACAACATATTTTCTACTCCAATTCCATGTGGGTACGACAAAACTCTATACTATACTACAATTGAATCTCGAAAGGATTTAAAGTAAATATATTAAAAGACCAACTTCTTGTATATACAAAATGGCGTCGTTGCTAGATAAATGAGTCAATAGAAACCCACTGCTTTAGTTTTTATCTTTGGCAAATCTAAATATAATTATTTAGTTGTATATAGTTTTATGTTTTGTAACTTCTTTTTTATTCTCTTTATCTTCTAACTAAACATTCTAAATTAGTTTGCACACTTTCTTTTTATGTGCAAACCAGGATTTCTGTTGACCAACTCTTGTTCGATCTAAAAATAGACAGAACACTTAGACATAACAATAGCAAGGCAAGAAGAAAGGAGCAACAAGCCAAGAAAAGGAGAGAAGTTGAATATTCCTCAAATCCCTCAAAAACAAACTAAGACAATGGCACATCAACAAACATGCAATCTCAACTTTGTTCCTAGGAACATGATCCAAATAGAAAGACTATCTAAAACCCAAAGATCACCAGAGATGAAAACACGATTAATACAACTGATGTACACTAATCTATTTGCAGGACTAGATCATGAAGTTCCATACACTTATCTTTCCAGAAAATGAGATCATTTTTTAGGTTATTTCCATTAACTCCGATTGGAAAAGCAAAATAGTGGTTCCTCAAACTCACACAACACATTCAAAGTGACCCAAATCAACTGGAAAAGAGATTTATGGCAAGGTATTTCCCTAAAGGTAAATTTATGGACTTAAAAACTGCAATCTCTACTTTCTCTCGAGCGACAGGTGAATGTCTTTTAGAGGACTGAGATATATTCAAATATATTCTAAAAAATGCATCAAACATGGTTTTGATGCTCATGATCAAATCCATATCTTTACCAGTGGTCTTCAACAACAACACAAATAGATCTTGAATGCAACAGCGGAAGGCCAACTAATGTCAAAGCCACCACAAGAGACAATTAATATTATTGAGTCTATGACTCAAAATGATCAAAAGAGCCAACACCAGACAGGTCAAAAATATTGAGTTATGACACATCTAGTGTGCCCAGGCAGGTAAAATATGTTTGGTCATGGCATATTGGCACGACCAACTTGACCAAGTCACACCCAGTTGGGACATGCCAAAATTCTTGGGCCAAGCGCCACACTGAGTGTAACACCTCAAATTTCATTTTCAGAATAAGTAGAAAACTTAAAATTTAGGGGTTGGTACTGGGCAATTCTCGCTTGAGCGAGAGAAGCTCGCCTAAGCGAGAGACTCAGTGTTTTGTGGTGTCAGTTTTCTGAGAGTGGTCTCCCAAGCGACAGAGACCTGGGAAAACTGTGAGATTCTCGCCCAGGCGAGAGCATCAGTGTTTGAAAATGTGAAAAGTCGTGAATTTCTCGCCCAAGCGAGCCTTTCTCGTCGGAGCGAGAACCTGATAATCTGAAACCTAAAATAGAAGTCCCAAGTGAGAATTGGGACACTTTTTCCAAAACAAATGAGAGGAGAAGTGACTAGGCGATTTGTGAGCTCTTAGAGATAAAAAGAATGCTTGAGAAGAGGTAAATCGTTTAGCTTAGATTCCCTTATTTTTGTGTATCTTGTTTATGAGAGATGGGTCTCTTCTCTGTGGTTGGGTTAAACCCTATAAACCCTCTTTCGAGGTTTTGGTTCGTTTTAGTCTTGAAAACCTTGTGAAACTCAAAGTTGATGAGTTATTTTCGAAAATAGTATGTGGGTAATGTTGTTTTCAAAACCCTTGAGTTATTGGAAATGTTGTGAACCTTTTTTTTATAGTGAAGTGAAACGGGTAATGTTAGACTTGTTTCTTTGAGGAATTTCAAATATTGTATGGCATTTGTGGTTGTCTTAACATGAAAATTGATATGTTGTGGTTGTTGTTGTTTTCGGTGTCGAAAAACCCTAAGGTTGGAGGAGACAACGAAGAGCTTAAGAAAGCTACTTAGTGCAAAACAGTAGTGGACATTCAGGTGAGAGAGCAGCATTAGACCTTGTGGCATTAGAAAGTAACATTGGAAACTCAAACAATAATCACTAGTTCGAGGATTTCCATTGACTAAAATGATTAAAAGGGAAAAACTAGAAATGTCCTATTTAACCATGTTAGTTCTATTTTATGCTAATGATATGTTATTATTGTGATGTCTTGACTTGCCTTTTGTGGTATAGAATTTGATTTGCCATTCGTGGTATAGAATTTTACTTGCCCTTCGTGGTATAGAATTTGACTTGCCCTTCGTGATATATAATTTGACTTGCCTTCGTGGTATAAAACTCGACTTTCCCTTCGTGGTATAGAACTTGACTTGCTCATAGTGGTATTGGATTGCCATAAATGGTATTGACTTGCCCATGGTGGTATTGAATTGCCTTAAATGGTATTGACTTGCCCATCGTGGTATTGAATTGCCTTAAATGGTATTGACTTGCCCATAGTGATATTGGATTGCCTTAAATGATATTGACTTGCCCATCGTGGTATTGGATCGTCGTTATGGTGTTGATTTTCCCTTGTGGTATTGATGGCCTTAAGCGGCATTGTAATTGTAGTAACAATTATGTTATTCTAGTATGGATGAATATGTGGATTTTGGTTGTAGCCATGATGGAATGATGAATGTAATGATTAAGTATATTTTTGTTTGTAAGATCCAACGTTTATGATTCTATTTAATTTCACCATGTCGCTTATTGCATGATTTAATGACTGACTCTCTCTATGTTTCTTGTTGCTCAATCCATGGTAATTGGATTGTAGGTGAAGCGAAGGAATAAGGAATTTCAGAGTTATGGAGTTACTTAGCTTGCTGGATTATGTGTGTTGTTGTTTGTTTAATTTTGCATTATGATATTGTTGATATTAGTCCCATATGTGGGGATTCACTCTGTATTGATATTAAGATAATTGACTGGTTGTATGTGGATTGTAATGTAGGGATAATTTCCCTTTTATTTTATTAAATCATTATTTGTGTGTGGCTGTGAAGATTTTGCGAATCTATCAACCAAATAGATAGTGTTGAACTGGATTTGGATGAGTAATCGTTAAATGAATGTTAGGAAAATTAATTTATATAATTTCAGGGAATTATAATTTGAGAGAATATGTTTTAGAAAATTGAAAAAATTTCGTGATAATAAATCAGGTCGTTACACTGAGGTGCCGCATGCGCCAAAATGGCACGCCAACATGATTCAGTCACATATAGGCGCCTGGTGCACCAAGGCTAGGAAACATGTGCCAAGCTAGGACACACCCAACGAGATTTTTGATCCCCCAACATGTCTTGGCTAAGACAACAATGGAAAATCCACCCACACCTTTTTAAAAGGGGATTTTCTTGGGTAACAAAGGCTCTAATACATATAGAGGGGGTGAATATGTAGTTTGGTTTACAATTAAAACTATTCGATTATGAAAGGTATTCGCTGATTTTACCTTATTCTAATCGATTAAAAGATCACTTAATCAATTAATAAAAAAACTTCAATGAATCGATTAACTCGATTAGTTTTCTTAAAAATATTTTGTTTTTGACACAACAAAATGTAGTGATCAATCTATTCTTACACTCACTTTAATAGTTCGATTAATATGATTAATCATGCAATGGCAATTATGCAACAATCCTAATATGAATTCAATTCAAGATACCAGAAATTGGTAATTGCTTAAATATAAAAGAGTAGGGATAAGAGAAATTTAAAATGATCGATTTTATCTTGGTTCGATTGCCAACCATTGCAATCTACATTCAGTCATCCCCTTTTGATATGGGAAATTTTCTTTCATTGTGAAGAAATTGAATGTCTTTACAAATGATCTTCCGCCAAGAACCTATTGGACCTAGCTTCTAATGGATACCTCACCACTTATAGATTATGATTTCTCTGAATTCTTCTCTTCTTTTATAGTGATACTTCACACCTTAATAGGCGAATTACAACCCAATCATTCTTTTGTGTACACATTTTTTCCACCTTTTGTTGTGCCAACATACACTCAATTCAGAATATAAAACCTTCTTGAATCATCTCACAATCTGACAATATGAAGATGAATGATTATGAGATGCAAATGTTTAGAAAAACTTTGATTTGATGAATGCTTGAAAATCTCTCTTTGAAGATGTATGAAAATTATCTTATCTTATGTCAAAAGTATCATGCGCACTTTTTCAGAAACTCTATTATTTGATCTCGTAAATTCGTTGTAATACCTGCCTTTTATCATCGGAATGGTTAGTTGAAATAACATCCAGTTTCAATTTGTTTTCTGTTATTTGATCTTGATTATGTTTTGAAATAACTTTGATTATGAAAGCAACACATTCATGTTTCTTACATGACTAGGAGACTAAGGCATTTCCTAGAATATGACATCTACCACTAGTACTCTTCCTTTCTATTTTGCATCTAGCAAAGTCTAAGTCGGACTACCCGACCATATCACACATACTTCCCTTAGGATACTATAGTCATATACCAGTCGTTCATTTTAGATATTTCTTTATTCTTTTAACTGCAACTAAATGTGACTTGTTGGGTTTGGAGTGATATCTAGCACAAAGACAAACACTAAATATTATATATGTTCCACTTACTCTAAGATAAATAAGGGATTCGATCATACCTTAATACTTGGTGATGTCAATAGTTTTTCCAACCTTATCAACATCGATGTAAGCATTTGAACCCATGGGAATGACAATGACTTTGCATTTATCTATTTAAACCATTTAAGTAAAGGCTTGTAGTAATTGGATTGGTTCACAAAGATGCCATCCTTGGTCTGTTTGATCTGAAGTCCAAGAAAGAAGTTCAATTTTTCAATCATGAACATATAAAATTCCTCTTTCATCATCTTGTCAAATTCACTATTCAAATCTTCGTTAGTAGAACAAAATATAATACCACCAACATAATTTTCTACATACTGTGTGATGATCGATTTTCTTAATAAAAAGTATGGTATCGACCTTGCCCTTTTCAAAACTCTTTTCGTATAAAAATTTAGTTAATCTATCATACTAGGCCTTAGGAGCTTACATCAAACTGTAAAGCGTTTTCTTTAGTTTATATACATAGGAGAAATGTTTATAGTCCTCCAAACTTGGAGGTTGTTCAACATAGACCTCCTCTTGTATATAACCATTTAGAAAATCACTTTTAATATCCATTTGAAATAGTTTAAAGTTTAATGAACATGCATAAGCTAATAATAGTCTTATAACCTCAAGTCTAGGCACAAGAACGGATATTTCGTTGAAATCAATTCTTTCTTCTTGGTTATAGCCTTGGGCTACTAGACTAGCTTTGTTTTTAACAATAATGTCATTTTCATCTGATTTGTTCCTAAATACCATTGAGTTCCTACTTGCCTATTCCTAGGTTTAGGAACAAGCTCCCAAACTAGGTTTCTCTCAAACTAATTGAGCTCTTCTTGCATAACAAGAATTCAATACTCATCCTCTATAGCATTACATATTTTAGATGGTTCTATTTGATAGACAAAAGCCATATTAAGGCATGCACCATTTAAATTAAGTTGAGTAGATACTCCTCTATTTGAAGATCAAAATGTACTTTCTCTTCTTGTTGAGGTAGATCATCATTAGATTTCATTTGCTCCACGTCATTGAGTTTTCTAATAATTGGAACTTCACTTTGTGATGTATTTGGAAAATCATCATAAAAAACAACATTTTTCCATTAGAGGGGTTAGTTTCATCAAATGATACATGCATAGACTCTTTTACAGTTAAAGTTCTCTTATTAAAAATTATATATGCTTTTCTAGTCAGAGAATAACCAAGAAAGATGCTTTCATCTGATTTTGCATCAAATTTACCAATATTATCTTTTCTATTATTGAGAACAAAACATTTAAACCCAATAACATGCAAATGTTATATTAGACTTTCTACCTTTATAAATTTCATTGGGGATTTTCTTAAGAATAGGCCTAATCAAAACTATAATAGAGACATAACCAGCGGTACTAACTGCATCAGCCCAAAAGTATTTGGGCAAGTTATTTTCATTCAACATAGTTCTCACCAGTTCCTATAATGACCTATTATTCTTATCCACGACGCAATTTTATTGTGGTGTTCTAGGTGCTGAGAAGTTGTGTGATACCATGTCCATCACAAAAATCGTTAAACAAGACATTTTGAAATTCTTTCTTATTATCACTTCTAATAGAAATGATTTTCAAAGACTTTTCATTTTGGACTCGTTTCGCATATTTGCGAAAAGCATAAAAAGCTTCACTTTTGTATACAAAAAAAACATCCATGTAAATCTAGAAATATCGTTCACTATCACAAGAGCATAATAGTTACCTCCAAAACACTTTGTCCTAGTAGGACCAAATAAGTGCATGTGCAACAATCGTAATGGCGTATCAGTATAAAATATATATTTTGGCTTAAAAGATACATTTGTTTGTTTGCCCTTTTGACATGAAACACATGGTTTGTCTTTAACAAACTTCATTTCGGAAAACCAACAACTAGTTGATTTTTAATCAGTTTATTGAAATAGTGCATATGAATGTGTGCAATTCTCCTATGCCATAACCATGCATCGTCATTAATTATTACTAGACATGTAACTCCAAATAAAATGTAATTTTTTAGAAATCATGTTAATATTGTTTATCATATTTCCTATGAGTTTAGCATCACATGTTACCTTATCTTCAATGATGCATTTGTCAGGGTAGAAATTCAATTTGAAGCCTTTGTCTCAAAGTTGGCTGTTAGTTAGAAGATTATGCTTGAGCCCTTGAACATATAACACTCCTACAATTGTTGCATAAGGTGGCTTTCCAACTAGACCAATTCCAAGTATTCTAACTTCGTTATTGTCTCCATAGGTGACGAACCCCTTGCCCCTTGGAGTGAGGACCAAATTTTTTATTATGATCCTCTAGAACATCGTGTGGTTTCATGGTTGAACAGACAATGTGGAATTCCTTAAGATACTTATGAGGATCCTCACCTGCAAGCCCATGAAACTTAGGCAACAAATGGATTAGTCCAGTTTTAAGCACATATGGTATATCATCATATTGGATACACAAACTGTCATAAGTAAAATCAGGTGCAACCAAATCCCTTAATGTCCTCTCACGGGGACCAGGAGAAGTAGATGGTTGAGCCATATTTACTGAATGCACAGTGCCGCTATATGCAACAGAATGCATAAAATTTGTAACAGAATCAATATCAGCTACACTATGAAAAGTTAAATTCCTATTTTTTCTAACTAACCTATGATATGTTTTTATCAATTTTAGGATTTATTGGATGCAAATAGTCTATATTCATCACAGTCGTGCACTACAATCAACAGTAGCAATAAAACAAGACAATAATGGAAAAACATGTTATATTTGTGTAAACAACCAAGACTTTTCATCAATAACATACTAAAATCATAGAGAACATGTACGAAAAGTTTCAATGAAAAATTCAAATCCTAACAATTCTAAAAATGCAAATCAGATTCACTATAAAACTTAAAAAAATAAAAAATAAATAGTAAAAAAATGTTTTTTTTTGGATTTTCGGGGTGGACCTGTTAGACTTAGTGTGACACAATGGATAAAATGATTTTTTACCAAATGCATATATTATATGCCCAATTCTGATATATGGTTCCAAAGTTATGCCAAAAATAGAATTTCACCAAATCATTATTCACTGCCTAGGTGCATCTCACAACCTACAGCTTGGAAAGTGATTATGTTTTTTTTGGGGTTCAATGTGGGATTAAATAAGTGTGGAAACAAAATTTCATGAAAAAAATCCACCCACAACTAAATGAACCGACGCAACAAAATCACTAAACCATGCAAAATGGCAAAACAGTGCAATGGAATAGTGAACAGTAGTAGCTTTTGAACCCAATCAGAATTTTCACCTCAAATGCACTACATAAATGAATAACTAAACTATTCCAAACTAAAATAAGCTATATTGAACTATTGAGAACCTTTTGTATGAACCGATAATCCCCGAAAATGGCGCCAAATTTGATCAAGGTCATACCCAATGCAAATAATAAAACAATTAAAGTATAGTACTATGAAGTGATTCCTAGGTTGTCTCCCAATGATTATCTTTCATACAAAAGTTCAAACATCTTACACTTACACACAGGGGGTTTGTGGTTGTAATGATATGAAAATAAGGCAAAACAATAGAATAGTAACAAACAGTGAAGTAAAACGGCTAAATCCCTTTGGGTTTTTTTTTCACAACTCAATCTTTGATTTCAATATATCAAATTCATTTTCTTGGTGATCCTTCATTGAGAGTCGATTAACTAAGTGATAATCAAATCATAGTTAAATTGCTAAACCTCTAACTAAGTGAAATTTGCATAAGCAACAAACAGTTAACAAATTCACATGAATCAAATGATCAATTTCAGCTTCTAAACACTGAATTCCTAAACTATTGAGAATTAATTAACTAAGTGATAATCAATTCACAACTCAAATGTCTAAGTTTCAAACAAAGCAAAATCAGCATAAACAAGAGTAGTTAATAGATTCACATGAACAAACTGGTCATGTGCTTGAGAACTGATTGAATAAGGAAAAATCAGTTCACAAATATAAATCAAAACCATGGAATTAAGCAAACCACAATCTAAAATAGGATAGAAGATTCAACAATGAACAAACCGAAATTGCATTAAGAAGTATGTAGAAACCGAAAATGCATTAAACACAAAACCTCAAGAGTTGTGATACATTACCAAAAAAATTTAGTCCAAGGTTTTGCCTTCCATGGAGGAAGAAGCAAGCCGAATTGAAGAATGAAGAAGAAGAAACCGAAAACCCTAGCTAAGCCCCAAAAGTGGGAAACGAAAATGTATTCTATTCCATGTAAAAATGTTGTATAATGTGTAATTTGTGATGGAAGGAAAACTGAAATCGTAAGTTGAAAAGGAGTAAAACGAAAATAGGCCCTAAACAATGGGCTCAAAACCCAAACGAAATTAAAAATCCTAAAACATATACAATCTTCACTTTAGCACACATCCTTCACTTGTCCTTGGTGCCTAATATATCCTAAAAATGGAATTAGAATTAATTAGGCTAAATAATCCCAAATTAACTCATTTTAGGAATAATAATCCAATGAATTCTAAAACACTAAACCATGCAAACAAAGTTAATTAGAGACAACGAATCATTAACAATGTTAAAATAAAGTTATGAATAGTGTGTAATATATAACTCATCAAACATCAACTGTCCAAGTATGATTTGATGTCCATATGTCCTTAGGCACACCTACAAAATAAGTTTACTTGCATGTCTTGGGTACCCAAATCATGTTGGGTCCCTTCTTGTTAGAAACCAAGGGAATTTGTCCCTTTTGAATTCACATATATTGTCCACTAGGTATATCATGCATTCTAATATTGCAAGATATAAAAGTATGTACATGTAAACCATAATAAAAGCAAGTAGGCAATTTTTTATGCGACATTTTAGCATAAACTACTTGTTTCATATTTGACTTCCTTTTCTTAGCATGCATGTAACATAGACCAGATCGGTTATCTATATTTCTAGATGTATCAATTAAATTGTTTAAGTTGTGACTACAATTTGTGAAGTTTGCAATTTTCTATTTTAAGCACAAATTTTCATTTTCCAAAATTTTGCACTTTTCACAAGTTGATGTCTCACTTAACTTAGTAGGGAAATCACATGAAGAGTTAGCATATATAAGATTCAATGTTTCATTCTCAAGTTTCAATTCATCAATAAAAGTTTGCAATTCATAAATTTTCTTTTCATGCTCAAGAGTCAACCTTTTATTATCCAAATACTTTTTAGCTAACTTTTTAAGTTCTTCATGCATTTCAATATATGCATCATAAAGTATATCATATGTGGGGGAATCAACATAATTAGAACTAGAATCGGAGGAGTTTACCTCACTAGACTAATCTTGCTCACTTACCGAGGTGCTTGTTGATGTAGTGTTCTCTTCGAGTTCATCCCAAATGATATAAGCCATCTTTGCTTTGATGTCCCAAGAGTCTTCCTTATTGTTATTCTATATCATCTTGAGATAAGTAGGACATGTGTACCTCATGTGGCCTACTTTCCCACACTCATGGCAAGTTGTTTTATCTTTGGGATATTTGCTCTTCTTCATCGAGTCTTTTGCATCTTCTTTATGAAACTTTCTAAATCCTCCATTCTTTCTTAAGAACTTTCTGAATTTGTTGACATTGAGGGACATAGTTTCATCATCGATGTCAGAATCAGACTCTTCATGATCAATTCTCTCTTATTGACTTCTTGAATGTGAATTTGTTGCTTTCAAGGAGATTATTTTGATGTTCTTGTCCGTTTGTTAACGGAGTGTCAAGCGTTCTAGCTTCATCTCGTTTTCTTGAAACTTTCCGACAAGTGTTGCGAGTGACATAGAATCCATCATCTTTTGATTCCATTATTGTCGTCTCTTTTGGTTGTCATTTCCTATCAAGACATCTTAAAATTTTATTAGTCAATTCACCAATAGCAAATACTTTATCTAATGCATCAAGATGGTTAACAATGTGAGTAAATCATTTTTGCATATCACTAATAGATTATGTGGAAACATGCGAAATAACTCATACTCATTTGATAATGCATTTAATCTAGCTCGCTTGACCTCACTAGTGCCTTCATGGGTTACTCGTAAAGTATCCCACATTTCCTTGGCACTAATGCATTGAGAAACCCTAAAGAAATCATCATATGAAAGTGCATAAGTAATAATATTTGTTGCTTTCAAATTAATTTGCACTTTTCTATTTTCCTAATTGGTCAATAGACTTCTTGGTTTCTCTTTGGTCTATCCTTCCACCAAGTAAAGTGGAATATAAGGTCCATATTGTATGACATCCCATATATCTGTATTAATGGCCTCTATGAATATTCTCATTATAACATTCCAGTAGGCGTACCCCTTTCCACTGAAAACCGGAGGGTAGTTGATGGATGTGCCAGCGTCGCCGAAAGGGTTAGTGGAGCCCATGGTAATATATGCCTAAGATCAATGATCTAAGTGGTTAAGCTAGAACTGTCGTACTAGCTCTAATACCACTTGTTGGATATTCCACGTAACAAATAACACCTAGAGGGTGAATAGGTATGAGCGGAAGCAAATTAACACTTTTCCCGGATAATGAGATATTATGAAAAATTCACTATTTAATTGATTATGACTGCTCTTAATTGATTAAATCGAGTTGTGATTAATCGATTAACTCGAGTTGTGATTAATTAATTAACCTAATTTTTGCGTTCTTGAAAAATGGTTTTCTTGCACAAAAAGATACAGTGATTTCAATCAATATGAGAGAAATCTACTCAATGAATTTATGCCAATATATTTAACAAAATTAGAGCATGCAATAAACTCAATAAGTAACTCAATACAAACATGCAAAGCATAAATCAATTGAAATTAAAGAGATGAGGGATAGAGAAAGTCAAGACGATGATCTTTTATCCTGGTTCATTTGCGGGTCCACTTACAAACTACATCTAGGCCTCCCCTTCTGATCTTGAAATACTTTTCTTCACTATTTGAACAATGTTTTACAAACAATCTTTCAAATGAATACAAGGCTCCCTTCTTGGATCTAGAGCCCCTAAGATGGTTTGACCTTCTACCCGCTTCTAATGGATACTCCACACAACTTCTAATGGTCCAACCCCAACCACTTCTCACTCTCAACCAAGACCTTTTTATTTTTGAAGAACACATCGATCACCTAACCGCATCTAGGATTTTTTACTATCATGGTGATACTAAACACACCTAGATAATCTCAAGAAACTTGTCTAAAGATTCAAGTTACTTTGCACCTCAATGTGCAAATATACAAATAGTAAAATCACTAAAACTCAGCCTAAAAATCTCACAAAGACTCAAAGGTATTATATGTGATCAAGCTCGGTTTTCCAAAAATGATTGTGAAAGTTTAAGCACAATTGATAATTCTCAACTATCTTATCTCTTTCTATGAACCGAAGAAAAATAGATAACTTTTCTCACAGCAATAAACTCTCTCAATATATGAAAGTTAAGATCAAAGATGTAGGTGAACTTATGAATTTTTCTATATGACTTCTTAATGAACACATGAGAAAAATTAGCTTTTATACAAAACTGTTTTCTATTGGACTTTATCGAACCTACAGCTTAATCGATTTATGATTCCAAGAAATTTAAGCTTTCAGCTACTGTAACTCCATTTAATCGATTAATCTCATACTTAATCGATTAATGAGTTCTCATGTTCATTTAATCGATTAACACAAGTTATAATCGATTAATCATGTTGAAAAGTATTTTCTTTGATTCATGATGAACCTTCTACGTGATGTGTATTTGCATGATACATGATTTTGAAGATATATGTGATAAATTCAGTTTGATGCACTGAAATCATGTTACTATATGTAAATGCATGAGCATGTCAATCATGTATGAAGATTCAATTTTAGACTTTGTGAGACTTTCATTATATGTTCACCTAGTCTAGACTCTACCCAATCAATCATCTCAAGACTCTAGAAATATAAAAACTTAGCCTACATCTATTTGATTGATCTTGAGCCTTGAACTTGTTGTTTGTTGAGTTGCATGTGTCTTCAAGCTTGCCTATCAACCTTGCTTTAACCTTGTCTTATCCTTGTCATCTCTTTGTCTTCATAAAAACAATATAATGATGCATGCTTTATTCTCAATCTCCCCAATATGATGATGCATTCTTGCATTGACAATGTTGTCTGGGTGTACTGGTGTAATGACCTTTGAGTTAGATTGCTGAAGTATATCCACAAGACCATGATATTCATGTTGAATTAACCCATACACATTGTTCTTACCATTCTGTTGAATTTGTTCATCATATGTATTAGTATTTGTATGCTCCTCTATACTTCCAGCTCTTAAAGAATTGACTTGCTCACCTCTTGTTGTTGGAAGGTTTGTTGGACACACACGCACGCGCACGCACACACACACAACGAAGGAGAGCTTCTGCTTGGAGATGAGACTCATCCTCATGGATCCGCTCCAATTATGGTAATTTTCACCATTCAACAATGATGAAACTAGAGGTGCAATGTGGTTTTCAGAGGGGTGCACAAAGTTCGGCGATGGTTGATCATGAAGGGGATCCATGGCAGGGACTCATCAAGAAGGAAACAGAGAAGACGTTGAATACGACAGAGCTCTTCTTAGAAGAACTCTGATACCATGCTAAAAGATAACAAACTCTGAACAAAAAAATGGAGCAGTAATGCTCACGAAGAAGAAGAATAAGAGTGGAATCTTGAATCTTTGATTGCAAAATCAGAAAAATATGTATCTTATTAATTAATTGAATGAATGATAAAAAGAGCTATTTATAGGTAGTCAAAATAACTACTTTGATTAACTAACTAATCACCTAAAAGACACATGTCAGCCAGATTGTTGACCTTCTGGTGCATTGTGGTTAGCAAGGTTGTGCTGGTGTGATGAGACCACGGTCAGAGGGAGGGTCTGATGTGCCACTCCTTCGGTAAGATTTTGAGCCTAGTGCGTCATTCCATCGGTCAGCTGGTGTGCCACTCCTTCGGTCAGCGGGTACGTCTGGTGCTCCATTCCTTCGGTTAGCTAGCACACTCTAGTCCTTCACCTCCTCGGTCAGCTGGTGCGTGGTGCGGTACTTGATGATGGCCATCCTGATGCGATACTGAGCCACGTTGGTGCGGATGCAATACTTGTCCTAGCTTTGCCTGAGTCAGATCAACTAGATTGGTGGCATGTTTAGCATCACTTTCTAATAGATGAACTAAAATAGTCTTGCTCCAAATATGCTTCTTTCTTATTTATAAAGATTTTTCCTTGTAGTGTTTAAATTCTTTGCATTCTGACATATATGACCCTTATGCTTTTATTTTTTCAATTCAGCTTTACCTTTTGACATATTCTAGTATGTTCTTCAATTATAGCTATATCACTAATTAGTATTCGTATGTTATCACTTCCATCCTTGACTTCCTTAATGATGAGTTTTGTTGTTGTTTGCTCACAAATCAAGGATCATTGTCATTTGTGTTTCTTTGAATATCAACATGTTACATGTATTTTTGTGGCTATGTTGATATGCGTATTCAAGCGATGATATTAGATCACAACACATGCTAATGAAATAGTCATTAGTGGTTGATAGCAATAAAATCAAGATGGAAGTGTTTGATTTTCTGGGACTCAATCTGACATTAACAACTAATCATGTTGATCAAAATGACCTTAATTAAACTTGTACTTGATGATGGCACTTTTATTAATAAACCTCCTATTTGTAATGGTCAAAGTTATGTCTATAAGAAGGACACAAAATATTGATAGATTATTGATAGATTATGATGTTGAAAATGCTTCTTATGTCTCATACCATGTTATTGAAGATGACTTTTATATATTAGAAGTGCTTATGGTTATAAGTGTAAATAATTTCAGACTGATCTAGGTTGACTGTTTGCAACAATTAATTATGTTAATAAAGACTTATTATTGGCTGAATCATAACCAACTCATTATCTTTAAAACGTTTCATGATACTGCCTAAAAATGTGAAAGCAAACTATTAATCATGTCGTCTCTAAATAAAAATCGTTTAGCTTTGTGTTTTGTAATCTTATTGCACTATGAAAACCGATTTCAAAAACCCAAAATATGGTTTTCTGTGTAAATTCTCGAAATACTCACAGTATGACTACCACTGACAATTCTCGAATTCACACAATATGAATACCAATGTCAGTTCTCGAATTTCCCACAATATGGCTACATGTGTCAATTCTCAGGGAGCTAGAAATGCTTCGTAAAGAGGTAGAGAAGAAAAGTTGAGGAAATACGCCTCAATTGTTGTTTTTTCCTGAATGGAGGATGCCTCTATTTATAGACAGAGAGCTCTAACGACCACATCAACCAACGACCCAGAAAAATATCTCATCTCAAACGACTAGATTGGTCTAACGGCCAAGATAAGGGCAACAACCATATTGATCATGTCTCTTTTCTCACCCCTTAGACGATGGCGACGTGTGTTGACTTGGTCAACATATGTGTCAAGCGTGTCTTGACCAAGTCAACACTTACCAAAAAAATAAAAAAAATTCGGAAGTCCCAAGTCCTCCTGTCGGGCCAGATGACAGAGGTAGTGGTAGTGCATGCGTGTGAAAGGATTTTGGTTATGTGTGCCCTCACCCACCATAAAATCCTTACACCCCTTAGGGCATACCCCAAAGTGCAATTAATGCTTATATGCGTTTTTGAAGTGTTTTCACTATCTTATGTGAGACTGAGTTCTTTTAATTTCACACGTGAGAGATATCTTAATTCCAACATTAATAAAAGAGAGCCATATCAAACCTAAGAATATAGTTATTCACTATTTTGCCATTTCTGAAACCACAAAATCAACTCAAAACATATTAAATAACCTATTATTCACTAATTCTCCAATTTCGGCCGGTTTTATCATATTTGCACTAATTCAAGTAGTTTGCCACCAATTTGAGTCACACTCTTATACTTGAATCGAATAAACCAACTTTTTGTTGTACCAACCAGTATGGTGTTTAAAACCACTATCCTAACCTTTTATGATCATTTCATAATTTTAATCTTTATTATTCACATACGTATGGCTATATGGTTAAGTTTTTTTTTCATCTTACCTTAGTATACATAGTCATCTCAAGATATATATAAGTGCATATAAAGTACTCTCTAAATACAAATAATTTTGTTATATTGTGGTACATTTATACTCTAATGTAGAAAATCACTACATATGGAAGGTTACACATATGCTATCCCACTCCATGTTCCACTTGGTGTCATTAGTTGTAAAAAATATTAAATTAAAAATATAATAGTTTATTTTTCTAACCAATCATAACAAGTGGCACATGGAGTGACACACTTTTTGGGACAAAAGATGTGCTCCACATATGCAACTACCCTAGATCTCCAAAAAAAACATTTAACATGTGCAATAATGATCATATGCCAGTCACATACAAGCTAGCTGCAAAAACAATGTCACGCTTTATTGCATTAGAAGCAATTTCCATTTTTTTGCAGAGAGCAGAATTACCCATAATAGCTGCAGCATTTTTAAACTCCCGGCACGTCTCGTCCAACCTGACAATGGTCCTTACGATCAGGCCTTCAGGAACATCGGTAAGCTCGCAGATTTCAGCAAATGGAGTACCCTGCATTGAAGAATAGAGATCAGGTGAACAATTGCTGCAGAAATCAATAATGAAAGAATGGAACTACATAGTGTTAATTTATGTAGAGGAAAACCTTTGCCCATTCATAAACCACTTCAACAAGACCAAATTTGAGATTTTGTTGAGCATACTCCTCAGGGTTTATTGGTAGATGAAAGTGGACTTGACACTCTCCAAGTCTTATTGCTGTACTATACAATCTGTGGAAAAAATAAATATAGTCACAATAGGATTCATATCCTGATTCCAGTTTGAACTTTGAAGATGCTAAAAGACAAAATGACACCATGGAGCATGTTGTCATAACAATTACTGAGGCCTTTACTTAGCATATGCCAGAAGGTGTTTCTCATGAAGATTTCATTGCAGAAAATAGACAATTGCGAGTTACCTATTTCTCGCTTCAGACAGCTTTGGAGTGAGTGAAGGTTCAGATGTGTTCTTCTGCTGGAATACAAAAGCGGACATTAATGCAACAGCTTCTTCAGGTTCAAGGTCATCCAGTTGGTTCTCAAACAAGCACTCTGTACATATCAATTCCTCCCCAGAGTTCATCTCACACGCAACGCGTCCCTTCATTTGAACAACAAGATCTTCATCGATGCACCCAATTTCCTTCAGAACATCTATCTGTAGAGAGAGAAAAAACAAATAAAATAAATAAAATTGAAGGCAGCGTAAGATTGAAAGCCAAAACAAACTAGAAGAAAAGCATTCACGGCGTAACTTAAAATGGGGATAGATAAAAATATAGTATACCCGGCCCTGAAAGTCTGGCATCTGTTGAAGTGCTTCATCTGAAATTTTAAACTGAAGATCAACGACTTCTTCTGTATGTTTTTTTACCTCTTTCGCTAACATGAGGTGCTCTTCCAATTTGATACATCCATGACATGGATTCTGTGACATTTTCTCCAATAATCTAGTCCACTTCCGGTATGTTGCCACAAGTTCCACATCTCGCAACTTTAGATCTGGAACAAAATTAAAGCAATACTGACTTAAGTCTACATTCTCAAATCAGAGCAGGTTATTATCGCATTTTATGAAAAAATGAAGTTAACAAACCCAAATAAATATTGACAAAACTCTAGAAACATCAACATTGCAGGCTGGAAGTAATTTTGTTAAGAAATTACTAGACCAGAAATGGATTTTATAATTCTATCATGCTTATTCATGCTTCTACAACTTTAACATGCCTTCTTCATGTAAAGCCTTGTAAAAGTGATGGTGTTCACAAGACAAACTTGTACGGTTTTCAATTTTTTTTCTCATTTTTTAAATTAAAATTCCCTTCTTTAGTGAAAGTTGTCAAATTATTAAATATAAATCATCCATAATCTAGAAAAAAGTAATACCTTTTACGGGATCCAGGGCTGGAGGATACTTATTTCCATTTGATTTCAAATCTAGGAGCAGCTGAACTGTCTTCGAGTAAACAGAACTGCTAACATCTTCAAGAAGTCCAACTTGGTCAATTTTAAGTTTCTTACTGCATATGCATAGAAACTCTTTACTGTTAACTTCTCGGACTTCATAGCACATTCCGCAGGCAGAGCCACGATAGGGCAATTTGATGTTGATGACACCTCTTCCTTTGCGAGAGGAAACAGATGTACTATATTCATCCCCAAGACCACGCCTTGATTTTGGTATGACAAAATAACCTTGGTCAAATTCATTGTTTTTATTCTGCATATTGCTACTTGAGGCATTTTCCACCGGGGCTGGCATGTCAGGTTTTATCACAAACACAATGTACAACTTATTATTTGGAGAAGGAGTTTTCACAATCACTGCAAGCAAGTGATCCTGGTCCTGTATATCAATTATAATGCAGATTAAGCACCTATTACACTTAAGGAGCTTCATAACATAACAAGTTCAGATCCTACAACAATAAAGACGAAAGCCCAGTGCACAAGGCTCCAACCTAGTAGGGTCTAAGGAGGGTAGATGTATGCAGATCCTAAAACAATAAATGAACATATTATAACTCAAACAGTACAGCCTTATGCAGAAGATTCATAGTGGAAACATAAGTTAAGGACCAGGATCATGAAGCGGTTGTAGTGTTATAAAAACATTAGTACAGTTTCATATCCACTCTACTACTTACTGCAATTATGTGGAAGATTCATAGTGGAAACGTAAGTTAAGGACAGACAATGTATACTGGAAAATGTAAAGCATCTAACATTTACATGGAAATTTCAAGCTCTGGCTTGACTTCGGTTCCACAAAAAAGAGCTTAGTACTAAAGTCATAATATATTGACTTCTACATATGATAAGAGTTATTCCATGTCACCAAACCAGCACATTTTGTATTAAAACTAAGGTGAAAATGAATGGATTTGGACAGGGATTGTGATGGATGGATAAAAAAATATGGGAAATTGTACTCACACCGACCACTATGAATTTCACACCCATCGAATAGCTTATCCGAAAGTTTAAATTTTTTTGGATAGCTTATCCGAAAATGAAAACATGTTTTTCTGATATGAATGGACGGATAGGCCATCAGAGAATATGTTTAGTTGTGAAACTAAAAGATGGGTGTTAATATTTATAGAATTTAACAATACATGTCAGAGCCATTAAAACCAAACTTAAAACATCCAGTCAATCCATAACCTAACTTTAATGGATGGTTTTCAATCCATCCATTTTAATGGATTGAAAGAACATTATCTTATCCATTTGGAAATGCTCTTTCCATTTTCAATGGACAGATTGAATCAACGATATCCTATCGATTTTCAATCCATAACCTAACTTTATGCTATTCCCTTAGCAATTTTACATGTGGGGATGGTTAACTGAGATGAAGATGGAAGTTTGGATGGTTGTTGTGGTTTGGGGTTGGACAAAACTTAGGTACAATTCCTTATGTACAAATGATGTTTGTAGCCTATTAAAAGGTGACACATGTTCATTTATATCATTAAGTCTTTCTCTTTTTTTGCAATTAAGAATCTCTCTCTTCAAAGTATAGGTGATAATGAACACGTGTCACCTTTTAATAGGCTACAAGCACCATTAGTACCTAAGGAATTGTACCTAAGTTTTGTCCTTTGGGGTTTTGGGTGTGAGTAATATGAGATGGGTGTAATGATGATGGGTGTGATGGAGGTTGCAGATGGTGTGAGTAGAAGAGTTGGGTGTGACTGTGTGACAGTGTGAGTAAGGTTAAAAAGGATATTTTTTAAAGTTAGGGTTCAAAGTTTATAAAAGTTTGGTGTGAATACAAGTGGCTTGGGTGTAAATAGAATCTCCCACTTATTTTTCATTTTTCAAGAGCTTTCTTCTTGAGAAAAATTGCTTAAGCCAGTTCCTTTCAATTTGTTGAATGGAAGCATGCACAAGTTCTAATGCATCTAAAAAGTCAATGTTGGCAAACTTAAAGATTGAAAATTGTACATAAATGTAAAACACAACTTAAGAACTCACTGATTCTGACTTTACGACTATAACTCTTCCGGTATTGAGAAATTGTTGGGCATTAGGGGACTGCAAAATTGCCTCTGATATCTGGTTACTGTATGTCTCAGCCTCTGAATACAAATCATAGTATTCTTCAATAGTTGGTTCACCCTTGATACATCTGAATTAAAAAAGTTATGCTTGAGAAACTACAGACAGATATGTTGCATCATAAAAGGAGGGTAGTTGTTAACGATAGTAGTTTCTTTGTTAGTCATTGTGAATCTTCCAAAATTAATTACATTTCCTAATAAGAGATCCCATCAAAGTGATACCTTATCCATATGAGGTGACAAAGGACCGGATCTTATGTATCATGCAGATAAACAATTAAAAAACTTCCTTTCAACTTTCAAGCATACCGATGTATGTTAATATCATCTACAAATTAAACAAACTCCACTCTCATCCATATTCCATAACACGTAAAATCCAAGCTGCATGATGTTTGGCATAGAACTATTTATGTCATATTCAACATTCAAGGACAACATTATTTCCACTAATATTTAGCTTAGCTAGATGCACTCTTGTCAACTTTTTTGTCATCAGGTGCTCATAAAAGGCCAACAGAAATGGAAGAACTATAATTCTATAACAGTATAACTTCAAATAATCACCAACATAACATACAGTAACAAAACCATTTCTCATGTATTATTTATTATCTTTACTGCCCCAGAATGAAAAAAAGATGCATTGAGTCAGAGTATTTTCATAACCTACCATGGGATAAATTAGGAACAGCTAAAAGCATCAAAGAACAATATAGAGACAGCAAAAGTAGTATTATGGAGAGATATGAATTGAAGCATGAAACAACAATAATGAAAAGAAGCACTGGATAATTGGCATACTCAATTGCTTTAGTAGGCTGATTAAGCTTTCGCTTCAAAAGCTGTTGCATTTCTGGAAGTTTTTTCTGAGCATGGAATTCAGCAAAACTTCTTTTAAGCATGTCCTCAACCTGCAACCCAGTTTCTCACCCAGCTTAGTAAGAATTAATCAAGTAAAACCAATGATTAAAAACTCTTGCTAATATTGATATCACTCTTGTCCTAGGCGTGTGGGAAGCTGATAAACACCAGAAGCTTGAGGAAGTGTTCGAATTGAATTCAAACTCTTTCCACCCGTGTAGGAGAGATCCTAGCCGTGTGGGAGCTTGAGGAAGTGTTCAAATTGGATTCAAAATCTTACCACCCATGTGGGAGAGATTCGAGGCGTGTTCAAGCTCCATGATAGGCGTGGGAATTCAAAATTCAAATGCTTAGGCGTGTCAAATGTGTTTCAAAGTTAGGAGATTCATTGAACCTAGTCAATTGTATGTTAAGTTAGTTTCTTTTATGTTTTTTTGTTGCCTAATTTCGTGGAAGCTAAGTGCCTAGCCACAAACTATTTGTATTTCATTTTTCATTCATGAATGAACAAGTTTAAAGTTAATTTTAATTTGGGAATTTTCGTTTTCCTTGAGTTGAGCCTTAACTCCTAGCCTAGAACTTATCAAACACTTGTGTTTGTGGCGTTCATAGACTCATCACCATCTTTGGTGTGGCGTCTTCCTTTTTCTTATCAAGGATCCTTTCTTATGGCGAACATCCTTGGCTTATCATGCAATCTTGCTTGTAGCGCCTTCCCCTTCATACCTTAACCACCTTCACTTGTCCATACACATAAAACCGTGGCCATCATACACATAAACTCATGCACAAAACCGTGCCAAACACTTAACCATACACTAAACACATTCAAATTCATATATAGACCAACCATTCATGAATCAATACAATAGAGAGACTTTCAACCAAGAACGATCGTGGCAGAATTGAATCGCCTCACAGAGGCTTCCATCACTAGGTCTTCCACCAAATTACCCATCGTCGTTAGCAAGGTATACACTCTACTCCTAACTCTCATCTCATATATAATTTCTTGAATTATTATCGTTTATCTCCTTGTTATGCTTTTGTGTCTGCTCTTTCCTATGTTTCTATCCCTAAAATTGTATAGGAAGCACTTTCATATCCTGTGGAACCAGCCTATGATTGAAAAACTAACAACTTTAGAATCCAATGACACTTGGACTCTTGTCCCTCTTCCATCACAGAAAACTACAGTGGGTTGTTCATTGGTCTTTGCTATCAAAGTAGGCCCACATGGTAAGAATGATCTTTTAAAAGATGGATTGGTGGCTACGGGCTATAGTCAACAATTTGGTACTAACTATGGTGAGACTTTTTCTCCTGTTACCAAAATGCCTTTTGTCAATCTCTTCTTGTCTATGGCAGCTATATGCACATGCCCCTTGCAGCAATTTAACATCAAGAATTATTTTCTTCACGGGGAGTTGTTAGAAGAGGTTTATATGGAGCAGCTTGGTTTTGTTGCTTAGGAGGAGTCTCGTGGATATGTGTGCAGGCTACATAAGTCTTTAAATGGCCTTAAGCAGTCTCCTAGAGCATAATTCAGCAGGTTTAGCTTTGTTCTCGAGAAGTTTGGTATGATCCATAGTGAGAAAGAACACTTTGTATTCTACCAGCATTCCTCCTCTTGTCAATGTATTTATCTTTAGATATCCTAAATGACATGGGAATATTAGATTGTAAGCATACTGATACTCCAATGGATCATAATGTTAACTTATGTCAGGTCAGGGTAAACCATATTTGGACCTGTGGGGATATCGAAGACATGTAGGTAAACTAAATTATTTGACTATGACCAGACCAGATATATCATTTGTTGTAAGTCAATTTCACAATTCACTATTTGATAGTCACTGGGATGCAGTTGTTCGAATCTTGAGATACATTAAAGGACCTCCTGGAAGAGGATTGGTTTATGATAACAAAGATCATATTGATATTCTCGCCTACTATGATGTAGATTGGATGGCTGCAAAAATGATAGGGACACAACTTCAGTTTATTGTGTTTTCATCGGTGGTAACCTTATCTCACGGAGAGGCAAGAAACAGAATGTTGTTGTTGCAAAGATCAAGTGCAGAGGCAGAATACAGAGCTATGTCTCTTGCTGCACGAGAACTAGTTTGGCTCAAACATCTTCTCTCTGAGTTAAAGTTCTGCGAAATTGAATCTATAAATCTCATTTATGATAACCATGCAACTTTATATGTTAATGAAGTCTTTCATGAACAGACGAAGCACATAAGAGGTTGACTGTCATTATAGTCGTCAAAAGGTTATTGCAGGGAAGATCAATACTTCATTTATGAATTCCAATGATCAATTAGCATCACTAAGTTTCTCCGAGGTCCAAGAAATTCATATATGTGACAAGCTGGATGCGTTCGACATATATGATCCAGCTTGAGGGAGAGAGTTGAGATTAAAGATAAATAGAAGAGTGCCGAGATAATTAGAATACTAAATATGTGATTAGTATTAAATATATGATTATCAAATCATATCATGAATTTATCATTCTGATTTTATTTCCCTAAAATTAAGGAATTCATGTATGGACACTTATACTATAAATAGAAAAGGTTGAGCACATACAAACCACTCAAGCAATTCACATAAACAATTTGTCGTTTTCAAATGTAACTTCATCGCTTGTTAAAATATTTTCAATAAAGGGTAGAGTAATTGACATTTATACCTTCAATTCTTCAACTCTAAGAAGATGTAGGATCATAATATAGGTTAGCCGAAATTGAGATTCAAGACGAGTTGCACTTCCAACAGTGACATGCTTTAAATCCCTCTCTTCTGGGAGTTCATCACGGCACATTAAAATAACAGAACCAATCTTATCAAGTCCTCTTCTGCCAGCACGACCTGCCATTTGAGTATATTCTCCTGGTAGTAACTGCCTAAATTCCTTGCCATCAAACTTCCTTAGAGTATCAAAAACTACCTACAAAAGAATAAAAATACAGTTTAGTTAAATGAGACCATGTCATATCTAAAACAGTTGGTCATAAGACACTCTTCTACAATTGCAAGAAGCTAACAAAATGTAAAAGCAATCACTTTTTCCTTATGTGTCTAGAATTTTTCATTTCAAATTTAAAACTAATTCTGGATGTAGGTCAATGTGACTAAAGTCAAATATGTAAAAGAAACCTTGTGTGCAAATTTAGTTGCCATAGGCATATAGAGCATGTTAGAGAATAACAGTCAGTAGAATTAGTTGTTATATTATAGTGTTAGCCTATACTAGCATTCTGCTTGTCCTGACTTGTATGGTATGAAGATATGTACTTTGTACAGTAGGGACTATCGTACCAATAACTCTATAAATAGAGTTAACTATCAATTATAAAGTTCAGTCAATTCTATTAATGGAAAAGTGAAATTTATCACTTTCTTCTTCAATTGCTGTCTTTACATACCATGTGTACTAATAAAGGTTATTAGCTTATTAAAAAATTTACTCCCCACCTGGAGTGATTTCTAGTTTCAAAGAAATGATTTCATAAACCAGTAATTTTTCAATAAAACTATTTATACACAAGTGGATATATATCATATTGTCCTTCCGCCTCAGAACAATTTCTCATTTCAAAGATTGACAAATGGTATTACAGAAGTGTACTTCACTATAGTTTATTAGTTAGCAACTTAGCACAGTTAGTTTAGTCAAGTTAGTTATCAGTTAGTTGAGCAAGGGTGTAGCTAGCTTAGATCCCTATAAATATCTTGTATCTCATTCCTTGTTGCTTAAGAAATCATAATAGAGAAAACCAATTTCACTTTCTCTCTCTCTGCTCTTCTACCCTAGTTTAGTTTACTATTCTTACATGGTATCATGCCAGCTATGGTTACCCCTACTGATCCCACCTCTACAGAAACACCTGCACATACTTCTGTTGTTCCTCTTCGATTGTCTCCACTGTCATTCGCACTTCCTCTTTCAACAATGAAGTTGATCGAGAAGAATTTTATGGTATGGAGGCAAATCATTGAAGTTGTTCTCATATCAAAACATGCTTTTCAGTTCGTTGAAATTCCTCATTAATTTCTTACTGGATGTGAATCCTGCATTTTTGAGCTGGGAAGAACATGGTCAGATGATCCTTTCCTGGTTGTTAAATTCACTTTCTGAAGAACTGCAACCAAGATTTGTAGGATGCAAAAGTTCGTGCCAGTTATAGGAAGAGATACATGATCACTGTCAATGCAAAAGTTCGTGGCTGTTGAGAAAAATACTACAGACGAAAGCGCATTGTAGGCAATTTGTTCAGCGCTTCATTCATTTGTGAAAGGATCGAGCACAATTCCTGAGTATTTTATAAGGATCAAGGTAATTATTGATGCATTGATTTCCATCAGTTGATCAATTACTCATTCTGAACACATCAATTTATTCTGGATGGTTTATCTGGAGAATTTCTAATGGTCATAAGAAGGTTGAAAGCCAGAATGAGCTTTTGATCGTGAATGCTCTTCAGTCATATCTTCTCACCTTTGAGGATCGTCTTGAACAAGTCTATTTCCGATTACACTAGGATTCTATTTGTCTTTTGTTATTGGCCTATAAATACGACCATTCTTTTGTACTTGTGAAAATAACATCACATCATATTTTCTTTCTTCCTTCTTTCTTATCACCTAAAACCCACCAATTTAACAGTTTGTTCCCTTCTATTTTGGACATTCTTTCAGGGATTTCCTAGGTCAGCAAGCAGAGGGATTGAATAGCTCTTTCTATCAATGTTATTTTCATTTATGCTTTTCTGTATCCAAGAGTGATATGCTATTCTAGTTCTCTGTAGTGTTTCCTTCCCTCTAAAGTCTAAACAAACTTCATTTATCAACACAAAAAAAAGCATTAGCAGTCATTTGTAAATGATATGACAGCATAGTTTGATGATCAGTTAGTCATCAACTATCGAATTAGTAGAGCTAATAAAAAATTAAAAATTAATTAGTCTTAGTTGAAATTTTTGAGGTAAAAGTCTAAAATGCATCTCCAACTTCAAAAATATCAGCGAAAAGATACTAACCGTTCTAGCAGGTGCATTGACTCCCATTGCAAATGTTTCTGTTGAAAACAAGACCTGGAACAAAAACAAAGAGAAGCAGTCAAACATCCATCTTAGAATAATTGAAGTAACCACATCTAGAAAAAATAAAGAATGAAACTATGGCTCTCAGAATATAATGTTGTTTTTTATCTTGGAAAAATAGTATGCTTTAATATAAGGTTGAAAATGTCATGCGACAAGATGAAATCTCCATGTCACCTTGATAACACCACGGCAAAATAGCATTTCAACAACTTCCTTTACAATTGGAAGAAGACCAGCATGATGTACACCAATCCCTCTATGAAGAAGATTTTGGACTCGAACAACCTGTATACAATGTAATTAGAGGCCCAGCTCAGACAGAGAAATGCTAAGCTATACAACAAACCTGTGGTAAGTTTCTGTCAGATCCCTTTAGTCGTGAAAACGCTTTGTCGCAGAAAAGACGGATCTCACTTTTCTCTGAGCTACTAGTGAGGTCAGTTCCAGTCATACTATCAGCTGATCTATCACAGCGATTCTTAGAAAAACAAAATATAACCACCTGCATTTCCAAATCAAGATCAAAATGCAAGATTAATATGATAATAAAATAATAAATAGAAAAAAAACAACACAGTGACTTGGCTCTCTGAAAAAGACAAGTTTTCAAATACAATAACCGAACCTTAGTCCCACTGGGTGAAGTCAGCTATATGGGTCAAATGATGTAATAATGCTCTGTCATAAATCATGTTCATTGACAAAACATTGATCTCTAAATCTTTCCTACTTGTTTCGCCTATGGTTTTTCTTGGCCTTCCTCTACCTCAAGATATTAGACTAATTTCCAAATCTAATCTCCTTACTGGGGCTTCTAATGGTCTCCTCCACACATGTCCAAATCACCTAAGGAGTGATTTTACCATCTTTACTAAAATAGGAGCTATACCAATTCAAATGAGTATAAAAATTTGTCTCTATTGGATCGTTAGTATAGTTTAAAAACATGTCAATTGGGTCCGAAATCATCAGATTAATAACAATAACCGAACCTTAGTCCCATTGGGTGAAGTCAGCTATATGGGTCAAATGATGTAATAATGCTCTGTCATAAATCATGTTCATTGACAAAGCATTGATCTCTAAATCTTTCCTACTTGTTTCGCCTATGGTTTTTCTTGGCCTTCCTCTACCTCTAGATATTAGACTAATTTCCATTAAATCTAATCTCCTTACTGGGGCTTCTAATGGTCTACTCCACACATGTCCAAATCACCTAAGGAGTGATTTTACCATCTTTACTAAAATAGGAGCTATACCAATTCAAATGAGTATAAAAATTTGTCTCTATTGGATCGTTAGTATAGTTTAAAAACATGTCAATTGGGTCCAAAATCATCAGATTAATAACAGTTGCTGGTTGGCACATCAGAAAATTATTTGGCCATGCCAATTGTCACATCAGAAAATAGAAGCCATATATCAGCATTTCTTATTAGGAACTGCATGGTATTTTGTGATCCGGACCTAACAGAAAAAAAACTTAAGGACCTAATTAAAACAATTGGCTTTAGGAACTCCTTAAAAAATAGTTTATTTATAATGGACTCTGTAATTTAGCATAATTATAATTATAATTATAATAATAATAAGATCGATAATAAATAAATATATGAAAGAAGAAAAAGGGAGCATGAAAGTCCTATTAGAAATCTCTTAATATAAAGGCATTAAAAAACAGAGAATTACTTGAAAGTTAAACATGGAAGACAAAATGTAGGAATCAGTAATAAAATATAGGGAAAATCACAAAAAGGAACTCAGTAAAAACACTTCTTCTAAATAGTCACTCACATCATTAACCCATTAAACCATTGCTAAACTGAAAATGTTTTTACCGACAAATTATTTTGTGATTTTCCATAAAATATATTAATTAACATGGTCAACATACAGGCAACAATGACTTTTTGGAGAGATTGTTGATAAGCATCAACCACATTGAAGCTTCCGCCCTCCAATTGCTTTGGCCATTGCCATTATTCTGATAGCCTCTGCCAGTTCCAGAGAAATTTCCTCCATGCTGTTTCACTCGAAAGCTATTTTCACGTTTTTGAACTTGAGCACTGTTATGACCTGCTGAAGTCCCTGGCTTTGGTCCAGAACCACCACCAACAGTCAAATTTCTTTTTTTTGAAGCATCTTTAGCTGCCTTCAATCCCTGAGGCAGAAATGTTTCATTTTCACAAATTTTGTACAGTTCTCCAGAAGAAAAAAGGCAGTGCTCCAGTGGAACAGGTCTTTTTGTTGTCCTGATGGCAAAATTGATCATTATAGCAAGAAAAGCAGTAAAACGATGAGTGAACCAAGAGATGCTTCATAACTTCTACTTTATACAACATTATTGTAGATTTCAGTATTATAGCATCACTCTTTATGATGTCATATCAACAAATCAATGAAACCAGCATAAGTTAAAAAATAATAGAACCTACTAAAATATATCCACATCAATCACTGTAAGTCAATAAGAAATATAAACCTAAATTTCATGGAATGACTGTGCGTTTCGGTTAGCTTATTTTTCTGCGATCTTTTTCATTTAAAATAACTTCATCCAAACATACACTAAGTTTTCAAATGATAGGTACTCTTCTCAGTGTTTGAAATACAATACGGCAAGAAAACTTAAACTACTCACTGCTCAGTGTTTGAAATTGAAGGAAATCACGAAGAATATATCATTAATTTTCCTTCTTTTGACTCCAAACTTTAATTTGTGCAGTGTAAGATTTCTATAGAGAGTACCAATCATGGCTTTATTATGATTATGATTACTATATCTTATCTTTTTTAAAGATTCTTGCATATTTCCAAAAAGGTAAATATCTTTTTAAAGAATATCTCACACTGAGAATATTTTCAGCAGCTAAATAACCCTCAATAAAACATACTTCATATGTAAGTTAGAATCACTACTCACCCTGTAACCCGGATTTCCTTTTGTTTTGTTCTGCCAATCCAATCGGCAAATTCAACAGTATTAGGTACCTGCAAAATTATTTTTAAAGAGATAAAAATAAAAGGGATGCCACAATTGAAAGCCAACAAAGATGAGCAACATTTAAAAATAATAGAAAGAACTGAAGATGAAAAGTAAAATGACAATCTTAAGGAAAATGAATAAAATGAGTCATATACTCACAGTCTCAAATTTTGATTAAGGGGAGAAAATAAAAACTAGATGCTTTCATGCACAGCCAGCATCTTTAATAGCAACCAGTATCTCTTGACAGATTTTAGGAGAACAATATTGAAATATTAAAAAAAAACATTGAATTATTAGTGGAACTTATAAAAAACCACTAAAAATATCACGTTATAGAAATAACTCCAGCCTGTTTAGAATTATAAAAAAAATTGCTAAAATTATCAATCATCAACATTTAAATGGCAACACTCCATTAGTCCAGTACAATCCAGTATAGAATGCCCATTTTCTCATAGTACGCCAATTAAAAGCTAAAATATGACTTTGGGAAAGTAACAATTCTGTTCAACACTGAGATTATGACTACTACGTTAGTAATAATAAAATAAAATATCAACTTGGTAGTCAATACTACGCTATAAAGGGAACACCTCAGTCGTTATCGCCAGCCATAATATTCAATAATTTAAAACATTAAATTATTGCTACAATAGTTGCCTTTCTCTACAGTCTACGCTAATGTAGACTTTCAGCTCACTGACACTTCTTTAGTTGCATAAATGGTTAAAACTTCCCAATCTGATAAAAAATTAAGAGACGTAAATTTAAATGACTTACAAAAAAAACAACTTCCCCAATTCCTTTTTTAACTCAATTCAATAAATTTTTATGAAGGAAAAAACAACTCAATAAACATGATGTCTCAATAGAACATTTTTACTTTCTGTTATTAAAACATTCATTCCAGCACTGTAAAGCTTCATATGCTGAGTTGCACTAGTAAATAACAGCCTCAGAAGTATCAGAACCCAAAATATATTTTACAGAGTTATTAAGCATAACTCATCCAAAGTAGAACATCGACTGAGGATCAGTTTATGAGGATATTAAATACCGTGGCAGAAAGGAGGACAATATTGATGTGTTTCGGAAGCATGATTATCACTTCTTCCCAAACGACACCTCTTTCAGCATCATTGACGTAGTGCACTTCATCAAATATAACCTACCACATTTATACAGAAAATAAATAAGCAAATAAATATAAGTCATTGGAAATAAATAAAGGGCATGTCTTTCTATTGTATAAAAAAATGTCCATTACCCATTCAATGTCACGAATAATGTCTGCACCCCGGTAGAGCATCGATCTTAGAATTTCTGTGGTCATGATGAGACATGAAGCCTCTGGCCTCAAGCTTACATCACCAGTAAGAAGGCCAACATCAAACTTCCCACAAAAATCTCTATACTTCTGATTGCTGATGGTTTTTATGGGAGCAGTATACACAGCTCTTGTGCAGTGCTGCAAGGATAACATGCACAGAAAATTCCAAATAAACGAAGATAATCCTTACTGTTCAGCAGTCAAATTTACCAGTAGGAATTTTAAAAAGGGAAAGTTAACACTATAAGTTTGGATCAGAATATCATGAGGGTAGTAGAACCGATCATATTGTGGAATACGGATCATGGTTTTGTAATTACACTACTAGGAAACAAAAAAGAAAGAAATAAAGAAACTGAACTAGCAGTCAAAAATTCAGGCGTACTTTTGACGCTAATGCAAATGCATATTCTGCAACTACTGTCTTTCCAGCTGAAGTGTGAGCAGCCACAAAAACAGATTCCCCCTTTTCAAGATAATAAATAGCCTGTGATTGTTATAAAGAATGGGAAAAAATACAAAAGAATAAGATAAGTACATATTCATGAGAATAGACGTAAAAAGATAATAGAATGTAAATGACTTCTCAGTTAGCCCAGTACATAAAAACACATTTTATATAAATGCAGAATATTTGAAAAGGAACATCGATCATTTCTCATTAATACATAATCATGATGATTACAATTTAGAAAACAATATTGATCATAAGAAAAAAACAGTTCCTGAGTGAGATGTGGAGGGGGAAACCAACTGCTTGTATTTCTATAAAGGCTTTATGTTAAGTGTGAACAAAAGACATTAAAAATAGGGTATTGTATGGTTTGGTCAATTAAAAGGGTGTGTATTAGGGGTGAGGAACACATAAAATATAAGGTCAAACAAATCGAAGCCGTATCTGAAACATATCAGATAAAAAGTTTAAAATTGAAAATAAAAATGGGATACTTTTTGGGTACCTATCTCGAATAGGATACCATTTTGACACTGATACATTTCCATTTTTGGAGTATACAGGCTTCTTATTGTGCCAAGGCTCTCCCATTGACTTCCCATTGTTAAAGATAAAATGAAAATTTATTGACTATAAGAAACATGCATAACAACAACCAAGCCTTATTCCCACTAGGTAGTGGTCAACTACATGGATCAAATGACACCATAAGAGTATAAGATTATCATAAAGCATGTTCATTGACAAAGCATTGAAAGAACATGCACGAACAAATAAAAATAAAATGAGAACCAATAAATACCTCCTTCTGAAATGCATCCAATTCGAAGGGAAACTCAAGTGCCATATCAGGAACAAGTTCATGAAAGTGATCTGCAATGTGTTCACTGCCTTCAAGCATAGCCCAAGTCTGCGAAAATAATAGTTTTCCAATCTCACGCATTGCCACAGAAACAGCAAGAAGAATGATATTTGCTCATGCATAACAAAAAACACAGTTTTATTATAAGCACAATTCATGACAAGTTGATAACTTTAGCCCATAACCACTTGCTACCTTCTTCTGCTGACCAACTCCATCAATGAATCCCTCCAAATTCAGTTTTGGTCCTCCTGAGTCAAATAACAAAATATCATCAAGTGACATTTCACTCTCGCGTGTTTTGCCAGATACCTCAGTCGTATCAACATTAGCTTCCAACTTTACAATCTCCACTTCTGATGATTGACCTAAACGGACAGCATCATCATTAACCACAAAAGGAGTGGAAAAAAGTTGGTCTAATAAAAATATGCATCAATTTCAATGGTTTCATCCAATTGGTTACAGTGAAATGCAAGGATTTCCAAATATAAATTGTAAGTCTAAAGATCTGAAGTTATCAAGAAGTTATTAGTGTAGTAGGTCCAATACCATCTTCCTCTTGTTCTTCGACACCCTCTTCCCAAGCTTTCTTAAATAAGTCATCAAACTGTACAGACAATCCACTCTGTATTCCAGCATGAATGAACTATTAGTAAATATCAGATTGCTGATCGTGTATACGTTTGCATCTAAATATAATCAAACAATCACGTCCTAAAATTCACAATCTCCCTAGTACTAGCACATCAATAAAAAAATGGAAATAAGATGGTTAACTAACCAACTTTTCATCTGGTGAACTCTTGAGTGAATTAGCATCCTTGTAAACATTCCATGAGCATGAATATGACTTCAAATGAGATAAAATAAAACTTAAATGAGTTATTTCAATTTCAACCTAGGAATAAGATCAAACAGATAGAAGAAGCATTTTTCTCACAACGGATAATTTTAAACAAAAATTAATAACCTTGAGCACACCGAGATCCAATCCTTGCTTTAAGCTTGGAGGAATTGTTTGAGCAGGGCCACCGTTCAAAATTTCCTGCACCCATTCACCATTAGAAGCACCTTCTGGAAGAATTCTTTCTAAAGCTTGAGAATCTCCCAAACCGCCTGGACGAAAAGGGCGATTATTGATGCTTCCCCTTACAATGTCCTTAGCAGAAGTGCGCGGTATTGGCCCAGAGTCTGCAGCTCCTGATGTCAGATCTGATACATCCACCTAATAAAACATTATAGGCACTAGATAAAGGTGACAAACATCAACTAAGATAAACTTGAAACTAAATTTATTGTAATTATTAAACAAATCTTTCCATCAAAAATACAAAATTTGCAAGTCCATATCCTTGTATCAAGTTAAATGGACCATCATTGTGAACAGACATATATTAAACAAGAAAGAACCTCACACCTCCTCAAATTTTGGTTCCCATCTTCCTTCCACTGATCCATTGTTTGACCGTCGAAATGGTGGTTCCCAAATTGGAACTACAACAGTTCGTGGCAGTGATGTCTCCAGAGGAACTTGAGCCCTACCAAACCAGTCAAATTCCCACTGCCTACCAACATTTTCTGGTGAAAATTCATCAGGGTCTAATCCTGGCTCGAGATATGTCTCTTCTATATACTTCTTTATAGATTCAGGTGTCTCCTTCGGAAAGGCAGGTGGCTGAAATAAAGTAAGGAACACGTACAAATGAAAAATATATATATACCCGACATGGCTTTGAAGATTAACAGTTTATAAATAAATAAAATCAGTGTGTTCAAAGATGCCCAGACAAGGTGCCAAACATAACAGCATAAACCCAGTCTTCTAACTTGCTAACTGTAATGCTAAAATAATCAGAATATAAATGAAATAACAGTTGTTGGTCTTCGCAACAACAAGCAATAATTTAGGGTTTTGTAATCTAAAGATCGTAATCATTCAATTTTACAAAAAATGCTAACTTTGAGTAGTTATTTGATGTGGTAAATGAATGCAAAACAGTCAAATACTGCATTATTTTCTCTTTTTCTAACGTCATTGACTTTTAGCTCTTTCATGTCACTTTTTGCTTTTGACTACCTTGGAGTTACTACACCCAAGTCTTTTAAACTGATGTAGAACTGTCACACTTTCCTTTATGAGTGATGCTATTCAGTTCCCAAAAAAGATTTTAACAAATCTGTCTGAAAATACAAGGAACCTAATGCAATCAAATAATATCCAGAAAGACGGTGGGATAAAAGATAACAATGATAAAAAACTGTTTGCTTTAGCAACACTTCTCTGCTAAATGTAGGAAATATCTTTCATACCAAACATCATTTCCCTTCCTTTAAACTTCTTCGAATAGATTAGTGAAAGAAACCAATCAAAAGTCTTGACTGAAAACCTAACACAGATAGAGGATTGAAATATCGCATACAATACACTTTATCCAATTGTTCGTAACATCCGACCGAAAGAAGTAAAGAGAAAAGGGAAGAGAAACAACAAAAAGATTTGCTAACAAGGTTCGGCCAATTATGCCTACATCTCCGAGAGCGTTGAGCACCTACCAATATGTGCAGTGGATAAGGATTTGTTTTTAGGTTACATGGTTAGGGCAATGTATCGCTGCCTACCAACACGTGTCTTGCCCACGTCGTCAGGTTGTGGTCATGTGCCACACCACACCTACGGTACACCGTACATGGTCATGGATATCACCATGGCCTGGCCGTGGTTGCCACATTAATTCAGCCACTCACAGTGTTCGGGAACCGTGTGTCCCTACATGGCCTAGCCGTGTTCCACTACAATATGAACCATTTGCACGACAGAATTCAATATATTATTGAATGTTTAAACAAACAATGATTAACTGCCCAATTGGATCGTGACAAAGTAAAATTGAGCAGATAGAAAACAACAAAAGCGGAAAATGCATAGTAATAAAAAAATAATGACAAATAAAAGGTAGAAATTTTCAACTGATGCTATGATAACAATGCAGCAAAACCAAGAGTAAATGAAAGGAAGGTGAAAATGGAGTGGAGGAAGAGAAAGAGAGGATAGGTGAACACACTGACCGGAATGAAATCAGGAATAGACCTTAAGGGGTTGGAACGCTCCACCGTGGACAGGGGCTCCACCCTGAGGTGGCCGCTGTGGCCGGAAAACCCGACCCGGAATGAAAGTTCGTTCGTTGCATGAATTGGATCCATTGGTTTTGGGTCGCCACTGTGCTTTCTATCTCTCTCTTATACTTCTAATTCACTTTGATTTTACTTTCTGCTTCTCGTGGGTTCGTAGAAAGCAAAGCAGGGTTTTGATTTTCGCGGGTTATGATGGTGGTCAGCAATTGGTTTTTACTTATAATGTTGTAAATGGTTCCATATTCATCTGAAACCGAACCAAACTCGTGTAAGTCAATTTCAGGGATTGGTTAATTGAGCACGTGCTAGTGCTACCAATTACAAATTGACACATCAAAGGGTTTGGTTAACTTTTAAAGAAATTGTTTGTAATGGATTTGGTTCTATATGGTCCAAAACAGTGAGAACTAAACCATCAAATAGATGAATAATGAGTAATTAGGTGTTACTTAATACAAAATTAAATTATTATCCTTCTCTTGTATACTCGTATTAATAAAACATAATGTTTTTATAGAATTTGAGTACAGTCAAGTCTACATAAAAAATTATAAAGTATAAAAAAATGTCAAACATACTACCACATGACAAAATTTATCATGTTCCATTAAAAAAAGTGAACGAATGAATCAAACCAAACCGTTCATAATAAGTTTGGTCTAGTTCCAACAATCAAAAACAATATAAACCAAAGTGAGCCGCATTTTGCAATTTTGTTTCCGCTTTTAAACTACTAAGTCTCATAATTGTCATGTATTCATGAGCATTTATTGCCTATTGGTATACAATCCATTTTACCTAAAAAGTGTAACACACCAATACTAACTTATGCTTCTTCTTAAAGGAAACTTGTAGTAAAATGATTGACCCTGAGAAATTATGTGCACCGCAAATACAAATTATTGTGACTTTATGTAAGCTTGAGATGTATTTCCCACATTCTTTATTTGACCTAATGATTCATCTAAGCATTCATCTTGATCGAGAGACACAATTATGTTGGCCTTCATATATGAGGTGGATGTACTCGTTCGATCGTTATATGAAGATATTAAAAGGGTATGTGAAAAACTTATCAATACTAGATGTTGTATTGTTGAGCGATATATTATTGAAGAAGCTCTTGAATTTTGTACTGGTTACCTTATCAATGATGATTTCAGAGGCATTCCAAAGCTTCTTTGTAGCGAAAGAACATTTAGTTAATGAATTACTGAAATAGAAATATTGTTTATATCAAGGACAAAATTAGAGCAAACACACTTATATGTTTTACACAATGCCGATGAGGTTGAGTCATATGTTGAAATACATAAGGAGATGCTTAGAAGTTCTAACTCAAATAAGAATGAAAATTAGATTTCTAGATAGCATAATCAGTATTTTATAAAATGACTAAAAATTACATTGTTGATAAGTTGGATATAAACACGGATTTTGTTTCCGAAAGATTGTGATGGTTATCCAATGGTTCAAGCACTCGTGTCTTATATTACATAGATTACCTAATTAGTGTAAGTATAAGATGACAACTAAGAGGGGTGAAATAGTTTTCTGGTCAAAGTTAATTTTTTCTGCCATAAAAGGTTAGAGTTTGTTGCAGCATAAATAATGTAGAAAAAATAACCAAGTACATAATACAAAATTAAGAGAGTAGAGAGAAGAGAAAATGTACACAGCGAGTTATGTTGGGTCATATTCTTGTCCTCTGAAGACAATGTTCAGTACTCTTGCAACATAAGAGAATTTTCTACTAATATTTCGAGTTGTAATTACGAATCTCTCCTCGAGGCTATTAGTACATTACACACTCACAAATACCTCATCACTTAGAAGAAAACCACTTCCAAGCAAACATTCTTCCTCGTTTCACCACACCCTATGGTGAAAAGTAATTACAAGATAAATGAAGAATTTGTTAGGGTAAGAATGATGTCACAAGATGGATGTTTCAAGGCCTTTAAATAGGCTTCCAACCAGACATCATAACCATGTGTGAAGGTAGAACCTGATTGGAAAGAAACTCGTTCGTTTTGGATGAAAGTTGTTCAGTTTAGATTTGAAAATTTGGTCCAACAACTCTATGTAACTGACTACCCAAACATTTTGTCCAACTAAGTAATTGATTACTCCTCATAGTAATTGGTTACTCTGTGTCATTTTTACTGGGTAACTCATTACTGTGTTTGATAACTTGTTACTCAGTCCTAGTAACATGTTACTCACTGTCACACAGTTCAAGTAACCCCTTACCTAGGTCTAGTAACCTATTACTTAGATCAAGTAACTTGTTACTTAGCATCTTGAGTATGCTCCCCTTATCTTCTAAGCCCCCAATTGTTTTTAAATATTTTCCCTAAAATATTTAAACAAGAAAACACAACTGCAACTTTTCTCCCCATTTTAACTTCATCAAAATGAATGAAAAGCCAAGTTTCCAACACAATATATACATAGATATACAACATAAAGGGTACATGATAAAATTTAGACTGATGTCTAAGTCAACATTAGAATAATTTCTATGGACCATATAATGTAAATGTTATTATATGATAGAGTGAAGTTGAGCGATATAACATTATAAGTAGTAAAGTGAAATAGGTTGATACAAAACATATAGTAAAGGAAAGTTAAACAATTACAAGCCAAGAAAATTCAACAAATTCAATGACCAGCAACATCAAAAAGCAACTAGCAAAAAGTCCTAAACTAAAATCCTAAGAATATGGCTCATCACTATCATTATCAAGATCCATGTGGTCTAATTGATTAGATAATCTTCTAAATTCAACTTGGACTTGTTGATTCTGAGCGTCATTGCATCCATCCTTATAGTGATGTAGTCTTGAAGCGAGAAAAACTCATCCATGATCATTGAATGTAGAGGACTACGGTACAGGATGGTCAACAATGATATTTTTCATAGGAGCAACTTGTTGATCAGTTCGATGCTTATAAAGAAAATTATTAAGTTCTCTAAAGAATCCCATCTTGAAGATTACATCCACATCGATCCTTCTATCCCGAGCATCCAGTTCGATCTAGGACTCCCCAATTGGAAATACCAAAATGCTTAAGTATGACACTGATGATTATAGCATAATGTAAGGGGTTCTGAGTATCTATAAAAGACCACATTTATCACATTACCATCAAAGTCTAGTTTATCGAAATATTATGATCAACAACATACATCAATTGTAGTTCCATATCCCTAATTTATGAATGATTTGAATATTTTGGAACTATAACATAACTAATAAGGTAATGTAACAATGAACTTCTAGATTGAGATTCGTGATAATAAGGATATCTCCACTCTTAACAATTTCACCTAAGGCCCTTAGCTTACGCATTTCTATTTCTCTCTTAGAGAATCTACACATAGAATAGTAAAACTCACTATAACACTTGTGCATGGTTTATTATGGCACACTAAACGGGAAGTCCTTATGTCTAAGACTATGTCTTTTTCCTTGACTAAGGAGGTCAATTTATTTTTCCTTAGGTTCATGTTGCAATAAATACTCGCACAGGTTCAAGGTAGTAGGCATAATGTTCTACAGAGAACATAAACACATTTTGTTGCCTTAGGAGGGTGGGGAAATTGAAATCATTAGACTCAAAAGAGTGTAACTTACCATACTTGGCAGCGAATATTTGTCCCCCTAGAAAATGCTCTGAAAACACTGTTTCTGAAATCATTAGAAACGTTGGTACGTTGCTTCTTGGTTATTGATGAAGAAGCCATACATTTGAGGTTTTGAAGTTTTAGGACTTTGAGATTTGAGAAAATTGGGGATTTTTTCAATGAGGGCTCTAAACTTGAAGATGAAGGTTGTAATGAGTTTATAAATGAAAATATGATAGGAATCAACACAAAAAGTACTAAAAACAAGTAGGAAATGAAGATTTTGGAAGTGGAGGGGGTGACCATGGTTTAGAGGGTTGAAGGAAGAAGAAGAAGATTCAAAAAATGGAGGAACCATTTTAAATACTACACAAAGTAATCGATTACTACAGGTAGAGTAATCGGTTACTCGTAGTAAATATGCCCAGTTCTCATAAACTCGTCTTTGCGTAATCGGTTACTCCATAGAGTACTCGGTTACCCAAGCTTACCATTTCATCCACTAATCAGTTACTCCTCAGAGTAGCTGGCTACCGTCCTTAGTTCTTGAAACCCTTAGGCATCTCATGCTAGGTAATTGGTTACTTACTTGCAGTAATCGATTACATACCCCAAAATATAAAATTTTAAGCAAATGTAAGCATGTTATAACACAAGCAGGCATGTAATAGGCATAATGAAGCAAATATATAAGCATATGAACACATTTAAGATTGGTTAGCTTCATCAAAAATGCCTAATTCTCGTCTAATTTTATAGAAAGGTCCTTTAGCCAAAGGTTATGTAAAGATGTCTGCTAAATGGTCATGTGTATTGTGAACACTCAATTTTGTCCAGCCTATCTTTCTAAAAATAACCAAAAAAATGAAAATTTCAAAATACAAAAATATATGTAGAATATTATTTTAGATGTACTAAACCAATTATATCTCATATGATTGTTCAGCTTTAGACTAGCAATTATGATACCTTTAATTATAGGTGAGGTTATTTTGAATAAATAAGGGGAGCGTTATAACATAAACCATGAGATACCAATCTTAGTATCATGAAACATATTTAGGTTTCGTTTGGTTGTAAGAAAAAAATAAAAAAGAGAGAAATATGTGAGAGAAAAAGTGAAAAGAGATGAGAAATAAAGTAAATTTTAGTGTTGTTTGGTTGTATGGAAAAAGAAGAGAAAGAAATGAGTGTTTCTTCCTTACTCTTCCCTGGACAATGATTTATCGTCCAAAATTATGTTTCAAATCATGTCCCGGATTAATAAAAACATTCATATCAATTAAAAAAATTATAATATTCATTATTTTTTATTTTTTTGCTTCAATATCATTGCTCTGGGATATGATTTAAGACACAATTTGAGACAACAGATTTTGGTTCATCTCCTCCTCTCATTTTCTCGTCACTTGGGAAGAGAAATATACATGGTGGGCCCCACTACTTTTTCTTTCTCTTCCTTTAAACTCCTCTCTCAACCAAACGAGAGAGTGACTTCATTTCTCCTCCATTTCTCTCATCTCATTCTCTTTCTATTATTTTTCTACTCTACCAAACACAATCGTACATGATCTTGAGCACATGGTTCTAGTGATTGTTATTATCTAAACAAATCAAAGGTCATCAGCATCCGGTAAACAAAACAACATAGTTGATTCCAATCCATGATTAAATCTAACGAATAAAGTGCAGTAAGACCACTGAATGGATAAAAAATTTCTGTCACAATTAATCTTCAAAACGTTGACTGTTATTAAATGTAACGTGTTGTTCATCTTTCACACACATCACTTTGGGTCTATGGCAAGCTTTACAGATATGTTAGTACTCATAATGATGGGTACTGGGCACATGGCTTCTTGATCCAAACTTGGATTTGAACTAAGTTTGGAGTTGTGACACTTGATCCAAACTATAGGAAGCTCTCCATGGAGCACATAGTTTCTGCTTACAAACAAGTGATGGCATTTAAATGCTTAACATTTTGTGTAGAGATAAGAGCAACATGGTGTTTCTGGTCAGTGCCATAAGCCGAAAGACCCTCACTGAATGGTTTTCCCCTTTTGTGAGAAACTTGGAGTTGCTGCGGAGCACGACAACGTTCTAAGATTAAAAAAGAGGTGCTGATTGGGAAACATGTGGACCTGCAACAGATTGTAGTTAGAGGCAAACAGAAGAAGCCAAAAAGTCAGGGAACAAATCCCCTTTCTTAACGGTTACAATCTGAGTCATCTATCTATTATACTATAAGAAAAAAAGGTTCTCCATTATTAGTCTTGGACACATGTCATCTTCTCATGCAAAGTTTTCCACCCAAACACTCCCACCAACTACCATGCATAGTCACACATTGTATCATTACCATCTACATTCATCTCATACATCAAACCATCAACTACCATGCATAGTCACACATTGTATCATTACCATCTACATTCATATCATACATCAAACCATCAACTACCATGCATAGTCCCACATTGTATCATTACCCTCTACATTCATATCATACATCAAAATGACACATGCATGTTACTTCTCATATCATACATCAAAATGACACATGTATGTCACATTTATTAATCATTCATTTTTTCTACCAAACACTTAATCATATTCACATATTCTCATTCATTTTCCATCCGAAAATCTTTCTTCATTTTCACTAAATCAATTCTTATATTTTTTTCATTTTCCCTAAAATCATATTTTGATTAGCAATTCTATTATACTATTATGCACATTCATTATAATATTATCATATTAATTTATATTAAAGATATATGAGTTTAGGGAAAAAAACAATTATTATCATATTATGCTGTTTGATTATGTAAAAACAAAAATAATTCTTTAAATTCTCATCCACATTATCACGAAAATGATGAACTCTCTGTAACAAAAATCACAAAGTCAAAATAATGAAAAGCTTTGAATGAGAAACGAAGAAAATTAAAGTATGATGTAATATAATGTTACCCAAGAAGAAGAAAAAGAATCATTAGATTGTAAGATTATCTTATTACGCACCTATGCAATTATCATTACCTACAGGAAATTGCGATTTTATTATGTAAAAACATAAATAATCCTTTAAATTCTCATACACATTATCTCGAAAATGATGAACTCTGTTTAACAAAAATCAGAAAGTCAGAATATTAAAAAACTTAAAATGAGAAATGAAGAAAAATAAAGTATGATGTAATGTTACCTAAGAAGAAGAAAAAGAATCATGAGATTGTAAGCAAAAAGTGTTGGTAATAATTGTAAAATATCGGTGTTATGATGTAGTGTAAAAGCAATTCTATAAATATCTCATACTCTGATTAGCAATTCTATTATCTTATTATTATGCACATTTCTTATATATTAATCACCATGTACATATGTTTAAAATCAACCTTCATCACCTTTACCATTCTGGAATATTCATGAATAATTCAATTAGAATGAATATAATTATTATACTTAATGATCATTCATGATTCCATAAAAAATCATTATACACATTTATTCTTATATTCTTTTTCTCACCAAAAATATTTCTTTATTTCCCTAAATTAATTCTTATATTTCTCCATTTTTATAATATTGTGCACATTCTATTGATATCTCATAATCTCATTAGCAATTCTATTATCCTATTATGCACATTCATTATATATTTCTCCTAAATCAATTCTTATAAGTGAAGCTTTAAATTCGTATAATATTCTGAAAGCAATCCTATTAATATTTCATACTCTGATTAGCAATCATATTATACACATTTGTTATATATTTCCCCATAAATCAATTCTTATCAATATTATTATACACATTCCATATATATTTATTTATATTTATTTATATTAATTTCTATTAATCATCAGCTACATATGTTTAAAATTATACCCAGCAATTAATTTCCCTAAATCAATTCTTATTATAAGTGGAGCTTTAAATTCTTATAATACTTTGAAAACAATCTTATTGATATCTCATATTTTGTTTAGCAATCATATTATCCACATTCCTTATATATTCCTCCCTAAATCAATTCTTATCTTTCTTCATTTTCCCAAAATCAATTCTTATAAGTGGGGCTTTAAATTATTATAATATTGTGAAAACAATCTTATTAATGTCTCATACTCTGATTAACAGTCATATTATCTTATTATTATGCACATTTATTATATATTAATTTATATTAATCATCAGGTACATATCTTTAAAATTATATTCAACAATCAATCATCATTCATCACCATTATCATACCGCAATATTCATGAATAATTCAATTAGAATGAATATAATTATAATACTTAATGATCATTCATGATTTCATAAAAATATTATTATACACATTTATTCTCATATTTTTTTCTCTCCAAAAATCTTCCTTTATTTCCCTAAATCAACTATTATATGACTTAATTTTTCCTAAACTCATAGTCTGATTAGCAATCAATCAATCAATTATATTATCTTATTATGCACATTTCTTATAATATTGTGAAAAAAATTATATTAATATCTCATACTCTGATTAACAATCTTATTATCTTATTATTATCCACATTTTGTATATATTCATTTATATTAATTTCTATTAATCACCAAGTACATATATTTAAGATTATATCTAACAATTAATTTCCTTAAATCAATTCTTATAACTTAAGAATTGAATTTTCATTTGCAATATTTAATACTAATAACCATTAACTATCATTACCATCAACTACCATATGGATGTACACGAATAACATGTGTGTTCTTAACCATATGGATGTACATGTAATGTGTGTTCTTAATCATATGACAAAAAAATAACGTCTCGTGCAAATTTACGGGTAATATGTTTGTTTTTAGCCATTAATGTACGAGTCGCACGTGTACTCTTAACAATAGGAATGCACAAGTAACATGTGTGTTTTTAATCATGTGAATACACAAGTAACATGTGTATTTTTTAACTATATGAATGCAAATATAGTACATGTCTACATTAACTATAAGGATGCGAATAACATATGTATCTTTTTAAAAATGTCAATGTACGGATAACATGTATGTTTTAAATATACGAATGTACGGGTAACATGTGTGTTTTTAGCAATGCGAATGTAAGAGTAAAATGTTTGTTTTTAACCATCAAAATATATGAGTCACATATGTGTTCTTAGCAATACGAATGCATGAGTAACATGTGTTTTTAATCATGCGAATACACAAGTAACATGTGTCTTCTTAACAATACGAATGCAAGAGTAACGTATGCGTTTTTATTCATACAAATACACAAGTAACATGTATGTTTTAACTATATGAATGTACGAGTAACATGTGTGTTTTTAGCAATGCGAATGTATGAGTAACATGTTTGTTTTTAACCATCAAAATATATGAGTCACATATGTGTTCTTAGCAATACGAATGCATGAGTAACATGTGTTTTTAATCATGCGAATACACAAATAACATGTGTCTTCTTAACAATACGAATGCAAGAGTAATGTATGCGTTTTTATTCATACAAATACACAAGTAACATGTATGTTTTAACTATATGAATGTACATATGAAACATGTATTCTTAACAATACGAGAAAAAAATGACACCCCGTGCATCCGCACGGGTATCTTGCTAGTTATGAAAAAAGAAAAGAAAATGGAACAAGTGATTCAGCCATATCAATCAGCATAGTTCCAAATAAAGTGGCACTCAACAGATGCAAAGGCTGTATTATTACAGTTTCAGTTACACTCTCACAAATAATGGGCAGCAGCAATAAGGAGCAAGCAGTAAACATGGAATTAAAGGGTATTCAGGCTGAATAGAGTCAATCAAAAGGCACAAGTAAGCAAATACCAAAGGAATATAAAGCTGTTGAGCAGTTACATTCAGCCAAGTAGTAATGGACAGCCATCAAAGTGAATAATTAGAAATCATGGCACCTTAAAGACAATCAACCCTCAATCATTATAAGAAGACAATCAGAAAAGAGGGAATGGGGGCTATCTATACACATTACACTGTTCTATCATCTATGCCCTCCTTAGTCTTTCACTTCCTCTCACCAAACAATGCATCACAATACGAAAAGAGGAAAATCCAATAACCAGAACCCATACACACCTATCACATACCACACACATACACATCAACAACCAACAAAGAAAGCAATACACATACATATACAAGGGACGTATCCACAAGCTACTCATACACACTGATACCACACATGGCAAACCAGAGACTCATGCATATCACACGTACAAATATCACATACCCAAGCCTTCACACACTACCCATATCATACCAGAGAGCATTCCATATACATATACACAACAGAACCAAAAGATTAGACGCAAGAGACATATCCACAAGCTATCCCTCACACATAACACATTCACTTTTTTTTGTCATTCACCACCCATACATTCTTGACTCTAAGCTTTGACAACCAACAGACCCACACCCACAACATACTTCCATAGAATCCTGACTACACACATACACCAAAAGCATAAACTTCCTCACACATCACACCCATCATACAGAGAATAAAAACATCATACAACAAAGAAGTGAACATCCACACTCATATCATTCCAGCAAGACACATTCACATTTTGCTACACATTCAGGCAATTCCATAGAGATACACACAACATAGAAATCAGAAAAAGAGAGTAATCCATTTACTCACACAGTAAAATACCACATACATAAAATCATCCTACCACAAGCGTCATCAACAAGGATCAAATCAGAGCAATCAAGAGGGGGTTTCAGAAGCAGAGACAAGGAGCAGGCATAGACCAAAGATGGTATTCGAAGGCAAAGAACTAGGGCACAATTCCAGCATTAGATAAATAAATGTCCATGGAAGAGAGGTGTGATGCCTTACCGAGGTTCCTTGCTTCTATCGGGCTCCAAACCGTGATCTTTGGCCACTCACGGTCCCAAATTCGCGCCCTCACTGTGGCGGCTTCTTAACCGTCCCCATTTCCTTTGTCGGTTTGAATCACCATAGCCGTCAGAGAGAGAGGCTTCGAAGAAGGAAGATTCGCAAACCGCCATGGACCTTCTCCCACGATTGAACGAAAGTAGCTTTTGCGAAGCTATCGTCGGAGAAGAGAAATGAGAAGGAGAAATAGCCATCATCATCGCCCTTGGTTGCCGCCGCTTATTCCATCTCCATAGTCGCTTCAAACCGCCACTGAAAATGGTGGCATCATCGGAGTGAGTTGCTCGTCTTCTCCACCCCATCACGAACGTGGGGATTTCTACCATTGGCTTTGATAGTCGGCCTCAATGTATGAGTCACCACCGCCGTTTCCTCTATCCTATGCTCTCATCGTCGTCAACACCGCCAGAGATGGAGGAGGAGGAGATGGGGAAGAAGGAGAGAAAGGATTTAGGGATTTCATTCCCTTTTCCTATCTTTTGGGTCGTGAAGAAATGGGGTAACCCTCCTACCCCTCAGGAGGATAGATGGGGCGATTCAGGTGAGATCCAATGTAGATCCAACTTTCTATTCACTCGTGGGATCCGGGCGGTCCGGGGGGACCACTACGGCTCCTCTCTTCTCGAGAATTTATACATTCCTTATCAGTATATGGACAGCTATCTCTCGAGCACAGGTTTAGGTTTGGCCTCAATGGAAAAAGAAAAATGGAGCTAACAACGTATCTTCACAGACCAAGAACTACGAGATCGCCCCTTTCATTCTGGGGTGACGGCAGGATCGTACCATTCGAGCCTTTTTTTCATGCTTTTCGCGGGGTCGGGAGAAAATTATAATCAATATGATTTTCCTAATCCTCCCTTCTCGAACGGAAGAACGTGAAATTCTTTTACCACAATTCCCTTATCTTTCATTTAATCCCATCCCCATTTGTTTTTTTATTCATTTCCTTTATTTATACAATGTTGTTTTATTTATTAGCTTTATTCCAACTTCATGTGCATACAATTTTAATAAAAAAGAAACTAATAATTATATTCTCTATTTCAAACTATTTCAAAATCTCTTTTAGATTAGATGCGGTGCAGACATTAGTTCTTGCTATATCATCTATCTTAAAGATAAATAAATTTCAAATAATGCATTTTAATTAATTTAGAAAATATTCTTTAAGATGTGATGCGGCGCAGACATTAGTCTTGCTACTCTATTTATCTTAAAAAAAAATTCAAATAATGCATTTTAATTATTTCAAAAAAATATTCTTTACCTTAAAGATATATAAATTTCAACAAAATATTTTAATTATTTTAAAAAAATCTCTTTAAGATGTGATGCGGTGCAGGCATTAGTTCTTGCTGCTTCATTTATCTTAAAGGTGAATAAATTTCAACGATATATTTTAATTATTTTAAAAAAATATCTTTAAGATGTAATGTGGTGCGAGCATTAGTCTTGTTACTTCATCTATATAAATTTCAAATTATGCATTTTTATTATTTCAAAAAATATTCTTTATCTTAAAGATAAATAAATTTCATCAAAATATTTTAATTATTTTCAAAATCTCTTTCAGATTTGATACGGTGCGAACATTAGTTTCTGCTGCTTCATCTTTTCTTAAAGAGAACACAATTTACATCAACGTTTCAAACCAACTAAACCAACACCAATTAATTTTCAAACCTATGTAGCCTTGATTTCCCTATTGCAACTAGGGATACATATGAACAAGTTGAATTCTTGTAAGACACAATGTAAGGATCCAAATTCTACCATTGAATTTTTTTCCATATTTTATTCTTTTCACATACATGTTTCCTATATCTTAGATTCACAAGTGCAACAATTCTCATTTCAAACCCACTTTCCCATTCATATTCTTCCATTAACACAATATCCACATACAGGTTCATTGACAGATAATCATAATTCATATAAATGTATCTAGGTAACTACCGCATACAACTAGCTATAAGTTTCCAAAATACTCATAGGTACAAATATCCAGAGTTACAATTGTCCAAAAATTATAAAGATCATAGTTACAAAATACTCAAATCCGCAAATATTCAATCATGATACAAAAAGGGCAAATAGAGAAATCCAGATTTAAAGCTCCCACGACTCCAAATCCAATGTCCTTAACTCATCCAATTACCTGCAATGGGATTATCAAATGACAACACACAAACGTACAAAGGAGTAAGTCATTTAATTCAATAAATATCAATTGGTATATTACACATTTAAACAGAGTTAGATAACAAATTAAGCATTTCAACATAAACCGTTGCATTTCATATTATATCTTACTACATCATACGACCGTCTTATTTTCCCATTCTTCCATGACAAACCTTGTTAATCCTCTTCTTCATTCCCATGTTACATAGCCATTCCCACGTATAAATAATTCCACAATACCACTTAGGCAAGTCATTCGATTCAATACCACTTAGGCAAGTCATTCGATTCAATAGCACTTAGGCAAGTCATTCAATTCAATACCATGTAGGCAAGACATTAAATTCAATACCATTTGGGCAAGACATTCAATTCAATACCATTAAGGCAAGACATTCAATTCAATATCACTAAGGCAAAACATTTAATTCAATACCACTTAGGCAAGACATTCAATTCAATACCACTTGGGCAAGACATTCAATCCATTATCACTTGGGCAAGACATTCAATTCAATACCACTAAGGCAAAACATTCAATCCATTACCACTAAGGCAAGACATACAATTCTCTTTGATACATTCCACATTATATTCCTTTCGAGTCAACCACATAGAACCGCATAACTCATAAGGCATATCTCGAAATAAAATGTTTATCTTTACCTTGGTGAGCGTTGGGTTTTGTCCTTGTTAACCTTGCAAGTTCCACCGACACCGCCTCCAACCTTAGGATCTTTCCTCATTCCCACCGTAAGGCAACAATGTTAGTCATTTATTCCAAATAACACAAATAATTTATATTGCATTTTTAACCATACAAGGGATTTAACACATTTTCAATATTTCTAAACTACTTTCATTACAAGTTTACCAACATCTAAAACATACATATTCATCTCATATTTCAACATTAGAATTCATAATCATCTTCTACATCTAACATATCATCTTCGACCACTGCAGCTAATTCCAAATCATCATGTGTAGGGTAGTTTTTCTCATGCGTTCTCAACTGTCGAGAAGCATAAGCAACCACTTTACCGTCCTGCATCAACACACAACCCAAAAGATCTAGAACAATTCCTTAACTTAGCATACAACCTAGAAATCACATTTAGACAATTTAGCATACAACCGATTCTTACTCAGAAGATCTAGAACATTTCTTAGGTGCTCCGCATGTTCCTCTCGGCTCTTGGAGTAAACCAGAATGTCATCAATAAATACTACTACGAATGAATCCAAATACGGATGAAAAATCTGATTCATGTAGTCGGTAAATATTGCTGGGGCATTCGTTACACAAAATGGCATCACCAAATACTCAAAATGCCCACACCTCGTCCTAAAAGCAGTTTTAGGAATATCTTCCGACTTCACTCGAAGTTGGTGGTAACCTGACCGTAGGTCAATCTTTGAAAACACTACCGCTCCTCTCAACTGATCCATCAACTCATCAATCCTTGGCAATGGATACTTGTTCTTGATGGTGACCTTGTTCAACTGTCTATAATCGGTACACAACCTCATACTCCCATCTTTCTTCTTAACCAACAAAACAGGTGTACCCCACAGTGAGACACTAGGAAGAATAAATTTCTTTGCCAACAAGTCCTTAACCTGTTTTTTCAACTCGGCCAACTCTAACGGTGCCATCCTATAAGGAGCTATAGAGATGGGTCCAGTTCCCGACACTAAGTCAATGGAGAATTCAACTTCTATGACTGGAGGTAGTTTCGGAATATCGCTAGGGAATACCTCAGGAAACTCTCGAACTATCGGAATATCCTCAAATTTGGGTTTCTCAATATCCTCCAAAGATGCCATCAAAACAAACAAGGCTCCTCTCTCCTTAAAGGAAGTTTTGACTCCTTTAGCCGACAACGGCTGCATACAACTAGTCTCATCAGAAATCTCACCCAGATCTCCAAACACAACAGTCTTATCAGCACAATTAAGCATGACATGATTTGCTGATAACCAGTCCATCCCCAGAATTATATCTAACTGAGATAGTGGTAAGCAGATTAAATCCACGGTAAATGTCCTACCATTTACCACTACCAGACATCGAGACACAACCGTCGACACCAACACAGGCACACTAGTTGAGGTGGATACGACCAAGTCGAAAGGCAATGACTCAGTTTGCAATTTCAGTCTATCCACGCATTCAATAGAGACAAAGGAGTGTGTCGCTCCCGAATCAAACAACACTAAAAGAGGAATACTTGCCACCATACATTTACCTTGGATCAGACCATCCACATCTGATGCCTCTGCACTGCTCATGGTAAATACTCTGATGAGGTATGGACACTTCACATATTTGGTAATGCCCTTTGGAGTGACGAATGCTCTAGCAATATTTACAGACTACATGAATCAGATTTTTCATCCGTACTTAGATTCATTCGTAGTGGTATTTATTGACGGTATTTTAGTTTACTCTAAGAGTCGTGAGGAACATGTGGAACATCTGAGAGTTGTACTCAAAATCCTAAGGAATAATCAGTTGTATGCAAAACTGTCAAAATGTGACTTTTGGATGAAATCAGTGAATTTCCTTGGACATGTGATATCCAAAGAAGAGGTGGCAATAGATCATTCTAAGGTTAAGGCAGTTATGGAGTGGGAAGTACCGAAGTCAGTCACAGAGATTAGGAGCTTTTTAGGATTGGCGGGTTATTATCGGAAGTTCATTGAAGGGTTTTCAAAGTTAGCCTTACCGCTAACCAAGTTGACCAGAAAAGGAGAACCGTATGTATGGATGACCCGCTGCGAGGAAAGTTTCTAAGAGTTAAAGCGGAGGTTGACTACGGCGCCAGTGTTGGTTCTTCCGTGTACAGATCGTGACTTCAGTGTGTACTATGATGCTTCCAAGCAAGGTTTGGGTTATGTTTTAATGCAAGAAAGGAAAGTGGTTGCTTATGCTTCGCGATAGTTGAGGTCGCATGAGCAAAACTACCCTACCCATGATTTGGAGTTAGATGTTGTAGTATTTGCACTCAAGATTTGGAGGCACCATCTTTATGGTGTAAGGTTTGAAGTTTTTAGTGATCACAAAAGTCTGAAGTATCTGTTCGATTAGAAGGAACTAACATGAGGCAGATGAGGTGGATGGAATTTCTGAAGGATTATGATTTTGGGTTGCAATATCATCCTGGAAAAGCCAATGTGTTAGTTGATGCTTTAAGTCAGAAGTCCTTACATATGTCCATGTTAATGATTCGTGAAGAGCAGTTGATTCGTAAAACCTCACAGTATGATTTTGGGAATGCTCAAAGTTACAAATGAGCTGTTTGACATGCAAGTTGAGGATCGTGAGTTGAAGGTTGCGATACAAGGGAAGGGTGTGTGTGCCTCATGATGTGGATTTGCGAAAGAGTATTCTGGAGGAGTCACACAAGAGTAAAATGAGTTTTCACCCCGGGACCACAAAAATGTATCAAGATCTGAAAAAGTTGTTTTGATGGTCTGGTTTAAAGAAGGATGTGGCTTTGTATGTCTCGAGTTGTCTTATCTGTCAGAAAGCAAAAATTGAACACCAAAGGCCAGCGAGAGAATTACAGTCGCTAGAGATCCCCGTTTAGAAGTGGGATAGTATCTCCATGGATTTAGTATAGGGCTTTCCGAAGACTCAAAGGGGATACGACTCGATATGGGTAATAATGGATCGTTTGACTAAGTCTGCTCATTTCTTACCAATGAACATGAAATATTCCCTGGAATGATTAGTTGAGTTGTATATCAAGGAGATCGTTCAGTTGCATGGGATACCGTCGAGTATTGTGTCGGATAGGGATCCCGGTTTCACTTCAAACTTTTGGACTAGTTTGCAGTCCGCTTTTGGGACTAAGTTGAAACTGAATTCGGCTTATCATGCACAAACGAATGGTCAACCAGAAAGGACCATACAATCATTGGAGGATCTTTTGAGAGCTTGTGTTTTGGAACAGCCTGGGAGTTGGGATAACATGTTGCCTTTGATTGAGTTCACCTACAACAATAGTTTCCATACTAGTATCGGGATGGCCCCTTATGAAGCCTTGTATGAGAGAAAATGTAGGACTCTAGTGAGTTGGTTTGAGACTGGAGAGAACTTAGTATTGGGACTTGAGTTGGTCCGAGAAACGACGGAAAAGATCAAGAGGATCCGGGAGAATATGAGAATAGCATAGAGTCGGCAGAAAAGCTATTACGATAAGTGGCAGAAACCTCTTGAGTTTAAAGAGGGAGTTCATGTATTTATGAGAGTAGTTCTTATTACTAGGATTGGTAGGGTGTTGAAGTCCTGTAAGCTTACTCCAAGATTTATTGGATCATATCAGATATTGAAGAGGGTTGGACTGGTGGCATATCGGATTGTTTTACCTCCATTATTGTCGAATCTCCCCAATGTGTTTCATGTGTCTCAATTGCGGAAATATGTGGGGGATCCATCTCATGTGGTTGAGTCTGATCAGATAGAACTAAAAGATAATTTAACATTTGCGACCTTGCCCATGAGGATCATGAATACCAGTATCAAGAAGTTGAGAGGAAAAGAGATTTCCTTGGTGTAGGTATTATGGAGCCAATTAGATGAAGGAGACGCGACTTGGGAACTAGAGCGAGACATGAGGGAACATTACCCTCATTTGTTTGAATTGAGGTATGTTTAATTTTCGGGGACGAAAATTCTTATTAGAGGGGGAGGATTGTAACACCCTGAATTTATCTTTCTTAAGATGTGGTAACAGTCCTGAAGAATGGGGCACACTGTCAGATTCTCGCTTGTAACACCCTGAATTTATCTATCTCTATCATGGGTCACAATGCCTCGATCACTCTTAGCCATGTTGTCTCGATAAGATCTCAAGTCTCCTCAATCACGATTGTGGCATTTGTGTCGGTCATGGACCAAGTTGGCTGAGCCATTAGCATCATGGGTATGTTGTTGCTTGGCTTGGGCTAGTTTTATGTTATTATCTTCTTCACTTTTCAATAGAAAGTACTAAAAATTCAAAATATAAGAGAGGTAAGCATGTTTAAACCATCAAATATATGTGTTATTTTATTTTTATAAGCAATGTGATTTCCTTATCGAAACTAGATTATCTCTCAAATTATCTAGTAGAATTATGCTAGCCTAACATTTGTCAACCTATTTGTCCATTTTCTTTATTGTTACTATCAAGGGTATTCTTTCACATTATAGGTCCATGAGCTAATTACTTTTAGGTGTGTGACTGTCTCTTCCGACAAGTGTCGCTCCAAAAAACTGAACTAGTGACCTTTTGGCCACCATGACAATCCAGCGGAGTCTTACACCACTAAACCAACGTCTTATTGGTATTTGTCCATTTACTTTTGATTAAGAATGTTTTAAAGTTAGGATTCTTCCTCAATATGATTTTAAGAAATGGAATTTTACATATCCATCTACAATGTATAAAAAAATATACATTTAATACCAAAAATAAGAATATGAATTAAATGATATGTGAATCTCTATCGACCCACTAATTAATATGAAGGAAAATGTTAATAAGTGTTCTAAAAATATAATTTAAGAAAAAAATATATTTTTAAAGATATCAACTAGTTAGACTAAATTTTCCATTACAAAAATCTTTTTATCAATAATGGTTAACACAACCTATTATTAAAAGTTTAAAACAGTGCATTAATTTTAATTGAAAAGCATTTTAAAGTAATCTATATTGAGGGTTTATGAAAGGGTTTCCAACCCGAAATTTTCATTTGATCGATGAACCTCATTTCGTTTCATCCATCTCCTTCTTCCTCGGATTCCTCACACCCATTACCCATTATCAATTACATTGTCTTTAGTACTAAATACGTCAACGCATCACTGACTCAGTTTCACAGTCACACGTATTCAATGCCTTGATTGCCTTCACTTCCTCTCTAGTCTCTATCTAATAATGTGCTCTCACTTTCTCAATCTCATCATCTACTTATTATACACTTTCACCCATCACTTTGTTTTAGTCCCACTAGATCCACATATAGACAAAACAATGTTCGATGCGTGAGACTTCTTCTGTGACCTTAGCCACGCGGCCCGAAAGAGATTAGTTTTTTGTACCAAAAAAACTTTCAGCCATGAGTTTCAAAACGCGCCGTTTCTCCATCTGTCACCGTCACCCTACTGAACCCCTCACTGGTTTCTGCGCCTCTTGTCTCCGCGAACGCCTCGCCGGCATTGAATCCTCTTCTACTGCCGCCGTCGATTGTTCCGCCGCAGAAACCCTCCCTGCGTTGAAGTTACGTCGCACCAAATCTTTCTCCTGCAGCGCCGCCGAGCCTCCGTCATCCTCCTCCACAGTACCCGAGCCCCGCCGCAGGTCCTGCGAGGTCCCTGCCGCGCGGGGCACGTTGTGCGAGCTCTTAAAATTCGAGGGTGCGGAGAAGTATGGGCGAAGTTGGAAGCCTGGTATGGATTCGAGAAAGTTGGATTTTGAAATCAGAGAGGAAGAAGAGGAAGAGGAGCACGGGAATGGTGGCTGTGAAGGTGTTAGGGTTTTCGGCGATGATTTTGCATGTTCTGAAGAGACGAAGACGATGAAAGAGTTTATAGATCTTGAATTTCAGAGCAGGAAGAATTCAGGGAGAGATTTCAGAGAAATTGCAGGCAGTTTTTACAAGAGATTGAGGAAATGGAGACGTAAACAGAAGGTTCTGAAAAACAGCGGCGAAAGGGGAGACAGAGGTAATGGTAATGGTAATGGTGATGGCAGTGTTGGGGGAAAAAGAATAAAGGAGACACAATCTGAGGTTGGGGAGTATGGATTATTGGGTAGAAGATCATGTGACAATGATCCTAGGTTGTCAATAGATGTTGCTAGAATGTCACTGGATGGTTATGGTTATGATCCACGGTTTTCGTTTGAAGTGTCTCGAGCTTCTTGGGATGGTTATTTGATTGGGAAAGCATGTCCAAGATTTTCTCCAATGATTCATGTAAGTGGTGCTGTTGATGATAACAGGGTTTTGGTTGAGGAGGAAGAGGAGGAGGGGATGAATTTGGAAAGTGTTGGAGAGCATTGTCCTGGTGGGTCAGTTCAAACCAAAGATTATTATTTGGATTCACACGTGAAGAGGAGTTTTGATAGATCAAATTCGCGTAGGAAACCGTCAATGGCAGATGTTGATGAATTGAGAGTGATATCTAATGCCAAGGTCTCTCCTACCACCACCGAGTTGTTCTATGGGGCAAAGGTGCTGATCAGCGAAAACGATTTGGGAAATGGAAATTTGAATAATGGCCGATCTGATTGTGTCACAGGGTCTGCTTCTAAGGATGCTAGTGATGTTGTAACACGGGTTAATCAAATAGGGTCAAAGAAGTTGCAGAAGTGGGGGAGGTTGTGGAGTAAGTTGGGGTTAGTGCAGAGAAGAAAAGAAGATAAGTTGGGAGAAGAAAAGTATGGTGCAGGAGATACGGGTAATAGACCAATTTCAGAGTCTTGGCAGAAGCTGAGGAGGGTGGTTAATAGGCAAGCAAGTGGGTCGGTTAGCCAAAAGCTTATTCAAAGTTATAGTGTTAGCCATTGGCCTCGGACGTCCTGATACCAAAGGCAATGTTTTGAGTGGATGGAAAGAGCTTATGATTCAAAGGAACCGGAGCATTAGGTATTCACCAAATAATGAGGATACTGGCTTGTTAAGGTTCTACTTGACACCATTGAAGAGCTATAGGGGAAGCAAGTCTGGAAGGAGTGGCTTGAAGGACTAACCTAACTGCCAGAAGTTTCTTGTAAAATTGTTTGTAACCTTCGAAACTGTATCTGGTTGTAAAAACATGTATGATGTAATTGTCTGTTGTCCACGACATAAAGTTCATCACGTTGTCAGATTTTGGTAGCAATTTTCCTAATGATGTTGGTAGCAGAGTGAAGTATTATGTTTGCAACATTGCTAGCAGTAAAAATCCTTTGCAACATTTTGACTTTACTAAATTTCATTGCAAGGAACTTTTTAGTCTGGGCCACATGATGGTGATTAAACTGTATCATCCAAATTCTGGTTCAGCTATGATATTGTTAAAGTTGCATGAACTAAAACTAATTGTACTTTGTAAATTCTCCTCAACTACTGTTGAACCTAAATTTCTTCTTCAATATGTAACTTTTTTCCTTTTAAGTTAAAATTCTATACTTGAATAATATTGATGCTATTTTTGTTACATAACCATGAAACTGAAATTGGAGTGTCGTGGGTATGTTGAGTTATAACAGTGAGGTATGGTCATGAGAAATATCACAGTAGCTATTTAATTGGAACACAATTGTAAAGTAATTTTAATAGTGCTTTACAATGAGTTATGTAGATTTTTTTACAGGCTTCAAAGGACTCACATTCTTTTTCTTGGTTATAGCATTTTTTTGGAGCGGGTGGTTATAGCCACATTCAAAGGTATTTGTTCACTACTTGGATGTTAAGGTATTTTGCTTGTTTTCTTTATTACTCACTGCTGTTAATGCCACTGATATTGTTTAATGGATAGTTTTTTATTTTATTTTTCATGCTTCAGAGTTCACAAAATATTCTTATGTTTAATTAGCATGTTAGTTTATCTTTACCAACAGAATTTTAGGTTCCTAAGAAGGCTTGCTTTAAACTAGAGTGAGTCAGTTTAAATATTAGGTATAGCTAAATAGAAAGGAACATGAATCTAAATTGTCACACCTCACCAGAGAAATAAGAATATATTTTCTTTGTTTTGTTGTTGGTATACTTTCAACCTGGGAATTTAGAATTGCAACATTTGCTTTTCTGCTACTGGACTATCTTACTCACTTCCTAGTTCCTACTGTGAGAATGCCGTAGTTTTATAACCCCTAAAAACCTTCCAATGATGATATTGAACAAATAGCCTAATCCTTTTCAAAAGAACCTAAGTCTTCTATGTATTATTATTCTTGAATTCAGGCAGAAAGCTTGTGAAGCTTGTATTGACTGGTTTGCTTGTTTGATGATTTATTAATAAATCATATCTCAGGTTAACAAAGGCAATATAAGTAGTAATATTTATACTCATGAGGTCACACCAGATTCCAAAAACCGTAGTTCTACATCATCTGGCTTTTCCATTAATTGTAGCAGTGCACGTTCACAAGCAATTTACCTGACTCCTGTTTATATTGAAGTTGTCAATAGTATTGCCAACATCTGTATCGGAAAAAAATGAAAAAAAGATAACTCGTCAATGACACGGACGAGATTGAAAAAAATTCATATCATATTGAAGTTGCCAATAGTATTGTTGACTCCTCTTTAGGAAAAAATGAAGAAAAAAATAACTCGCCAATGCCATAGAAGAGATTGAAAAAATTTCATATTATATTGAAGTTACCAACTATATTGTCGACTCCACTGATGGAAAGAAAAAAATTGAAAATCAGCAACCACATTGCCAAGTTCTTTAAAATTCGCCATTGGCAATGACGACTTTAGAAAAACTACACTAATTTAGTACTTAATTTAAAAGGTGTACCAAGACTGTAATATTTCAGTCAAGGTGCACCTATGACATAAATTTGCCCTATTCAAACCCCCAGCTACCACCAAAAACAAGAAAGGATTGACTTGGGATATGTGAGTCTTGCAAGCATTGATAGATTGATGTATACATTTTAAGTTGTTGTCTGTTGCTAATTTTAGGAAGAGCTTGAAAACAGTTTAGAGTAAATACCAAATTATTTGATAAAAATGTGTTCTTAATTTAGTTTACACTGAGTGAATTCAAAATGAAGGTTGAATATTTCATTTCTTAAATGCTAATTTGGGATCACAACCTAAAACTAATCATTTTTTGAAGCAGAGATATTAAGGAGATGAATATATCCTTTCTAAATGCAGCAAAATGCAGCAAGAGAATTGAACAGATTAGTGCCTCATGCTTAATGTCTTGAGTCCCACCTTGTATAACATAGCAAGATCAATGTCACTTTGTCTAATAAAACTAATACATGAAACTGTAAGCATTGGTTAAATTTGATTCCTTCATTGACATTGAACTGTTACGTGACTTGTAAGCTTACACTTATCAATTGAAACCGTGCCGATGAAAAAGATTTGAAACATAACAAGAATGTTTATAGAACGTTGGAAACTTGGAATCTTTGTAAGCACTAATTATAAGAACTTTACACTTTCTACATTATAAAAAAGTTCACAGATTAGAGATAAAAATTGCTGTGTAGTAATAATATTGATCATTTCTTATAGTATAGGAGAAAAACATGACTTAGGAAGGAAGCTTTGTATGCTGTATATTGCCTATCTTTGCTGCACACACCAGAAATGACACTTCATTTGATTAAGCAGACACTGAAGGGAATTGAAACTTCAGAAATTTTATTGCAGACTTAACCCAGTTTTCAGCGGAGTGTTCCGATAGCTTTTTTATATGTGTACAATTTGGACACCAGAAGGAATGCTACAAAATTCAGTACACTCAGCACTGCCAATAGCCAGAAGAAATAATGGAGGTGTCCATAATTAAGATTGTCAGGTATCCATCCAGGACTCCCATTCTTCGTACTGATATTTGTCACAATCGTTACAAGCAGCGAGCTCAAGTATTGTCCAAGCGCGACAGTGAGTAGTGATAGAGCAGAACACAGGCTTCTCATAGCATCGGGAGCTTGCTCATAAAAGAACTCCAACTGACCAATGAAGGTGAAGACCTCTGCACAACCTATGATGAAATACTGAGGTACCTGCCAAAATATTGTCATGGGTATCTCCTCAAGTTCATAGTAATTGTGCTTCTTCACAATTCTAAGTCTTATGAGCTCCAAAACTGCCGCAGCCACCATGGCGAATATGGATATGAAGAGGCCAATGCCCATTCTTTGAAGCTGAGTTAGGCCACTTTTGTGCCCACTGAACTTCCTAACAACTGGCACAATGATCCTATCATACACTGGGACCCAAAATATGACACTAATGGTGTCAAAGATAGAAAGAGATGCTGGTGGTATTTTAAATGAAGAGTTGCCGACATGAGTGTTCATTGTTTGCCCCTGCAACACAAATAAGTTGCCCATCTGACCATAGACTGTGGCAAATACGATACCAGTGGACCATACAGGAAGCAATCTCAAAATGGATTTCAGCTCTTCCACTTGGGTTACAGTGCAAAGTCTCCATGAATTTACTGAGTCCTTCACATTATCTGATTGTCCTACCACTGCTGCTTTGTCAAAAAATCTGTCACACAATAAGAATGTAAGTAAAAACTAGATAAAACTATGCTATTATTCTTTTTACTGACCTCAAAAATAGGCTAATGAGTGATGTAAAGAAGGTTAATAGACACACTTTGGAAAGCCTTTTCATTTTGCAAGAATAGTGATCACTGAATAATTGGAAAGGTAGTGATTATTATAAGATTGTCATATTTTTATAAGATAGCATAAGATGGAGCCTCCCTTTTCTACTTAGGGGGAAGACTCCAAATAAATTCACATTTATCAATGTGATTCACAAACTTGTTACCTTAGCCCGAATAACCTGTTTACATATATCATTTACTAGATAACTAATAGTATAATTATCCTACTAACTACTAAGTAGCAATGTTTCATTTCAGCATATGAGATGGCATGAATTCAAGCGTGACAATGAAATTGCTTCTGTTTCATAATAATCAATAAAACAAATTGGTCATCTAGAAATTTTTGGCCATTGGCTTACCTTAACGCATTTGTGTGATCAAGCTTGCGGCTTCCTTCTATAGCAGACTCTGTGTCTGCAATCTCATATAGTAGAGATTTGTCAACAGGTACTTGGACACGGTACTTTTTTATTGATGCAACAATCACCTGACAGATACGTGTGAGGGCGCTACCTCCAGGCTTCTGGTTCCGATACAACCTAGTGCCGGAAAAGAAACTAACCACGGCGATTGCCATAGCAACTGCTGGAATGCCAAAGCCCCATCCCCAACCTACATTATCTTGTATCCAGACCAATAGAGAAGAAGCAATAAGTGCTCCAATATTGATTGAGAAATAGAACCAGTTGAAGAAAGAACTCTTGTGTTCCTTCTCGGCCGGATCAGCATCATCAAACTGATCTGCTCCATAGGATGAAACACAAGGCTTAATTCCACCAGTGCCAAGAGCTACAAGGTAAAGAGCTAGGAAGCATACTGCACTTTGTCCAACATTAGCATGGCAGTTTTCGTCTCCTTGACCTTGACATGTTGGTTTCATGCCAGGAATTGATGCAGACAATGTCAACAGTGTCATTCCCTGTTCATATAGAGGAATAGTTTATAGATTTTGTTTATCAGGGAAGATAGAACTCTTGATATAAAATTTAACCAGCTTGTACACATAATTGTTGTTTCACACTTTGACTTCACATAAGGTGAATTTTTTTTGAAGTTTTATGCTATATAGATTTTTGTTAGAAATACCATCCACTGCAGCTCAAAAAATTCCACCCCTTCTTTAGAAATCAAGCTAGAACTAGAAGGAAGTTACAAAATGAAGAAAGCATACTCACAATAACATAGATTATTGAAAATAAGGCAATGGTCCAAAATCTTCCTAGATAGGAATCAGCCACAAATGCTCCAATCAATGGGGTGATGTAGCATGTTCCACTCCAATCAGAAACATTCTTGGAAGCAGTAGCACTATGCTGATTTAGCCTATTCTTAAAATAAAGCACCAGATTTGTGCTCATACCATAGTAAGCCAATCTCTCACTACATTCATTTCCTGTAAATTATTAAAACTTGAAATGATAAACATTTCTTAACTAATATCATATCCCACCCAATGATAAACATAGACACAACAATTACCTAAGATAAAGGGGCAAGCCCTCCAGGTTCCTGTTTCCTTTTTGTTAGCTGGATTTCCATGGTAATCTACTGTTCCATCTTTTGTGAAAATATCATCTTCTGCCATTGTAATTCAGAACTTGTGCACACTAGCCACCAATTATTCAGGTAAGGTATTAACAGACTAAACAAAACAATAAATAGAGAATAGTATATTATAATTTTTCTATTGTTTTGACAAATACAAACGGGTATTGGACTAAGATGAGGGAACAAATATCACACTACTTCTGAGCAATTTCAGTTATCATTAAGGTGAAAAGGAGTTGTTAGATCCAATTGCGACCGGAGAGCCTCCAATCACTAGGGAGTTCTATTTCTCCCTCAAGTTTGGGTACGGAGTTCCATCTCTCCCTTGAACCAAAAGGTCTGCTCCCCTTGAGTCCATCATGTCACAGCCGAACCATTAACTCTAATACCACTTTTTAGACCCGATCGCGACAAAAGAACCTCCAACCACTGGGGAGTTTCATTGTTACCCGGACATGAGAAAAGTGAATAGCCACAAGTGAGACACCACATCTTGAACCACAACCTTAACAGAATGATTGCATAAACCTTTTTCACTTACATACTCTTTCATCATTCATCTCATATCCAATGTGTGACTTCACACTTGAATATGTTCAAACATATGCCTTTTATTATAAGTACTATGTATCACTTTCTGAATATGAGGTTTAGTTATATAGAATAAATTCCCTTCTTTAATAGAAGACATTTTATTAAAGCATTTCAAAAGTTTCAGGATTCAAATACATGAATCCAAAAATCAGTACTAGGCTACTATCAGTAAAAAGAAGCAGAACACATAAGAAGAGAATGGAATCAAAGAAGTACTTCTCTTACCTGAAAGTTGGCAAGAAGTGATGAACAATGTGTACTCTATTCACAAAAGAAGGGTAACCTTCTTAAATAACTACTTAAGTCTAGGCTTGTATTTATAATTGGAAACATCACATCAAGTTTAATATAGTTGACTTGTCTTCCTTGTAATGATTTGAAAAGCAAATAAAACCTTAACTTATGATTTTTCTATTTATCTTAGGTTTTAAATTTAGTACATACCATACTAATATATCAAAGTTTTAAGAGGTGTGGAGATTATATCACGATTGCAATTATGACTCATCAATCATAAATACTCACAACATTTGAAACATAGTTTTTAAAGATTCTAAAATCATTACAGAAAACATTATTTAAAACTTGTTGGAAAACAAAGAAAATATTAAAAATATGATAGGTAGAGATCCTCTCTAGTGATGGAAAAACGTATAATTAAGGAAAAAAAACAAAAATATAATATGACATTTATACCCTTTTATATATAATGAATTATAACTTTAACACTGAAAATAAAATAAAAGAAGTAACTTTTCTCTAGTAATTGAGAGAATTCTGATTCATTATGAATATAAGATAGACTCGGAAAGGCATGGCATTGGACCACTTTTTCTGCAGATTGGTCAGCTAGACTTTTAACCTATGGCTTTTGATTGCTCGGTCTTAACTGTGTTCACACATAATAATATATGACTCAATGATATTTTAGATCTCCTATAAAAATTTAAATTTTAAATAAATGAAACTAATGATAAAAATTAACTATGTCTTTTAGTTATATTACGCAAGTGGTGAGGTGGGACACTAGAATACCGTGGGAATTTAATGATTTAGGATTTTCTTTTACCTAATTCAATTAAATGTTAAAGTAAATTCCACGCATACTCCTGAGTTTTAATAAAATTATATAAATTATTCTTCTACTTTTTACACCTATAAAAACCTCATAATTCATATACATACATTAGACTAACTACCTCTCATGAGAAATAAGTGTGATTTTTTAAATAAAAATTGATGATAAGTGTAATTAGGTTAAACAAAATATGATATATTGTTGAGACAAATCCAAATAGTATACGAATCAATTCATTTTCATTATTTTTGATTCATTACAAAATGCATCAATAATATAAGGATATATTATTTAAATCACTCTTATATTATATTATAAGGAACAAAAAAATAATAAAAATGTATTGAGTCATATACTATTGGACTTGTTTCTACAATATACCATATTTTGTTTAAAAAACACATTTGTTCTCATACACGGATGTTGAGTGTAATATATGTTTATAAATTATGAGATTTTTATAGGTGTAAAAAATGAAGGGATAATTTGTGTAATTTTACTAAAACTCATGAATGTGATTGTAATTGTTTTTTTTAAAAGTTATATGCATAAGAGTTTTAATCAACTTAGTTAATGATAAAAGTTCACTTTCCCTGATTTTGTTAATACAATAGAGGTTTTCTAACTTTTATGCATAAAGGAGTAGGGTTATAACTATTAAATAAATACCTCTCATAACTACTTAACTAGTCTCTTATTATAAGTAACTTTTTCTATATATTTTTCCCAAAAATATAAATCATTTTATAATTCTATAAAACATAAAAAAAATCCTGTTTAACCCTATATTACTTAGCATCAAAAGACTTTTCCTACGTTCCAATATTTTGCTCAAAGTAGAGAAAAAAGCTAATTGAATTGATAAACTTTTAAATGGGGATAATTTAGATAAGTTGTTAAAAAAACCTACAAACTTATTGCTACCAACTAATTTTAGTTATTGTTTTAATCCGAACTATGTAAAAGTAACATATAATAAGGTAAAGAGGGAGTAATCATTTTTCTTGAAAATGACTATAATTAAGATATTTCAATTGAATGTGCTTTTAATAATTAGAAAGCGAAACATGCCTTTTGGTATTAATTACCTTTTATGTTTATAAATTTTATGAAATTATAATAATATTATGATTGACTTATCTTAGCTGAATATAAGCTAATATATTTCATTTGCGAAATATAATTGATTTATTTAAATCGTGATTATTTTGATTTTTTTTTACATATTTTCCAATATACTACATTTTTTAATATTTAACATATATATTACTATAATTTTTTAATTTTTATTACTTCATGACAAAGACTCAGCAATCAAGCATTTATTCCATTAGGTGAGGTCGACTATATGAATTGAACAACGTCATAATGTTTTATCATAAATCATATTCATTGATAATACATTGAGCTCTAAGTCTTTATTTATCATTTCTCCTATGGTTTTTCTTGGTCTCCCTCTTCTTCTAGGAATTGGACTAGCTTCCATTTGATCTACCATCCTTATGGGGCTTCTACCGATCTCCTCTGCACATGTCCAAACCACCTAAGGTGCGATTCTGTTGGTAAACAAAGGCTCTAAACTTCACCTATACGTGAGTGGAAGAATAAGTGGTTCGGCACACGATTACTATTATTCGATTAACAAAAAGATTATACAAATTTCCTCATTGTTTAATCGACTAACAGATGCTTTAATCGACTAACTACTTTTAATCGATTAACGAAAAATTTAATCGATTAACCAGTTCTTGTTTCTTGAAAACTTGTTTTCTTCAATTACCAAGATATCAAGATTCGACTAAACTTGTATGCACTCTTATTACAGATAATAACATGCAGTTAATGACACAAAACGAAATATGCAATTAACACACAAAGATTAGAATGTCAAGTTAAGTAAATCAAATAAAGCGAAAATGTAAATAGTTAATGGATAAGAAGAATGAGACAATGACTTTTTATCCTAGTTTGTTTGCTTGTTCACGTGCAAACTACATCCAAGCCTCTCATTCTAATATTGGGAGATTTTTTTCACTATGGAAATCAATATTTTAAAAACACACTTCCACCAAGACAATATTGGACTTCAAGCTTCGAATGGTTTGCCTTCACCCACTTCTAATGGCTCCTCACCACTTCTAATGGGCGACCCAATCACTCCTAACTTCTTTTACCAAGACCCTTGTACAGTGAACCTAGCTTCTAATGACACCTAATCACTTCTAACCAGGGTTTCCCTAACCTTATTTCTTTTTCTTGGTGATACCACACACCAAAGAGAAATATTGATACTAAAGTCTAAAATGTATACAAAACAGTGATTGCACCTAAGATGTGCTGAATATACACTCTTCCAGAATCTAAGAATCTCTCTACAAGTCTCACATAAAGGCTTAAATACATATCTTGGTTTTGATGAAGACAACACTTTGTAAGACAACATATTGCGACATTCATGACTCAAGAGGAAACCATGACTACTCTTACGTTTGCATCTTTTTTTATACTTTGTATTTACATTTCATGGGTCTAAGATGTTATGATTTGTATAGTCCTATTAGTTTATTGTATCTTATATCATTGATTTAATTAGGATTATTTCATATGGTGCTAGAGACGATGATTGAATGAAATTTATATCTTTTACCTCAATTAATTGATTAGTAATCGATTAAGTTTCAGAAAATTAAATTCACTTTTTCCAAAAAAATATTTTGAACATTAATTAATCGACTAACCAACGTGTGTAATTGATTAAGAAATTTTAAAAAACAAATAATCGATCATGAATAAGCTTTAATGGATAATCTAATACTTTGAAACAAAAAATATAAGCCTTATTTGATCTTTCAAGATTCATTCATTCAATAGCAAGAACACCAAATTAAAGCTTGTGAGAATCTTGGAGAAAAATAAAGCTCGCCATATTCGTTTTGAATTGTTCTCTAATCATAAAGTATTCATCAAACAACAAAATTAAATAAATGAGATAGATTAGGGGTGAAGGATCCTCTATCTAAAAGAGTGAGTTCACTATAGGATACATAGAAACTACGAGGTTGTGTGGAATTAATTGGGGTCAAACTTGTGAAGAAAGACAAGTGAGTCTTTATTAATCTTTTTGTATCAAACTGCACATCCATTAGTGAAAATTCTCAAATCAACTGAGGGACTGGACGTAGCATCATTCTTGATGTGGATCAGTATAAAATCTCTGGTGTGAAATCTTCTATCTTTAGGGAAGTATTCTTTCTTTCCAAATAGTACATTTGTTAAACATATATTTAGGGAAATATTATTTCTTTACCAAGCTTCTTTAGGTTCTAACCACTCCAAGTATTCTTTTACTTACCATCGCTCTAAACTTAACCATTTATTCTTTCAAATACCAATCCTCTCTAGACTCTAAGTCTCAAAAGAGATTTCTAGTTGATCTTTTACAACTCACTGAGTGAAGATATGAAGATTTAAGATCTATTCAGTCTAAGATTCACTTATGGAAATTTTATGATTTACAAAGTAAACACCAAATTATTTTCTCTTGCTTTTTCATTATCTTACCTTTATGCAAGATAATAACATCACAAACTTAAGGTTATGATTCTATATAATCAAAATATCTATATAGCTATATACAACTCTTTGTTACTTTTGTATTTGTTGTTTTTCTTTCTTATCTTCTATGTCACTCGAGTCTATGGTCTCTAATTCATTCTTTTGACGAAGTCTTCTTTCATAAACCTAATATCATGTATAGTTGTATACAAAAGAAGTCTATATTCTTCTTTCATAGATTATCTAACAATCTTTAAGATTGTATTCGTTTAGAGATAATTTTTAATAAAATGAGTTTTGCCGAGTCTGACATCTAGAATAATATAGTTCAGGTATAGTTGTGTGTTTAACTAAGTTCACGTATAAATATGTTGTATCATCTCTATCTGAGTATTTCATCTTGATGTATATGAGACTTGAGTAAGACTCCTCTCCATTAATGAAGAGGCAAATACCCAAAAAAATCAAAGAAAATGGAAGATGCAATGTCACTTTTGTCCTTTTTATTTAAAAGATAATTACACATTTACCCTTAGAATACACATACAAAATTCACTTGCCTCTCCATTAATGGAGATGAGTCCTACTCATGAGACTTATGCATTGATAATAAATTTAGACTTTAAAGATTTTCTTCTTGCACTATTTAGAGACATCTATGATTATTTTGTTGTGTGTGTGGTTTCATGTTGTCTATTTTCAAAGAGGTTAAAGAGTAATATTTGTCTTTTTAATAGCACTAAATTTCTCAAATATGTCATTTTATATATGAATTGTAATTGAAATGACAAACAATCTGATTAAATATGTATAACGGTTATTTGAAGTAAATTTAAATGATTGGACAAGTAAAAATTATATATCATTAGTATAGTAAAAGAAGTTAAAAGCATGGGATGCATTGGTCATTGGAACAATTGTCACTTAGAGTAATAGAACCTAAAGAAGCTTAGTAGGTAAAGAATACATGGAAATGCTGTGTACTCTTCGACGTAAGGGGGAGGGAATGAATGACTTTGGAAAGAGTCCTCTAAAACTCTTCACATGTCAAAGTTCGAAATGTCTTTATCAGAATTTTATAATTATAATATTTTTGTAAATTTAAAGGAAGAATAATAAAATATTCTTGCATCATCATTACTTTATCCTCTCCAACCTGCACTATGCTAGATATGTAAATCATTAGTGCACATTTCGGGATATAACAACGCTTCTGGGCGTTGTCTATGTGAGCGAAATATATATGACATGTTTTAACAAGGATTATGCGGACGCTAATGTATATCAACTTTTAACAGCGCTATTGTAACGAGCGTTGTTGTATGTTGTCATACATACAACAACGTCACCTCTAACAAACGTTGTTATATATTTACATGACTTTTAACAGCGCTCATTGTAATAAGCGTTGTTGATATGTCATCTTTAACAACACTCATTTAACAGAGCTAATTTTAAATAAGGCAAAATATCTCTCGGACATTTTATCAAACACATAACAAACATATCCAATTCTACCACATTTATAAATCATTGCATGAATTTGTCTCCGTTAGTTCAAATTCATTAACCAAAAAGATTATATGCAGTAATGAAAGGGACGAAGGTGATGAAGATGTAAAAGACGAATCCATGAATTTATTCTCTTCCTTAACCGAAGAAATAAGAGGACAAAAAAACACAGTTTAGATTCAATATACTAAGAATGAAATCAAAATTTACTTAGAAAATATGGATGAAAAAATAATAATCAAATACAATAAATACATACATAGATTGCAAGTTTTGTAATTCACCAACAACTTCACGTAGATTCAACCGTGACATTTCATGTATTATAAAATAAGCAGTTTAGTATATGTAAATGTAAGCAACAAGTGTGAATCAAAGAGAAATAAGACAATGATTCACCTTATGCTCGAAAAGAGAAACCAAAAACTAATAACTTACTTGAAGAGAGAAACCAAGAAAAGAAGAGTAAGAGAAATAAAATATTGAATGATATGTGTATTATTGTGTGTGAGTTTTTTTTTTTGAAATCTATAAAGATTTGCGCTCACTAAAACAAAAATGTATGACTTTTAACAGCGCTCTATAAAGAAAGTGTTGTTACTTTTCAGCTACACTAACTATATCAAAAGACTGACTATGTAAAGGTAAATTACTATTTTGTCTAACTAACTTATGATATGTTCTAACACATTCAGAATTTATTAAATGCAAAGACCTTGAGTTAATGGATGCACTACATGACACAGTAGCAACGAAACAATACAATAATGGAAATGTATGTTTGAATTGAGTAAACAACCAATACTCTGCATCAATAACATCCTAAATGCATAGAGAACATAGAGAACATGTACAACAAGTTTCAAGGAAAAATTCAAATTCTAACTAATTATAAATGTAAAACATATTCACTATATTCCAATCAACCACACTTGCTTAGAATAACACTGTTAAATGTCACATTTAACGACACTCATTTAAACAATGTTAAATGTGTGACTTTTAACCGCGCTCATTATAATGAAGCTGTTGATATATCACCTTTTACAACATTTATTTAAGCCAGCGCTGTTGAATATATTCAAATAAACAGCGCTTGCTTAGAAGAGCGCTGATGAATGTCACATCTAACATCACTTATTTAAGCGTTGTTAAATGTGTGACTTTTAACTACGCTCAATGAGTGTTGTTGATATGTCACATTTAACAACATTCATTTAAGCGTTGTTAAATGTGTGACTTTTGTAATGAGCGCTATTGATATGTCACCTTCAACGGTGTTTGCTTAAGAGAGTCATGTTGAATATATTAGGCAAACATACAACAACACTTGTTTCAAAGAGTGATGTTGAAGCTATATTCGCATATAACCTTTAACAACGATTGCTTAAAAGAGCGTTATTGATTATCTCCCGCCTTATATTTAATAGCGTTGTGCTAGTAAGCATTATTGAATGACTATTGGTAAATGCGAATTCTGGCGTAGTGTTAATCCTTTGAACTCTCTCATTCCCTTTCCATTATAACTCTTAAACATAGTCTTAGAGACGAGACAAACATATTCTCGAAACAATAGACTTTGATGAATCAATCTCTTTCCTTCATAATTCTTATGCTGCAATATTCAGGATGCTAATCTTAAAGAATGAAAATAAATTTGTAGATATACATATAGGAAAGTGGCTCCCTCAACTAATACATAAAATCTTAGTCAAATGGAGTTGACAAGCTGAGTAGCTTAAAAACTAATATCTCATATTTGTAATTATTCAGGGAAAAACAAGACTAAAGTGATGGCAAAAAATTCAGTAACAACTCTATAATATACTTTGATGAATCAATCTCTTTCCACATTAATTATTATGCTGCAATATTCAGGACGTAAATCTTAAAAAATCAGAATAAATTTGTAGATATATAGATAGGAAAGTGTAAACATGAATTGAATATTGAATAGGATAATGGCCAAAAACGACAATCATATAGAGACAAACAGCATGAAAGTTAAAGTATGAACATTAAATAATATGATGTCAAAATTGAATTCCTCATTAACCATATTAAAGATTTTTTAAACTCCCAAATGGTCAATACATAGGGATATCGGCATCTGAAAACCTACATTAGATTTTTTAGAAGATTCTTGTGGAAAAATCTATCGCATATCTTAGTTATTTATTTTAGAAAAATCCAAAGATTTGAATTAGAATTACATTTTATTAAAACATATGGTTAAGATGTTGTGTAGATTTTTTCCACTTACTTGTAGCGTAAGTAGATTCTCTTCCAGGGTAAAAATCGAATATTTCTTTACATCTTCAAGGTACTGCCCAACCTCAAGAAGAAGGCTCATTTCACATGTATTTCTGTTCCACATGTATTATAAACTTGACTAATTTGTTATTGTTTTTGGTTATTTGACTAATTTATTATTAATAAGTCGATTGATAATATTAGTGACTTTATTGTGCCAGTTGGTGACTGATTCTATTATTATTTTATTTTTTATAAAATTATTATACAGTTTTTTATACTATGATTATACTATTCTATGGATTAAAAATGCTGAGAATCTGTCTTTGAACTTTAACTTTCATGCTGCTTGTGTGGTATTTGTTTGTTGTTTCTGGGCGTCATCCTATTCAATACTGAGCAGATGTATATTTACACATTGACTTTTTGAAGAGTGACTTCCTGAAATTGCAGCATAAGAACTATGGAGGAAAGGCATTAATTTATGTAGAATATACTTTGGAGTAAAGGCATGAAATGGTTGGTGAAATTTCTTATGCAGCCACTTTCAGTTTCTGAAAATAAATTAATTTTTTAACCTTTTCATGAAAAAATACATATGTTTGACAAGTGAAGGGTTAAGTTCCTTGATATAGTAATCTGTTTCAAGGAAACAGTTTTGGATATTAGTACTTGAAAGAAAGGGTGGTCTAACACTTGATCCAACTTTAAGTTCCTTGGTATAGTAACTCTGATTCACGAAACAATTTTGGATATATAGTACTTGAAGGTAGGAGTGAACTGAAATTACCTACTCATTCGGTCTGGGCCAATCATGGTTGGATCTGAATATTGTCGGGTTTCATTGGGTGTAGTTCGGGTTCAAAAATTTAACCCAATCAATATTTAGGACGGGTGAGGTGCAAACATAACCTGACCCAACCCGACCATGATCACTCATTCATCATTTCTTTATATGTATGTCTATTCAATTGTGTACCATGTACAAAATAATGAGATCTGTTTGACAAAAAATATCATTGATTCCTTAATTTTTTAATCATATATACATGATTAACAATATATATAAATATATTATTTCACATTTTAAATTACATATTAATAATAATAAATAATATTGAGAATACTTTATCTAAAGGATATGTATTATATTTATGATGTAAGGTCGATTTTGGGTTTAAAGGCTGCGCTGGCAAGATCGACATTGGGATTGGATTAGCATCGAGTCTAAGTTCAAGTTCAAAAATTTGATTCAAATAATATTTAGAGTCGAATAAGAGACAAACCTTACCAACCCAACCCGACCCATGCTAGCTCATTCTTGAATGAGTTATTGTGGGACTACTTATTTTTAGGAGTGGAAAATACTGACTACATTTCTTATCCTTAGTAGCTTAGGTTTTATTTTTTTTTTTTTAATTTTTGTAGTTTTCTATTTTCTATTTTACTAAAGAATTCTCTGTTTTCACCTCCACTAAATAATTATCTTTCATTTTTTACACCATATATTAATTAAAGCATAAAATATAACTACAATAATAATTTCTGAATTTGTGCTTTAATCCCTTAAATTACGAAAGTTAAGATGAAGTTAAGGATGACAATGGGTACCCGGATTCGTGGGTACCCGCAAAAAATACCCACAATGGATAGGTCTGAATCTTTATATTGGACCTGTAAGTATTTGAGGCTGGGTATTTTTCAGAACCGCTTTTGAATGAGGCGGGTCTAGGTAATGTGGTACCCAGACCCGCTAGTACCCAGACCTGTTCTTATATATATATAAACATAACTCAATTTCCTTATTTTCTAATTTTTTAACCCTAAAAGCTAGTCTTTTTGTCTAAATCTTAATTCCCTTATTTTTTTTATTCTCTTATATATATATATATATAACTCAATTTCCTTATTTTCTAATTTTTAACCCTAACAACTACTCTTGCTCCCTAAATCCTAATTCCCTTATTTTCTTTATTCTCCTCATCTCCTATCTCCACGAGAGCCTCACTCCCTCTTCACCACTCATTTCCTCTCAAACGTCATAAGTAATTAGAGGTTAGTATTCTTCAACTTTATATATCAATTTTTTTAAGGGTTTAAATTATACTAATATTCTTATTCTCTATAATGAAACACTGAGAATTTGATAAGTATTGGGGTGTTGTTAATGGTGTGATGACTATAGGCACCATTTTAGATCCTAGGTATAAGATGGCTTTGTTGACTTTTTATTTTCCAAAATTTTATGGATTTGAATCATATTACCAAATGGAAAATGTAAAATCTATTTTCCAAGACTTAGTAACAGAGTATGTAGAAATCTCAAGGATAATGAGATTAATTCATCATCTTCACCATCAAATTTAAACATGAACTCAATAATAGGTGATGATGCAGATTTTGATAAATATATTATTGAAAATTACAACTCATCAAATTGCAAATTAGAGTTAGACCGCTACTTAGAGGAATCACTATTGCCTAGAACAAAATGTGAATGTGACATCTCAAATTGGTGGGAGACAAATGAGGCAAAATATCATACCTTGCAAATGATTGCTAAGGACTTGCTTGCAATTCCTATCTCTACTGTTGCTTCGGAGTCTACATTTAGTACTAGTAGTCGATTCCTTACTCCTCATCATAGTAGATCATGCCCACATACATTGGAGGCATTAATGTACCTTCAAGATTGGCTATGAACTGATGTCAGAGGTAATGTAATTTATTAATTTAATTATCCATTTTAATTATTCATAAATTATAAAACTATATTTTGATATACTCATTCTTATGTTTTCAGGATCTTCCAAATCAAGAGAGGACTTCAATTTTATTACAAATACTATACTAGATGATATCGATGATGATGATGTTAATAAATTTATTGATGTTCTTATCTATAAAGTTAATTGTTATATCTATAAATTGTATGTTTTTATTTTGTAGGAACCAATTGATCCATGTGTTGTTGATGGAGAGATCCTAGACATTTGATGTGTTATTGTCTTACTTTAAATTATGTTCTTAGTAAAAAAAATTGTATTTAAGTACAATTCAAAGTTGTGACTTATTTTTTAATTATATTTTATAATTTTTTATCATTTGCTTCTTTTTTTATTCTCACACGTTGAATTATAATTTTTTTTAATAATTTAAAACCTTTTTTGCAATTTTTAAATATTATGTGAATTTTTGGGTACCCGTAGATCTGCAGGGTACCCATAGACCCGCAGGTAGCAGACCCAACGGGTATTTGTCTGGGTCTGGGTCCCAAAATGAAAGAACGGAGCAGGTTTGAGTAGTGTACTACCTAGACTCATCCAGACCCATTGCTATCCTGAGATGAAATACTAGTCTAATTTAATGACCCAATTTTAACCCTAAAAATGATACAAAGCGGAATACATAGCCGCTAGTGTGATGTGCTCAAATTTTATGAATGACACAACAATTATTAGACTTTGGTCAAATACATATTAAATGTGAAAATACAAGTGTCATTAACATGCCTAAGAATCCCGTTTTGCATTCGCGCACCAAACATATAGAAATATGACATCATTTCTCAAGACATCATGTTCAAGAAGGTGATTGTGTGATTGAATTTGTAGAAACTCCAAAGGAAATAGTTGATATCTTCACTAAGCCACTTCCTAGAGATACTTTCTTCATATTAAGAAGAGAACTAGGAATCCTTGATGAATCATATCTTAGTTAGTTGTTTGTAAGTTTTTTTTTTAAATTCAATGAATTATTTTTGTTCTTTATTCAATGCCTATATTGTTTGGTTGAATGCATGATATCCTTGCTTATGTATGTTATTATATGATTAGGTAACCTCATAAGTGATTGATAAGTGTATAAGATAGGTTATGTTTAATTAACCATGTATAATCGATTAAGACCGACAAAGAATTGCGTTATTCCTTTAGTTTTCACTAATATATCTACGTAATGTTGTTTTTTGATCGTACCAAAAGAGGAAGAAAGATTATTATTTATGTTTTGCAGATTAGATGCATTACAAGCTTCCACAAATGCAAATAAATTAAATGCACAAAGTGAGAGGGAGCAAATCTCAAAACAAGTTGACTGTCATCAACAAAAAGAGGAAGATTGTGAATGCTAGTATGCATTGCATGATTTTGATGAAGACAAAATATGAAGAAGTGACAAAGCTAAATCAACAGCAACAACATTGAAGACTCAAGTTCAAGCGTCAAGAGAATCAACAAAAGCTAAAGAATAAATTTTCATTTCCTTATGTCCTAATATGTTTTGAATGGGTATAGTGTAAGTATGATGAACCTAATGAAAATCTCACATATTAGAATGATGATGATGCATATGAGATATACATTCATATATTCATACATGATTTAGGTGCATTAACATTCATATATGATTTCATGATTTTGATGCATTAAACAAGGTTAAACTTATAGCATTTCAAAATTATGCATCATACGTTAGTAAATCATGTTAGAGGTTCATAGCATATTAACTAAGTAATTTTCATAAAACAATTCATCAATTAAGGTTATAGTTAATCGATTAAGTCTTTACAAATGAGAAACCAATTAATCAATTAAGTACATAGTTAATCGATTAAGTCAGTTTTAGTTTTGAAGTCTTTGATTTTTAAAGAACGTTAATCGATTAAGTGTCAACATAATCGATTAAAATAACAAAAAACAGATTCAAACTGAATGTTATTTTAACTAACCATTCCTATGAGTAAACACAAGAAATTACAACGAATTTTCAAGATCAAATACGGAGTTTGTGAAAAAGTGAGCAAGACACTTTTGACACAAGATAATTTTTTTTTCATAAATCTTTGAAGAGAGATTTTCAAGCATTCATCATATCAAAGTTTTTCAAAAGCTTTACATCTCATAATCATTCATCTTCATATTTTGAGATAGTGAGATTTATCAAGAAGGTTTTATATTCTGAATTGAGTGTATGTTAGCACAAAAAAGGTGCAAAATTTCTGTACACAAAAGAATGATCGAGTTGTAATTCGTCTCTTAAGATATGAGGTATCACTGTAGGGGAAGAGAAGAATTCAGAGAAATCCTAGCTAGAAGTGATGAGGTATCCATTAGAAGCTAGGTCTACAATGTTCTTGGTGGAAGATTGTTTGTAAATACATTCAATTTATTCATAGTGAAAGCAAATCTCCTAGATTAGAAGGGGATGACTGAATGTAGATTGTAGTGGTTGCCAATTTATCTTATCCCTAATATTTTACATTTACGCAATTATCAATTTCCGTTATCTTGAATTGAATTCATATTAGGAATGTTGCATGATTAATCACATTAACTGAACTATTAAAGTGCATGTAAGAACATTTTGGTAAGTGCATTTCATTGTGTTAAGAGCAAAAGATTTTTAAGAAAACTATTAGTGTTAATCAATTAAGTATGTATTTAATTGGTTAACTGGAGAGTTCTGTTAATTGATTAAGGGATCCTTCAATCGATTAAAACTTGTTAAAATCAATGAATATCTTTCATGATCGAAAAGTTTTAATTGTTAACCAAACCACATATTCACCCCCTCTAGGTGTGTTAGAGCTAGAGCTGTCAAAGGGCCGGCCCGCCACAACCTGGAGTTTTGTAGGGCTTGAGTATTATATTTGACACTTTTTAGTGAATCCGGACTTTTTAGCCCGGACCAGCCGAACTATATTAAAATCGGGCTCATGCAGGGCTTACCCGGGCGGGTTCGGGCTACCCGTTTTTATTTATTTTAAAACATTTTTTTGGGGACATTTAACTTGGTAATAAACTTAAGGTGAAAATTATTATGTTATAACAAACTCAACATAAATAAAATAGAAAATAGAAATAAAGTAGTACTTGTAGTCTAAGAAAATGAGCCCCAAAATACCATTTTAATTGAATTTTGATAGAAGAGTTTCAATCCATTTTCGTTAGACACGGTTGAGTAATCATTCTTGTGCTGATTAACAAGCTTTAATATTTTGCTTCAGCACATAGCTAGGTTGATTTTTTAGTTTCTTGCTCAAGTGTGACTTTGTGCATAATTGACTTGTTTCAACTCCTTGTTTCAATACTTTGTGTAAATAGATATAGATAATAAATGATAAATATTGTGTTATGAACTTTGAATGAAAAATAGAGTAATGTCTATAATATAAATATTTATAAATTACAATAATGTTATCAAGTTAAATATTATATTATTTTTTATTTTGCTTAATATCCTTTTAAGCGCATTAACAAAATAATGTATCAAATTAAATAAGAACATTAAACCATATAGATTTCATTTTTCTTTTCCTAACTGTATATTTAATTAGATTTAACTTCTACAACAAAAACATAATAAAGAAAATAACTTTTACAACGAATCTGAAAGATAACTTAATTGTTTACCATAGAGAACTTCACGCAACCAAATTTAACATAACAATTCACAATGAAAGTGATGGTAAAAAACATACAAAAAGATATTTATACACAAAGTAAAGAACACATAATTCATTCTGAATTTGAGTCTATACTATCATTACTACAAACCAAAGTGATATTATTTTTTATTGTATCCATTTATTATATTGAAGTGAAGTTATAAATTATATTGTGTTAGAGATTGACAATCTAATAAAAATAAGATATTTAATAAATGAGTTATGTTATGAATCATATACGTATACTTGACATCACGTCTTAATTCAAACACATGACAATATATCTATAAGTTTGGTTGCATTGAGTATAACAATTGTGTTAAAAAAGTTATGCATTAATATTAAATGATATATATATATATATATATATATTAAATACTTAAAATTTAAATAATTTTCTTAATATTATGCGGGCCGGCCCGCCAAAACCCGAAACCCGCTTAGGGTGGGTTTGGGCTACATTTCATATACATAAATTATATCCGGACTTTTTAGCCCGGCCCGATGTAGCCCGAACCCACCCGGGTAACCCGTTTTGACACCTCTAGTTAGAGCCCTTGTTACCCAACATAGAAAACGAAGAAAAATATACTTATTTTATTTATTTGCTCTTAAGTGTTTAAGAATGGTTGTCGGAATCCAAGCTGCTTAGCTGAATCTAAACAATAGCAGACCTTGGAGAGTTATTAGAACTTCGGCTTTGGATAGAATTGGGAAATTGTCGGCCTTTGATTGCTTTGGTTGGGTATATAAAGAGAGATTTTTGAAGCTAAAGTCATTATTTATAGTAGTATGTCTGAGAGTAGAGAGAATAAGTTGTTATCTTATGAATGACTTCACCTATTTATACTGTGGGGTGGAGTGGATTGCACTCCAAGGGGAGGTGTTAGCATTACGAACAACGTGTCCTTATTCTTTTAGCCTCAGACTGGCAATGTTTTCGATTCACACATTATGACTTGTCCACTGTGATCGAGACCGTACCCGATACAAATAATATAACAATTAAGTATAGTACTAGGAAGTGACTCATAGGTCGTTTCCCAAAGATTATCTTTCACACAATGGTTCAAACACCTTACAAGCACACAGACAATGGAGGGTTTTAGTGGTTGTTATGCTATGAAATTAAGCTAAAACAGAACACAAACAGAAAACATAATAGTAAAGAGGCTAAATCCCTTTGGTTTCCTTGTTCACAACTCAATTCTCGGTTTCAATATATCAAAATCAGATTCTCAGTGTTCCTTTGTTGAGAGTCGATTAACTAAGCGATGATCAACTCACAGTTAAATTGCTAAACCTCTAACTAAGCGAAATTGGCATAAGCAACAAACAGTTAACAAAGTCACACGAATCAAAACATCAATTTCAGATTCTACACATTGAATTCCTAATCTGTTCATAACTCTAATGTTTAAGCTTCAAACTAAGCGAATTCAACAGAAACATAGAGCATTTACAGATTCACATAAACTAAGCGATTATGTGCTAGAGAACTAATTAACTAAGCGAAAATCAGTTCACAAACCTAAAACAACACCATGTAATTAAGCAAACCATAACATCAAATAGGATAGAAGCTTCAACAACATAAAACCGAAATTGCATTAACAACAACATAGAAACCGAAAATGCATTAAGCACTAAACCTCAAGAGTGTGATACATTACCAAGGGAACTTAGTCCAAGGTCTAGCCTTCCATGGAGGAAGAAGCCAAAACCGAAATTGAAGAAAATGAAGAAGAAGAAGCTAAAACGAAAATGAACCCTAAACCCCAAAAGGGGAAATCGAAAATGCTCTCTCCCTAAAGCTGAAATGTTTTGTTCTAATGTAAAGTTATGTGTGAAAACGAAATTCTAAGCTTATTAAAGGGTAAAACCGAAATGGGCCCTAAACAATGGGCCCAAAACCTAAAATGGAATTTAAAAGCTATTAGAAATTACAATCTTCACTTTAACACACAACTTCCACTTGTAATGCCCAAAATGTCCTTGGTGCTAAATATGACCTGAAAATGGAATTAGATTTAATTAGTCTAAATAATCCCAAATTAATTCATTTTAGGAATAATAGTCCAATAAAGCCTAAAACACTAAACCATGCCAAACAAAGTCAATTAGACACCAAGAATCATTAACAATGATAAATTAAGGTTATGAATAGTGTGTAATATATGACTCATCACACTGCTCACGTGAATGTCCTTGCCTTTGGCGTGGAGAAATGTTTTTAACGTAGCACACTTTCACTTGGCTTTGTCCTGTCATCCCTTCCCTTAGCTAGGTTGGCCTTCCGAACATGATCGAGAATCATATAAAGCGAATATTGTCAGCCTAAGATAATCAACACTCATATAGAATATATGTTGCTTGCCCGATAGTTAACCTCTGACCAATTCCAACACTTTGAGGAAACAATTTCCTAAATTGTAAATGCATTACTTTTAATTGAACCTTTTCTCTAAATACTATTTTGAAGATTATTGAAAAGCTTTTGTAGGTAGATATAACAACCCCTTAGGTTTTTCATGGTGTAGTTTGATCGCTGTCCATTTGCTTGTGTACAATTAGGGATAACAATGGGTATCCAAATCTGCGGGTACCCGCAAATAATACTTGTAATGGGTCGGGTCTGGGTATATGTTTTGGACCTGTAGGTAATTGAGATCCGTAATTTTAAGATCCGCTGTTAGATGGGTCTGAGTCCGGGTAATGAGATACCCAGACCCGTGGATACCCGGACCCGCTATTTCTTCCTAAATCTAAATATATATATATATATATATATATATATATATATATATATATATATATATATATATATATATATATATATATATATATATAACAACATAATTGTAATATTATGTTAATCTATATTGTAATATCATATTATTCCATAATTATAATATCATATTAATTCATAAATATGATTGTTATGTTGTTAATCAATAATATTATGTTGTTAATTCATATGTATGATATAACATTATGTTAACTGAAGAGTTCTTCTTAAATGAATTTTTCATCCTAACGTTGAAGTTGTTTTTAGTATTTGTTTGAGTAAAATGAGTTGGATTTAATAGTCAAATTAAGTTGTGTTTAACATTTTAAATTAAGTTTTATAATTTTTTCTCTTGTTGATTGTCTAAACAACATATAAGATCGTAGAAAATAAATATACAAGAGCATAAATTACTTACAATTATTTTTAATATTTTTGAATTTATGGGTATCCAAGGACCCACAGGTAATATACTCGGCGAATATTAGCACGGTTCTGGGTCCAAAATGAGGCAACGGGGCGAGTCTAAGTAATGTACTACCCAGACTTATCCAGACCCATTACCATCCTTATGTACAATAGAGTATTTAATATGCAGCTCCATCCTTTAAACTAACCCATCCAATTTTATAAATATAATGGAAATTATTTTTCACTCATTATCAAACTTGACAAAAGATATTGTTTTCACCATCTCATCCTAAATCAAGGAACTTTCAGGATTCAATTTTCAGATCCCAAATTTTAATTTTGTAAAACCAAGATTTTCGAAAAAGTTAATATAGAAGGCAAACAATTTACACTTTCATACAAAACTATAAGAATGAAAATTAAATAACGTGATGTTGGGAAATTTAGTCACTCGTTTTTTCTTTATATTTTTAGGTAATGCCCAATAAGAATGAAACCTTGAGGATTCATGTGGAGATTGGCGTGTAAAAATTGAATCTCTAATCTTTTTTTTAAGAAGGATTCTCTCGGTATAAATTTCCTTTTGTTTTTAATGAAAAAGGTCTAATTTCTTTATAACTAGAGGAATAAATATGTTAATAAAAATTGTATTTTTCTTTACTTTTTATCTCTACGTTGATGAGTAACTTAATTTTTTTTTAGGTATTTGACTGAGAAGAAGAAAGCCCATTTCACATGTGTTTCTATCACACGTATTCGTTTGATATTAGTGACGCTAATTTTGCTCTTTTTCTTTTTATAATTTTTTCCATAGCTAGTTATCTTAAACTATGATTCTACTATTCTATGGATTAAAACTAGAATCATTCTCCACAGCTTGCCGCTGATGTCTTCCAACTTGAGCACGCTGTTTGTGCCTATTTGTTTGTGGTTTTTGGGTCATCCTATTTAATATTCACTTCATGTTCACACTTACAATGACAACGGGCACGGATAATAGCTATATTCACACTTACAATGACAACGGACACGGATAATAGCTATATGTTACCCATTTTAAAGTCTGGGACTATTACATGTACATGCTCGTTCCCATAGGAGTTTTTTCACGACATTTCTAAGCTTCTATGGATATAGCGGATATCAACGGATTTCCTGCATAATTTATGAATTTTTAATTTTCAAATTTTTGTGCGTTTTGATTTGAACATTTCGCTAACAATATTAAACATAAAACATCAAATTTAATAATACAAATTCAATAATTCAACAAAATTAAGCAGTTTCCAAACACATAACTAACTCTTAAACTGAAATTGTATTATTATTAGAGGCTGCTCTATATCTCCACGTCCAAGTCTTACCATATATCTAGAAATTCTAATGTAGGTTGCAAGTTTTAGGGAAAGGAATGAGAAAGGGAAATGAGGTTATAGGGTAGGGAATGGGAAAGGGTATCACCAAGTCTCTTACTCCTATTAAGCTCAGCCTTACTAGCCATTTTAGAGGAGCAGTTGATTCAGCAATTTCTAGTATTCATCTATCTGGTATTTCATCCATTTTAGGTTCTATCAATTTTATAACAACTATCTCCAACGTGCATAGATCACCCCTCTTTGTGAGGTCCATTCCAGTAACAGTATTCCCACTTTTATTATCACTTCCGGTACTGGCCGGGGCAATTACAATGTTATTAACCAATCAAAACTTTAATAGAACCTTTTCTGATCCTGCAGGAGGGGGAGACCCCATCTTATATTTTAGTAAGTGTTGCGCCTCAATTTTCGCCTACGTGACCTCTTTCGGAGTCATCACCATGTTTTTTGCGTTTAAAATATGAAAAACTCAATTTAAGCCCAAATTAGATAAAATGATCTTTCTAATCAGATCTATGGATTCAGGAGTCGATTACGGATCGATGAAGGTATTAGCACCTCGTCCGCCCGTATTAAACGATACAATCGCTAATGATTTATAGACTTTTATACCTTAAAATTATTTGTTAAGAATTCAATAACTAAAGCAAAAAAATTTATTTTTTATATTTGTGTCTCATAAGAGTTCATCTTGCTCCCACGTATCCCTAGGTGGCATAAGAAAATTAAGACTACGTAGTTCTTTGTTTAAAATGTTTTGGTTGATATAAAAATTATCTCTTTAAAAAAGGTGAAGCAGCATAATCTAATGTCTGCACCGCATCTTATCTTAAAGAGCTTTGAAAATATTATCCCTTAAGAATGATGAAGCACTAGAAACTAATTTTCGCACCGCATCCCATTTTAAGGAGATATTATAATAGTTTTTATTATTAATTTAGGGATTAATCTAATGAATAGAAGTGTCGTAACATGATCATTCGAAGATGATATGAGGACAGAAAGTCTTACAACGACCCTCCTCCATCTTTGATTACTTTCCCATTTGAAAAACCTCCTTATTATTTTTTCATAAATGCATGCATGAGTGAAAGAATATATATATATATATATAATGTATTTTTTAAATATATGTATTTATGATGAATGAATGTATGCATAAGTTAATGAATGATGAATTTGAATGTAATATATGAATGCATATACCAATCAATATGATTTTTTAATATTGAATGCATAATGAATGCATGAGCCAATGAATGATGATTTTATTTTTAAATGCAATGAATGAATGCAGTAGTTGATCAATGAAATTTTTTATTTTTGAATGTATGAATGAATGCATAATTGAATAAATGAGTGAATGAATGTTTGAATATGTATTTTTTGTTTTTGAGTTAATGTCTGTATAGATGTAAATTGGGATTGTATATGATCTGCTTCTAGTGTCCTACTCAGGGTACACTTATAAGATGTTGGATATTCAAACGACCACAACCCTATGGTGATGTATTAAGTCTGATTAAAGTGTACTCGATAAAAGCTTTAGACTTCTAGGTTACCAAATTGCTTTCAATCTTGAAAGAAAGGAATCCTAATATTGTAGGTTAGGAACAAGAGGAGTTGAGTCCCTCGAGTGCCTAACTCACATTATTAGGAACAATCTGGGTGGTCCATCATGCTAATTAATTCCATGTAATTACCGCCTCTGTGCCTGACTCTCTTAAGGGCAATATAATAATTACATAAATAACGGGTACCTGCAGGCATAGGTACCATAATAATCATGCTTGTCCATATGTACTACGTGTATTTTAAAAAACCCATTTGTAAAATCTGCGGGTACGAGTTTGTTACCCTACTCGTACCCATGTAGATTTTACCTACAAGTACTCACAGGTAAGGATTTTTTACCATCCCTATTCACACTTCCCGTTTGTATATGTACAAATTTCATTTCATTTTATAAAAGTGACATGGATATTGAGGTGTAGGCCCATCTACAACCGAAACCAAAAATTACTCCAAAAAATAGAAATTGTTTGGATCATATTGATTGATTTTTATAAAACCAACCACTTCGGTTAAGTTTTTGGTTCCAATTTCAAAAATCAGCTCCAAGCAGTACTAATTATATATACACAAAAAATGAAGATTATTTCATTTTTGAATCTAATTAAGCACCTTATCATATAAAATTTTCATTTTTTATATTTTCTAATTGTTAAAAGTATTATTACTTATTAGTTAACATTTTCTTATTGCTAAAATTATATTTGCTCGTGTTGCTTTCTTGATGTTTTATTTTTTATGTTACTTTTTATTTTTGTTGTGGCTTTTATTTTTAGTTCAGATGAATATTATTAAAATTTAATTAAATGTTTGTGTGTGATAGACTTGGTACTCAGAGTCTTAAAGTAAATTTCTTTATTTTTTATTTGAATTTCACATAATGAAAACTTACAGAACTTATTAGAACTTATTACATTGAAATAGAGAGGTTTTTATGTGAAATTGACACTTTGAAAGTGTTCACGAAGCATTTTTTGTACAGACCCATCTTCGCTCCTAAGTTTGGAACGTTACGCTCTTTCAAGTCAGATGATTTCATTTTCCCAACCCTTCTAAGGTAGCCAAACTTATTTGATTTATGTGAAATACATTGTCCCTACAATCGTGAACTTGTAAGAGTATTTTACAGCAACTTGACTTTTAAGAAGAATAAAAAAAATTATGTCAAAGGCAAGGAACTTGCCATAAACCTCAAAACTTTAAGTTCAATTTTCGGTAATATACATTTTATAGGAACAATAGTAGAAGTAGACTTTCAATGTGATCTTGAAGGGTATAGTAAAAAAGATTTCTTCTACTCTATGTGTAGATATTCTAAAAGGGAAATTGACATGCGTAAGCAAAGGGGTATAGTTGAAACTATAAGAAATGTAGATATTCTCTACTAATGTATGCTCTTAAGCAATATAGGTTAAACCTAGATGAATGTTTGCTTCATTACCTTATGAGTTACGTTATAGTTCCAAAAATTTCAAATCATTCGCAACTTAGCGATATGGAACTACAACTAATGTATGCTCTTAAGCAAAATGTCCCAATTAACTGTACTCTAATGATAATTAGATAAATATGGACCCTTAGAGACGATCAACGACCCTTACCTTATGCTATGATCATGACTGCCATACTTGAGCATTTTGGTGTTTATATTGTTGGGGAGTCTAAGATATTATTCGATGATGGGGATAGCAAAATTGATGTGGATGTAATCCACAAGATTGGATTCTTTCGAGACCCAACCGATATGATCTACAAGCATCACAGTAAGCATCCGACCGCTCCTTCGGAAAATCCCTCTACTGACCCTCCTACAGAACAACACTCTTCATTCCCTACTTAGTCCTCGTCATCTTCCAATCAAATGGTCATAGATGAGTTATTCTCCATTTGAGGCTACATCACCACAAGGATGGATACTTTTGATGCTGCGAATCAACAAGTCCAAGCGGAACTTCGTCGTTTGTCGAATCGATTGGACTATATGAATTTGGATGATGACAATGTTGAATCAAAATCTTAGAATAATGTGTCCATGATTTGCTTTGTTTATCTCTCTTGATATTTTTGTTGTTTAATCATGCTGAATTGTTTGTTTGTTCTAGTTTTTATTGGTTAAATTTTTAATTTATGTTATGTATGAACATTTTTATTGGTTAAATTTTTATGTTATGTATGAACATTTTTGCTTTCAATCAATGCTATGATACTTCAAGTATTTCATCCTCTTATAGCATTACCAAACTTTAAAGTTCATATTGCAAATTCTGAATAGTGAATTGGCTTACAAACAAGTCAAATATATTATCTTGATACCTTTTTGGTATATATATATATATATATATATATATATATATATATGTATGTATATTGTGCCGAAAATCTGACTTTTCCTTATTTTTGATAAAGTCAAAAGGGGGAGAAAAATTGGAGTTTGTATTTTTTTTGTCAAAATCATTTTTGGCACATACTTAAAAACAAAGGGAAAATATATAAGATAGGGGGAGCATACTAAAGTCAACCATGTCAAATCAAATGAAGTATGCTAAAATTATGAAAAATCCAATGTCAAAAGGTGTTGGTTTGAAATCATCAAAAAATGGGAGATTGTGAAGAAGATCTTGCTCCTGACCTTGGCAAGGTTTTGATGAAGACGCTAAGAATGAAAAAAGAAGATAAAGGAAGAAGACTTCGAAGAAAAAGAAGATTCAAGCTCCAAATAAATAGTTACTAAGTCTTCAATATGTACTTCTTTCGTTACGCTCTAATTATATTTAATAGTAATGTTCAAACGAAAGATAAAACAATTTTGAAAACCTCTTAGACAATATAAAATAATTTTCAAAAAGCTAAGTAATACGTTACCCAACTGAATAAAAAATTACCCAACAAAAAAGAATATCTATTACCGATTACTACAAACCAATGATCGATTACTTCTCAACAGAGAGTTGAGCTAATCAATTACACCAAATAGTAACCTATTATTTCTTTCATAGAGAATTGAGATAATCGATTACATCACGATTTAACCGATCACAATAAGTTTCATTCCATTCGTGTCCCAACTTCATGAAAGAGTATGTTGGCGGCTTGGAAGCCTATTTAAAGGAATTGAAACATCACTTTGGGTACATACATAACATACAAAATACATGAAACTATTATATATAATTCTCTACACTTTTCAAGCAACGTTTGTTCTAAACTTTCATATTTTTTTTGAAGTTGCTTTAAAGTGCAAGTTCTAAAGTTTTCATACTTAAACATTTTCAAGAGCATTGTATACTAATTTTATTGAGAGAAATAGGATTGTAAGTTATAAAATTATTATATCTTTTGTAAGGCAATCCTTGTCCATAGAATTTATTCTTCATCTTGTTGTAAAACATGTCATCACAAGGTTATGGTGAGAAGGGGGAAGAAAGTACTTGGAAAGGGTTTTCCCAATGGTGTGAGATATTAGTGAGTGTGTAAGGTACAAAGAGTATCATGGAGAGAAATTGTAATTGCAACTCATAATATCTAGAGAAAAATCTCGTGTTACAAGAGTACTGGACGTAGCCTTCGATGGACAAGAAGTTGAATGAGTATAAATATTTTTGTTCTTTCTTTTCTCTCTACTCATTTATTTTTATCATAAATTTTACTTGATAATTTTTCTGCAACATATCCGCTACACTATATTTTTAAGGTATGTTTTTTCAAATGTATGATTTTTTTCTTATATCTTCTTTTCATGTTCTTGCTGTTAAATTTTTTATCCTTGAAATTGACTCATGGATTATAGGTTCTCACATATGATTTCTCATAACAACTTATTTTGAACTTCTTTATGTTATTTTGGGTATGCATGTTATTTTGGTGTTATTGATAACTTTTTTACTGAATCAAACTTATTTGTTGCTTTTTTAGTTCAACACTTACTAACAAGATAACATTTTTACCTCATAGGTTAACATTTTTGGGTATTTTTGCCCCGTTAAGGTTATTTTCTTCTTTTTGGGTTCAAGATAACATTTTTAGTATAATTTCTAATTACAACTTATTTGGAATTTCTTGGTATAATTTGGGTATGCATGCTCACTATCTAACTTGGTGAATCTTCTATTTCTCATAGTGAACTTATTTTTGTCATTTTTACTAGTTCAATCTTTTTTCTTGCTTTTTTATTTCAATGTTTATTAACCAGGAGGCACGTTTTTACCAACGAGATAACATTTTTGGTCATTTTTTTTCAATGAGGCTTATTTACTGCATTTAATGTTACTATAACATTTTTGGCCTACTACCACGCCTGCATTGTCCACGGTTTTAAAACCGTGGTCACAGAGTACATTAGACCACAGTTTTAAGTAATGTTGTCTTATTACTTAATTATTTACATTTATTTATCACGGTTTTAAAACTGTTGTCTTAGTGTACCTTAGACCACATTTATTTTTACAACTTCTTTGCCTACCGTTTTGAAGTGTTGGCTTATTATTATTTAAAAAAAATAGTTATCTAGAAAGCAACCCCATTCACGTTTAATGTAATAAGGATTTTGAAGTGTTGTCTTCCCTGCTCTTTCTTTGCCTTTATTGAAAACCCCATTCACGTTTCAAAACTCCATTCACGTTTTATCATTCACCTTGCAGAGATTAGGTTTTCTCATTCATCAACTTTTTTCACGTTTTCTCTCTACAGTTTCTCTCAATCGAATTCTCTCTTTCTCTCAATCGGATCTCTCTAAGGTTAGATTTCTCTTTCATTTATCAATTTTGTTACTTTATTTTCTGTCCTCTTTCTGGTTGCTTTGGCTTATCTTGAATGTTCTTCTTCCCTTTCCTTGAAGATGATGAATTAGAAGAACCACTTCCTCTTTCATTTTCCATCTTTGATTTATCCTCTTTTTGTTTCTGTGTGTTCTGTGTTGTGTAGTGAAAGAAGAGTTGGTGGCTTTTGCAAAGCCTTGAAATATAAATTGATTATTTTGTAGTTTTATATAAGTGTTTCCTCTCACTAGTTTTATATAAGTGTTTCCTCTATTCCACAAATAACGGCATCAACAGTGAACCATGGTTGATCAACCATGCTGATTTTAATAGAATTTTCATAGCTGGTGACAGTGCAGGTGGTAATATTGTGCATAACATAGCCATGCGTGCTGGTTTTCAGCCTTTGAATGGTGGACTCCAAATTTTAGGTGCTATTTATGCTCACCCTTATTTCTTTAGTTCAAAGCCAATTGGTATACTCTTCATTTATAAAGGGTTATGAAAGAAAGTAGCCACCTTTGCCTTTGAACAACTAGAAAATCCATGCACCTCTGTTAAGAAAGGGTTCTAATCTAGTTTGATGAGTTATTTGGAGGCATAGCATTGTTTGCCTTGTGTTGTGACAAAATAGCAGCTATTACAAAATGTTTTATACAATACACATGTTTTGGCTTTTTATATATGCCACATTGGCCTTGTCAGTATTTACCTCTTAAATGAAAAACCATCCACACATTTTTTTTTGTTGGTGAAGAATTCCTAATGATTTCGGAAAATAGTAATGATATATTCTCATACAAATTATTTCATATTATTAGAAAGTAATATATGTTACTTAAAAACTATATTATTTAATAAAATATCACTTTGGGGAATTTTAGACATGAAATTAGTTTCCCTCTTCCACTCTTACTCCTTTACAATGATTTTGTTGGTTAACCTTTTTCTAATGTGGTTTAGAAAAGAGTGAAGTAATGATATAATCTACACAAGAATATAATATATATCACTTATAAAGTAATTATTTATAAAAATAAAATTTGTGATATGTACTGTTATAAAAGATTTGCGCAAAGACACATCATTTTACAAAGAGATTTCTTTATAATCTTAATAAATAGAGTTGGGCATGAGGAGAGTTTGCCTTATCTGGCTTGGAACCTGTAATAAGCCAATGATTAATCCTTTGGTTCCTGAGGCACCTAGCTTGTCCGGACTTGGCTGTTCAAAAATACTTATTTGTGTTGCAAGTAATGATGCATTGAGGGGCAGAGGGGTTTGGTACCATGATGCTGTGAAGCAGAGTGGGTGGAAGGGGGAATTGGAACTTTTTGAACAAATGAGGATCATGTTTATCATATATTTCATCATGAATTAGAGCATGCAAAGAAACTCACAAAACTCATGGCTTCTTTTATATTACAGTAATTGTTCTAGGCTTGTCCATGAGACATAAAATGTGTGTATTTGGGTTCAAACCCCAATAACTATTTTGTTGCTTCTTTCTTAATTTATCTGTTGAACTTGGTGTGAGGTAATAAAATATTTTTCCATAATATTATTATTTTTAAAAAAGGTCCCTCTCACTAGTGCATTATGCAACTATATAGTACAAAATTATTGTGGTCTTGATTTTCTTCTTATTCTTCTTTACATTTTAATGTCAATGAAATTGTACTTCTAGGATAAAACTTATGTGTGTGCAATACTGATTAACTCAAGTTTCTTCTTATTATTTCTATCCATGCATTTTTACTTATTTTTATTTTCCGCAATTCTAGTTGCCTTGATGGACAAAGAATGGATTAAATTGCCGAGGTATAGCTCGGAGTACATTGATGGTGTTGAGTTTTTTTTGAACTATGCTTACACAAACGGAAAACCACAAGGAGGAGAAATTATGTGTCCTTGTGCCAAATGTCACAATACTTGTTGGGAAGTCATGGCTATAGTATATGACCATTTAATAGGGTATGGGTTTCAAAAGGGATATGATGTATGGGTTCGTCATGGTGAGGTTCTAAAAGACATGGATCTTGATGGTTGCATGAATGATGATAATGATTCAGTTGATGATATTGAAGGATTATTGTGTGACACGTTTAGAGATGCGGCAGAAGACAATGAACTTAATAATGGCCTCAATGATGATGCTAAAATTTTTTACAATCTAATTGAAGAAGCACAACAAGAGTTGTACCCAGGTTGTAAGAATTTCTCTACATTGTCATTCACGATTCGATTATACTTATTGAAATGTCTTCTCTACATTGTCATTTTTAATTTTGCTTCTTTTCTTTGTAGCAAAAATACATCATTCCAGATGTAGGAAAAAAACTGTATTTGCTATTCTAAATGATGCTTGGAGACGACACAAATGCGTCATCAAGGAAGAACATTTTAGCAAGTATAAAACAACATATGAGCACCTGAAAAATCGTCCCAAAGACATACCAGAATCACACTTTAAGGAACTCATACGTTATTGGAGTCTTGGAAATATCAAAGTAAGATTCATAAGCTTTAATTTATGTTAAATTAGATTCAAATTTAATTTAATAATTACTTTGGTATTATTGTACATAGGAAATGAGTGAACAAAATTCAAAAAATAAAGCTCATCAAAAATGGAGACACCGAACGGGACCTGTAAACTTCGGTGTCATAAGGGAAAGATTGGTATGGTATTTTAATTATAAAGTCATTATTTATATTATTTGGTGCAATTGTTGTACTTAAATATTTTATTTTTGCGAAATAAAGCGTGCAACTAAGGAGAATAAAGAAATGCCTAACCAAGCTGAAATGTTTTTTGAAACTAGACAAAGCAAGAAAGGAGAGTCACTGGACCAAGAAACAACTAATGCAATGGTAAGTTTCTTTATTAGTATGGTAAGTTTTAGATTTTTTTTCCACCGGATTTACAAATGTTATACTAACCCGGTTGCTTCTAAAAATGTTAGGCACAACTTCAGGATTTAATTGAAAATTGTAGTGAACAACCTGATGAAGCTTGTCAAAATGTGTTTGGGAAAGAAAAGCCGGAAAGAGTTCAGTGTTATGGAAGAGTTACCACACCTACTCTTTTGAAAAGAACGGAGAAATAACAAAAATTGAGAAGAAACATGCTGATGAAATGAAATTGTTAAATGATAAAGTTTTGGAGATGGAGGCAAAACATAAGCAGGAAATGTCATCAATAGAACAAACATTTCAAATTTTACTAAAGAATGTCATAAATCAAAACAACTCAGGAGTAGATGTGGAGGCATTAGCAACAATGTTATCAACACCGGGTACTTCTACATCGACACATGTTCCAAATAATGATAAGGTAATTTCTTATTTTTTTTCTACTATTGTGGTTGTTGCTGTTGAGTGTAGAGTTGCAGTGGTCAATAATAGTTGTAGGACCTACAACAATTATTTTAGCTTTGAGTAACGGTTATTACACATTAGCCATATTATTGAAATAGATTTAAAGGTTGTTGGGATCAACTTCGCTACCTAATGGCTGTGAATTTGAAATGTAACTGTACACGTTAGTCATATTATTGAAAAGCCTAAGTAAAGTGAAAGACTACAAAAGCCCTGGAGCAATGATAGTATGTTAGATGAAGAATAGCATAAGTAATATAGATAGTATAATACAATCCCTGAAAATTTTCTAAAATGCTATAGTTGCTATCTTAAAGTTGTGCTATTCTGATTATGTAGATATTTCCAAAATTACATAATTTCAGTTATCCAATAATGCAACATCTTCTGGCTTAAATGATAAGCTATTCTAATTAAGGAGATAATTATAGAATTACACAACCCCAGTTGTAAAGAAATGTAGGATACTGCCAACTAATTCCATTGACACCCCCTTAAATTGATGTTCCTAATTAGGAAATTATGACATTGACATGTCAATGATTTGGTGAAGATGTTTGCAATTTGAACTGATGTGGAGACATGAGTAGTCATATATTGTGGGAAATATGCAGTTTAGCTTCAAATTTATACCTTTGGAAACTGTCACCTTTCTAAAGAAAATGACTATTTTAGCATTTTTATTTTCAAAAAAACTTATGTTCATTCACATAAGCTAACATTATTATAACTTCTCTTTTTGCTGCAAAATCATTTGGAATACAACTTGCCACATACAGTATAGATGGGAGTGAATCAAGATTTCCTATTTTAGATTCTAATTATATTTTGTTAAACACTAGTAAAGTGGTATTTTTAGTGTTGCTTATTAATTTCAAGAACATAAATATGTATTTTGGTTCATCAACTTAGAGTAACAATTCCTTATGTTTCAAACAGTTAATCTTATTAATATCTATTAAAAACTTTTACTCATATTTCTTACTATTTATTGTTCTATGAATATTATAAAAAAATAATGATTTTCTTAAAATTAAAATTTTAAATGGACAAATTTATTTTCAAAAAGTACCAAAATGGACACATGAGACAATGACAACAGTTTTATAGTTGTTGTCAATACACACAGTGGCAACAGTTTCAAAACCGTTGCCTAAGAACACAATGACAACGGTTTTTAGGAATCCTTTTAGACCATGGTTTTCAACCGTTGCTATTAACATTACACAAAAGCGTTGCCTATTCGAGTTTTACACAACGATTCGAAAACCGTTGCCTATGAACACAATGGCAACAATTTTTAGCAATCCTTTTATTTTAGACCACGGTTTTCAACCGTTGCCATTAACATTAAACAAAAGTGTTGCCTATTCGAGTTTTACACAACGGTTTTAATTATGTGTTGCTAAAAGTCAAAAAACCGTGGTCTAAACTAAAGGCAACGCCTAAGACTACAATAGTTAGAAAACCGTTGCCTTTGGAAAAGACAACGGTTTTTTGCTTTTTGGCAACGATCTTCAGCCGTTGCCATAGGTCAAAAATGTTGTAGATGTTCAATATAACATTTTTTCCTCTCTTTCGACATTTACATGTTTAATTTTCTTTAATTACAGTTTTCGTCATAGTGAACTTGCTCTTCCTTGCATCGATTGCAGATGAACATTCCTCCTTTTTCATAACACTGAAAAGATTAATGAAAATAATGAGATGGGTGCCAATGCCAACTATATTAGTTACACTTTTTATTTGCCTTTAACTTCTAACTATTTTCTACTTTCCAACCTAACTAAGGATATCTCCAAAGGATTTAATAGGGGTTATATCTATTCTCTTACTGTAAGGCCTACAAAAGATTATAAAATTTTAAATAAAAATCGACACAACAAACAATAGTTTAGCAGGGTTAAATATAGTTTTTTTTCCATAGCTAAAGAGTATTTTTCCTTAGCCCTTTCAATAACATAACTTTCCAATCATTTTTGAACAAATATATTCAAAAGTGTGAGTTGCCAAGAAATTGTTACAAAATAATGAATACCATCCTACTATTGTTACCATAGAAGGATCCATGCTGTACTACTTGGCATCCTTTAGTTAGACCTATGTTGTACTCTCCATTTTTATTTTATATTTAACCAATATTATTTTTACTCCAATACACATATATAGTGCGTACCGACTCGTGCGAATGCACGAGTATCCAACTAGTTATCAATGAATACGATAATCCAATAAAAAGAGCTTAGTCGTTACACACATTTGACTTAACATCAACACATATATATCATTCAACATAGATATTGTACTCATTAAACACACATATACCATACCATGTAAGTTATATTATTTGTACAAGACAATTTCAACTAAAAGATAAAATAACATGTTGTCAAGATTACTTCTTTATTTATGCTTTCCAAATTCAATGCTTTGTTCATCAAAACATCAGAAAAACATAAGATTAATAAGTTGATTCCATTGAATTAAGGGAAATAAGATGTACAATTAGTAGATTAGTTGATCAAGTTGTTCAACTCTTTTGAAGTCAAGATCCCAAACATCATCATTGATCTTTCCATCAATCACAGACTTCATGGCTCTAAGACTAAGGGACTAAGGGACTAAGGATCATATACATGAGAAATACTATTGACACTTGCACCTTTTCAGTTGCCATGGCCTAACCCATCTAGATATTAGTATAACAACCACTGAAGGATTGCTTGGTTTACAAGGTTTTTATCTAGTGAGATTGTGGAGGATAAATGTATGATGCTCTAATTCTTAAAAATAAATGAAATTTAAGGGGAGGGGAAAGAACATATTTTCGGGGTTTGAATTCAGATAACTCACTTTATGTCCACAGCTTAACCAACTGAGCATAATGTATAAAGCCTTACTCCTACAAGTAGAGAAAATTATTTCAAGATTTGTACTCACAATCTTAATAGTATATAGAACGGTGAACTAACTAATGATACATTAGGCACTAAGATAATAATATTTAAATTCTAATTATTCCAACACTAAGCCTAATATTTAAAACATATGTAACTAAAGTGATCAAACTTTTCTGATATATATATAAGATTTAACTCTTATATATATATAAGCTAGTCCAAGCAAGAAACTCTTCTTATGCAGCATATCTGATAAGCTATTGTTAAGAACTAATATAAGATTTAACTTTTATTTTGATGATATAGCTTCATCTTCTAAACTGAAAACCAGATTAAAAGTTATCCAAGTTAATCAGCATGAATTCCAATGGGAAAAATATAAGAATATATTTATTAAGAAATATATTTATTCCCATCACAAGAATTTCTACTAGCACATTGGTTCATAGGAAGAATAAATTTATAGGATATTTAAGTACTTCAGCTCCATGTAGTGTCTATCTCCTAGTTATAAGTGAGACCAAAACCAAGAGGAAATAAGGGTTCACTTGAATTAACTCCATCAATTTGTTGATCAAGTTGTTCAACTCTTCTGAACCAAGTTATTGGTAGTTGACCCTGGAAGTCATGACTGCCAAAGATAACATCCGTGATTCCTTGTCCTTCGGTACCTGGAAGCCAAGCAGCAACGACAGCATCTGACTTTTCCAACAGCCGTGGTTCTAAGACTAATGGTCGCCCGGATATCAGAATAACCAGAGTCGGGATTTTGTCAGCCACTAAGCTTATAATATCAGCTCCATCAAAGGGGATTGTAAGGTCCGACTTGTCACCCAAGGTCTCAGCGTAAGGAGCTTCGCCAACAGCTACAATTGCGAAAGAGAATTCGCTATGTTCTATGGTGTCTTTTGATGGATACTTCTGGTAAACTACTTCTGTTCCAACTCCCACAGTTTCCTTGACAGCATCCAAGATTGTAGTCCCTAAAATGGTAGGTGTAAGATACATGTAGCAACCATGTTCAACAACAACAAAAAATACAAAGAATAGAATATATTAGGAAAGATATAGCATTAACTTCACAATAGGTATAGATCAATGTTCACCTTATGAACAAATATGCATACAAAACCAGGATATACAAACAAATAACAATCAAGCCTTCATCCCACTAGGTGAGGTCGGATAGATGAATCGAATGACGCTATAATGTTCTATAGACTTCAGACTTGGGAGGTTATGATAGACTAAATGATTTTGTAGACTGATTAGCTAATAAGAAACAATTAATCTTCCAAGGAAGAATTAGCCACTCCACTACCGTTGAGAAGCGACAATGATTCTCAGATTTTAGGAGTCGACAAACGAAAACAATGGCTTACCTACTGTAATCCGCCCACTACCGCCATACCACGTTTTAGTCCAACCTCCACATTGAAATCCAAGATTATCAGCATGAGTTCCAGTAACAAGGATTCTTTTCGCATTTCTATCCAATGGCAGAAAAGATTTGCTACAACCTTTTCCATTTTTCAACAGAACCAAAGACTTTCGAACTGCTTCACGTGCTAGATCTCTATGTGACTGCATAAACAGTATGATGATAAAGCAAAGTTAAAATCCTCACCAACTCAGATACTTACAAATTAATCAGAAAACATTAAAATGCCATGAAATGGCAAGTACATATACAAATTTTAAAAGGAGTCAGTGTTACTAATTTATGTTCTTTACCAGGATCCTTTAACTTCTAGTTATTCTAAGTTGAGCCATATAGGTTTCGAAGAGCTCTCAAATAAATATCGTTTCTACCCTTTATATTAAACGTTAAAGATAGTTAGTATGTTAACTTTATTATCCACTCCTTCGGTTAACTCATTCTAAATTTTACATATATTCATTGGGATATCCTAAGTTGTAATCGTCACGAGGGAACTAAATAGCTGATGTAAAACATTACTATCTATGTTTTCTTTGTCTCTCCACTTCCATATATTCTTTTCTGTTTTATATTCTAGGAAGGGAACACATTGTACCCTCTAGAGTAATGATTTTTTTTGCATAACAGAAGTATGATTTTGTGGAGATGGATAAAAAGAGAATCATACAGGAGAATTATTTTTCAATTGCTAGTTTCAAATTATTCAAATATATACACAAGTAAAATAGTACAGTACAAGCTCTAATGATGTTGAACATTGATAACTTCAGATTTCAAAAATGAACCAAAGCATACTCCAAACTATTAAAAGACAAAAGTATGAAAGAGTCTAACTTAAAGTGTCATTCTTGATCAATGAAGTATTTTCATGCAAGGAACAACTAAATATGGGAAGGATTACAGAAAATTGAATACATATAAGGATAGTTTTTCCATACATTTAAAGAATTTGAGAAGGTAATATATGATAAAATAGGAAATACAAATTCATCCACAAGGAACTAGACATATAAACGTTCTGATGATGTGTGAGATGCAAAATAGTGCAATGGGAAAACCAATATATACTCTAAAAAGTATGGGTTAAAAGTTATGATCATGGTCTAACATTATTGATAAAAAATGAACATGTTTAAATCCTCAAGTGCAAATACTTAGAGGGTGTTTGATTTGTTTTCTATTTTCATTTGATATACTTTCACTAATATTTACAAAAACCACATAGGTTTTGTCATTTTTGTTTCTTGTTTTCATCATTTCATTCCGAAATCTTGGAGACAGGAAACAAACAAACCAAAGTGGCTTTTTCAGAATTATTAGTGAAAACTTGTCAAGTGAGAATCGAAACAGAGATCAAAGAACACCCTCTTATCCTTAACAACAACAGGGCGAGAGGCTCAAAATGTGCCGTGGGGTTTGCTTACCTTGCAACCAACTATATCTAGCAAAGATCTGTCACTTAAAGGAAATTCAAAAAGACCAGCCGCAAACTTTACTCTCAAAATTCTCTCAACAGCGTCATCAATTCTACTAATTGGTACTTCACCTGATTCAACTAGAAAGGTCAAATCTTCAATGAATTGTTCGAATCTAAACGCCACCATTACCTGCATGTATTCTATGATAAATGAAAACAGATCAAAAAAATAGCTGATAGAGATTACTGGGAACTGAAGATCTATACCATGTCAATTCCAGCATTGACAGCAGAGGAGATGCAGTACCTATAATCTGAGCCATGAGGGTGACAAAGTCGGTCGAGTCCCTCATAATCAGAAATCACAAAACCCTATAACAGCAATGGTTTAGATTAAAAAAAGTTAAAACCAAATCAAGAAATAAAAGAAAATGCAAAACAATTTCAGTTACAGTTATGACAACATCTTATTACAACCTTCTTAATTGTGAAGGACCAACTGTCCTTAATGCTTAAGTTGTTACGCACAGGTTCATGAATGACTTTTGTACCTAACATGCCTTTTCATGCAAGAGTTTTTTGGGCTGGAAGTGTGGACAACGCATAGGTCCATTCTACATTTTTATTCGAGTAATGGTGTAGGAGCAATGAACTACTGAATTTCGACCTCTTAGTCATAGGGCTCTGATACCATGTCAGAAATAACTCATAAAAACTTACGCTATTATGTGCACCGGTGAAGACCCATGAATAATTGGTCGTTGACCACAACGAAAGAGTCCTTTCGGATTGGAGAGTTGATGATGCACAGTCCATTCTTTATCATTTGCTTAAATTCAATTTTTATTTAGAAGAATGGAGGCAGCAAAAACAAAAATTGAACTCATGACCACTTGGTCATCGAGGCTTTGATACCATGTCAAACATGCCTCCTCGCACAAGAGCCATTTGGACTTGAAGTGTGGACAACACACAAACCATCTTTAATGTGTGCTAAAATTCAAATATTTATAAGAAAAATAGGGGCTGGATGGATTAAATTCCTAACAACTTAATCAAGGAAGCCCTAATACCATGTCGACGACCAACTATAGTACAAGTTTAAGCTGGTATTACAAGAAAAATCCGCTTCTTTTCAACAAGAAAGAAAAACAGAAAATGGAGAAATGATTTCAGCTTTTTTCCACATACTTTAATTAATAGCTAGCATATAACTTGGTTAATTGCTTTTCAAGTATAGGGTTGTTCTACCTTAAAACCTAGCCTTTCTTTCAAGATTTCAGTTAAAAGAAAATGATCCGCATGAAGTTTGCTTCCATTCCAGCAAGAATAGGATGCCATTATGGTCGAAACACCCTGGGAAATGCAGTCCAAGTAAGGTGCCATGTGGGTTTTCTCTAACTCTTCGTAAGATAATATAGTATTCCCCTCATTCACACCTTTATAAGTACCTCCATCTCCAACGAAATGTTTGGCACACGCGATAACATTTTTCCTGAAGTTTAAGGATGTATGACCATTAAATTTGTAACCATTTTACAAAGAGCAGTAAGTTCATCGTTATCAGAAATGACAAACAGGAAAAGATATAAACTGGAAAGCATGTAAAACTTTGGGAACAACATATTTTACAGCTAAACATAATAAAAGTTTGAAGGGAAACAATCCTTTCCTGAAATGTGAATCATGGAAAAATGATATAAAGACAATAAATAGAAACAAGATTGTTCGTTATTAATAAATAAAACAATCTTCAAATTTATATTAATGGTTTTTGCCTACCTTCCAGCCACAAAAGGGTATCCATGATTATGTCCTTGTGGTGGCTGGCCTTGCAAACCTGATACAATGGAAGTCATCTTTCTAACAATTTCAGTGTCTTCACTGTAACTTTCGTAGCATCTTCCCCATCTAGGATCTTTGCAGACCTGTATATTTAATCATGTAAATCACCACTCCTATGTTGTTTAGACAGAGAAACATGAATGGGCAAAATAAAAGAAAAAAGATGCAACATATATAAAAAGTTAAAAACAAATATGCAAAAAAAATATGAAAAAGATAATACAACTGATCTGCATTTTTTGAACTTATATTTTTCTAAATCCTATATTCGTTGGACTTCTAGTTCTAATACAATTTATGAGAACCGATTAAAAAGTCAAGTACTCTTGGGAAGTGTTGTCAACTTGTATTGTCATGCTACCAGTAAAGGACTCACTGCAAAGTACATAGAGTACAAACAATGGGCAGAAATAGTTTTGCCCCAAAATTTAGAAAGCTTGAATAAAATGGAGTATTCAAGTTGTGCCATATTGCAAAAACAGCAACGTGAAGTATGTCGTTCATTTTCACAATTCATCAAATTATAAAATGGCTAGTTGATCGCAATGCCTTACAGCCACACAAGGAGCAAAGTCATAGTGAATTCCGCTGGCTTTAACTTCAAGTGCTGTCGCAGCTCCAATTCTTCGAGCTAAATTGGCATCTCTACAAGCAAGTCACCGGTGAAAATTAAGAACTGATTTCAAGGGGAAGAAAGGACTCCTTGGTCAACTCAGATTCCAATATCATTTAGTGTACCCAACAAATTTATGCAGCATTATTGCTGCATACTTTTTGGTGCATTTCCCTTTCTTCAGTATAAGAGAATGGAGTACTAATTTCAAGGACTGCTAACAACACATATTCGAAGTGAATGACCAATAGACATCCCTGTCAACACCAATGACCATTTCGGACGGCCAGTTGGCCCTTTCCGGTAATTTTGCATCATTGGCAGTCCTTAAAATTAATAATCTCATAAAAATAAGAAAACCACAGTAGAACTTCATAGTCATACTACTATGCTCTCGAACCCCTTTCTGCTGAAACATTATTTAATTCTTCTAATTGAGTTTAAAACATAAAAGCACATGGAAAAGTGAAACACCAACCTGGTAGCTCCAAGGCCAATGTTGTGAGGGAATATGGTAGCACCATAGATGCTATTATTACCGTGAACTGCATCAATCCCATAGATGAGTGGTATTCCAAGTCTCGACTCTAGAGCCGATTTTTGAAAGTCATCCACCATCTCAGCCCAATCTGATGACAATGCATTTTCAAAAGGTGCACTGCCTCCACAACTGAGTATGCTCCCTATCAAAATGCACATATATTCAAATGCCAATAAGGGCCCAATTCAAAACAACACAAGCACACACAGAGATATCAAAGTTCCCATTGCTAACACAATCTCAACTTTGGTCCCTCAATTTCATTGCATATTTTCAACCTACAACAAGTTCAAACCTTGCACAAAATGGAGGCACCGACGAACATACATACAGAATCCTCATCAAAGTTCCAATTTTTAAGACACTCTCAATTGGGTCACTCATTCATTCAAACTGCCAACAAGTTCAAAGCTTTCACAAAATAGAGGCAGGAATGTACATATACATAATCGAAGTTCCAAATTTTCAGACACACCCACAATTGGGATCCTCAATTTCATTTCAACCTCCAATAAGTTCAAAGCTTACACAAAATTAGGCACTGATATACAGAGACATCATCAAAGTTCCAATTTTTAAGACACACTGTCATATTGGGTCCCTCAAACTCATTTCAAATAAGTTCAAAAAATGCAAAAAATTGAGAAAACTTAGGTGTACCAATGGAAAGATCTCTAAGGGAAGAAGGGGTAGCAACAGTGCGTTCAATTTGGGTCATTTGACCAATTTTCTCCTTCAGAGTCATACGAGAAAGAAGGTCTCTGACACGAGCTTCAATTAGTTCATTGGGATTCTTGTACACAGAATCCATGGTTTCTTGTTTCTTGGAATGAAGGTTTGTGGAACTCTCTAGTTTAGTTTGTGTCTGAAACTAAAAACATAAATTTAGTGTGGTGCTCTGTATCCTCTTATCTATAAGATAAATGATAAAATTTAGGTACAATTTTTTAAAGTACAAATATGCTGGTAGCTTATTAAAATGTGATATATGTTCCTTCATATCATTAAGTCTTTTTTTTTTTTGAAATAAAGAATCTCTCTTCAAAGTTTAGGTGTTAAATGATCACATGTCACATTTTAATAGACACCTTTTATACATAAAGAATTATAACTGATTTTGTGACGACTAATAATATGAGGTAGTTGTCTATTGTTCGTAAGACAAAAATACAAAAATTGAGGTAGTTGTGTGTCAGCACCTTAGAAGTGTGGATAGACTCCAAAGTCAAAAAGGTCTTGTCTTTGTCTGTGATCAAATTTTTTTAGCTTCAACCGTCAAAGAAGAATAATGCCCAAAAAAAAAAAGTCCTATTCTCAACTTATGTTTTAAATTGTGGTTAAGATTATTTTAATTGTGGTCATTATCGCGGTTGCGATGAAGATTGCAGTCATTGTAGCATCAAATTAATTAATATATGCACAAAATGCAAAAATAATGTACTATTATTATAACTATTACTATTCATTTTGTATAGGTTTTTTATTCATTGTTTCATAAAAATTAATAATTTAAAATAAATCTTTAATAAAAATGACATAATTTTGCAATTAAAAGAAAACAGTTTATTATGTTTTTGCCATTCTAAGAGTCATATATGACATCTCTACAAAATAAAGTAAGATAAAACATCACATATTATAAAAATGTCACTTAAAAAACCTTAAGAAGAAAGTAAAGAAAATTATTAAATCAACTAGAATACTCACATTTTACTTCTTAACTAGCAAGTTACCCGTGCATACGCACGGGACGGTATTTTCTGTCACATGATCAATAACACACATGTTACTCATACATTTACATGGTTAAAAATAGACATGCTACTTATACATTCATATGGTTAAAAATACATATGTTATATGTGCATTCATATTATTAAGAACAAACATGTGACCCATATATTTTAATAGTTAAAAACACACATGTTACTCGTAAATGAGATGAATAGAGTAGAGATGAAATGACTAAAGTATCTCAACAATATTAAATGTATACATATATAAATATATCACACAATTTACATTACAATGATATTAAAAAATTCATTATATAATGACAAAGTTTCCCTTGAAAAATTCAAGTGTCAAACATAGGATATTCATTTTAGTAATTATTATTTCTTCTTTGTAATTATGCTAGCCTATGAATTTTGGATGGGAAAAAATGAACATGGTTGTGACACATGTGAAAATGAATATTGATGAAACTTTTTTCTTATATATAGTATATGTATTAAATGTTATTATTATTATATCTTATTAAATAATATATTCGGTAATGAACAATGTATATGAGTGTATTTTTATCTTGTGTGGGAGGTCATACAAAGTGAGGTGTCTTTATCATGTGTGGAAGATCGTTCTTAACCATACTTTTTTGCCGTATGGTTAAGAACACACATATTACACGTACATTCATATGAGACGGATTAATTTTGACATATATTTGAAACCACGTAATTATCAATTTTATTAAAGATATATATTAGTAACATTTTGTAATCTATTATATATATAAGAATACAATATTGTGTAATTGATTTAGAGTGTTTTTATATAGATTTAATACAATGTGTGAGGGTACATAATAAGAATATGAGCCAATTTTGGAGGCAAAAAAGTCAAGGAGAAGTTGACATGTGTCCATGATGATGTGGCAAGAACACTTTTTTCTTATATATATAATTTTGTAATCTATTATATATATAAGAATACAATATTGTGTAATTGATTTAGAGTGTTTTTATATAGATTTAATACAATGTGAGAGGGTACATAATAAGAATATGAGCCAATTTTGGAGGCAAAAAAGTCAAGGAGAAGTTGACATGTGTCCATGATGATGTGGCAAGAACACTTTTTTCTTATATATATAATTTTGTAATCTATTATATATATAAGAATACAATATTGTGTAATTGATTTAGAGTGTTTTTATATAGATTTAATACAATGTGTGAGGGTACATAATAAGAATATGAGCCAATTTTGGAGGCAAAAAAGTCAAGGAGAAGTTGACATGTGTCCATGATGATGTGGCAATAACACTTTTTTCTTATATATATAATAGATTGTTACCACATGCTAGAATGGTGTGGGGGCATAATCTCTATTGTCATCATGACTGCCATCTCCTCGTGTAGCTTCTTGTTCAAATACATAATTAAAAAATCAATGACTTGATTGTTGATAACAAAGTTCTTGGTAATTCTTTAATGAGAAATGTTAAGGTGGAACTTGACCCTTTGCATATTGAGGATGTATATAATAACCATGTTGATAATATGTTGGATGCATTGGATTGTACCATTGACAACTTTGAGACGTTTCATCAATGCTAAAATCACTAAAACTTTGTGCAAGAAGAAGAGGAAACATCTTCAAGTGTAATATTTTGTTTCTTTTTTTCCTTTCCTAGATTATGACTCAATTCTACTGTAATCATTAAATGAATCACTAGAATGAACCACACCCGATCTAGACATTGTGAGATTATTTAGGTTACGATCATGCCTATGCAATGACATCTCCTCATATGGATCATTGTGCATTTGCTCACCTTCATCGTCACTTTCTCCAGCATCAATATTACCACCGCCATTGCCACCATCGTCATTTGATGGGCTTAAACCACCACTATTTTATCAGAACCATCATCACCAATATCAACTCCCATATTTTCATTTTCACCATTTGTGTCAATTATAGGAAACCACTCTGCATTGTGTGTTCTATATAATGATGGAATTTCCCTTTCTTTTATACTTTCAGACAATGGATCATCTTCATGAAATATGTTATCTAGATTAATAAGATTGAAATTTGCTTCAATTTCTTCTCGACTTCTTCTCACTTCAGTTTTCATATTCAACTTTATATTGTAAAATGTATAGACAAATCTCTGTAAGCTATTATATGTGAATCTATTTATTTTCTTTGTATGAATGTAGCTAAATGTGCTATAGTTTCTCTCACTATTTGTGGTTGAAGTTGTTTGGTTGAGAATTTTAATTGCAATGCTTTTAAGTTTAGAAGAGCATGAACCAAATATCATCCATCATTCATCTTTTTATGTCAACAGGAAAAATAAACAAATTATTATGCTCGTAAAAAGTGTTTTAAATACACTAGTATAAAGAAGTATGAGAAATAATTCATTCATGGGAGAGAAAGTGAATGGTTAACAAATATATGATTTTTGTTATGTTTTGGCTTTTTTGGTTCTATTTAGTATTTTTTTTTGCTTTAGTATTTCTCTCTCATTTAGAGGGAGATTTCAACACATGTTATAAAATAAAATAAAAAAACTCACAAGTCACATAATCAATTCATATTCAAAAAAATCCTTATATCATTAACAATAAAATTCAAATTTAAAAAATCCAAATATTCGAATTGAGTAATTTTGGGTAGAGTACATCTAAGAAATACATTTTGTGATAAAAATTACTAATAATTTCTGTAAAGCCCAATACCCTATTATTTGACCTTATAAAAATTAAAAGTAGTTGGAATCCTCTTTTTGAGCAGAAATTCTATAGTGACTCTACAAAATCTCAAAGTCATTGCATTACCTATGAATATGTAAATATCAATCATTTAAATTTTAAAAATCGCAAAAAAATATTTTGTGTGAAATTTTTATTTTTACTTAATTAAGAAAACAAAAATTGAGGGAATTTTGGCATGCGTTTTTTCAGGAAATAGAATCCTTCTATAATTAGTATATAAGTGACCATAAAGTCACTTAAAATTCTTTTAAAAACTAATGAAAATACAATAAATATACCATTTTTTGTCATTATTGAGCTAATAATTACAAATTAAGCATTTTTTACACATTTTTAGTTTTTATTTAAAGGGGGAAATGAAAATGGGGGATATATTGAAATTGAATACTCACAATAATGAGCCAATTAAGTGCTCATCCAAAAAATTTAAATCTTTTTTTTTTGTTTTTTAAGAGATATTTGAATTGAAAGTTGTAATATTTATTTTGGCCCTTTTTAGGCTGTACAAAATTAGGTGTTCACACATAATATCATAATACGCCCGACCAATGGTTCCGTTAAACGATAGTATGAGAAGCTACACTACAAGTTTGGAGAGTTAGACTCTTGGTAACATCATCAATGATACTTGGAAATGTTTATGTTGGATGGGAGTATGCTTTTATGTTAAAGAGTTGTTAGAGATTTAGGCATTGAGCACGGTGAAGTTGAATATTCGCTAATTGAAGATTATTATGCATATATCCCAATGAGCGGGATATTCATCTATTTCAATCAATGTGAAGATTGCTAGAGATGTCTGAAATACAGTATTGTATAAAGTCTCACATTGTCTAATATTAGAATGGAAAAGAGAAACCAAAGTTATATATTGGATGTAAGGACCCAAATCCTACCCTTGAAATTTTTTCTTTTATTTTAATCTTTCATACTTAATTTTTCCATGTTACACCAAACATACATTCCCTTTACCCTTTTAATTCATTCATTTCATTAATTATATAATAACTCTAATCGTACGACTTTGGTTTCATATCATAATACTCTTAATTGCGGAAAAACATAATTCATATTAAAGTCTCCTAATAACTACCGCATACAACTAGCTATGGGTTTCCAAAAATACTCATGGCTACAAATATCCGAAGTTACAATTAACCCTGTCTATAAACATGTCCAAATATCATGCCCATGGTTACAATTATTCAGTTCATAACACAATTAGTTAGATTACAAAACAATGCAGATAAGGCCTTCGAAACTAAAAGCGCCTAAAACTCCAAATCAAGCATCCTTAATTCATCCGTTTACCTACAATGGGATTATCATAACCACACAATAAAACAAGGGAGTAAGTCATTAGTTCAAAACTAACATTGCAAGATAATCCACATATTAAGTATAAATAAGTATTGGAATAACTTATAATCACAAGCACGTAAATATAAACATTCGTATCTCATTCCTTCTATTTCCATGTTATTCATATTCACTCTATAGTATATATATCCCATAATATATATTCTATAGCATGCATATTACTTTCAATCCAAACGTACCCTTTCACATTATTCATATTCACCCTATAGTATATATATCTCATAATATATATTCTATAGCATGCATATTCCTTTCATCCAAACATACTTTTTTCACATTATTCATATTCACCCTATAATATATATATATATATATCTCATAATATATATTCTATAGCATGCATATTCCTTTCATCCATACATACTCTTTTCACATTATTCATATTCCATAGTAATTCACCCTGGATCACATTCAACAAGTCTACACCATACAGATAATCCTCTACCACATCGGGTAGCTCTAGTTAATCCCCTACCACATAGGACAAGTCTAGTTAATTTCTCATACCACATAGGGCAGGTCTAGTTAATTCCCCATACCACATAGGGCATGTCTAGTAATTCCCCATACCACATAGGGCAGGTCTAGTAATTCCCCATACCACATAAGGCAGGACTAGTGATTCTCCATACCACATAAGGCAGGTCTAGTAATTCCCCATACCACATAGGGCAGGTCTATACCACGATGATCCACTACCACTTTGGATAGGCAACAATCATAATCCACTACCACTCAGGATAGGACAACAACAATAATCCACTATCACTCTGGTAGTATAACAACATTAATCCACTACCACTCCGGGTAGGATAACCACAATAATCCAGTACCACTCCGGGTAGGATACAACAATAACCCACTACCACTCCAGGTAGGAAAACAACAATATTCTTACAAACATAATACCTCTTACACGTACCTTATTCCCATCATCTCATATAAAATGGAAGCACTTATCCCTTACCTTGGAGAGCGTTGGGGTCGGTTCCGAGTAACTTTAAAAGTCTCCTCCGCGATTTCCTCCAACCTTAGGATCTTTCCTCATTCCCACCAATAACAACAATGTCTGTCATTTATTCAAAATAACACATAACGACTCATATTTCATCGTCAAACGTACAAGAGATTCACATATTTTCAAGGTTTCCAAAACTACTTCAATACGAGTTTCCAAACATCTAAAACATACATATTCATCTCATATATCAACATTAGAGCACAAACTCATCTTCTACATCTAACATTTCACCCATTTCCCTTTTTACTCACATTCTAATTTTGGGGGTTTTGAGGTTTTCATGAATAAACCCACAAAACCTTTCCATTCATCAAATACCAACTCTAAACCAAGAGTTTACAAGAGAAAAACAACACACAACGAACCATAACTCTAAAGGAAGAGTTTCCATGGTTTCTCACACTTTGGGAAGAGATCCATACACCCAAAAACGAGTTTGAAAGGGAGAAAGAGAGTTAGAATCAAGAGATTTACCTTTTCTCAAGCTTCTAGAGATTCCCACGAGCTCTTGCTCTCAAAATCACCTTCTCCTCTTTTCTCTCTCGATTTCTAACCCTTAAATGTGTTTGGAGTTTCTATTATAAAGCAAACTCGTCGGGTTCACGCTCAAGCGAGCCCATTCTCGCTCAAGCGAGAAAATCCCGCCTTTTAAAATTCCAGATCTGATGCTCTCGCTCAAGTGAGCCTATTCTCGCTCAAGCGAGAATCCTACAGCCTTGACAGACCCAGAATGCCACTTCTCGCTAAAGCGAGGCAACTCTCGCTCAGGCGAGAACACTCTCGCTCAAGCGAGGATCCTCTCGCTCAAGCGAAAATCCTTCAGTGTAGCCCAGTATTTCACTCACCCAGGTGAGCCATTCTCGCTCAAGCGAGATTCTCAGGACTGATACTATAATTTAATGACTTTAATTCTAGGGTGTCACATTGGACTCAAGTCCATTTTTACAAGATGCACCGATTATAAGCACCAATTAGAAATATCTCATGGACATTGAGACAATGGATGTGATAGAACTTGTAATCCTTATTTTCTAATAATACTTTCATAGTCACTCGTTGCTCCCTGGGACCTACGATGTGATGGGGTCACGTAGCTACACTAAAAAACTTTTCTCTTTATTTATAACGGGGAAAACCATAAAGTTTTAGATCTTCAAATAAATATGTTAATGATAGTTTATGCACACATATACATATACATATACATATACATATACATATACATATACATATACATATACATATACATATACATATACATATACATATACATATAAACTAGGGAAAGTAGAATCATATTTTATAATTTTAGTTTACATTATGAATGATTTCTTAGTAATCAATGGACAAAATTTTGAGGGAAATAAATTTAAAATTATAAAAGTATTTTCGATTACCCATAAACTGTGATGCTTATATATGTTATTATATTTTGTTGTAAATTAAAATTCATTTGTTATGAGACATTTCTGTATCACCCACTAATAGATATGTCTAGTTATTTTATTTAGGGTATATGAATATAACAAATAAATTTTGAAGGTTAATATGTGTTCCTAACACGCACAACATAAAATAATAGATCTATTTTGTGCTAAAATATGCATACCAGGTAACCATGAGGCAAATTTTTTATATAAAAAATACATCGAGAGACTGTTATGGCTTCAGAAAACTTCTCCTTCAAAAGTATCAAGGTCCTACACGTGTATCCACACCGAGATTGATCATTGTTGTATCAACAGTGGAACAAATTTAGCCTATTTATACTCGAAAATAGTAAACCAAGAGAAGAAGAACAATTCTTTTTTTATCTACACACTATCCTTGAGACCTTTTGCACATTCCTATTTTAGGTAGGTTATGGTTTTGTGGCATTTATTTCCAAAATAAAATAAATATTCAATCTCATATTGATTCTATCACATAGTATCCACTACCTTATTTTTCTCCTTTTTGGTTTTGTTATATTTATTTTTCAAACGTTTAGGAGTGTTGCTAGACATCAACCTTGATTAGTAAAGTTTATCCGTTTGTAATCTAACTTGTCAGATCTTGCTTCAAGTTTATCCGTTTGTAATCTCTTAACGTAGACTGGGCAACCCAAACTTTAATGTCCTTAAGGCTTGATTTGTTCCCTTTCCATATCTCATATGACGTTGTAGAGACGAATTTTGTGAGAACTTTATTTAACAAATAATATGCCGCTTCCAAAAAATATCCCCATAAGCTTATTAGAAGATCAATTAACCCCATCATGGATCTTACCATATCTAATAAGGTTCGATTCCTTCTTTCAGATAAACCATTATGTTGTGGCGTACCTGGAGGTGTCCACTGTGAGAGAATTCCATTTTCTTTCAAATAATCAAGAAAATCAGCATTAAGAAATTCTCGTCTTCTATCGGATCTTAGCATCTTGATACTTTTACCAGTTTGATTTTTCACTTCACTTTGAAATATTTTGAAAATTTCAAATGATTCAGATTTATGTTTCATGAGATATAAAAAACATATCACAAAACATCATTAGTGAATGTGATAAAATAAAAATATTCTCCTATGTCTTGAATTCTAATGGCCCCACAAACATCTGTATGAATTAGTCCCACCAATTCAGAGGCTCTTTCTCCATTTTCACTAAATGGAGATTTGGTCATTTTACTTTTGAGACAAGATTCACAAGTCGTGTATGATTCGTAGTCATAATGGTCAAGGTAACCTTCCTTGGTTTTTGTTAATAAGTAAAGAATGATATGTTAGAATATAATGATATATATTATTTTAATTGTTAGTTTTAAATTACTAATCAATAATTATAACAATAGTGATTATGAATTAAATAGAAAATAAAATATAAAACTATGATATAAATTATTTGAGAATATTATTGACATTTTGAGTGAAGTTACTTCATCTCATCCCACGTTCTTTTCATAAATTGAGAGAAATAATTTTTGTGGTATTCAAACACATTTGTACTATTTCCTTTTATTTTCCCCTCTCAACCAAATGGAAGAAACCTCATATTTCTCTTTAACTTTCATCTTCCTATTTTCCAACTCTACTCTAGTGAACAAAGAAACTTTGAGACGCACCAATACTATAATATACCTAGCACAAAACAATATACATGTCAATATTTTCGCAAAGTAAAGGCCAAACAAATTATATTTATTTCAATATATTTCCTTCTTAAAATAAAAATTAAAAATAGCAAAAAATAAATGAGTAATTTAAAATAAACTAGAAAATAGAAAAAAGGTGGTGATATGATCCTCAAAGATTGCCCATAACAATAACATTAAATAAAATATCCAAAACACACCAAAATAAATCAATATTATAGTAATATAATTTATAATACTTTCTAATAATAATATAATATTTAGTATTATAAATTTATTTAAAATATATTTTTAAATAAATTTATCATTTGTTTTGTAGAGTAAAGTTAGAAAACTAAGTGGAGAAGAAATAACTTTACCGAAAATGTCAATAATATCCTCAAATTATTAATATCTTAATTTTATATTTTATAATCAATATAATTCATAATAATTAATGTTATAATTATTGGTTAGTAATTAAAAACTAACAATTGAAAAAATATATCATAATATTTAAACTTTTTTGTACTAACTAACAAAAACCAATATTTTTAGAGTAAATTACACTCACACCCCCTGAGTTTTAATGAAATTACACAAACTACCTCTCCCTTCTTTGACCTTACACCAACTACCCCTCCCTCCTACACAAACAACCCCTAGATTTATACATATATTACACTGACTACCCCTGCATATTATAAAAGTGTAATATTTTAAAGAAAAAACGTGTGATGAATGTAATTAAGTTAAACAAAATATTGTATATTGTGTAACATTTCAAATAGTACAAAAGCGAGTGTTTCTTTATTATTTTTGTGTCATTAAAAAATACATTAATAATTTCAAATAAATTTTTAAATAACTTTTATACTATCTTATAACGAGCCAAATAATGAAGACGCATTGACTCTTATATTATTTGAATTTCTCTACACAATATACAATATTTTGTTTAATTAATTACACACATCATACGTTTTTTGTTTAAAATATTACTTTTATATCATGCAGGGGTAGTCAGTGTAACATATGTACAAAATTAGGGGTGGTTCGTGTAAGGACAAAAAAGTGAGGGGTGGTTTGTGTAATTTCACTAAAACTCAGGAGGTGTGAATGTAATTTACTCATATTTTTATGTGATATTCGTTTCAGTGATATTTTTTACATATAAAATATAAATTTGTTTTCTTTCTTCTTTTTTCTACCCAACCAAATAAACAAAATAGAGAAGAAAACACATATTTCTCTTATTTTTATCTCCTCTTTCTCTTTCTCATGTACCAAATAGTAAAAAAATTTACTCTATTTCTCACCTATATATTTCTTCGCACCATCTTTCTCACATCTTTTTCGCTATCCATTTTCTTCTTCGGTGGGTTGTACTTGTATTGTTAATTAGGTACGTTCATCTTTGTCATGAGTCAAATACTATATTAATATATCAATAAGGTATTGGTATAATAGTGTTAGATTTCACTAGATTTCTAGGTCAAAGATTTCATAAAGATAATAAAATAAACTTTGTTGGTTTAAATCTTTAATAATACCAAAATTTTGATTTTAATTTCTAATTTAGTTTATTGTTTTAATTTATTTCATTTAATTTGTGAACGAATATATGAGTATACCAATATGATAAAATATTTTTACTCAAAAGTAAGTCTAAATATATATATTTATATTTATTGTATAAGCTTATAACATAATCACTTTACACAGATATTGATAAATTGGCCAAAACTTATTCATTTTTTTTCTACTTCGAAAAATGATGATGGTGGGATTAAGCAACCATATGCTATTTTTCTCTCTTCTATTACTTCTTGCCTCTCTTATGGCTGTAAGTGAAGCACGAAGTGTTTACGTAGGGAATGATTTGAGAAGAGGTATCTTTCTTATCATTCGTTGTATATCCGTAGGCGAGGAATTTGTTCGAACTCTCGATTACCATAGACAATTTAATTTTCCGATTAAGGCAAAGATTTGGAAAACTACAACAGCCTCTTGTACCATGACATGGAATGGTACAATACATGTGTTGGAAGTATTCAATTCAAAAAGAGATTGGAAACTGGGCAGAGATATCATATGGAGTATAATGTACAATCAACCATGTCTGTTCAATTATAGAACCAACAGGTATGATATCTGTAACTATAGATACACTTGATATCTTGCAATGTAATCATGTAATGATTGTGTAAAAAATTTATATATTATTATAACATTATCTACCATTAATGTTGAATGATCATTGACTCTTCAAAAATAATAATAATATAAATGAATAATAAATGATGTGTTAACTATATATAAATTTCTAAACTGATGATATATATATATATATATATATATTATACTCATGAAGTAATTAAATAAATTAGTTATAAAATATTGCTTTACCTATTTCCTTCTATTCGTAATCATTATTAATCAACATATTTGATTGATGAGAAATGAGATTGAATTTGCTGGCTCAAAGGTGATCATATAGACTAATTAAGGTTATTAGTATATCTAAATGGAAGGCTTCTTTTTCAGTATGATAACGACTTTATGAATGGAATGTTTCAAATTAATTAATGGTGTGTTTCATAATGGGAATCAGTTTGAGAATTCATTGTTTTCTAATCATAATCTTTCTTTCTTTAACAAGAATCTTGTAGAATTGTTCTTTACTATGTATTTAAATTATATTTATGTATTAATTTTTCAGCAGCATAATATTTTAAACGATTTATGATTTATATGAGAATGTTACATGGGTGATTAAATGTCAAAAACAATAGTAGAGAATCACATATATATCAAAAAGAAAGTTGTAATAAATTATCCGTGGCAATCACTTATCTCATACAAATTCTACAATATAATAAGAATCTTTTAGATTATCAATCTTTATAATGTATTGGGTTCTGAACGGAAAAAGTTCAAAATCAACCCGATTTTCGTAATCCAAAAATTCTCTTTCAAACCTTGTTCAAGAAAACGAAGTGATTACTTTTAAAAGACATTACTCGAACGATTTGGAAAACCTGATTGAATATATATATAAGTTCAATTCCTCTTTCAGGTGCGGAAGCAATCAATCGTTCACTTCCTTAGAAACACACCAATACATTTTCGAGTTTTATTTTCATTGACACTCCACCAATACATTTCCGAGTTTTATTTCCATTGACACTCCACCAATACATTTTCGAGTTTTATTTCCATTGGCACTCCACCAATACATTTCCGAGTTTTATTTTCATTGGCACTCCACCAATACATAAACAGTAAATGCATCCGACATCATTACAAACATATCCATATATGCTTATAACTACAAAGTGATTTACGATTCATTTCATTATTCACAACAGAAAATCCACGCATTTTCTATCACAGTGCATAAGTTAAAGACTTATCCTTACATTACCTTAATCTTGTGTTATTAGGATCGTAGAAACAGTTAAGCCAACGTCCAAGAAAATCAATTTAATCATTCATTTTCAATTATCTTTATCTTAGTGATAAAAGAAAATTCACATCCAAAGTTGACCAAAGCTCAAACAAGAGATCCACCACCACGAACTCTCAACAAATAAATCTCACACCAAGAAATCCAACCGGAAAATCACAATCACAAACTCCCCATAAACAATTCCAACAAGATGTACACAACCAGAAACTTTCAGTAAGAGTTTCACTAGAGAATCCCCCAACAAGGGTCTCACACAATAAATTCAACAACAAGTCCATACCGGGGAATTCAACAAGAGTTTTACAACAAGAAATCCTCTACAAAATTCACAACAAGGAATTTTCAACAAACACTTCATCAGTAACTCACAACAATACATCCAACGATAAGTTCACAACCAGACGCTTACCATAAGGAATTTAACAATCATCTTTCACATCAGTAGTTATCACATAGTTAACAAACTATCAGCATAAATCAAGTAGTTAACTCACACAAATTTCACAAAGAAGCACGTAAGGCCATACCCTAGGCCGCAGAGTTGACATATGCTCTGATACCATATTGTAATGACCCGATTTTCGTAATCCAAAAATTCTCTTACAAACCTTGTTCAAGAAAACGAAGTGATTACTTTTAAAAGACATTACTCGAACGATTTGGAAAACCTGATTGAATATATATATATAAGTTCAATTCCTCTTTCCGGTGCAGAAGCAATCAATCGTTCACTTCCTTAGAAACATGTCATTTCACTTCCTTTTAATTACACAATTTAAATACGATTATCCATTCTCAACAAAACTTCCATTGTTACATCGTTTAATATCCTAACTATACATTTAGGAGAAAGTCACTCATACATGAATCCCATTTAACATACTCTTCATATTACATGCATTATTCAATTACAACATTGAGAACATAAAGCAACTACTCAAACTTGTACTCTCCTCCGCAAGCATCCGATGCGCTACCGCCACAACCTAAACTCAAATACATAACACATACAAGGAAAGACAAAGGGAGTAAAAACCAACTACGGCGACCGTAACGTGGATTTACATGGAGTAATAACATTAAAGTATTAAAACCACACACATCTAACATCAATCATGATAAACATATATCAATCAACACATATTATCCATATTCACCCTATAGTACACATATATCCCATACTATATGTGTTCTATAATGTGCATATTTATTCATCACATATTAACCATATTCACTCTATAGTACACATACATCCCATAATATATATGTTCTATAGTGTGCATGTAAAGACCGAAATTATGCCCTTGAAATTTTTTCTCGATTTAGTTCAATTACATGCATTTTCTCCTAACTCACATTACCAATTTAATATCTTTACTTCAAATCTTATTTCCCTCTTCGCAATCTATCTCAATATAACATACGAAATCATTCGACAAAAAAAATAATTCGCATTAAATAAAATTTTTAATGACCGCATATAATTAGCTATGGGTTTCCAAAATACCCATAGTTATACATATCCAGAGTTACACACCATGTAAGTTAGTATATGTTCGTAGTTACATAATGTATGAACTATCAAATATGCACTCATGTACAAAAAATAGTGCAAATAAATGAATCCAAAATATAGCGCAACTAAATCTCCAAAAAATGAGTCTCCCTCATATCACCTGTTTATCTGCAATGAGATTATCAATGACGAAACACAGAACACGCAAAGGAGTAAGTCATTAATTCAATAAACATCATTTTAAGATAATCCACATAAATAAAAGGGTTAGTAACCATCTTTGAAATTCATTTTTGTTTTGCTGCATAACTTGAGCCAAAGTCACTATACCCCTTAGGGTTAGCTAAAGGCAGATTCTCATTTTTCTTAAAACAAAACGTGCTTATATACTCAAGCCAGAGTTTTGCTTATATACTCAAACCAGAGTTTTGCTTATATACTCAAGCCAAAGTTTTGCTTATATACTCAAGCCAGAGTTTTGCTTATATACTCAAGCCAGAGTTTTGCTTATATACTCAAGCCAAAGTTTCGCTTATATACTCAAGCCAGAGTTTCGCTTATATACTCAAGCCAGAGTTTTGCTTATATACTCAAGCCAGAGTTTTGCTTATATACTCAAGCCAGAGTTTTGATTATATACTCAAGCCAGAGTTTTGCTTATATACTCAAGCCAGAGTTTTGCTTATATACTCAAGCCAGAGTTTTGATTATATACTCAAGCCAGAGTTTCGCTTATATACTCAAGCCAGAGTTTTGCTTATATACTCAAGACAGAGTTTTGCTTATATACTCAAGCCAGAGTTTTGCTTATATACTCAAGCCAGAATTTTGCTTATATACTCAAGCCAGAGTCGCTAACCATTCTTGGTCGGCTAAAAATACATTTCCCTTTCATAATTTCACCATAAAACATTTCCGGTAAATCCACGCTCACATTAGTATAAACACACCCATATATGTTTATATTAATTACGTGATTCACAACTCAATCAATCACATAACCAGAAGTACACATACTTGCTTTTCCGTAAACCTACGCCTACTTTATATAAACACACCCATATATGTTCATACTAAATGCGTACTTTACAACTCAATCTTTGCATAATCAGAGAATACACATTTTCGAGTTCAAATGTACAATTAAAGACTTATCCTTACCTCAGTGAGTGTTGGGTTTGGTTTTTGGTGACTTCGCAAGTTCTACCGGCACCACCTCCAAACTTAGGATCTTTCCTCATTCCCACCACATAACACAATGTCAGTCATTCATTTCAAATAACAAATAAATAACTTATATTACATCATTTAAACATACAAGATATTTATCATTTTCTCAATGGTTCTATACTACTTTCATTAAGAGTTTTCAACCATCTAAAACATACATATCATCTCATATTTTTACATAGTGAATCAACTCATCTTCTACCTCTAGCATTTTACCTATCTTTCCTCTCTAACCTCATTTTCTCTCTCTAGGGTTTTGGGTTTCCATGAGTCAACCCACAAACCCCTTTCCATTCTTGGAACATTAACTCAAAATTAAGAGTTTACAAGGTACAAACGACATAAAATGAACCATAACTCGAAAGAGAGAGTTTCCATGGTTTTACACATTTTGAGAAGAGATCCAACATACCGCAAAGTGAGTTTAAGAGAGAAAAGGGGAGTTAGAATCTAGAGTTTTACCTCTTCTCATGCTCTTAGATGAGTATCCAAACTTTTTGCCCTTGAAAAGCTCTCTTCTCTCACTCTTCTTCTTTTCTAAACCCTAGATTGTGTTTAGGGGTTTCTCATTAAATGCTGTCTCATCGGGTTCTCGCTCAAGCGAGAAAATCCCGCCCATTTTAAAAACTCAAATCTGACCCTCTCGCTCAAGTGAGAATCTCACAGTGGCAACAGCCCCTAAATGACATTTCTCGCCCAGGCGAGACAACTCTTGCTCAGGCGAGAATCCTCTAGTATAGCCCAGGATTTCACCCTCCCAGATGAACCTCTCTCGCTCAAGTGAGAATCTCTCGCTCAAGCGAGAGTCCGAGGGTTGATACTATGATTTTCAAGACTTAAAATTTGGGGTGTTACAATCCTCCCCCTCTTATAAGAATTTTCGTCCTCGAAAATTAAACATACCTCGATGCAAACAAATGAGGGTAATCCTCCCGCATCTCTTGCTCAACTTCCCAAGTAGCGTCTCCTTCGTCCACTTGACTCCACAGCACCTTTACCAAAGGAATCTCTTTGCCTCTCAACCTTTTGATACTGATATCCATGATTCTCATGGGCAACGTCGCAAAAGTCAGGTTATCCTTCAACTCTATCTGGTCCGACTCAACCACATGAGATGGATCTCCAACATATTTTCTCAACTGAGATACATGAAACACATTGTGGAGATTTGACAACAACGGTGGTAAGGCAACTCGATACGCTACTGGCCCAATCCTCTTCAGTATTTGATAAGGCCCAATAAATCGCGGAGTCAGCTTACGAGATTTCAAGAATCTACCAATTCTGGTAGTCGTGACTACTCTCATGAAGACATGACCCCCTTCCTTGAATTCAAGATGTTTTCGCCTCTTGTCATAGTAGCTTTTCTACCGACTCTGGGCGACCCTCATATTCTCCCGGATTTTCTTGATCTTATCCCTCGTCTCTTGAACCAATTCGGGCCCCAATATCAAGTGCTCCCCAGTTTTGAACCAAATCACTGGAGTTCGGCACTTCCTACCATACAACGCCTCATAAGGTGCCATCCCAATACTCGAATGGAAGCTATTGTTGTAGGTAAATTCGATCAATGACAACATGTCATCCCAACTCCCTGGTTATTCTAAGACACATGCTCTCAAAAGGTCCTCCAACGACTGTATTGTCCTTTCCGATTAACCGTCCATTTGTGGATGGTAAGCTGAACTCAGCTTCAACTTAGTTCCCAGAGCGGTTTGTAAACTAGTCCAAAAGTTTGAAGTGAAATGGGGATCCCTATCCGACACAATGCTTGACGGTATTCCATGCAAGCGAACAATTTCTCGGATATACAGTTCTGCCAATCTCTCCAACGAGTATCTCATGTTCAAAGGCAGAAAGTGAGCTGATTTAGTTAACCGATCCACGATCACCCATATCGAATCATAACCTCTCTGAGTCTTTGGAAAACCAGATACAAAATCCATGGAGATACTATCCCACTTCCAAACGGGAATTTCTAGGGATTGTAATTCTCCAGCTGGTCGCTGATGTTCAATCTTGGCCTTCTGACATACCAAACAACTCGAGACATACAAAGCCACATCCCTTTTCAACTCAGACCACCAAAACAGTGTTTTCAAATCTTGATACATTTTCGTGGTCCCCGGATGTAAACTCATTTTACTCTTATGGGACTCCTCTAAAATTTCCCTCCGTAATTTATCATTACGAGGTACACACACTCTCCCTTTGTAATGCAACATTCCACTAAGGTCCGATGTGAAATTGGTATCTTTACCACCCAGCATCAGATCCCGTTTATCCATCAACTCACTATCCTCACTTTGCATTTGTCCAGATTTGTTCAAACAACTCATTCGTGACTTTAAGCATTCCCAAAATCATACTATGAGGCCTTACCTGAACTTCCAAGTTCATATATCTGAACTCTTCAATCAGTTTCTCCTCCCTAACCATCAAAGCCGACATGTGCAACGATTTTCGACTCAGTGCATCCGCCACTACATTGGCCTTTCCAGGGTGGTACTGCAAACCAAAATCGTAATTCTTAAGGAATTCCATCCATCTCCTCTGCCTCATGTTCAATTCCTTTTGATCAAATAGGTACTTCAAACTCTTGTGGTCGTTGTACACTTCAAATCTCACGCCATAAAGATGGTGTCTCCTGATTTTTAAGGCAAAAACCACTACGACCAACTCTAGATCGTGGGTAGGATAGTTCTGTTCGTGCGTCCTCAACTATCGAGAAGCATATGCCACAATCTTCCCTTCTTGCATCAACACACAACCCAAACCTTGCTTGGATGCATCGCAATAAACGTTGAAATCCCGATCAGTACAAGGAAGGACCAAAACTAGCGCCGTAGTCAACCTGCGTTTTAACTCTTGGAAACTTTCTTCACATCGAACTGTCCACACATATGTTTCCCCTTTCCTAGTGAGTTTTGTCAAAGGTAGAGCCAACTTCGAAAACCCTTATATGAATTTCCGATAATACCCAGCCAAACCCAGAAAGCTCCTGATCTCAGTGACTGACTTGGGCACTGCCCATTCCATCACCGCTTCCACCTTTGAAGGGTCTATCGCCACTCTTTTCTTGGATATCACATGTCCAAGAAAATTTACTAACTCCAACCAGAAGTCGCATTTTGACAGCATCGCATACAACCGATTCTTACTAAGAAGTTCTAGCACAATCCGTAGGTGCTCATCATGTTCCTCTTGGCTTTTGGAGTAAATCAAAATGTCATCAATGAATACCACTACGAAAGTATCTAAATACGGATGAAAAATCCGATTCATGTAGTCGGTAAATATTGCTGGAGCATTCGTTACCCCAAAAGGCATGACCAAATATTCGAAATGTTCGTACCTAGTCCTAAACGCCGTCTTAGGAATATCTTCCGACTTTACACGAAGTTGGTGATAGCCCGACCGAAGATCAATTTTTGAGAACACCACCGCTCCTCTCAACTGATCCATCAAGTCATCGATCCGAGGCAACGGATATTTGTTCTTAACAGTGACCTTATTCAACTGCCGGTAGTCGGTACACAACCGCATACTACCATCCTTTTTCTTAACCAACAAAATAGGCGCACCCCAAGGTGAGACGCTAGGACGAATGAACTTATTTGACAACAAGTCCTCAACCTGCTTTTTCAACTCCGCCAATTCTAACGGTGCCATCCTATAAGGAGCGATAGAGATGGGTCCCGTTCCCAGTACCAAATCAATAGAGAATTCGACTTCTCTTACTGGAGGTAATTCTAGAATTTCGCCAGGAAATACTTCAGGAAATTCACGAACTATCGGAATGTCCTCAACTTTGGGTTTTTCACTACTCTCCAGGGATGCCAACAACATTAACACGGCCCCTCCCTCTTTACAAAAAGTCTTGACTTCTTTTGCCGACAATGGCTGCATGTCATTGCCTTCATCAGAAACCTCATCAAGATTCCCGAATACCACGATCTTATCCGCACAATTTAACACCACATGATTAGTCGACAACCAGTCCATCCCCAAAATTAGATCCAACTGAGTCAGTGGTAAGCAGATCAAATCAACGGTAAAAGTTCTACCGTTTACTACTACTGGACATCGAAACACAACTGTCGATAGCACCACAGGCACATCAGTTGGGGTGGACACGACCAAGTCGAAAGGCAACGACTCAGTTTGTAATTTCAGTCTATCAACGCAGTCATTAGATACAAAGGAGTGTGTCGCTCCCGAATCAAACAACACTAAAAGAGGAATACCTGCCACCATGCAATTACCTTTGATCAAACCATCAACATCGGATGTCTCTGCACCACTCATGGTGAATACTCTTCCAGCAGCCCGAGGTCGATCAGCTCTAACAGCATTTACACTCTGTGTTAGCTTAGGACAATATCTTTTGGTGTGCTCAACCTCTTTGCAGTAGTAACAGGTAAGCATCGTTCCGGGGCATGAGTCACCCATATGTGTTCGGCCACACTTGCCGCATCCAGGTGGAGAGTTCAACCGTGACCCTCTAGCGTTACCATGAGTCTTTAGCCCAGGTGAAATATTCCCTCGACTAACCGTCGGAGGAGAGTAAGGCTTCCGTTCCTCTTGAAACATCTTCCCTTTTCCTTTGCCGTGGGAGAAGTTCCGTTGAGGGCCTTAGTATTTTGGAGGGTTATCTTTCTTCGCAGCAATGTCCCTCCTCCGCACATTATTCTCATACATCCTACACTTGTTCACTAGTGTAGGAAAATCAGAAATTTCTTCGTGACCAAATGTCACTTGGAGCTCGGGCCTCAACCCCATCTCAAACTTCACACACTTGGACCTCTCGTCCAACTCTAGTTCAGCATAGGGGCAGTACCGGATTAACTCTTCAAATTTGGCCGAATATTCCCCCACAGTCGTGTTTCCCTGCTCTAGCTGCAGAAATTCCCTTTCCTTCTCCCTCTTCAGGTCTGCAGGGAAGTACTTCTGGAGGAATTTACTCTTGAAGGCTACCCACGTAATGATTTGCCCCTCGATCTCCATTTGTCTCCGGGTCATCTCCCACCAATTCTCTGCCTCCTTCACCAGCATGTAGGTAGCATAGGCCACTCTATGAGCATCAGAACAGCTCATGGCCCTGAATATTCTTTCCAAGCCTTGAACCCATTCAATAGCCTCATCCGGAGCGAATCCACCTTGGAATTGACTGGGTTGTCTCCGGGAGAATTCGTCCAGACCTCGGTATTCCGTCGTCCCAGGTGGAACTAGTGGGTGAGAACTCGGACTTGACGCCGGGTTCTGGTTCAGATTGTGCAAGTTCTCATTGACCTGCTGCAACGCCGCCACCATTTGCGCCAGTAAATCATTCGGAACATTCTGACTTGCTCCTCTTCCTCTTCCTCTTCCAGCCATGAGTACCTGAACTCACTCAATTGTTAGTAATCGAATTGTATAAATATAGTGCACACAACACTTAACATTTAGCCTCATTCAAACAACTGCAACACATAAGGATACAAAGAAACATGCAAGGCCATACCCTAGGTCGCAGGATTAACTAGGCTCTGATACCATATTGTAAAGACCGAAATTATGCCCCTGAAATTTTTTCGCGATTTAGTTCAATTACATGCATTTTCTCCTAACTCATATTACCAATTTAATATCTTTACTTCAAATCTTATTTCCCTCTTCGCAATCTATCTCAATATAACATACGAAATCATTCCACAGAAAACATAATTCGCATTAATTAAACTTTGTAATGACCGCATATAATTATTTATGGGTTTCCAAAATACCCATAGCTATACATATCCAGAGTTACACGCCATGTAAGTTAGTATATGTTCGTAGTTACATAATGTATGAACTATCAAATAAGTACTCATGTACAAAAAATAGTGCAAATAAATGAATCCAAAATATAGCGCTCCTAAATCGCCCAAAAATGAGTCTCCCTCATATCACCTGTTTATCTGCAATGAGATTATCAATGACGAAACACAGAACACGCAAAGGAGTAAGTCATTAATTCAATAAACATCATTTTAAGATAATCCACATAAATAAAAGGGTTAGTAACCATCTTTGAAATTCATTTTTGTTTTGCTGCATAACTTGAGCCAAAGTCACTATACCCCTTAGGGTTAGCTAAAAGCAGATTCTCATTTTTCTTAAAACAAAACGTGTTTATACACTCAAGCCAGAGTTTTGCTTATATACTCAAGCCAGAGTTTTGCTTATATACTCAAGCCAGAGTTTTGCTTATATATTCAAGCCAGAGTTTTGCTTATATACTCAAGCCAAAGTTTCGCTTATATACTCAAGCCAGAGTTTTGCTTATATACTCAAGGCAGAGTTTTGCTTATATACTCAAGCCAGAGTTTTGCTTATATACTCAAGCCAAAGTTTTGCTTATATACTCAAGCCAGAGTTTTGCTTATATACTCAAGCCAAAGTTTCGCTTATATACTCAAGCTAGAGTTTTGCTTATATACTCAAGCCAGAGTTTTGCTTATATACTCAAGTCAGAGTCGCTAACCATTCTTGGTCGGCTAAAAATACATTTCCCTATCATAATTTCACCATAAAACATTTCCGGTAAATCCACGCTCACATTAGTATAAACACACCCATATATGTTTATATTAATTACGTGATTCACAACTCAATCAATCACATAACCAGAAGTACACATACTTGCTTTTCCGTAAACCTACGCCTACTTTATATAAACATACCCATATATGTTCATACTAAATGCGTACTTTACAACTCAATCTTTGCATAATCAGAGAATACACATTTTCGAGTTCAAATGAACAATTAAAGACTTATCCTTACCTCGATGAGTGTTGGGTTTGGTTTTTGGTGACTTCGCAAGTTCTACCGGCACCACGTCCAAACTTAGGATCTTTCCTCATTCCCACCACATAACACAATGTCAGTCATTCATTTCAAATAACAAATAGATAACTTATATTGCATCATTTAAACATACAAGATATTTATCATTTTCTCAATGGTTCTATACTACTTTCATTAAGAGTTTTCAACCATCTAAAACATACATATCATCTCATATTTTTACATAGTGAATCAACTCATCTTCTACCTCTAGCATTTTACCTATCTTTCCTCTCTAACCTCATTTTCTCTCTCTAGGGTTTTGGGTTTCCATGAGTCAACCCACAAACCCCTTTCCATTCTTGGAACATTAACTCAAAATTAAGAGTTTACAAGGTACAAACGACATAAAATGAACCATAACTCGAAAGAGAGAGTTTCCATGGTTTTACACATTTTGAGAAGAGATCCAACATACCCCAAAGTGAGTTTAAGAGAGAAAAAGGGAGTTAGAATCTAGAGTTTTACCTCTTCTCAAGCTCTTAGATGAGTATCCAAGCTTTTTGCCCTTGAAAAGCTCTCTTCTCTCACTCTTCTTCTTTTCTAAACCCTAGATTGTGTTTAGGGGTTTCTCATTAAATGTTGTCTCATTGGGTTCTCGCTTAAGCGAGGGATTCTCGCTCAAGCGAGAAAATCCCGCCCATTTTAAAAACTTAAATCTGACCCTCTCGCTCAAGCGAGAATCTCACAGTGGCAACAGCCCCAAAATGACATTTCTCGCCCAGGCGAGACAACTCTCGCTCAGGCGAGAATCCTCCAATATAGCCCAGGATTTCACCCTCCCAGATGAACCTCTCTCGCTCAAGCGAGAGTCCGAGGGCTGATACTATGATTTTCAAGACTTAAAATTTGGGGTGTTATAGTGCATATTTTACTTCTATCATATTATCCATATTCACCCTATAGTACACATATATCCCATAATATATATGTGTTATAGTGTGCATATTTTATTCATCCAAACATACTCATTTCTCATCATTCATATTCACCCTATAAGATATATATCCCATAATATATATCCTATGACATGCATATGATTTTCATTCTGAATATACACTTTTCACATCATTCCCATTCCGTAGTAATTTACCCTTGATCTCTTTCAACAATTCTGCACCGTACAAATAATCCCCACACCACATCGGGCAGGTCGAGTAATCCCCATACCACATCGGGCAGGTCGAGTAATTCCCCATACCACATCGGGCAGGTCGAGTAATCCCCATACCACATCGGGCAGGTCGAGTAATTCCTCATACCACATCGGGTAAGTCGAGTAATCCCCATACCACATCGGGCAGGTTGAGTAATTCCCCATACCACATCGGGCAGGTCGAGTAATTCCCCATACCACATCGGGCAGGTCGAGTAATCCTCATACCACATCGGGCAGGTCGAGTAATTCCCCATACCACATCGGGCAGGTCGAATTTCCACATTATGCTCACATCCATGTCATACACAATCAACGCAAGGCATCTCACTATTTTATCACAATAAAATAACACACAACACTTTCATTGTCACAAACATACCCTTATCCATTTTAACACATTGATAGCTCATCACACAGTCATCGTTACACGCACACCCATATATGTTGATAACAATCAACAACTCAACACATACTCATTTAGATAAACATACTCATGTCCATTTTAACACATTAACAGCTCATCACACATTCATTATTACAAACACACTCATACATGTTTATGACAATCGACCACTCACAACATACTCATTTATATTTACGCCTATACATAACTCATACTCAATCATTATCACACAACATAACAATTTCTACTTTTGTCATTAAACATACATCTCACAATCCTTATTACAAACACACCCATATGTGTTATAATAACTCAACCATCCATAATATACCATTATCATAAACAAACCACACACAACATATTCTTCATCATATAACACATTAATGTTAGAACCATCTTTCATAACGGTGTATTACCATAAATGAGCATATAGCGTTTTACTTAAATAAACGGTTTTCCCCACACATATATCTCCTCTTTTATGGCTAATATATCCTCATGTAAAATAAAGACTCTCACATGGACCACAAACTCCCAAGAGAGTTTCTATCCGTTAATATGCTCCAATTCTTGAGGGAAATCGGAGATGATGACTCTAATGAAATACTCTAAGACCACAATGGTCTTCTGCCTCACCTTAGGTTGTGTAAGCTCCGTGGATCCGCAAAGAGCTCCATTTCCATGGATCCGCAAAGAGCTCCATCTCCATCCATCTCCTTCAACCTCCATTGTTGCTTTTTTCTCTCCAAAGCTCTCCAATGTTCCATTAAGAAGCAAAAGGGAGAGGTTTTGATGTGTTTTTGAGGTTTAGAGGAGGAATGAGTCGGAATCTATGGGGAGCCGCCGTTGGGAGTGAAAGGGGAGAAAAGAAAATGAAGATTAGGGTTTGTGAAACCATTTCTTTTCTTTTATAGCTGGGCACTCTCGCCCGGGCGAGAATATCTCGCTTGGGCGAGAAACCCACAATATTTTAATGTTCCAGACACGGACTCTCTCGCCTGGGCGAGATTCTCTCGCTCAAGCGAGAATCTCACAGCCTACCCAGGCTTTATCTCGCTCAAGCGACCCATTCCTCGCTTGGGCGAGACTCCCAGAATTTCCAATTTCAAAACACTTATCCTCTCGCTTGGGCGAGATCCTCTCGCTCAAGCGAGAATCTGGCAGTATGCCCCATTCTTCAGGACTGTTACCTAATTTCAAGAAGGATAAATTTGGGGTGTTACAATATTCATGCTTTAGTTTGAGTTAACTATTGTTTTGAAGTAGAGAGAAAAAATGTTGGGTCAATGCATGATATATTCGGTTAGCATATGTTAATTACTAGATTAATGATATAATATTAGCATTATTGTAATTTAGTGTGCTTACTAATGCTTAATCACCAAAAGGAGATACTTTTATTTTAAGCAAAGGTGTAACTACACTGACACATTCATATATAAAGAAGAGTATCCATTAAGGAATTACAAGAGCTCAATCCTATAAATAGGAAAATCAAGCCTATTCATATGATAAATCTCCTATTAACAATACCAAAAGAAGCCAACTTATCGAAAAACTCTTGCTCAAGCGTCTGGAGCCGCTTGGGCGAGAAACTAGCAGAGAATCTGAACTGCAAACCTGTAAATGATGCTTGAGCGCCATTCTGTCGCTCAAGCGAGAGACTCACGGATAGTAGTCGCTCGGACGAGAATCTCCCACTTGGGCGAGAAAAACAGATGAAACAATGACAACAATCCTGAAATTCTAGATTAAGTGAGATTGAGCTTCTCGCTCAGGCGAGAAGTTAACGGTGATAACTTTTACAAATTGCGAAAACGATAATTAAGCAAAATGAGATACTTTGTATATACTTAGTATATATTAATAGTTTGGATTGATTATGTGTGTAACATATATCATCCGTCTCAAAAATACTAATGTGAATTGTTATATTATTATAGTTGTTTTCAATGTTCAATTCTTTTCAATTGTTAAAATTGTCTCAAAAATACTAATGTGAAAATACCGATGTTCATTCTTTCTCAAAAGCTAAAAAATCTAAAGAAAGAGCTAAGACATTGGAACACACATGTGTTTGGAAATGTTCACCTCGTAGTAAGATTGGCTTTAGAGAAATTGGAAGCTATTGAAACATGCATTAATGATGTTGGGCCAAGCACAACTTTATTAGAGGATGAGAATTTGGCTCAAACAAATCTTCTGAGGGCTCTAGATGTGGAAGAAGCTTTCTGAAAAGAGAAAGTCAAAATCAATTGGCATATTCATGGTGACAGAAACACTAGTTTCTTTCTAAGGTGACCAAGATTAGGAAAACCACAAAAGCTATTTCCATGCAAAAATATGGAGTGGCAATTTTAACAAATCAGAATGACATTGAAAACCATGTACTCCAATACTTCATGAGTTTATTTTCTTCTACAAATAATACTTCTCAAAATTCTCTAATCCAAGAGGTGATCCCTAAGCTAGTCTCAACTAAGGACACTTTTTTTTCTCTAACCAGTTGGCAACAAATGAAGAAGTAAAAGTTGTTGTCTTTGCAATGAATGGAGATGGGGCTCCTGGTCGTGATGGTTTTGAGGGGTGTTTTTCCAAAACTTTTGGGATATAGTGTAACATGATGTTTGTAATTATGTGATGCAATTCTTCAATCAGGGTGGCTGCTGCTTCCAAATATGATAGTTAATGTTGTTGTCTTAATACCAAAGATTAAGGGAGCTGAGCAAATTGAAGATTATAGACCAATTGCTTTAGCAAACTTTCAATTCAAGATTATAACCAAGGTTTTAGCTGATAGATTAGCAACTATTGTGCCCAAGGTCATCTCTATTCAACAAAGGGGTTTCATACATGGCAGAATACAATTAGCTATGGGATTCCAAAATACCTATAGCTACGAATATCCAGAGTTACAAATATTCATGTTCAAAATACAGTTAGTCATATTACAAAAGAATGAATATAAGTTCCAAAAAGAATTAAAAGCCTTTATGCTCCTACTCAAAACGTCTCTACATCTTCCTCCTACCTGCAATGGGATTAACATTGACTATACATAGAAACACAAAGGAGTAAGTCGTTAACGTAAAATATTGTCAATACACGTTAATCCACATTTTAATAAAGTTAAGTAAAAACTTAGAATTAAATATACTTAAAACCATTTCCTTTGTTTATACTTTTGAAAACATGCTCCATAACTTGAGCTAAAGTTTGCTACATTGCTTGAGCCAAAGCTTGCTACATTGCTTGAGCCAAAGCTTGCTACATTGCTTGAGCCAAAGCTTGCTACATTATTTGAGCCAAAGTCGCTAACCAATCATGGTCGGCTAAAAACGAGTTTTATTTTCATTGGCACTCCACCAATACATAAACAGTAAATCCACACCATCATCATTACAAACATACCCATATATGCTTATAACAATTAAGTGATTTACAGTTCATTTCATTATTCCGAGTTTTATTTCCATTGGCACTCCATCAATACATAAATAGTAAATCCACACCATCATTATTACAAACATATCCATATATGCTTATAATAATTAAGTGATTCACAATTCGTTTCATTATCCATAACCAGAAAATCCACACATTTTCCATCACAATGCATAAGTTAAAGACTTATCCTTACCTCGGTGAGAGTTGGGTTTGGTTCCTGGTAACTTCGCAAGTTCCACCGACACCGCCACCAACTTTAGGATCTTTCCTCATTCCCACCATATAACACAGTGTTAGTCATTTATTCCAAATATCACATAAGTTTCAAAGGGAAGAAGATAATTAGAATCAAGAGCTTTACCTCTTCTCAAGCTTCTAAATGACTCACAAGCCTTCTTGCTCTTGAAAAAACCCTCTTCTCTCACTTTTCTCTAGGTTAACCCTCATAAATGTGTTTGGAGTTCCCTATTTAATGTAACAACGTCGGGTCCTCGCTTAAGTGAGCTCATTCTCGCTCAAGCGAGAAAATCCCGTCCATTTTAAAAACTCAGATCTGACCCTCTCGCCCAGGCGAGGTATCTCTCGCTCAAGCGAGGATCCTCTCGCTCAAGTGAGGATCTTACAGCCTCGACAGCTCCAAAATATCACATTTCCTTGCCCAAGCGAGACCACTCTCGCTCAAGCGAGCCAACTCTCGCTCAGGCGAGAATCCTTCTGTATAGCCCAGGATTTCACCCTCCTAGTTGAGCCTTCCTCGCCTAGGCGAGCCAACTCTCGCTCAGGGGAGACCACTCTCGCTCAAGCGAGCCAACCCTCGCTCAGGCGAGAATCCTTCAGTATAGCCCAAGATTTCACCCTCCCAGGTAAGCCTTTCTCGCCCAGGTGAGAGTCCCTCGCTAAAGCGAGAATCCCAGGACTAATACTATAATTTTAACGACGTAAATTTAGGGTGTTACAAAGATTGTATTTGCCTTGCTTCTTTTAAGGACCGAAATTCTACCCTTGAAATTTTTTCTCCTTTATTTATTTCCTTCACATACATTTTTAATTTTAATTCTAATTACCTATTCCTACTCATTTCATATACTCATATTCGTATCCATTCTACTTAGCATAAAATCATAATTCATATAAATATAATTCAGTAACCACCGCATAACACTAGCTATGGGTTTCCAAAATACCCATAGCTACAAATATCCAGAGTTACAACACAATGTAAGTTAATATATCTGTAATTACATAATGCTTTAAACTATCAAATATGCACTCATGTACAAAATAGTGCAAATAAATGAATCCAAAATATAAAGCTCCTTGTGAACACTCAATTTTGTCCCACCGTACAACTTTCTTTGGTATGTGTTAACCGTGTCCAAACAATATATGCATTCCTTGGTATGAAATTAACGTCCGTACCTTATAATCTTACTTATTTATTCTTAAATCCAAAGTACAAGCACGCGCAATAAATAATGATGACATATATATGACTGAGTAAGGAATTATTTGTGAGCTTGGCAAACTACAGTCGTCAAATTGAATAGCTTTGTACATTATTAGAAAACCTTGCAATAAATATCCTATTTAGACAAGCTTATTTTTACCAAAGAACATATATTCTATATATAATCTATTATTTATTACTCCAATCTTTTACAACGATTTTTGCAATAAAAAATACCATTTGGTCCCAGACCCTTCAAAATCACCTGGTTCCAGGTTGTTCCTAACAGAAGATGCATCCAAGATGTCACTGTCAAGAGTGATATATATATATATAGCTAAGGAGGTGGACTATCATCATATGAAGAGCTGTAATGTGGCTTTCCATATAGTCCTGGAAGGGGTTGTGGAAGCAAAGGGTTCACTGGAACAGGGAATCTATGAGCAGAACTAACCATGGTTCTCTCATTTATCATACCAACTTCTTTACAGACCCGGTCAAGAACTGTTAAGAAGTCTCTTACTACAAGAAGATTCGAAATGGATGAGCTTCTTCCTTAGACAAGTTACCATGGAAGTATTCTGTGATCTCCTTCACAAGGGATAAAGCAACACTTTCCTCGGCTTGAATTCTTAGAATCTCCTCCTCAGTCATTATCATGAATTTGAGCATTGATTCTGTTTGTGGTCACCTGACATGGATGTTTCAATTAATTGCACAACGTCTGCAATGTGTGCGATTCCTTTGGAAAGTTTAGAGACTTCGATGCTAAGAACTTCAGAATCCATAGCAGCGGCCTTCTCCACATTATCACCACTTAGAGCTGAAGTCTCTGAGAGAAAACAAGCCCTGCAATTGATAACAGCTGCAGGATATTAGTGACATTGAAAAGACTCAATTGTATGGAAAAGCAAAAGGCCCGTAGTGATTAACCCATCAGCCTTAACTTCATAAGCTATCACAATTGCACAATAATAGCCAAAAATACTATAAGTGATTGACAATAATCAGAAACAGTAAATAATCAGATATCAAGAGCCATCAGGGAATTAATCATAGGAAGGAAGATATTCAGCCTTAAGGCATCAGTGAGTAGAAATGATGAAATGCAAATAAATTTCAGTTACATAACCAAAGGAAAATCTTAATGATCAACTTTAAGTGGAGCAATCAGAACAATGGAATAAAAAGGAAAAGAGTAGAAGCATTCCAGCAGTCAGCCACAAACAAGTTTTCAAGAGACAAATCAGTTATGCTTTAGGCATAATAAGCATTAACAGTGCTAGTTATGGACAGTTTTGAGAGAGTAATCAGCAAGCCAAAAGTCTGGCAATCAGTGAGCAATTGAAAGGGTTTTTCACAGCTCTATAAAAAGCTACTGACTACACACAATAGAGATTATTCTAAAAAATATAGCTTCCAGAGAACTCTCCTTTTCCTTATCCATCGAAACTTCATATTACAGTAACAAAACCACAGTCCCTATACCCATACCCATTTTTTATTCCAATCCTGATACTCTCACCTCATTAGACAAAACTTTTGGCAACCAAACATACCCATACTCACATCGTATGCACCAAGCAGCAGACAAAAAGAATCCAGATAGGGGGAAATCACACAAAAGCAAGTATAACGGAAGCATAAACGTTCTAAGTCACGCATTCGGTCATCAACAGGTATAGTTTTCCTTGTCTAAACACAACAATTCCTATTACATTGTCCATGACATAAACATAAAATAAAGAGTTAATCAAGAAAGAGCCAAGGAGTGAAATTTAGATCATAAAGAACATATCTTGCTTGTTTTGGGTTGTTAGTCTATGTTCCAACCCACATACTCAATTTATATCACAAAAACACAGACTTTCATTTATTCAACTCCAACAAAAGTGTATACATTTCTAGTCAATTAAGAACAGCAAGTAAGAACGCCTCGGGGTGATCATAAAGCGATTCTGGGTTGGTTTCTGAGTAGACTAATATTCAAACCATTTCATAATCAAGTAAGCAATTGAATCGTAGTGTTAAGGCTGATTAAAAATCCCTAAAAGGGGGAATTTCGAATCCCTCAGTAAGAGAGGGAAAAGAGAGTGCTCCATAACACTCGAACCACCACATCCAATGGTGGTTCTGGCGGACAGTCTTGGCGGATTCCTACCACCGCCGCGGCAAAGAACGAAGAGGAAAAGAAGAGGACAAGGGGTAAGGTTTTCATACCTTTCATGACCTAAACCGAAGTAACAATCGAAGGTAGGAGTTGGAGCAGACTAGAAGCTCCTCATTAGCTCGTCGCCAGAATGAAAACGCTGCTTCCATCGCCGGAGGAGAGAACCCGTGAAATCCTTCTCCGCCTTCGTCTTCTCTCTTCTTTCATCTTCTCACCTCTTCTCTCAAACTCCCTCAAGCCAGAAATGAATGTAGAAATCAACCCCCCAACCTGATTCACATCTGTGTGGGCTTTCGGCCCACATATCCTTTTTCCTTTTTTTTTTTTTTGTTTTTTTTGTTTTTTGTTGTTGTTGTTTTTTTTGTATTATACCAAATGAGTAATCTTAATTAATCAAAGATGTTATATTAAACTCTAATAATTATATGTTATTAGACAAATTAGTTTTATCAATAATATATTTTTTAACTATTTCAAATCTCTTTAAGATATGATGCGGCGCGGGCATTAGTCTTGCTACTTCATCTATCTTAAAGGTGAATAATTTCAATAATATATTTTAAAACTATTTCAAATCTCTTTAAGATATGATGCGGCGCGGGCATTAGTCTTGCTACTTCATCTATCTTAAAGGTGAATAATTTCAATAATATATTTTAAAACTATTTCAAACATTCTTTAAGATATGATGCGGCGCGGGCATTAGTCTTGCTACTTCATCTATCTTAAAGGTGAATAATTTCAATAATATATTTTAAAACTATTTCAAACATTCTTTAAGATATGATGCGGCGCGGGCATTAGTCTTGCTACTTCATCTATCTTAAAGGTGAATAATTTCAATAATATATTTTAAAACTATTTCAAATCTCTTTAAGATATGATGCGGCGCGGGCATTAGTCTTGCTACTTCATCTATCTTAAAGGTGAATAATTTCAATAATGTATTTTAAAATTATTTCAAATCTCTTTAAGATATGATGCGGCGCGGGCGTTAGTCTTGCTACTTCATCTATCCTAAAAATAAATAATTCCAAACAATGCATCTCAATTATTTCAAAAAATAATATATATCTTAAAGATAAATAAATCTTAACATAGTAGTTTAATTAATTTCAAAATCTCTTTAAAATTTGATATGGTGCGGACATTAGTTTCCAGAACTACACCAACACCAATTAATTTTCAAAACCAGAACTACGTAGCCTTGATTTCCCTATTGCAGCTAGGGATACGTAGGAGCAAGTTGAATTCTTGTCAGGCACAACAATAAAAAATAAAACATTTTGTTTTTATTTACTGAATTTTAATAAGTAACTTTAAAGGTATAAAAGTCCATGTTATTAGCGAGGGTACCGTTTTAATACGGGCGGACGGGGTGCTAATACCTTCCCCGATCCGTAATCGACTCCCGAGCTCAGAATCTTTGATTAAAGACCGAATTATCCTAATTGGGCATGTTTAGAGTTTTCTACGTTTTAACCACAAAAAACGTAGTGGCGACTCCAAAATAATTGGAAGAGGTAGAAATCGAGTTCGCCTCTCCCAAAGTCGCAGGGCCGGTCTTCCAACCGAAAATCGGGTCGCGACAGCTGGCGACTCCGCTAGGGAGAACCCATAAGAGAGTCAGGCCCAGAGCCGCTAATTACATGGACTAGAATACCCTTTTTTTTCTCTTCTTTTTTTTGGTCTTATTTTTTAGAATGATATGTTGTTATATGTTTTACTTTCAATTTAATTATCCATGAGCTTGTATTTAACCTTCTTTGCAGCTTTGGGATGAGAGTTAATTCTTTGTACGAAAGGTTTGTCGCTTCCTCACACACCAACACGGTTCACTTGAGTTTTGCACACACATATGCCCTAGACCCGGGTGTTAGAGAGTAAGTTTGCAATAAGGGGAACATCCGCTCTGCCTGGTGTTAGATTCTATCTCACTGGCATTAGCATGATGGACCACCCAGATCGTTACCAAATGTTGTGAGTTATACGCTTGAGGGGCTAGACTTCTCCTGTTTATAACCTACAATATTTTGGGTTTCCTTTCTTTCGGGATTGGATGCAATCTGGTAACCTAGAAGTCTAAAACTTCTTTTCTCGAGTTCACTTTAATGAAATCTAGTTCCTCGCTCTAGGGCTGTCATCTCTAGAAATTCCGAAAACCCTGTAGGAATTACCAACGTAAGACACGGGAAGCGGACATTTATTATTGTTTCATATTTCGAAATTAATCATCTTTAATTTAGAAAAGCATACCATTCATGTATAAGCGACACAAAGATCTCTTCACACTTTGATGAACTTATCATCCCAAATAAGGTTACGACCTAAGGGACATTCATCATGCATATCATTCATACATATCGTCCAAACATTTAACATTTTCATGTTTTTTATTATTATATTTTTTCAGGTTACTTGATTCAGAGAGGTTATTGGTATAGTAAGACACGATGACTAGTTCTCAAGTTACAGATCATAACAACACTCCAACCATGAAAAACAAAGTGAAGTTTGAGTTGCAAATGATTGATGTGAGTTATTTGGTGGAGCTTGTCCCCAAGATTCCGAAGGAAGTCAAAGATCAGTTTGCAAAAAAGTATGGAAAATTGTTAGACCTTATCCTCGTCCCCATCGATGCTGATGCCTTAAGAGTTATGGGAGCAATGGCAAAATATTGGAACCCAATCTTGCGAATTTTCGAGTTCCCAAATGTAGATGCCTCTCCAACTATCGAGGAATATGAAGTCCTTCTAGACATTCCTTTGTCCAACCGATTGAGAGTATACTTATTCACAGGCACCCAAGATGCAAATGAAGATATCATCAAAGAACTAATAGGTGTGGCCCCGGCACCCTCCAATATAATCAAGCAAGGACCCTATTATGGATTAAAGTGGAGTTTCCTGAGAAAACATCTCGACCAGGTAGTGAAACAGGGAGATTGGGAAATGTTCAAGCCAGCACTAGCATTAGCCATATACGGTAAAACTCTGTTCCCTTTTGTTAATGATATGGTGGATCAGGGTGCCATTGATGTTCTGCATAAGTTCAGAAAGTTTGGAGTGAATCCAGTCCCAGCCATATTATCGGATACTCTCCTTGCATTTCAGAAAAGCCACGAAAAGAGTATTCCCAAGATCCGATGTTGTGTACAACTGCTATATGTGTGGATGATGACAATGTTCAAGCATCACCAATACCCAGATTGGAGCCAAAACCCACTTCGCAGGTTCCGGAATACCTTTGTCAAACCAATGACGTTGTCTGAATGGGAAAAGTTGTTTAGGGAGGTTACCCCTAAGAACTTCGGCACTAAATGCAACATATATGACAAACATGATATGATAATGTACTCATGTGGGGATTACTCCAACATGGTCCTAATGGGTCCTAGGGGATGTCTTACTTTCACTCCTGCTTTGGTACTTGGCCAAATGAAGTGGGGTATGACCCCAGTCCGTGAAGAACAGTTACAAGGGTTTGTGATATGGTACAAGGACAGAGAAGCGACTGACAAAACATTAGATGCAGTGAGGTATTCATTGAAGCGCATTCATATCTCCGGGATACATGAGTTGGGGGAGCGCAAGGCTTTCTATACTGATGAATACAAATATTGGCGGAATGAGAGGAGAAAAGGAAAAACAATCCCTGATGCTGACATTCCACCAAAACCGGCCGGTCCATCTGAAACTGAACTATTACTGACCGGGCAGATCAAAGTGTTAGGAGCCAAGCTGGAAGAGACTCGGGATCAGAAAGAAAAGCATGAGCTGACTATCGAGAAACTCTACAAGATTATAGATGCTCAGAAAAAAGAAGAAATCAGTCTTAAGAGGGACTATGCCAACATGTGCTCTACATCTGAAAAGTATAGCCTACTTCGAGCTGTGAAGAATAAAGATGAAAAGATAGCTAAACTGATCAGTGCTAATGAAGAGAAAGATAAGCAAATATCTGATCTGAACCATCAATTGAAGATCCGAAGTCGAGCCTTGCATACGGCGCAGATGGATATCCAGGTTTTGGAAGCAAAAGCTGAAAAGCTACAAGCCATTTCTCAGGACGCTAAGAATGAAGAGAACCATGCATGGGCCACCATGAAGGAATATCAGGCAGCTCTAGATAAAACACTCGAGAGGGAAAATCAGTTAAAGACCATAATGGAAGAAATGGAGAAGGCACACCACCAAGCATTGGCTGAGGCTAATGATGATAAAGTATACCTCTCAGAACAACTGACTCTCATTGAAGCTACCCACAAAGAGTTGGTAACCAGACAACAGGAATGGTCGCACAACTGGGATAATATGCTCCAAGAGTGCAAATGGGATAAGGACAGATGGGAAGAAAGGTGCCGAAAAATAATTGATGGTTTTGGGGATTTTGCGGATGGCTGGTTGAGAACTTTCGAAGAGGCCCGGGGAGAACTACACATGTATCCGGAAACAGAGCTACGCCCGGCAATGAAAACATTCTATGAAACATGTGATGGGTTGGCCTGGAAGCTGAGGAAATGGAGAATTGCTGCAACTGGGGACTTTTGATATTTCATGTAAAAAAAAAAAAAAAAAAAAAAAAAAAAAAAAAAAATCAAAGAAAAAATAAGCATGAGTAGAATCTCGATGTAATCTCCAATGAATATCAATAAAAGTTTCATTTTCCCTCAAGTATCTCCATGATTTCCTTCATTATATAAACTCACCAATCAATACACCATAAAGCCTTGATAAATGAGAAGCCCTCGCATTTAGATATGGTCTTGGTCGAGAACCCAGGGTTCCTTCTAAAGATTATTATCAACTGTAGATGGCCTTGTGGAGCACGCTCCCAAGTCGCTAGATACAGGGCAAGGGGTTCAATGTTCATAATCTGCAACAAGAGAACAAATTTAGATGCGATCAAGGTCTAAAGCCTAGTGTTTCGTCTAAAGATTGGCATCAACGCAAGAGAAACTAATGGGGCACGCCTCATAGTCATCACATGCGGGTCAAGATGTCTTACTATACCAAGCTTCTCCAGAAACAAGGAATTTTCTTTTTATTTTTTGTCAAAATTTACAAAACTTTACAACTGTTTTTATTTAAAAATCGTATACAGGTGTAGTAATCATTGCTAAAAGACATCATTACAACACGAGGTCGCAATCCAGAACCATGGCCGGTCAAGAAACCCCCACAAATACGGAAGGAAAGTCAGAAATGACCGAGTTAAAGGAGCAAATAGCGGAAATGATGAAGATGATGATGAAAATGCAACAAGAGAATACTACTGGAAATTTTTCTAAAACTAGCCCTGGGGCTAAAACCACTCCTCCACTTCGCCAAGGCTCCTCCTCAAAACAAACCACAAAAGAGGGAAAAGGAAAGGGATCTGAAACAAAAGAGCAGCAACATGATGGTCAAAATGACAACATGAGTCAGACTGAAGAAACCGATGATGAGAACACTGAACAACCCACTGACGAGACCAACCCCAACGATGACATGAATTACCGTCCTCCCAAGGATGATAAACAACCTACAGGCCCACAGACAGGAAAGGAAACCCACAGTAATAAAAAGAAGGAAAAGGATGATGAAATGTGGGATATGCTCAATGCGAGACTCAAGGCTGTAGAAGGGAATAATTGCCTGGATTTGAAAAATGCCTTTGAGATGTGCCTGGTCCCAGATGTCGTGCTTCCCCCGAAGTTCAAAGTGCCCGACTTTGAGAAATATGACGGGACGACATGCCCGAAGAGTCACCTCCATATGTATGCCCGAAAGATGTCGGCATACCATCACGATGATAAACTGTTAATTCACTGCTTCCAAGATAGCCTTGTGGGAATTGCCGCTTCGTGGTACATCCGCCTCGAGCGCAAGAATATAAGGACCTTTTTGGACTTGTCCAACGCTTTCATAAAGCAGTACAAGTTCAACGAAGACTCGGCGCCAGATCGGGCCGAACTTCAAGGTATGACAAAGAAGGGCGCTGAGTCCTTTAAAGAATATGCTCAAAGATGGAGAGGGATAGCATCACAAGTCTTGCCTCGTTTAGAGGAAGATGAACAAATTACTATCTTCATCAATACTCTGCCGAATCCTTTCTTTGAAAAGATGATCGGGAACAATACATCCGATTTCAATTCCTTAATAAAAGTCGGAGATCGGATTGAGCAAAGCATAAAAGCTGGAAAAATTGCTGCTGAACAGACTGTGGAGTCTAAAAAACCCAATTATGCGAAGAAAAAAGAAGCGGAAGCCCATTACGTGTCTGGAGAATCTCACAAAACCCCCAACAAAAACAACCATAGCCCGCGACCATACACACCTCGTCCTCACTACAACCAAACACAATACCAACCTAACCAACAAACCCCATACCAACCCATAGCATACATTAACCACAACCGCCCACCAACCCAACACAACCCTACACCCCACTACAACCAGCCTCGTCCCAACCAATACCCTGTCCAACAAAATAGACCTCCTAACAACTATCAAACCCGTCCATACCAAAATTTCAACCGCAACCAACCCAGACCCTTCCAACCCCAAAGAACTTTTGACCCGATCCCGGTCACGTATGCCGAACTTTTCGCACATCTTCAAACAGAGAGAATATTGGCCCCAATAGTAGGACAAACCCCAAATACCACAGCACCTTGGTACGACCCAAACGCCAACTGCGATTACCATTCCGGAATAATCGGGCATTCCACGGAGACCTGTAGGGCACTGAAGCACAGGGTCTAGGATTTGATTGACTCTAAGTGGCTGGAGTTCAAGGACACAGTTCCCACCATCACAGGCAACCCTCTACCCAACCACGGGAGTCAGGGAATAAACGTTCTAGAGCAGGACGATGATATGGCTGTGGTAGAGAAAGTGGAGGATATGAAGACTCCCTTGAAAGTTATATTCAAGGTATTGTGCCAGCAAGGTTTGGTGGAAATGGTGGGAGAGGGTGCATATGAAGATGATGTGTGTTTGATGCATGGGATACTAGACCATACTGTAGAGACATGTACTGAGTTTAAAGCCTTAGTACAAAGGTTGTTGGACTCTCGATTACTGGTGATCGAGAAAAAAGTAAAAGGTTCTGATATTTTTGTCCTGGAAAGAGACCAGAAGATCCAAGACAGAATAATCACGAAGAAGTTTGTGCCAGTACTGAACATACCCGCTGGAACCCCATCATATACCGCTCCGCCCCGATGGGTACCACGTCTATATATAGAGTCAGGGGCAACGAGGCATCCGGGCCCTTTCCCTTACAAGTCTGACAAGGCCGTCCCATGGAAGTATCAGGGGAAATCGGTGGCGGAATCTAAACAAACAGAGGAAGTTGTGAACCTAGCTGGGGTTGGCAACATGACCAGGAGTGGCAGGGTTTATAGCCCTGTCGATTTATCGAAAAAGATCATCAATGCCTCAAAGGGCAAAGAGAAAATTGTTGAAACATCGGAAGATAGACCAGAGCCAGAGGTTACCGAGCTGTTTCCGGAGAAAATAGAGAGAGAAGTTTCTGAGGAGGAAGCATGTGAGTTCCTCCGGTTTATAAAACAAAGTGAATACCAAGTGATTGATCAACTGAGCCGCACTCCAGCCAAAGTGTCATTGTTATCATTGCTGATGAACTCGGAGGCTCACAGAGAAGTCCTCTTCAAAGTCCTAAATCGGGCACACGTCAATCACGATATTTCAACTGATAAGCTCGGCGGAATCATCAACAACATCATGATTGACAACTTTATCTCCTTCAGTGATCAGGAGGTCCCAATAGAGGGCAGAGGGCATACTCGTCCTCTACACATATCCGTCATGTGTAAGGATTTTGTGATAGGGCGGGTGCTGATTGATAACGGAGCCTCACTTAATGTGATGACCAAGAGGACCCTATCCAAATTGCCTGTGGGAGATGCAATTCTTGGACCTAGTTCGACAGTCGTCAAAGCCTTCGATGGAGCAAGACGTGATGTGCTGGGAGAAATAGAACTGCCGATAAAAATCGGACCCTGTATCTTCAAAGTTCTCTTCCAAGTGATGGATATCAACCCCTCTTTCAGCTGCCTATTGGGAAGACCATGGATACACTCGGCTGGTGCCATACCGTCGTCACTTCACCAGAAAGTCAAGTTCATTACGGGCGGTAGACTTATAACAGTTATGGGGGAGGAGGACACACTAGTGTCTCAACTGAGCGATGCCCCATACGTGGAAGCTGATAGTGAAGCTTTGGAAGCCTCTTTCAGAGCGCTGGAGATTGCAAATGCTTCCTCTATCGAGAAGGGACACCCAATGCTTAATCATCTACCATCCAATGCATCAATCATGATGGCAAAATTTATGTTGAGGAAAGGATTCCAACCTGGAAAGGGTTTGGGGAAGTATGGACAAGGGATGAAGAACACATTAGTCCTCCCGTCCAATAGTGGTCGAGCTGGGCTAGGCTACAGTCCTAGTAACTATCGAGAGGGGGCTTCAGAGGATAAAGAAGGTGGAGTGGCTCAGTTAGGTACATTCATGTATAAAGGCAGAAAAGTACTCATTCCTCATATTAGTCAAAGCTTCATAAGTACATGCTTCATCAAGCCAGATACAATCGCCATGGTAGAAGATGGTCAACTAGAAAGCGATTTGGGGCCTGTGTATCAATGCATCCCAGGCACAGGATTAAGCAATTGGACGGAGGAAGACGTTGCTAGTGATGTTTATTATGCAATGTAATTACGAAACGTTTTAAGTCGTCACATGTCCAGCCCTGGGCATGTGGTTCTTTTATTTATAAGGGCATGTTTTTAGTTCATCAGTATGATTTCAATAAAACTAAGTATTGCATTTTATCCAATATCTTTCATTTTATTTTTATAGTCTCCAATCAACCAAAAACAAATCAACCTAATACAAACCACAAACCATAATGCAGATCTGACAATGAATCTATAACTAATGACAACTTTAATAATCACCTGCCGAATTTTGATCACCCAATAAATCAAGCAGAGGAGGATAACGATGAAGAGTGGGAGGTGTCCCCGGAATTGATAAGACTAGTCGAGCAAGAAAGCAGAGAGATCCAGCCCCATGAAGAACCGGTTGAATTGATAAATCTAGGTTCCGAAGAAGATAAGAAGGAGATTCGGGTAGGCACTATCATGGATACCTCCGAAAGAATAAAACTCATCGAGCTTCTGCATGAATACAAGGATGTATTCGCATGGTCATATGAAGAGATGCCAGGCCTAGATCGGAATTTAGTGGAACACAAACTACCACTAAAGCTAGATTCTAAACCAGTAAAACAAAAGTTGCGAAGAATGAAGCCGGAAATCTCCCTAAGGGTTAAAGAAGAGGTACAGAAGTGGTTGGAGGCAAAATTCATAACAGTGTCTACCTATCCTGAATGGGTTGCAAACATAGTGGCAGTCCCAAAGAAAGGAGGAAAGCTTCGAATATGTGTCGACTACAGAGATCTTAACAAAGCCAGTCCAAAAGATGATTTTCCGGTACCTCACATCGATGCTTTAGTCGATAGTACAGCAGACCATGCATTGTTTTCATTTATGGATGGGTATTCAGGATACCATCAGATCAAGATGGCTCCAGAAGATATAGACAAAACAACCTTTATTACCCCTTGGGGAACATTCCGATATCAAGTGATGCCATTCGGGTTAAAGAACGCCATGGCCACCTACCAGAGGGCTATGGTAGCTATTTTTCACGATATGATGCATAAAGAGGTTGAGATCTATGTAGATGATATAATTTGCAAATCCAAAACGGAGGGGGAGCACGTCGCCAACTTGCAAAAACTCTTTGAAAGGGTGTGGAAGTATCAACTCAAATTGAATCCAAGCAAATGCAGTTTTGGAGTAAAATCTGGGAAAGTCCTTGGATTCATCGTCAGCCAGAAAGGCATAGAAGTAGACCCCGAAAAAGTCAAAGCAATCATGGAAATGCCAGTTCCTAAAACGGAGAAACAAGTCAGAGGATTTTTGGGTCGACTAAACTATATCTCTCGTTTCATCTCTCAACTGACTGCAACCTGTGAGCCCATCTTCAAGTTGCTGAGGAAGAATCAGGTCGTGAAGTGGAACGAAGATTGCCAGTCAGCCTTTGACAAGATCAAGCAATACCTGACAAAACCCCCGATCTTGATGCCTCCTATGCCAAGTCGGCCATTAATAATGTACTTAACTGTGTTAGATGAGTCTATGGGTTGCGTCCTAGGGCAACATGATGAATCAGGCAAGAAAGAGCATATCATATATTATTTGAGCAAGAAGTTTACTGAGTGTGAAATAAGATATACATTACTGGAGCGTACTTGTTGCGCCTTGGCTTGGGCAGCCCGTCGATTGAGGCAGTACATGTTAAGCCACACCGTCTGGTTGATATCCAAGATGGACCCAATCAAGTATATCTTTGAGAAGCCTATTCTGACAGGAAGAATTGCTAGATGGCAAGTATTACTATCTGAATATGACATCGTATATGTCTCTCAGAAGGCCATAAAGGGAAGCATCATTGCCGATTATCTGGCCCACCAACCGGTAGCTAAAGAGGACTCGATGAAGGAAGAATTTCCCGATGAAGGAATTATGGTGGTGTCTCCGGATAACGAAAGACGGGATAATAGATGGACACTAGTATTTGATGGGGCTTCAAATATACTGGGTCATGGCATAGGAGCAGTATTAATATCTCCGGAAGGCAAGTTCATACCTTTCACCGCCAGGTTGTGCTTTGATTGTACAAACAACATGGCGGAATATGAAGCATGTGCATTGGGTCTGGAAGCAGCACTAGAAACAAAAATCAAATCTTTGGAAGTGTTCGGGGATTCAGCTCTAGTGGTTCACCAGATTAAGGGAGAATGGGAGACTAGAGATAACAAGCTGATACCCTATAGAGACTATATCCAACAACTGGTTGAGCATTTTGAGCAGATAGATTTCTACCACATCCCGAGGGAAGATAATAAGTTGGCAGATGCTTTGGCCACTTTGTCATCCATGTTCCAAATAGAGGGAGATAGCGTACCGGTTATCCGGATAGCTAGTAAAGATCAGCCAGCATACTGTTGTGCAATAGAATCAGAATCAGATGGAAATCCATGGTATCATGACATAATGACATACTTAAAAAGCAAGGAGTATCCTCCAGAAGCAATAGATAATGACAAGAGAACTCTGCGGAGACTAGCTATGGGTTTCTTTCTTAGTGAGAATATCCTATACAAAAAGAACCACGACATGGTATTGTTGAGGTGTGTAGACGCTAAAGAGGCAGAGCAAATCATTGAGGAAATACATGAGGGTATGTTTGGGACCCATGCTAATGGGCGTGCGATGGCTCGAAAAATCCTAAGAGCAGGATATTTTTGGTTAACGATGGAGGGGGATTGCTGGGATCACGTCCGTAAATGCCACAAGTGCCAGATATATGCCGACAACATCAATGCACCCCCCAACCTGCTCAATGTATTATCAGCACCGTGGCCTTTTTCAATGTGGGGAATGGATGTTATTGGGCCCATTGAACCCAAAGCTTCTAATGGACATCGATTCATCCTTGTTGCTATCGATTATTTCACCAAATGGGTTGAGGCGAATTCATATGCAAGTGTGACTCGCAAGGTAGTGCTCCGGTTTGTGAAGAAGGAGTTGATCTGTCGTTATGGGTTACCCCAGAAAATCATCACAGACAATGCCACCAACCTCAATAACAAAATGATGACGGAGATGTGTGAAGAGTTCAAGATCAAGCATCACACTTCTTCACCATATAGACCCAAGATGAATGGAGCGGTGGAAGCAGCCAATAAAAATATAAAAAAGATAGTCCAGAAAATGGTGGTGACCTATAGAGATTGGCATGAGATGTTGCCGTTCGCACTGCATGGGTATCGAACTTCGATCCGCACATCAACTGGGGCAACACCCTACTCATTGGTCTATGGGATGGAAGCAGTTCTACCGATAGAGGTCGAGATTCCCTCATTGAGGGTACTGGCTGAAGCCGAGCTAGAAGAAGCTGAATGGGTCCAAGCTCGACATGACCAGTTGAATTTAATCGAAGGGAAAAGGTTGGCGGCTATATGTCATGGCCAACTATACCAAAGGAGGATTATGAGGGCTCATGCCAAAAAAGTACGTCCTCGAGAGTTCAAGGAAGGGGACCTGGTGCTTAAGAAGATATTGCCAATACAGAAAGATCACCGAGGGAAATGGACTCCTAACTATGAAGGCCCGTATGTGGTAAAAAAGGCTTTCTCAGGTGGTGCTATCATACTAACCAACATGGATGGTGAAGACCTTCGTCTTTCAGTAAATTCTGATGCAGTGAAGAAATACTATGCATAAGGCGGCTTCCTATAAAAAAAAAAAAAAAAAAAAAAAAAAAAAAAAACATTTTCCTTAGAAATTTCGATGTAATGATCATAATCACCATTTTTCATGCATGTTTTAAAAATTAAAATGGAGAATGATGTAGGAAAATTCCCATAAAGTGTGAACCCCAAATGACTATTTCCAATGATATAAAGCTTCTTTGTAATCCCCAAACACCATGGAAGATATCCCTAGTTACCCCTTTCGAGCCTAGACGTCAGGAAAGGAGATCCATTCTAAATGAACCCGTAAAAATATCTGTAACCAGGGAAGGGTAGCTTTCCAATATTCCTCAAAAAGCTCAAAATATAGCTACAGACTAAGAGAGTGAGAGCCTAGGAATTCCATGAATGAAAGAAAGTCCCAAAGAAAAATTCCGCTAAAGCTCATGACGTGCTTTAAGCAAAAGTTAGGACGAAGACACACCAGACTCTCGCTCACAATGAAAAAAGCAAAACAGTAAAAATCAAAGAGAGGAATAATTGGATGTAGGATATTGGAGAAAAGGAGATGAAGGGGGAAGGGAAACACATTTTGAGCCGTTATACCTATTTTCTTGAAAAAACTATTCCGCCAGGCCACAATTCAAGCCAGAAAAGTCCTTGTTGAGGAATAGATCGTTTGGGATCACACTAGGGTAAAAAAGCAAATTGACTCCGAAAAACACAAATTTCTAAATGCATTCTTACTATCAAATCAACACTAAGTGATCATTACATCGAAGTTCCTAACGAATAAATGAAAAAAAAAATGAAGAAAATATGACCCGTTAGGTCGAAAACCCGGAAGGGCGGCCTAAGCAAAAGTTAGGGAATATATATAAAAAAAAAAAAAGAAGGAAGTCGCCCCAATCAGAAAAGGCAATGCAAGTGCATCACTAAAGATATGGGTTTTCAAAACAGGATACTGGGGCATAGATTATTGGATGAAACACTCTCCTCCAATAAATTCTTAGCAATGATCTTAAAATCTTTTGAGCGTAAGGCCAGAGTTTCAACGTGGGCGAGCAAGATACTGGGGCAGTTTATTGGACAGTTATTCTTTAAACTCTTGGGCCGAAAACTCGGTGGTGTCATCAATCAGTAGTAACTTTGGAGAAATACTGGGGCAAATTTATTGTAGGAATCAGAAATTCGGTTGAAAATCAACTAATGAAAAGTAGTGTTGTCATTCTTATATAGATAATTGAAAGAGATGTCATATACACTTTCCCGAATTTTTTCCACTCCTCCATCTTACCTTATTCCCTCCATGCATGACTACGTTTATGTAAATTATACTGATGAACAATAAAACAACCTTTTATGATGATCGACTAAAAAACAAAGTAATGGCACACGCTAGCGACTCGTAGATCCTCGCCCGAAGTTGCAAGTTATTCATTCCAAAAATGTAAAGGTGTCTTAAACCAAATGCAATGATTGCGACACTTAATAAAGCGAGAAAGCAAAATTTTGTAAAATGAATCTCAGAGGAGATTACCGAATTGATACGCATTCCATACACGTAGTCCAGCCATTTAGTTCATTCATACCATGCATTCATTCATAACATACATTCATAGAAAAAAAAAAAAAAAAAAAACTTTAGACCTTAGTGGGTAAAAGGGTGGACCAGTTAGAATCAACTGTCATGGTCCCTTAGCCTAAGGTCAGCTAAATAGGTTGTATTTATTTTCTGTCTCGAGCCACTGAGAGCTTGCAAATTTATTTTTATGTCTCGAGCCACTGAGAGCTCGCAAATTTATTTTTATGTCTCGAGCCACTGAGAGCTCGCAATTTATTTTTCTGTCTCGAACCTCTGAGAGCTCGCAAATTTATTTTTTGTCTCGAATCACTGAGAGCTCGCAAATTTATTTTTATGTCTCGAGCCACTGAGAGCTCGCAAATTTATTTTTATGTCTCGAGCCACTGAGAGCTTGCAAATTTATTTTTATGTCTCGAGCCACTGAGAGCTCGCAAATTTATTTTTATGTCTCGAGCCACTGAGAGCTCGCAAATTTATTTTTATGTCTCGAGCCACTGAGAGCTCGCAAATTTATTTTTATGTCTCGAGCCACTGAGAGCTCGCAATTTATTTTTCTGTCTCGAACCTCTGAGAGCTCGCAAATTTATTTTTTGTCTCGAATCACTGAGAGCTCGCTAATTTATTTTTTGTCTCGAGCCACTTAGAGCTCGCAAATTTATTTTTATGTCTCGAGCCACTGAGAGCTCGCAAATTTATTTTTATGTCTCGAGCCACTGAGAGCTTGCAAATTTATTTTTATGTCTCGAGCCACTGAGAGCTCGCAAATTTATTTTTATGTCTCGAGCCACTGAGAGCTCGCAATTTATTTTTATGTCTCAAGCCACTGAGAGCTTGCAAATTTATTTTTATGTCTCGAGCCACTGAGAGCTCGCTAATTTATTCGTATGTCTCGAGCCACTGAGAGCTCGCAAATTTATTTTTTGTCTCGAGCCACTGAGAGCTCGCAAATTTATTTTTATGTCTCGAGCCACTGAGAGCTCGCAATTTATTTTTATGTCTCGAGCCACTGAGAGCTCGCAATTTATTTTTATGTCTCGAGCCACTGAGAGCTCGCAATTTATTTTTATGTCTCGAGCCACTGAGAGCTCGCAATTTATTTTTATGTCTCGAGCCACTGAGAGCTCGCAAATTTATTTTATTTATTTTAAGCCCCGTATATCCATTGTTTGGGTTTTGACAAAATTAATGTTCATTTCTTTACTAATTACTTACTACGATAACATACAAACATCAGTTTGTTCGCTATCAAGTAAGCAACAAGTAAAGAGGGGCAGCTGTGAACACTCAATTTTGTCCCACCGTACAACTTTCTTTGGTATGTGTTAACCGTGTCCAAACAATATATGCATTCCTTGGTATGAAATTAACGTCCGTACCTTATAATCTTACTTATTTATTCTTAAATCCAAAGTACAAGCACGCGCAATAAATAATGATGACATATATATGACTGAGTAAGGAATTATTTGTGAGCTTGGCAAACTACAGTCGTCAAATTGAATAGCTTTGTACATTATTAGAAAACCTTGCAATAAATATCCTATTTAGACAAGCTTATTTTTACCAAAGAACATATATTCTATATATAATCTATTATTTATTACTCCAATCTTTTACAACGATTTTTGCAATAAAAAATACCATTTGGTCCCAGACCCTTCAAAATCACCTGGTTCCAGGTTGTTCCTAACAGAAGATGCATCCAAGATGTCACTGTCAAGAGTGATATATATATATAGCTAAGGAGGTGGACTATCATCATATGAAGAGCTGTAATGTGGCTTTCCATATAGTCCTGGAAGGGGTTGTGGAAGCAAAGGGTTCACTGGAACAGGGAATCTATGAGCAGAACTAACCATGGTTCTCTCATTTATCATACCAACTTCTTTACAGACCCGGTCAAGAACTGTTAAGAAGTCTCTTACTACAAGAAGATTCGAAATGGATGAGCTTCTTCCTTAGACAAGTTACCATGGAAGTATTCTGTGATCTCCTTCACAAGGGATAAAGCAACACTTTCCTCGGCTTGAATTCTTAGAATCTCCTCCTCAGTCATTATCATGAATTTGAGCATTGATTCTGTTTGTGGTCACCTGACATGGATGTTTCAATTAATTGCACAACGTCTGCAATGTGTGCGATTCCTTTGGAAAGTTTAGAGACTTCGATGCTAAGAACTTCAGAATCCATAGCAGCGGCCTTCTCCACATTATCACCACTTAGAGCTGAAGTCTCTGAGAGAAAACAAGCCCTGCAATTGATAACAGCTGCAGGATATTAGTGACATTGAAAAGACTCAATTGTATGGAAAAGCAAAAGGCCCGTAGTGATTAACCCATCAGCCTTAACTTCATAAGCTATCACAATTGCACAATAATAGCCAAAAATACTATAAGTGATTGACAATAATCAGAAACAGTAAATAATCAGATATCAAGAGCCATCAGGGAATTAATCATAGGAAGGAAGATATTCAGCCTTAAGGCATCAGTGAGTAGAAATGATGAAATGCAAATAAATTTCAGTTACATAACCAAAGGAAAATCTTAATGATCAACTTTAAGTGGAGCAATCAGAACAATGGAATAAAAAGGAAAAGAGTAGAAGCATTCCAGCAGTCAGCCACAAACAAGTTTTCAAGAGACAAATCAGTTATGCTTTAGGCATAATAAGCATTAACAGTGCTAGTTATGGACAGTTTTGAGAGAGTAATCAGCAAGCCAAAAGTCTGGCAATCAGTGAGCAATTGAAAGGGTTTTTCACAGCTCTATAAAAAGCTACTGACTACACACAATAGAGATTATTCTAAAAAATATAGCTTCCAGAGAACTCTCCTTTTCCTTATCCATCGAAACTTCATATTACAGTAACAAAACCACAGTCCCTATACCCATACCCATTTTTTATTCCAATCCTGATACTCTCACCTCATTAGACAAAACTTTTGGCAACCAAACATACCCATACTCACATCGTATGCACCAAGCAGCAGACAAAAAGAATCCAGATAGGGGGAAATCACACAAAAGCAAGTATAACGGAAGCATAAACGTTCTAAGTCACGCATTCGGTCATCAACAGGTATAGTTTTCCTTGTCTAAACACAACAATTCCTATTACATTGTCCATGACATAAACATAAAATAAAGAGTTAATCAAGAAAGAGCCAAGGAGTGAAATTTAGATCATAAAGAACATATCTTGCTTGTTTTGGGTTGTTAGTCTATGTTCCAACCCACATACTCAATTTATATCACAAAAACACAGACTTTCATTTATTCAACTCCAACAAAAGTGTATACATTTCTAGTCAATTAAGAACAGCAAGTAAGAACGCCTCGGGGTGATCATAAAGCGATTCTGGGTTGGTTTCTGAGTAGACTAATATTCAAACCATTTCATAATCAAGTAAGCAATTGAATCGTAGTGTTAAGGCTGATTAAAAATCCCTAAAAGGGGGAATTTCGAATCCCTCAGTAAGAGAGGGAAAAGAGAGTGCTCCATAACACTCGAACCACCACATCCAATGGTGGTTCTGGCGGACAGTCTTGGCGGATTCCTACCACCGCCGCGGCAAAGAACGAAGAGGAAAAGAAGAGGACAAGGGGTAAGGTTTTCATACCTTTCATGACCTAAACCGAAGTAACAATCGAAGGTAGGAGTTGGAGCAGACGAGAAGCTCCTCATTAGCTCGTCGCCAGAATGAAAACGCTGCTTCCATCGCCGGAGGAGAGAACCCGTGAAATCCTTCTCCGCCTTCGTCTTCTCTCTTCTTTCATCTTCTCACCTCTTCTCTCAAACTCCCTCAAGCCAGAAATGAATGTAGAAATCAACCCCCCAACCTGATTCACATCTGTGTGGGCTTTCGGCCCACATATCCTTTTTCCTTTTTTTTTTGTTTTTTTTTTGTTTTTTGTTGTTGTTGTTTTTTTTGTATTATACCAAATGAGTAATCTTAATTAATCAAAGATGTTATATTAAACTCTAATAATTATATGTTATTAGACAAATTAGTTTTATCAATAATATATTTTTTAACTATTTCAAATCTCTTTAAGATATGATGCGGCGCGGGCATTAGTCTTGCTACTTCATCTATCTTAAAGGTGAATAATTTCAATAATATATTTTAAAACTATTTCAAATCTCTTTAAGATATGATGCGGCGCGGGCATTAGTCTTGCTACTTCATCTATCTTAAAGGTGAATAATTTCAATAATATATTTTAAAACTATTTCAAACATTCTTTAAGATATGATGTGGCGCGGGCATTAGTCTTGCTACTTCATCTATCTTAAAGGTGAATAATTTCAATAATATATTTTAAAACTATTTCAAACATTCTTTAAGATATGATGCGGCGCGGGCATTAGTCTTGCTACTTCATCTATCTTAAAGGTGAATAATTTCAATAATATATTTTAAAACTATTTCAAATCTCTTTAAGATATGATGCGGCGCGGGCATTAGTCTTGCTACTTCATCTATCTTAAAGGTGAATAATTTCAATAATGTATTTTAAAATTATTTCAAATCTCTTTAAGATATGATGCGGCGCGGGCGTTAGTCTTGCTACTTCATCTATCCTAAAAATAAATAATTCCAAACAATGCATCTCAATTATTTCAAAAAATAATATATATCTTAAAGATAAATAAATCTTAACATAGTAGTTTAATTAATTTCAAAATCTCTTTAAAATTTGATATGGTGCGGACATTAGTTTCCAGAACTACACCAACACCAATTAATTTTCAAAACCAGAACTACGTAGCCTTGATTTCCCTATTGCAGCTAGGGATACGTAGGAGCAAGTTGAATTCTTGTCAGGCACAACAATAAAAAATAAAACATTTTGTTTTTATTTACTGAATTTTAATAAGTAACTTTAAAGGTATAAAAGTCCATGTTATTAGCGAGGGTACCGTTTTAATACGGGCGGACGGGGTGCTAATACCTTCCCCGATCCGTAATCGACTCCCGAGCTCAGAATCTTTGATTAAAGACCGAATTATCCTAATTGGGCATGTTTAGAGTTTTCTACGTTTTAACCACAAAAAACGTAGTGGCGACTCCAAAATAATTGGAAGAGGTAGAAATCGAGTTCGCCTCTCCCAAAGTCGCAGGGCCGGTCTTCCAACCGAAAATCGGGTCGCGACACTCCTAAAGCTTCAAAAAATGAGTCCCCCTCATATCACCAGTTTATCTGCGATGAGATTATCAATGACAAAAGCACAAACACACAAAGGAATAAGTCATTAATTCAACAAACGTCATTATAAGATAATCCACATTTGAAAAGGATTAGTAAACCATTTTGAAATTCATTTTCTTTGTTGCATAACTTGAGCCAAAGTCACTATACCCCTTAAGGTTAGCTAAAAGCAGATTCTCATTTCTTTTAAAAGAAAACGTGCTACATATACTCAAGTCAGAGTTTCGCTTATATACTCAAGCTAGAGTTTCGCTTATATACTCAAGCCAGAGTTTCGCTTATATAATCAAGCCAGAGTTTCGCTTATATACTCAAGCCAGAGTTTCGCTTATATACTCAAGTCAGAGTCGCTAACCATTCATGGTCGGCTACAAATATATTTTCCTTTCTTTGATATCACCATTTCTCGTTTCCCGTAAATCTACGTCCGCTTTAGTATAAACACACCCATATATGTTTATACTAAATGCGTAATTCCCAACTCAATCATTGCATAACCAGAAAATACACACATTTTCCATTCCAAATGCACAATCAATGACTTATCCTTACCTTGGTGAGTGTTGGGTTTGGTTCTTAGCAACTTCACAAGTTCCACCGACACCGCCGCCAACTTTAGGATCTTTCCTCATTCCCACCATATAACACAATGTTAGTCATTCATTCCAAATATCACATAAACAACTTATATTTCATTATTTAACCATACAAGATATTCATCATATTTTCAATGTTTCTAAACTACTTTCATCATAAGTTTACAACCATCTAAAACATACATATTCATCTCATATTTCAACATTAGAATGCATACTCATCTTCTACCTCTAGCATTTTACCCATTTTCCTCGTTAACCACATTTTCACTTTAGGGTTTTGGGGTTTTCATGAATCAACCCACAAACCCTTTCCATTCTTGAAATACTAACTCTAAACCAAGAGTTTACAAGAGAAAAACAACATAAAACGAACCATAACTCAAAAGGGTGAGTTTCCATGGTTTCTCACATTTTGAGAAGAGATCCAACATACCCGAAATGAGTTTCAAAGAGAAGAAGAGAGTTAGAATCAAGGGTTTTACCTCTTCTCAAGCTCTTGGATGAGTATCAAAACTCCTTGCCCTTGGAAAAGCTCTCTTCTCTCACCTCTCTTCAATTCTTAACCCTAAAATGTGTTTGGGGTTTCTCACTAAATGATGTCTCGTTGGGTTCTCTCTCAAGCGAGAAAATCCCGCCTATTTTAAAAACTCAAATCTGACACTCTCGCCCAGGCGAGGGAACTCTCGCTCAGGCGAGGCATCTCTTTCTCAAGCGAGGATCCTCTCGCTCAAGCGAGGATCTTACAGCCTCGACATGTCCAAAACATCACTTTTCTCGCCGAGGTGAGTCAACTCTCGCTCAGGCGAGAATCCTTCCATATAGCCCAGGATTTCACCCTTCCAGTTGAGCCTTTCTCGCCCAAGCGAGCCAACTCTCGCTCAGGCGAGACCACTCTTGCTCAAGCGAGCCAATCCTCGCTCAGGCGAGAATCCTCCTGTATTGCCCAGGATTTCACCCTCTCAGGTGAGCCTTTCTCGCCCAGGCGAGAATCCCTCGCTCAAGTGAGAATCCCAGGACTCATACTATAATTTTAAAGAATGAAATCTAGGTGTTACACTTCTGAAGCAATCAAACTGCTAGATTATAAGTCTTTTGGTGGAAATTTAGCTATAAAGCTTGATATCAAAAAAGCTTTTGACACTCTAGACTGGAATTTCCTCTTAGACATTCTGGAGGCTTTTGGTTTTAGTCAAAATTTTAAGCATTGGATCAAGATCATTTTGCATTCTACTAATCTACCAATCATGGTAAATCGAAACAGTGTTCGGCTTTTCAATTGTAGAAGAGGGGTTAGACAAGGAGATCCAATTTCTCCTCTTATATTTTGCATAACTGAGGATGTGCTTAGTGGCAGACAAGAATCTAAGAAAAATAACATTCAAACCCTTAGTCATGTGTTATATGCAGATGACATCCTTATTTTCTGCGAGGGAGTCAAAAGGAATCTCATCAACCTTAAAAATCTTATTGGTGACTATGCTCAAATCTTGGGCCAACAAATTAACCCTACTAAGTGCAAGTTTTTCATTTGCAAAGCTTATACATCCAAGACTGCTTCAATTGCATCCTTATTAGGCTTCTCATCTGGTTGTCTGCCTTTCACATACCTTGTGGTGCCTCTGTTCATAGGCAAGCCCAAATTGGTGCATCTTCAACCAATAACAGACATGTTTTTGCTTAAACTAGCTTCATGGAAGGGCTCTTCTCTATCTATAATGGGTATAGTAGAGTTGGTTAGATCAGTAATTCAAAGCATGCTTATTTATAGCTTCCACATTTATCATTGGCCAATGAAGTTATTGAATCGGGTTGACAAAGGAATCAAAAACTATATGAGCTAGTGATGTCTTAAAGAGGAAAATTTGTACTATGGCCTGGTTTTTTCAAAGGCAACGGTTTTTTTCGACAATGGAAATGGTTTCTAACCATTGTCGTAGGTCAAAAATGTTGTAGTGTGGTCAAAAGTCTGATCTCCTTTGGTTACAGGGGGATTGGGTCTAAGATCTCTCAAAATGATGAACAAATCAGCCTTGCTTAAGCTAGCTTGGGATATGAGATCCTCTAATCAAGACTGAGCTAAATTTTGCAGAGACAGGTTTGGTTGCCAAAGATATGCTTCAACTAGGTACTTTAAGTCCTCAATTTAGCCAGGAATCAGGGACAATTGGAGTTTGGGTAATATGAACACAATCTGGTTGGTTGGTGCTGAGACAAAAATAAGCTTCTATTAGCCACTGTGGTACTTTAATTGGTTCGGTGAAACTTCGGTGGATCAGCTTGGGATACCTGCTGAGATTGAAACTTCTCTATTAGCCACTGTGGCTGATTTTAGACTTCATGATAAGTGGATTATTCCTAGCTGCATTACTAGGCTTTATCCTGAACTATTGTGGAAAATTGCAAACAATACATGTGCAGGTAGTTTGGATAGAATGGTTTGGCAAAACACTAATGACAGATTTCTTAGCAGGAGATCAGCTTATGCAACTATATCTCAATCCACAACAAGCTTAAATTGGTGCAAACTGATCTGGACTAAGTATATTCCTCCTTCAAAGTCTTTCTTAATTTGGAGAATCTTTCACAACAGGCTCCCAAATGATGAGAATTTGGCAAAAAAAAGGTTGTGAGATTGTCTCAATCTGCAATCTATGCAGAACCAAAGCAGAAGACACATGTCATCTCTTTCTAAATTGTAACTTTGCAAAATATCTCTAGAATTGGCTTAGCAGTATCTTCTCTACTGCTTTGGATACTTCCTCATTTAATGGCTTGTTCAAAAGCTGCACTCATCATTCAAACCCGCAAGTAAAGGAGTTGATGATGGCTGGTTTAGTTTTCACCATTTACACTGTGTGGTTTTGCATAAACAACCTTAGATTTGAGGACAAAAAGCACTCCATAACTCAAGCTTTTTTAGTGTAGCTATAATACTCAACATATCTTCATCTTCGTATTATTATTAGAGAATAAGGATTGCAGATTAAGATTAAGATATATATATATATATATATAGTATATATATATATATATTATTCCTTTATTTATAATTCCAAAAACAGATATTTCAGAATAATAATTAATGGATTTAATCATTTCCATATCTTTTTTTTTTGCACATTTTTTTTCCTAATTCTCATTAGTACTCAATCACGAATTTTCAATTATTCTATTTTTTATTTTGGGTTACAATTTTAACAAATTGTTTTCCATCTTTGTGGGAAAGAGAGAATACTAAAGATTACAAAAAAGGGTACATATGGATAATTACCCATGTAACATGTTCGAAATTGGATTATGGATAGAAGAAGATATTAATATCGTGTAATCATTGTAATCCATATTTAAATCGCACTATTGTTAATTTTAGAGACCTGATTATACTTTTAATTTGTTCGATTAGACATTTAATTATTAAAAAAAAGACAAAAAATATATTTCCTTTATTTCAATGACTAACTTTGCGATAAACCAATACTATAATATACCTAGCACAAAATAATATTGTCAATACTCTCACAATTATTAGCGTAGAGTGAAGGTCAAACAAATTATATTTATTTATATATATTTCCTCCTTAAAATAAATATTAAAAATAGAAGTAATTAAATAATTGTATTCATTATTAATTGTTCATTTTTAAAATGTTTATTTATTATTGGTTATTTATTATTAATTCATTATTACTAGGATTTTTTTGTTTACTATTTGAGATTCATTATAAATAAATCATTATTATGAAGAATTTTTATTGATTACATGTGATGTATTAAATATTTTTACTAAATAATTGAATTAATTACTCATCATTATAAATATTAAATACTTGAGATATTATTAAATGATTTTGTATTAATTATTTGAGATGGAAGAGAAATGGAGAGAAAATAGTAGGATTGACAATGGGGCGGGTCATGGTCTGGTTTATACTTATCAAATCCTAAACCAAAATTCAAACCTTGAAATTGGTTTAAGCGGGGTTGAAAACAATAAATCATCCTCGATCCGATGAAAACCCAACCAAAATATATATTTATATATATGTCAAATTTTTGTATATGTATATCTTATATATATATATATAGTTATGTGTAATTTTATAATTTTACATATATTAATTGGGTTCATCCGTCAACTTCGGGTTGAATTCGGGCTAGTATCCGAGAGCTCGATTTGTATTTTCATCCCTAAAAATAGACAATATTTATTTTGAACAACGTGCCTTCCCCATCTTGTGAGATGGAAGTAACATAACAAATGCCTACAATCATTTCTCAACTCATATAGGAAAGAATAATAGGACATAAGTGGTGATAATCCTCTTGACCTATGAAGAGATTACATATTTTCGAATATCATTTTAATTATTAATTTTTTTTAACAATGGCAATATGTAATTAATGAATACATTTTAAATTTTTAGTTATTTAATAATAAAAACAAAAGGAAGAATTGTTCTTGTTGTTTTTATTTTGGTCGTAACTTATGGTAATACCCCAATGTGTGTTCATAATGTTTTTTATTCTGATCCCTCATGTAGTACCCCATCTTGTGACTTCTTAGTGTTTTATATTTTTTCTCTAAAGTTCTGGTAGTACCCAACATGTAAGGGCACAAATTCTACCTTTGAAATTTTTTATTTTACTGCATTTATACATACATTCATCATTATCCTTTTTATCACTCATTAATCATCACTTAAAACTCTTATAACATGTCATAATACAACACCCCTCATATGACAGAAAAACATAATTCATATATATCATTCCACATGGGTGTTAAGAACCCAAAAGTCATGATCCTCCCAAAAATAGTATTACACATGGTTACGAATATCCAACAAAATGTTAACCATGATTACAATCATTTAAATCCGCAAGTAGTCACTTAGAGTACAAAAACATAAATAGTGAATCCAAAGTCTAAAGCTCTCAACCTAGCATCCTCCATTCATTTATTTACCTACAATGGAATTATCAATGACAAGTACACAAAACACACAAAGGAGTAAGTCATTAATTCAAGAATAACATTACATGATAATGCACAATTTAAATACTATTACACATAGAGATAAATTATAATCACCATCAAGTAAACATAAACATTCATATATTCTTTCTTTCATTTCCCTATTAGTCATATTCACCCCATATAATATATATCCCATAATATATATATTCTATAGCATGCATATTCATTTATCTCAAAAATACTTTTTGTCCCAACGATTACCATCGACATCAAGCTTACTCTTTACCACATCCGGTCGTTTACACTGCTCAAATAATCCACTACCACATCGGGTAGGTAATTCCTCCAATGGTCCACTACCACTTCGGATAGGTATTTACTACAACGATCCACTACCCCTTCGGGTAGGTATTTTCCCAATGATCCACTACCACTTCGGGTAGGTAATTTCTCCAATGATCCACTATCCCTTCGGGAAGGTAATTTCCCAATGATCCACTACCACTTCGGGTAGGTAATTCCTCAAATGATCCACTTCCCCTTCGGGTAGGTAATTTCCCAATGATCCACTATCCCTTCGGGAAGGTAATTTCCCAATGATCCACTACCACTTCGGGTAGGTAATTCCTCAAATGATCCACTTCCCCTTCGGGTAGGTAATTTCCCAATGATCCACTACCACTTCGGGTAGGTAGTTTCCCTTAATGATACACTACCACTTCGGGTAGGTAATTTCCCTTAATGATCCACTACCACTTCGGTTAGGTAATTTCCCTTAATGATCCACTACCACTTCGGGTAGGTAATTTCCCAACGATCCACTACCACTTCGGGTAGGTAATTTCCCTTAATGATCCAATACCACTTCGGGTAGGTAATTTCCCTTAATGATCCACTACCACTTCGGGTTGGTAATTTCCCTTAATGATCCACTACCACTTCGGGTTGGTAATTTCCCTTAATGATCCACTACCACTTCGGGTTGGTTATTTCCCTTAATGATCCACTACCACTTCGGGTAGGTAATTTCCCAATGATCCACTACCACTTCGGGTAGGTAATTTCCCTTAATGATCCACTACCAAAATCCACATTTAAGGGAGTTATTAAACCATTGTAAATTCATTACCGCTACATAACTTGAGCCAAAGTCGCTAACCATTCATGGTCAGCTAAAAATATGTTTTCCTCTCATTGATACACCATCAATTTATTACCAACAATTCCACGTGTCCTTTATTACAAACATACCCATATATGTCTATAATAACAAGGGACTTGCATTTCAATCACTTTCTCAACCAGAAAATACCCACATTTTCCATTACGATGTACAATTAAAGACTTATCCTTACCTTGGTGAGCGTTGGGGTCATTTTCGAGTAACTTTACCAGTTTCCTCCTCGATGTCCTCCAACCTTAGGATCTTTCCTCATTCCCACCAATAACAACAATGTCAGCCATGTATTCAACACAACACATAAACAACTCATATTTCATCGTCAAACATACAATAGATTCACATATTTTCAAGGTTTCCATAACCACTTCATTACGAGTTTCCTAACATCTAAAACATACATATTCATCTCATATATCAACATTAAAGTACAACTCATCTTCTATATTTAACATTTCACTCATTTCCCTTTATACTCATATTCTCATTTTGGGGGTTTTGGGGTTTTCATGAATAAACCCACAAAATCTTTCCAATCGTCAAATACCAACTCTAAACCAAGAGTTTACAAGAGAAAAACAACATAAAACGAACCATAACTCTAAAGGAAGAGTTTCCATGGTTTCTCATACTTTGAGAAGAGATCCATACACCCAAAAATGAGTTTGAAAGGGAGAAAGAGAGTTAGAATCAAGAGATTTACCTCTTCTCAAGCTTCTAGATGATTTCCACGAGTTCTTGCTCTCAAAATTACCTTCTCCTCTTCTCTTTCTCAATTTCTAACCCTAAAATGTGTTTGAGGTTTCTATTTTAAAGTAAAATCGTCGGGTTTTCGCTCAAGCGAGCCCATTCTCGCTCAGGCGAGAAAATCCCGCCTTTTTAAAATTTCAGATCTAACGCTCTCGCTCAAGCGAAGGATTTCTCGCTCAAGCGAGGGATTTCTCGCTCAGGCGAGGCATCTCTCGCTCAAGCGAGATCCTCTCGCTCAGGCGAGAATCTCACAGCCTCGACAGGTCCTGAATGCCACTTTTCTCGCCCAAGCGAGACAACTCTCGCTCAGGCGAGACCATTCTCGCTTAAGCGAGGCAACTCTCGCTCAAGCGAGAATCCTTCAATATTGCCCAGGATTTCATCCTCCCAGGTGAGCCTTTCTCGCCCAGGCGACAATTCTCTCGCTCAAGCGAGACTCCCAGGGCTGATACTATAATTTAATGACTTTAAAATCTAGGGTGTCACAATCCTCCCCCTCTTATAGGAATTTTCGTCCCCGAAAATTTTATTAGGGTATCCTCGGAAAATAATATCATCGCCTAGACCTTAGGCATAAGAAATACTCAACCAAAATCATACTTGATCATCTACTCCATTAAGATTACTTAAACGACCACCAAGGGCACACACCACTTAACCGTGATATCACAAGGCCAATTCATGGACAATCTCCTCAAGGTCCAAACACTAAAATCCCAACCTCGAACAACTAAGAGAACGAAACCGTAACCGGACTAAATATTTCCCAGTATTCGTCAAGAAGCATAGGTCTCTCAGACCTATCCAGCTAACAATCCTCACATACGTTGAGAATCCCGATAACACTCCTGAAACTAAGCGAATGGGGAATTCCTTACCCCTCATCCACCCCAATGCATCATTTAACATCCATCATGCACTAACTAGTTTCACCTCCACTCAAGGAAATAGCATAATTTCGTTCCACTCATTAAACAAAACCACTATTTGTCCAAAATTTACCATAGCATTCCCAACATTGCATGCACTACCACATAGAACCCAAGTATTCGCTCAACAAAACATCTAAAAAACTAAAACTTTTAGAGTCTCTCCCCTCGTACAAAATCAAACTATCCAGTAATTTTCCAATTACATCAAACATTTTCGCCACTATACCATACAGTAGAAAGAAATCACCAATCCCTAGTCTCAATTGAACACATGAAACCTTTGATTCATCCAAAACTAGGTACTCTATTACCACTCGACAAGTGCAAATTTTCAAACACTTAGTCCCATAACATACGTTTAGAAGTGGATACCCCAATTACTCTAGCAAATATAAAGCTAGTACTCCACTTGCAGCAGATCTAGAAATAAATGGTCATAATCGTATCGCCAAATTTTTAACAACTCCCTATTTACCAAGATACGGTTGCTAAAATATTCTAAATCAATGTTTAGCCACAAGCTACGTTTTACATAAGAATGATTTTCAAAAATGGTTTGAACCCACGATTCATGGCAACCGTGTCGTGAAAACAAAATTTAAGTAGTCATTTCAACATAATTCAAAACTTTTTCTCTCATGCGGTTACATCACAATCATGCATAGAAATTACTGACACACCTGAAACAGAAACCACTTTTGTCGGTACAACATTCAAAGCAGATAATTGGTGTACCCCACCACTATATCGTGCATTGCCCATGTCCTACTGCAAAAGGGCCGATCATCATAGACCAAAAGTTTCACGTTCATACAAATGCATTCATCACATTGACGGGGTAAGTAACTTAACTAGCCTCCTTCCTTACCCGGCAATATAAGTTTTACCCCTTAGCATACAAATACAGATCAATGCAACTAGATCTTAAATCCTCATTAAGATACTCAACAAGAATCCTTCACATCAACCATTATCACCTAGTTAAGCATAACAAGATTTGCTGACCGTTAGTCCATCGCTAGGATTAAATCCAGCTAGGACATCATTGAGCGTATCAAAATTGTAACACCCTAAATTTACGTCTTTAAAAATTATAGTATCAGTCCTGAGATTCTCGCTTAAGCGAGGAATTCTCGCCTGGGCGAGGAAGGTTCACATGGGAGGGTCAAATCCTGGGCTATATTGGAGGATTCTCACCTGAGCGATAGTTGGCTCGCTTGAGCGAGAAAGGCTCAACTGGAAGGGTGAAATCCTGAGCTATACTAGAGGATTCTCGCCTGAGCGAGGGTTGGCTCGCCTAGGCGAGAAAAGTGATGTTTTGGACCTGTCGAGACTGTAAGATTCTCGCTTGAGTGAGAGGATCCTCACTTGAGCGAGAGGGTCAGATCTGGGTTTTTAAAATTGGCGGAATTTTCTCGCTTGAGCGAGAAAGGGCTTGCTTAAGAGAGAACCCGACGTTGTTACATTAAATAGGGAACCCCAAACACATTTATGAGGGTTAACCTAGAGAGAAGTGAAAGAAGAAAGCTTTTTCAAGAGCAAGAAGGCTTGTGAGTCATTTAGAAGCTTGAGAAGAGGTGAAGCTCTTGATTTTAACTCTCTTCTTCCATTTGAAACTTATTTTGGGTATGTTGGATCTCTTTTCAAAATGAGGGAAACCATGGAAACTCATCTTTTCGAGTTATGGTTTGTTTTATGTTGTTTCAATCTTGTAAACTCTTGGTTTAGAGTTAGTATTTCAAGAATGGAAAGGTTTGGGAGTTGATTCATGAAAACCCCAAAACCCTAAAGTGAAAATGGGGTTAAAGAGGAAAATGAGTAAAATGCTAGAGGTAGAAGATGACTAAGCATTCTAATATTGAAATATGAGATGAATATGTATGTTTTAGATGTTTGTAAACTTATGATGAAAGTAGTTTATACACATTGAAAATATGATAAATATTTTGTATGGTTAAATGATTCAATATGAGATATTTATGTGATATTGGAATAAATGACTAACATTTTGTTATATGGTGGGAATGAGGAAAGATCCTAAAGTTGGAGGAGGTGTCAGTGGAACTTGCGAAGTTGCCAAGAACCAAACCCAACCCTCACCAAGGTAAGGAGGAGTCTTTAAATAGCATATTGAAATGGATAATATGTGGATTTTCTGATTGTCTATAATGATAGAGTGATGAATCACTTAGTTATTGTAAACATATATGGGTATGTTTATGATAATGGAACGCGTGGATTTACAGTTTACGGATTGATGATATATCAATGAAAAGAAAATATGTTTTTAGCCGATCATAATTGGTTAGCGAATTTGGCTCAAGTTATGTAGCGATGCTTTGGCTCAAGTTATGTAGCGATACTTTGGCTCAAGTTGTGTAGCGATACTTTTGCTCAAGTTATGTAGCGATACTTTGGCTCAAGTTATGTAGCGATACTTTGCCTCAAGTTATGTAGCGATATTTTGGCTCAAGTTATGTACCGATACTTTGGCTCAAGTTATGTAGCGATACTTTGGCTCAAATTATGTACCAATGCTTTGGCTCAAGCTATGTAGCAAAACTTTGGCTCAAGTAATGTAGCACAAAATGAAGTTATAAATCAAATGGTTTCCTAACCCCTTTAAAATTTGGATTATCTTATAATGGTATTTATTGTTTTGATGACTTACTCCTTTGGATGCTGTGTGTATTTGCCATTGATAATCCCATTGCAGGTAAACAGGGTAGCTGAAGATGCTTTGTTCGAGGTTGTAGGAGCTTAGGACTTGGATCCTCTATTTTGATTTTTGTGTCATAAATTGTTATTTGGATAATTGTATTCGTAACCATTTAACTCACTACATTTTTGTGTAATGCTGGATATTAGTAACTATGGGTATTTTGGAAACCCATAGTTAAACATATGCGGCAATTACCGATGAAAGTTATATTTGAATTATGTTTTTCCGCAAATTGATTTACCTCTGTTATTGTCGAATCTCCATAATGTGTTTCATGTGTCTCAATTGAGGAAATATGGTGGGCATCCATCTCATGTGGTTGAGTCTGATCAGATAGAGTTGAAGGATAACTTGACTTTTACAACGTTGCCCGTGAGAATCATGGATACCAGTATCAAAAGATTGAGACCCAAGGAGATTGCCTTGGTGAAGGTATTGTGGAGCCAAGTGGACGAAGGAGATGCTACTTGGGAGGTGGAGCAAGAGATGAGGGAGGATTACCCTCATTTGTTTGAATTGAGGTATGTTTAATTTTCGGGGACGAAAATTCTTATAAGAGGGGGAGGATTGTAACACCCTAAATTTACGTCTTTAAAAATTATAGTATCAGTCCTGAGATTCTCGCTTGAGCGAGGTATTCTCGCCTGGGCAAGGAAGGCTCACTTGGGAGGGTGAAATCCAGAGCTATACTTAAGGATTCTCGCTTGAGCAAGAATTGGCTCGCTTGAGCGAGAAAGGCTCAACTGGAAGGGTGAAATCCTGGGCTATACTGGAGGATTCTCGCCTAAGCGAGGGTTAGCTCGCCTAGGCGAGAAAAGTGATGTTTTGGACCTGTCGAGACTGTAAGATTCTCGCTTGAGCGAGAGGGTCAGATCTGAGTTTTTAAAATAGGCGGGATTTTCTCGCTTGAGCGAGAAAGGGCTCGCTTTAGCGAGAACCCGACGCTGTTACATTAAATAGGGAACCCCAAACACATTTATGAGGGTTAACCTAGAGAGAAGTGAGAGAAGAAAGTTTTTTCAAGAGCAAGAAGGCTTGTGAGTCATTAGAAACTTGAGAAGAGGTAAAGCTCTTGATCCTAACTCTCTTCTTCCCTTTGAAACTTATTTTGGGTATGTTGGATCTCTTCTCAAAATGAGGGAAACCATGGAAACTAATCTTTTTGAGTTATGGTTCGTTTTATGTTGTTTCAATCTTGTAAACTCTTGTTTTAGAGTTAGTATTTCAAGAATAGAAAGGTTTAGGGGTTGATTCATGAAAACCCCAAAACCCTAAAGTGAAAATGGGGTTAAAGAGGAAAATGAGTAAAATATTAGAGGTAGAAGATGACTAAGCATTCTAATATTGAAATACGAGATGAATATGTATGTTTTAGATGTTTGTAAACTTATGATGAAAGTAGTTTATACACATTGAAAATATGATAAATATTTTGTATGGTTAAATGATTCAATATGAGATATTTATGTGATATTGGAATAAATGACTAACATTTTGTTATATGGTGGGAATGAGGAAAGATCCTAAAGTTGGAGGAGGTGTCAGTGGAACTTGCGAAGTTGCCAAGAACCAAACCCAACCCTCACCAAGGTAAGGAGGAGTCTTTAAATAGCATATTGAAATGGATAATATGTGGATTTTCTGATTGTGTATAATGATAGAGTGATGAATCACTTAGTTATTGTAAACATATATGGGTATGTTTATGATAATGGAACGCGTGGATTTACTGTTTACGGATTGATGATATATCAATGAAAAGAAAATATGTTTTTAGCCGATCATAATTGGTTAGCGACTTTGGCTCAAGTTATGTAGCGATGCTTTGGCTCAAGTTATGTAGCGATACTTTGGCTCAAGTTGTGTAGCGATACTTTTGCTCAAGTTATGTAGCGATACTTTGGCTCAAGTTATGTAGCGATACTTTGCCTCAAGTTATGTAGCGATATTTTGGCTCAAGTTATGTACCGATACTTTGGCTCAAGTTATGTAGCGATACTTTGGCTCAAATTATGTACCAATGCTTTGGCTCAAGCTATGTAGCAAAACTTTGGCTCAAGTAATGTAGCACAAAATGAAGTTATAAATCAAATGGTTTCCTAACCCCTCAAGTTATGTAAAGATACTTTGGCTCAAGTTATGTAGCGATACTTTGGCTCAAATTATGTAGCGATACTTTGGCTCAAGTTATGTAGCGATAATTTGGCTCAAATTATGTAGCGATACTTTGGCTCAAGTTATGTAGCGATAATTTGGCTCAAGTTATGTAGCGATACTTTGGCTCAAGTTTTATGTAGCGATACTTTGGCTCAAGTTATGTAGCGATACTTTGGCTCAAGTTATGTAGCGATACTTTGGCTCAAGTTATGTAGCGATACTTTGACTCAAGTTATGTAGCAACGCTTTGGCTCAAGCTATGTAGCAAAACTTTGGCTCAAGTAATGAAGCACAAAATGAATTTATAAAACAAATGGTTTCCTAACCCCTTTAAAATGTGGATTATCTTATAATGGTATTTATTGTTTTGATGACTTACTCCTTTGGATGTTGTGTGTATTTTCTATTGATAATCCCATTGCAGGTAAACAGGGTAGCTGAGGATGCTTGGTTCGAGGTTGTAGGAGCTTAGGACTTGGATCCTCTATTTTGTTTTTTGTGTCATAAATTGTTATTTGGATGATTGTATTCGTAACCATTTAACTCACTACATTTTTGTGTAATGTTGTATATTAGTAACTATGGGTGTTTTGGAAACCCATAGTTAAACATATGCGGCAATTATCGATGAAAGTTATATTTGAATTATGTTTTTCCGCAACATGAGATATATGTTAACATAATATATTATAAAGGTAGTGTTATGAAGTGATTATGGGGGAAATTGAGTAAGATGTTGAATGTAGGTATATAAGGATTAAAATAATGGAACAACTTTCAAGGGTAGAATTTGGTCCTTACAAAAACTAGGGTAAAGTTTCTACCATTTACCTCTACCGTACACTGAGACACCAATATCGATACTCACCACCGGTACAATGGGTGGGGTGGATATGACCAAGCCGAAAATAACGACTCTGTGTACAATCTCAGTCGGTTCACACATCCAACAATTACGAGGTGTGTGTCGATCCCGAATTAAACAACACTAAAGAGGAATATCTGCCAGTATGCAACTACCCTTAACCGGATCATCCATACCTGATGTCCCTGCACCTCTCGGGGTAACCGCTCAACCATGGTCCATTGCCCTCTCAGCGTGAACGACATTCATCTATCGACATAGTTTTGGATAATACATTTTGATGTGTCCCAATTCCTTGCAGTAGAAACATTTATTATCCGACCCCGGGCATGTGCTTCCATGATGGAGTCCGCCACACTTGTTGCACAAAGGAGTAGAAACCCCTCCGGTAGGAATAGTAGGTTGTCTCGACCCTTGGAAATTTCTGTCACGATGTCCAATAGGTGCCGCATAAGGTTTTCGGTCATCCTCCACTCTCTCTTTACCTCTCCCCTACATATGGTTGTGTTGAGGTCCATAGTTCTGGGGAAAATTTGAGTTGGGTGTCGCCACTTCAGCCGCCTTCAGGTTATCCTCACACATCCTGCACTTGTTGACTAAAGTAGCAAAATCCGCAATCTCCTGATGTCCGAATATCGTTTTCAGTTTGGGCCTTAAGCCCAAATCAAATTTAGATCACTTGGACCGTCCGTCCACTTCCAACTCAGAGTAGGGACAAAACCGGGCCAATTCCTCGAATTCAGCCGCATATTCCCCCACCGACATGTTTCCCTGTTCCAACTTCAAGAACTCCATCTCCTTCTTCATTTTCAGATCAGAAGGGAAGTATTTATGAAGGAATTTCGTCTTGAATGAACTCCAGGAAATTAATTGTCCTTCCGTCTCCATTTGGTGTCGCATAAACTCCCACCATTTCTCGGCCTCCGTCACTAGCATATAAGTGGCATAGGCCAATTTCTGAGCCTCCGAACAGTTCATGGCCCTGAAAATTCGCTCAATTCCCTGAATCCACTCAATGGCAGCATCAGGAGCAAATCCCCGTGGAACTGACTTGGGTTCCTCTTGCAAAACTCATCCAGACCTCGGTACTCTGTCGGTTCGGGTGGAACTAGGGGTTGCGAACTCAGACTTGGTGCGGGGTTCTGATTCAGATTATGCAAGTTTCGTTCATCTGTTGTAGTGTAGCCACCATCTGAGCCAACAAATCATTTGGAACGTTCTGACTCGTTGCTCTTCCAGTCATGTCTTAACCTGCGCTCATTGATAGTCAGCACACAATTTTTAACTCACATAAGTCAGGTTATCACATAGTCTCATAGCACATTACATGTCACTACAGCAAGACTACATGCTTTAAACATTCAATTCACACAATCTCAACTAGTCAAATCATAAACATGTTACAAAGAAGCAAGTAAGGTCATACCATAGGCCACAAAATTAACTATGCTCTGATACCAACATGTAAGGACCCAAATTTTACCCTTGAAATATTTTTATTTATTTATTTTACTGCATTTATACTTACATTCATCATTATCCTTTTTATCACTCGTTAATCATCACTTAAAACTCTTTTAACATGTCATAACACAACACCCCTCATATGACAGAAAAACATAATTCATTTATATCATTCCACATGGGTGTTAAGAACCCAAAAGTCATGATCCTCCCAAAAATAGTATTACACATGGTTACGAATATCCAACAAAATGTTAACCATGATTACAATCATTTAAATCCGCAAGTAGTCACTTAGAGTACAAAAACATAAATAGTGAATCCAAAGTCTAAAGCTCCTAAAGCTCCCAACATAGCATCCTCCATTCATTTATTTACCTGCAATGGAATTATCAATGACAGTACACAAAACACACAAAGGAGTAAGTCATTAATTCAAGACTAACATTACATGATAATCCACAATTTAAATACTATTACACATAGAGATAAATTATAATCACCAGCAAGTAAACATAAACATTCATATCTTCTTTCTTCCATTTCCCTATAAGTCATATTCACCCCATATAATATATATCCCATAATATATATTCTATAGCATGCATATTCATTTATCTCAAATACTTTTTGTCCCAACGATTACCATCGACATCAAGCTTACTCTTTACCACATCCGGTCGTTTACACTGCTCAGATAATCCACTACCACATCGGGTAGGTAATTCCTCCAATGATCCACTACCACTTCGGGTAGGTATTTACTACAACGATCCACTACCCCTTCGGGTAGGTAATTTCCCAATGATCCACTACCACTTCGGGTAGGTAATTTCCCAATGATACACTACCACTTCGGGTAGGTAATTCCTCCAATGATCCACTTCCCATTCGGGTAGGTAATTTCCCAATGATCCACTACCACTTCGGGTAGGTAATTTCCCTTAATGATTCATTACCACTTCGGGTAGGTAATTTCCCTTAATGATCCACTACCACTTCGGGTAGGTAATTACCCAATGATCCACTACCACTTCGGGTAGGTAATTTCCCTTAAATCCACTACCACTTAGGGTAGGTAATTTCCCTTAAATCCACTACCACTTAGGGTAGGTAATTTCCCTTAATGATCCACTACCACTTCGGGTAGGTAATTTCCCTTAATGATCCACTACCACTTCGGGTAGGTAATTTCCCTTAATGATCCACTACCCTTAATTTCCCTTAATTTCCCTTAATTTCCCTTAATTTCCCTTAATGATCCATGAGTTCTTGCTCTCAAAATCACCTTCTCATCTCCTCTCTCTCAATTTCTAACCCTAAAATGTGTTTGGGGTTTCTATTTTAAAGTGAAATCGTCAGGTTTTCGCTCAAGCGAGCCCATTCTCGCTCAGACGAGAAAATACCGCCTTTTTAAAATTTCAGATCTGACGCTCTCGCTCAAGCGAGGGATTTCTCGCTCAAGCGAGGCATCTCTTGCTCAAGCGAGGATCCTTTCGCTCAGGCGAGAATCTCACAGCCTCGATAGGTCCTGAATGCCACTTTTCTCGCCCAGGCGAGACAACTCTCGCTCAAGCGAGACCACTCTCGCTCAAGCGAGGCAACTCTCGCTCAAGCGAGAATCCTTCAGTATAGCCCAGGATTCCATCCTACCAGGTGAGCCTCTCTCGCCCATGCGACAATTCTCTCGCTCAAGCGGACTCCCAGGGCTAATACTATAATTTAATGACTTTAAAATCTAGGGTGTCACACAACATATATTTTTGATATTTTTATTCTTGTTCTTAATTTTTGGTAGTATTCCATCATGCATTCTTGTTGAGTTTATTGTTTGTTCCCAGACTTTGATAATACGTCGACCTCCTTTATTGATGTTTTTTATCCTTGTTTTGAAGTTGCGACAGTAAACTAACATGCATTCTTCGTGGTTTACTTTTGTTTGCATTATAAAGTTTCAACAGTATCTAGTCTGCGTTCTTTGTCTAGGTAAAAATTGTTGCGGAGAAAGATATTAGCATACACATGACGAAGAATTAATAGGTAAGTTCTATCCACCTCGTCAACATTAGTTTTATCTCTTTACTTGTTCCTTAACACTATAGCAACAAAATCTTGGTTCACTTGCTATCTTGTAAGCAACAAGTAAAGATGACAACTCTAAATACTTAAGTTTGTCTGGCCAATGAAAAACAAAGTATACAAATATTTATGAGGAAAAATAGATAACGCAAAAAGTAAATATTTTAAGGCTAGATACAATGTCATTTTTTAAAAGTATCATGTAAAATTTAAAAATTAGTTTTGTACAAATTTGTATTTAATTCTACCTATGTATCAGGAAATTAATGTCTCTTCACTTCCCTATTACCTATAATTAATATAAAAATATTTTAAAATGAATTAAAATAAAGACGAAAAAGTCATGATTTCACCTCTTTTCCTACAATAATAATGAAACTTCCGAATAATAGCACAATGATGATAATAATATAAATATTTTCTTTAATAATAAATAATGAATCCAAAATAGAAATAATTTGCAATCTTTTTCTACTTATTAGTATTCATTTCTTTTCCTCTTCTATTCCTTCAAAAAATTTCTAATATATCTTTTTTTGTTCCTTCAAATAATTAAAACATATTCAACTAATTAAATATGTATCAACAAGGTGTTGATATACTAGTGTAAGGTCACATTAGATCCTAAATGATGACCAAAAAGTGAAGGGTTAGATTCATGGGAGCGACATTTGTTGGGAGGGGCAACTACCAACATCGAATGAAATTAGTTCCTTACCAGGTGAGGGATACTCTTGGTAATACAAAAGGAATTAGTCTCATTGCACATATGTATACATTGGAGCAAGATAAACACTTGCCAAACAAGAAATTTAAAAAAAAATATTTTGATCATCTATAAATAAGTAAATAATTAAAATAATAATCAAACAAGTTCATGGTATAAAATAATTCATGCAATTAGCAATGATAATGTCTAGTGCACAAAATGATTTTTTAGGGAGAGTTGTGTATTCAACCATCTCCTTATTATTATTGATGTATTTTACAACGACCCAAAATGAGATTTTTTCTACAATTTACTATGATTTTACTTCCCTTTATAATTTTAATTAAGGAGATATTGCTTAAATATACAAAACAAAATAGAAGAGTAATTTTATAATCATGTATTTTCTTCTCTCTTTCGTTTGTTTGGTTGGATAAAAAAGAATAAGAAATAAACACAATTATTTTTAAATATAAAAAATATTATTTAAACAAACATAAGATAACAATATTATTCAAAGGAACATAAGATAAAAATATTGGTTTCGTTAGTAAGTAAAAAATAATATGTTTGAATATTATTATAAGTGGAGATAAATAATTTTTGTGGGATTCAAACACATTTGTAATATTTCCCTTCTTTTTCTCGTCTGAACTAAATGAGAGAAATTTCATAGTCTCTTTAACTTTTATCTCCCTATTTTCTAACTCTACTCTACCAAACAAAGGGTAAATTGCTTATGGAGCACAATAACTAGTGATCGGAGGAAGCTAATCATAACGTGCCTGTGCCTTAATGACCAACTTTGTGATACACCAATACAATAATATACCTAGCACAAAACAACACACATGTTAATATTCTCGCAATTATTTATCATTAATAATTACTTGTATTGTAGAGTAAAGGCCACACTAAAATAAAATTAGAAAATAGGTGGGGATCTAATCTACCAAGTTTGCCCATAGCAATAACATTAAAGAAAATACCCAAAACAGGCGCTGGTGTATAGTAATAATTAATAATTATAATAATAATTATATAAATAAATTTATGATTTTATGTTTACTTTTTAATAAAACTATATTTTAAATAAATTTATAATAATAAATAAATCATTATTATAATATTTATAATAATATAATTTATGATATAATTTAATCCCTCTTTTCAAACTCTACTTTACCAAATAAAGAGTAAACTGCTTATGGAGTGCAACAACTACTGATTGGAGGAAACTGCCTCTACCTCAATGACCAACTTTGTGACGCACCAATACTATAATATACCTAGCATAAAATAATACATATGTCAATATTCTCGCAGATAATATATCATAAATAATTACTTGTACGATAGAGTACAGGTTAAACAAATTATATTTGTTTCTATATATTTACTCCTTGAATATAAAAATTAAAAATAGAAAAACTTAAATGAATAAGCTTAAAATAAGTTAGAAAATAGAAAATAGGTAGTGATTTAATCCTCAAAGTTTCCCATAGCAATAACATTAAAGAAAATACCCAAAACACACTCAAATAAATCAATATTATAATATTTATAATAATATAATAAATTTATAATAATATTATATTTAATTAGTATTATAAATTTATTTAAAATATAATTTTAAATAAATTTATCCTTTGTTTTGTAGAATAAAGTTAGAAAAGTGAAAGGAGAAGAAATAACTTTACCCAAAATGTCAATAATATCTTCAAATAATTAATATCTTTATTTTATATTTTATTTTCTATATAATTCATAATAATGACTTATTAGTAATTAAAAACTAATGATTGAAATAATATATATCATAATATTTAAACATATTATTTTTTACTAACTAACAAAAACCAATATTTTTATCTGATGATTGTTTCAGTAATAGTTTTTACATATAAAAAATAACTTTGTTTTATCTCTTCTTTTTTTCTATCCGTCCAAACAAACGAAATAGAGAGGAAAACACATATTTCTCTTCTTTTTCTTTCATCTTTCTCATTTTAATCTCTCGTTTTGATTTTAGTTTTTTGTTTTAATTTATTTAATTTAATTTGTGAACAAATATATCACTATACCAATATGATATTATTTACATGGTCTAAATACATTCATTAAAAAAGATAGCATTTACATGTAATTAAAATATTTGAAATGATTAAAATATTTTTACTCATAAGTAGGTCTATATCTTTATATATATTGTATAGGCTTATAACATTATCACTTCTTACACAAATATTGATAAATTGGACAAAACTTATTCAGTTTTTTCACACTTGAAAAAATGATGATGGTTGGATTAAGCAGCCATACCCTATTCTTTTCACTTCTTTTACTTATTGCCATTCTTGTGGCCATAAGTGAAGGGCGGAGTGTTTACGTAAGGAATGATTTGGGAAATGGTATTGTTCTTAACATTCATTGTAAATCGGACGACAAGGACATTGGTGTTCAAACTCTCAATTACCAAAGAGAATTTAATTTTCCCATTAAGGCAAAGATTTGTAAAACTACAATATACTCTTGTACCATGACATGGAATGGTCGTTTACATGTGCTGGATGCATTTAATTCAAAAAGAGATGGTAAACTGGGCGGTGACATCAAATGGAGTATACAGAACAATCGCCCATGTTTGTTCAATTCTAGTACCAAAAAGTATGATCTTTGTAACTACAGTTACATTTGATATCTTGCAATGTAATCATTATTAATAAGCGCATCAGAATGAAATAAGAGAAAAATATATGTAATGACTATGTATGAGTTTTATACATTATCATAACATCATCTACCATTCATGTTTAATTATCATTGAGTCTTCAAAAATAATAATAGAAATAGATGATAGATGATGTGTCGACTGTATATAAATTTCTAAACTAATGATATATATATATATATATATATATTATACTCATGAAGTAATTAAATTTGTTATAAAATATTGCTTTACCTATTTCTTTCAATTGGTAATCATTATTATTCAGCATAATTGATTTATGATAAATGAGATTGAATTTGGTGGCTCAAAGGGTGATCTATAGACTAATTAAGGTTATTAGTATATCTGAATGGAAGACTTCTTTTTCAATCAAGTATATGAGAATGATAATGACGTTAAGAATGGAATATTTCTAATTAATTAATGGTGTGTTTCATAATGGGAATGAGTTTGGGAATTCATTGTTTTCCAATCATAACGTTTCTTTCTTTATCAAGAATCTTCTAGAATTGTTCTTTACTATATACTTAAATTATATTCATATATTAATTTTTCAGCAACATAATTTTTTTAGCGATTTATGATTTATATAAGAATGTTACTTGGGTGATTAAATGTCAAAAGATAGAGCAAAGAATCATATACATGTCAAAAATAAAGTTGTAATAAATTATCGTTGACAATCATTTATCCTACAAACAAATCATATATAAAAGATTCTACAATATAATAAGAGTCTTTTAGAATATCAATCTTTATAATGTATTGGGTTCTGAATGGAAAAAGTTCGGAATCAATATTCATGCGTTAGTTTGAGTTAACTATTGTTTTGAAGTAGAGAGAGAAAAAAGTTGGGTCAATGGCATATGTTAATTACTAGATTAATGATATAATATTAGCATTATTGTATTTTAATGTTGCTTACTAATGCATAATTACCAAAAGGAGATACTTAGTATATACTAATAGTTTGAATTGATTATGTATGTAACATATATCATTTGTCTCAAAAATACTAATGTGAATTGTTATATTGTTATAGTAGTTTTACATTCTCTACGCTCTAAATAATGATATATTACGGGTACTAGCAAAAATAAAAATATGTCTCATTATAAATAAATTATGAAATTTGTAAGAGAAGAGTCCCAAATTAATATATGAGTCTCACTAATATATAATAAGGATACTTCAAGTTCAAGTTGAAAATTAAAGAGTGGAAGTAAGCAATGGAAAGGAAGAAACAATAGGAAAGAAGAAAGGGATGACCAAGTATTTAAACAAGAGGTAAGCTATTTGTGATGAGACAGTTCTACCCCTTAAAATATAATAATCTGACATTTCTCTATTAGAAACTAAGAACAAAATCAATAACTTGGGTCGTCTGAGTCATTCGAAATAGTTATTTACAACATTATATGCATCCCTAACATCAAAAGACATATGCATGAATTGGATTAGAATGTAAGTAAGACAATTTTGGAATCTCATTTGGTTTGTTTTCTTATTATCACTAAACAACAGAAACAAAGTAAAGAAATAGAATTTAGAAGCATATAATGGTGGTTAGTGATGAATTCATACTCGCATAAAAAGTGTCTTTTGATAATGGTTAAATTGTTAGAAAAACCATATCATCTTCCTCTTTGAATGAGATACTCACAACCATCTAAGTCTTCTTATAAGGGTTAAATTGTTAGATAAACCATATCATCTTCCTCTCCGAATGAGACACTCATAATCACCTAGGTCTTCTGATAAGGGTTAAATTGTTAGAAAAACCATATCATCTTCCTCTCTGAATGAGACACTCATAACCACCTAGGTCTTCAGATAAGGGTTAAATTGTTAGAAAAATCATATCATCTTTCTCATCTTCAACAGATCCAATCAGAAAGTCATCTTTTAGATTCCACAAGATGTGGTTGCATAATTTGGATTGTAAAATGTAACACCCATAATTTAATTCTTTAAAATTATAGTATCAGTCTTGGGATTCTCGCTTGAGCGAGGGATTGTCGCTTGGGCGAGAAAGACTCACTTGGGAGGGTGAAATCCTGGGCTATACTGAAGGATTCTCGCTTGAGGGAGAGTTGGCTCGCTTGAGCGAGAGTAGTCCCGCCTGAGCGAGAGTTGGCTCGCCTGGGCGAGAAAAGTGACATTTTGGACCTGTCGAGACTGTAAGATCCTCGCCTGGGCGAGAGAGTTAGATCTAAGTTTTTAAAATGGGCGAGATTTTCTCGTTTGAGCGAGAATGGGCTCGCTTAAGCGAGAATCCGACGAGATAACATTAAATGAGAAACCTCAAACACATTTTAGGGTTAGAATTGAAGAGAGGTGAGAGAATAGAGCTTTTCCAAGGGCAATGAGCTTTGATACTCATCTAGAAGCTTGAAAAGAGGTAAAACTCTTGATTCTAACTCTCTTTTTCCATTTAAAACTTGTTTTGAGTATGTTGGATCTCTTCTCAAAATGTGAGAAACCATGGAAACTCACCCTTTTGAGTTATGGTTCGTTTTATGTTGTTTTTCTCTTGTAAACTCTTGGTTTAGAGTTAGTATTTCAAGAATGGAAAGGGTTTGTGGGTTGATTCATGAAAACCCCAAAACCCTAAAGTGAAAATGTGGTTAACGAGGAAAATGGGTAAAATGCTAGAGGTAGAAGATGAGTATGCATTCTAATGTTGAAATATGAGATGAATATGTATGTTTTAGATGGTTGTAAACTTATGATGAAAGTAGTTTAGAAACATTGAAAATATGATGAATATCTTGTATGGTTAAATAATGAAATATAAGTTGTTTATGTGATATTTGGAATGAATGACTAACATTGTGTTTATGGTGGGAATGAGGAAAGATCCTAAAGTTGGAGGCGGTGTCGGTGGAACTTGCGAAGTTGCCAAAAACCAAACCCAACACTCACCAATGTAAGGATAAGTCTTTAACTTATGCATTGTGTTAGAAAATGCGTGGATTTTCTGGTTGTGGATAATGAATCGAGTTGTGAACCACTTAATTATTATAAACATACATGGGTATGTTTGTAATAATGATGGCATGGATTTACTGTTTATGAATTGATGGAGTGTCAATGAAAAGAAAACTCGTTTTTAGCCGACCATGATTGGTTAGCGACTTTGGCTCAAGTAATTTAGCAAGCTTTGCCTCAAGCGATGTAGCAAGATTTGGATCAAGCGATGTAGCAAGCTTTGGTTGGCTCAAGCGATGTAGAAAGCTTTGGCTCAAGCGATGTAGCAAGATTTGGCTCAAGTGATTTAGCAAGCTTTGGCTCAAGCGATGTAGCAAGCTTTGGCTCAAGCGATGTAGCAAGCTTTTCCTCAAGCGATGTAGCAAACTTTGGCTCAAGTTATGTAGCATGGTTTTCAAAAAGTATAAATGATGAAATTGGTTTTAAGAATATTTAACTCTAAATTGTTTACTTAATCTTATTAAAATGTGGATTAACGTACGTTGACATTTATTACGTTAACGACTTACTCCTTTGTGTTTTCTGTGTATGGTCAATGTTAATCCCATTGCAGGTAGGTGGAAGATGTAAGGACGTTTTGATTAGGAGCTTAGAGGCTTTTAATTTTTTGGGAGTTCTTATATTCATTCTTTTGTAATATGACTGAATGTATTTTGGACATGAATATTTGTAACTCTGGATATTCGTAGCTATGGGTATTTTGGAATCTCATAGCTAATTGTATGCGGTAGTTACCAAGATGCATGAATGAATTATGATTTTCTGCTATGCGAATATGTATGTTATTTATGGACTTATGAAATGGGTACGAGCAGGAAATTGGGACTTAACTTAAGTCATTGGCATTTATGTTTGAAAGTCGTAGGAAAATGCATAAAAGATGAATGAAATATGAAAAAAATTTCAATGATAGAATTTGGGTCCTTACATAAAAGGGTGGTGTTTGAGAGGCTTGGAGAGTTGTGGTTCATAGTTGTCTAATGTTTGTTCTTTCTCATAAAATCAGAATGCTCAAAAATGATCTAAGGCATTGGAACATTAATGTCTTTGGTGATGTCCACCAAAGAGTTAAAAATGCTTATAATGCAGTGGAAGTCATTTAAATGTACATCAATGAGTCTAGATCAGATGCAGAATTGTTAAACCAAGAAAATATTGCTCAAAAGGATCTTCTTCAAGCTCTTATAGTGGAAGAGACATTTTGGATGGAGAAAGCTAGATTAAATTGGCAACTTTATGTGGATAGAAATACAAGTTTCTTTCATAAAGTAACCAAAATATGACAAGTTACCAAATCCATGACTTTGTTAAAGGATGGTGATAGAATCCTGACTTCCCAAGAGGACCTTGGAACTCATGTGATCAATTACTTAACTGAATTGTTTGCTTCTACAAACAATACTTATCATAACAATTTAATTCAGGATGTGGTCCCAAGTCTAGTTTCAGATTCAGAGAACACCATGTTAACCACTATCCCATATTTTGATGAAATCAAAAGTGCAGTCTTTGCTATGAATGGTGATGGAGCCCTAGGACCTGATGGCTTTGGTGGTTGTTTTACCAAATTTTTTGGGACATTGTGGGTGAGGATGTGTGTAACCATGTGAGACAATTTTTCATTCAGGGTTGGCTTTTACCAAACCTGAACTCCAACTCAGTGGGTTTAATCCCTAAGTCCCCCTAATGCTGATAAAATTGAAGATTTACACCAGTTGCTCTTGCTAATTTCCACTCAAAATTATCACTAAAGTGCTTACTGATAGACTTGCACTCATTGCTCCAAGAATTGTCTCTCAAGAGCAGAGAGGCTTCATAAAAGAGAGAATTGAAGCATCAAAGATTGCATTTGCTTTGCCTCAAAAGCCATTAATATGCTTGATCACAAATTTTTTGGTGGGAATCTTGCCATCAAGTTAGACATCAAGAAGGCATTTGACACTATGGATTAGGATTTCTTGCTTGAGACTCTTAATGCTTTTGGGTTTAATCAACAATTCATTAGTTGGGTGAGGGTGATTTTACATTCAGCTAAGTTATCCATCAATGTCAATGGGCAAAATGTGGGTTTCTTCAATTGCAAGAGAAGGGTTAGACAGAGTGATCCTTTATCTCCTCTTTTATTTTGCTTAGCTGAAGATGTAACACCTCAAATTTCGTTTTCAGAATGATTAGAAAACTTAGAGTGTTGTGGTGTATACTGGAAAATTCTCGCTTGAGCGAGAGGATCTCGTCTAAGCGAGAGACTCAGTGTTCTAGTATGAGTTTTCTGGGAACCTCGCTCAAGCGAAGAAGTGGTCGCTTGAGCGAGAGAGGTCTAGGCAGGCTGTGAGATTCTCGCTTGAGTGAGAGAATCTCGCTCAGGCGAGAGAATCTCGCCCAAGCGAGAGAGGTCTGGGTAGGCTGTGAGATTCTCGCTTGAGCGAGAGAATATCGCCCAAGCGAGAGCGTCAGTGCCTGAAAAATTGAAAAGTCGAGGACTTCTCGCCCAAGCGAGGCTACATAGCTATAAAAGTGAAAAAAGGGATTCATAAACCCTAATCTTCATTTTCTTTCTCCTCCTTTCACCCCAACGACGGCTCCCCATGAAATTCGATTCTCTCCTCCGCTAAACCTTAAAAACTCATCAACCCTCTTCCTTTTACTTCTTAACGGCACAACGATGGCTATTGAAGATGAAAATGAGAGCTTTGGAGGTTGAAGGAGATTGTGGAAGAAGTGGCTCCTTTGCAAAAAAAAGGAGCTTACGCAAACTCAGGTGAGGGAGAAGACCATTGTGGTATTAGAGTATTTCATTAGAGTTATCTTCTCCGATTTCCCTCAAGAATTAGAGAGTGTTGTTGGATAGAAACTCCCTTGGAAGCTTGTTTTTCCATGCGAGAGTCTTTATCTTCCATGAAGATGTATTAGCCAGAAACATGGAAATATATGTGTAAGAAAAACCGTTTTGTAAATTAAATGCGAAATATTTGTTTATGGTAATACGCCGTCATGGAAGATTGTTCTATCTTTATTTGTGTGTATGAATTATGATATTGTGATAAAATGAGATGATTGTGTTATGTGATAATGATTATGTTGTGGGTTATTTTATTGTGGTAAGGAATAAGATATATTGTGATTATGACATTGATGTGGTATTTTATGTTATGGTGAAGTCGTGATGTGAGAATAACATAGTGGTACTGATTATATTGTGGGTTGTATTGTTGCATTGGCATGAGAACGATTTAGATTGATTGTGAGAGTGATATTAGGAATGTACAACTATTATGTGGATTTGTTATTAAATTTATATGCTCTATGAAGCATATCTTGGCTCCCCTATGTGGTGTATCAATTTATAGGCTCTATGAAGCATATCATGGCTCCCTTATGTGGTGTAGCAATTTATAGGCTCTATGAAGCATATCTTGGCTCCCCTATGCGGTGTAGCAATTTATAGGCTCTATGAAGCATACTTTGGCTCCCCTATGCGGTGAAGCATACTTTGGCTCCCCTATGCGGTGAAGCATACTTTGGCTCCCCTATGCGGTGTAGCATACTTTGGCTCTCCTATGTGGTGTAGCATATTTTGGCTCCCTTATGTGGTGTAGCATATTATTAGCTCTATGTAGCAATGTCTGACTTGCCCTATGGGGTATGATATTCTTGGAAGTATTGTATTGCTTTGGAAGAGTTGTATTGCTTGTAAGTATCGTATTGCCTTCGGGTATAGAGTTGTTGTTGTGTATTGGGAGAGACTATGGTATTGTGATCTTGTTGAAGATTAGATTGAATAAATCGTATAAGTAAGTTATAATAGATACTAATTGAAGATGTGAATATACTACGATATGAAGTATTGATTGTGTGCATCGTTTGTATATGTTAATATGGTTGATTTTAGTTGTTGTATAGGTTGTATCACTTTAATGTTATTACTCCATGTAATTCCACGCTGCGGTCATCGTAGTTGGTTCTTACTCCCTGTCGCGCCCGAATTTTCGGCCACGCGACCTCTTGAGGAGTCGCCACCACGTCTTTTGCGGTTAAAACGTGGAAAACTCGAATTGAGCCCAAATTAGGATAAAATGGTCTTTCGATTTAGAGTTATGAGTTCGGGAGTCGATTACAGATCGGAGAATGTATTAGCACCCCGTCCGCCCGTACTTAAACAGTACCCTAACTAATTGCATGAATTAAATACCCTTAATTTATTAAAACTAAATTTGTTTAAAACAAAAATTTTATTTTTTTATTTTTTTATTTTTTGTGTCTGACAAGAGTTTATTTTGCTCCTACGTATCCCTAGGTGCAATAGGGAAATCAAGAATATGTAGTTCTGGTTGAAAATCGTTTGTTGGTTTGATTAAAAGTTGAAAATTCGTTTGATTAAGAGCTATAGAAATTTTGTTTGAAATTGATCGAAGTGAAATTAATAGACGAAAAGTCAACATTGATTGCTTACCCTCTTCTCACTTTGATAGATAACAGAAGCAGTACAAGTGACCGCGACCGGTTCTCGGCTCGAAGCGAGGAGAAAGATGCAATACGAGTTGTAACTTCGCTATTGAATCCCAAATAACTTCAGTATTTTTAAAGCGGGAATTAAATAGTGAAGAGTCGACATTAGTTGTTAACCATCTTCTCACTTCGATAAATAGCAGAAGCAGTACAAGTAACCGCGACCAATTCTCGACTCGAAATGAGAAATAAGATACGACACGAATCGTAACATCGGTATAAAATTCATTAAAAATTGGTTTGAGTTACTTTATTATTATCTTTATTCCCAGTGCATAGTTTTTATTACAAATAAATTAATTAAAACATATAAATGAAAAAAAAATTAAAAATAATAATAACAAAACAAGAAACTAAAAGGGGCAAGTTACCCTAGGTGCCATTTTCGTGAACCAGGGAACAAAATCCGTAGGTGCCATTTTCGCACCTTCGTTTCCAGCGGAAGCGGCAACGGCAACGGCAACGGCGTGGCCCCAAGACGTCGTCCCCAACTCGAAGTTTCTCTCAGCAGTGGTTCTCTTCAACGGTGATAGCGAAGACGAAGGGAAAGAAATCCCAAATCTCTTCTTCCATCCACTTCTCCTTCTCCAGCAATGGCAGCGGCGGCGACGACTTGCAATCCCAGCTTCAATCCACTCGTGGGTTTCAACCTTAGGTGGTGTAGCTCTTCCTTTTTTCTCAATCTATCAATCTATGACGGTGCCACGGGTTCTCTTCAATGGTGACAGCGGTGGCGATAAGCCACAATGATGGTTCTGCTGTGAGGAGGTGCTTCGAGTCCGGTGCTTCCGGCGATGATAAGGGTAATCATCTTCTCCCTTATTTCCTTTGCCGTTTTCTTTTCTTTTTTTCTTATGATTGATAGCTGCAAATACACCTTTGCTTTGCTAATCGTGTAATAGCTGTGTGTATACCTTTGCCTTTTGAAGTTTAATCCTCTCTTCTGGTATGTCCTTTACTGCCTTGGTTACCAATAGCTGACTGCTTTCTCCTTTGAACTACTCGTGTTGATAAGATTTTCTGCTTTCTGGGTTCATTCCCTTTTCGGTGCTATATGTATTACGTATTGTGTTGATTTCTTGCTAAGGTGTTGTTTGAGTGATCATGTGTGTTTGTGACTTCAGTATTTCGGACTGCTGTATACCTCTGACAGCTTGCGTATATATCAATGTGTGTATGAAGCAATAACGATAGGTAGGAGGGTTGAGAGGATTAAGATAATTGTTAAAGTATTCATGTCTTTGGGGGGTTCGAAATAGATTTGATAGCTATGTGGGGAGATCTTGTGAACACATTTCTTTTCCGATTGTGTGGTATGTGATAGGTGTGTATGGGTTCTGGTTATTGGATTTTCCTCTTTTTGTATTGTGATGCATTGTTTGGTGAGAGGAAGTGAGAGACTAAGGAGGGCATAGATGATAGAACAGTGTAGTGTGTATAGATAGCCCCCCATTTGTGTGTATATGGTGACTGCTTTATACTAATTCAGGATCCCTTTCCCTATGCCAAAACTCTTGACTTGCCAACTGTTATCCCTTTGAATGACCATTGATTATTCTTTTTATGAATGCTTATTATTGCTCATGCTGACTTGATTCACATGCCCTTTGATTTTCCTTACTGTTGTTTCCTCTCTTAACTCTCCGTTTGTAACTGTCCGAACCTGGTGCATTATATTCTGTTTTGCACTCCCTTGATGATGTTGTCTTTATTCCCTTTTTTAGTGTTTGAAACTATCAGGGCCTTTTGGAATTTCAGCAACGTTCCATGGCTCCCTGTTTTTTTATTCTATTCACCCATTAATGTCACCAATCATGATGATTATGATTGATGCAATAATCCAGCCTTGTACCTATTGCTATTTCTGAGGATTTGTTAGTGGTTTTCATTTATGCCCATTAAAGTGTGTAACTGAAAGATAATGTGGCATTTGCCTTGCTGTTGGAGAGTATTTGTGTTGATTAATTGTTTGTGTGTGTTCCTTTCGCAGATTGAAGTTAGTCTTTTGGTGAAGGGTGACTAATCTTGCTGTTGAAACCTATCCGAGACTCAATATCAGACTTGTTCTTGCGACTGGAAGATGGCAACGCGAGCTGTGAAGAGCTTCTGAATAGTCTCTCAAATATAGCCATGAATGAGAACATGAAAATAAGAATAGCAGTGGCTCTCTACCGGAGGTAGCTAAGCAACGTGAAGTGAGTGGGACGTTGCACCAACCAGACACAAAGAATAAGAAGCAAATATCAAGTGCTAAGACTAAGGAGCTCCTGAAATGATATATTTGGCCCTGCTCCTGAAATTTTGCTTCATCCAACAGCTGCTGCACTTACTTCAGAATCAAAAGAAAGTAAGGACATGAGAGGTCAGGCAATAATATTTTCAAGGGAGATGTTCCTCTAGCATCTGCAGAAAAGTCTCTGAGCAGAGCTAAACTTTAGAGACATTACTGGGAGTAACATATTCGCAGATGGAAATGTAGAAACCAGAGAGATTATATGTGGTGTATGCAGACCCCCTGGTGGGGGAAGCAGCATTGCCTTAGTTTAAACTTGAAATCTGTCCCATTTAACATGTGTGCCTTATTTGTCTGGAAAGATTATGTGTTGGATTGTACTCCAGTGCAGTATAAATAATTATGTTACATTAATGTATGACAGTGGTTATTATTTATTTTGATGTAAATAGTCGTATACTGGATTAATAAGAAATTATGAGTTTTGTCTTTGTAATGAATAAGAAATAGTTTGTTGTAGAAATTGTTTTTTTTATGATCATTTGAACTACATGCTTGAAAGTAGAGGTATCAGCTTGAACCAAAGTTGTAGGGCAAGGAATAGAATCAGATCTTGGGGTGAGCGATGATGTTGGAATTTGTATACAATTATTGTTGTTGCTACTGCCAATGCAATTGCTGATATTGATACTTGTGTAGTATGTAGTTCGTTTTTTCTCTTTTTTTCCAAGTAGAATGCCATATAATGTCAAATTGTGGAGTTTGAGTCACACCATTTCATATTATTTAAAATTCTGGGTTGCAAATGCTATCTTTTAGGAGTATCATTTGCTGTGATTTCATTATTCACAAAGTCATAGAAAGATTGATTAATAGAATAGGAGAAACCAACATCAGCTGGTGATTCCAAATACCACATATTTGTCTCAACAAGGAACAAAAATCAATATAAAATTTAGAATTACTCACACATGTACTGATTTATAATTTAATTACCCAAATGTTCTCCCAAATTATGAAGTGTTGTTTTATTTTTATTTTAAGTATCTTTTGTAAATGGGTCGGACAAAATTGAGTGTTTACACTCCCTTCTATCTTTTCTTTGTCTATGTCATGTGTATGAGTTCAGGTTGTTGCTGTTGCGCCTCAGATGTCTGCTGATGGAAGTACAAACTAGAGTAGTTGTTTTATGTGTCCGAAATTGTATTTGTATAATGTATGTAAATGAGAAATATGATAGAGTAATTCCTTTTGTACAAATGACCTATTTCTAAAGATGTAAGAAGACTAGTATAAAGACTTTAATAAGTGACTTAGTTGAAAGTGGATAATTGTATAGATCATGAATTTGAAGTTGAGTAAAATGACATGTTTTGTTGTAAAGACAAATTTGAATATTTACGCATTTTGAATTATGAAACTTAACTAACATTTGATTCTACTCAGATTTTCTAAATCATTTAAGTAATATCTACTGATAGTATTCACTTCATTTTTCGAAAATATAGTTTTTAATTTTCTTGGGTAATAAAAATTGGGTCGTTACAGAAGATGTGCTTAGAAGAGGGATTTCTAAACTAGTAGTTGATAGGAAACTTAGCCTGATTTATGGTCCTAATAGAATCCAGTCTCATAGTCATGTGCTCTATGTAGGTGATGTCTTAATTTTATGCAAAGGAATTAAGAGGAATCTGGAACACCTAAACTCTCTTCTTTCAGAATATGTTCAAGCTTCAGGTCAACATATTAACCTTAACAAAAGCAAGTTCTACACTTGCAATGCCTCTCATAGAAAAGTGGCAAACCTTTGCTCTATCCTTAGTTTCAATGTTGTCCATCTTCCTTTCAACTATCTAGGGATTCCTCTTTAAAGGCAAGCATAAGAGAGTCCATCTTCAACCAATTGCTGATAGAATCTTTCAGAAGTTGGCTAACTGGAAAGAATCTTCCTTGTCAATCACGGGTAAGGTGGAGCTTGTGAAATCAATCATTAATAGCATGCTGGTTTACAGTTTCCTCATATATAGCTGGCCTTCTCAATTGATTAAAAATATTGATGGTTGCATCAGAAATTTTATCTGGGCTGGTGACATAAATGCTAAGAAATTAATTATTATGGCTTGGAAGCAGGTTTGCTCCCCTACAATTGAGGGGTTTAAGTCTGAGATCATTAAGGCTTCTTAACAGATTTGCCCTACTGAAATTGGCTTGGGAAATGATGTATTCTAACCAAGATTGGGCTATTTTCTATAGGAATAGATTTGGGAAAAAAACCTTTGACTAAATATTACAAATCTTCCATATGGCCAAGTATTAGAGACAATTGGTCTATGGAAAAGTCAAGTTCAATTTGACTTATTGAAAATGGAATTAACTTTAACTTTTGGACTGATAATTGGATGGGAGTTCCTATAGTTTATCATCTACAAATTCCAGAGGCTATGCATCATTCTCTTAAAGCCTCTGTTTCTGATTTCATGCATGACTCTAACTGGATTTTTCCATATGCTTTGGCTGCTAGGATATCTAACCTTATCTGTATTCTTCCTAGTATCTCAAATTATGTTGATGAAATAGTTTGGCAAGGCACTTCATATGGTTCTCTTATAGATTAGCCAATCTGGGATACAAAGGAATTGGTGCAAATTGATTTGGTCTAAGACAATTCCTCCTTCGAAATCATTCACAACTTAGAGATTACTTAACAAGAAAATGCCTACTGATGAAAATCTACAAAAGAGGGGATGCTATTTAGCAGCTTATGCAAGGAAAATTCAGAAACTATTGAGCACCTCTTCTTATTGTGCCCTTTTGCAAATGCTCTATGGAATTGGTTGACTCATTATTTTGATCTAGCTTGGGATAAATAAGATATTCATACCCTGCTCCTTTGCTGCAATAGTCAATGGAGTCCCCAAGCTAGAGAGGTCTTGGTGGCTAGCATTGTGCACATCATCCATACAATCGGGTATTGTATAAATCAATACAGATTTCAAGATAAGATATTATTGGTGCCCCAAGCTTTAATTAGGATCACATATTCAATTGCTTTATCAGGTAATTCAACTCAGCTTTCCTCTAACATCTCTATAAAGGAATTATCTCTTCTTAGAGCATTGAACATTGCTATTAATCACTCAAAAGCTCCCATCATCACTGAGGTAATCTAGAAACCTCCTTCAAGAGGTTGGCTGAAAGTTAAGTCTAATGGTGCTGCTCATGGTGCACCTAGGCATGCTAGAGGTGGGGCTATTTTCAGAAATCACAATGGGAAATTTGTAGCTTGCTTTGCTACTTATCTGGATATCCAAGATGCTATGTATGCCGAGCTTCACACTACAATATAGCAATTGAGTTGGCTGCTCAAAATGGTTGGAATTCTATATGGCTAGAATGTGATTCAACTATGGTGGTAGACACTTTCAATGAAACAACCAAACCACCATGGAAGCTGTGGAATAGATGGCTGTTGTGCAAAACACTCCTTTCATCAATGAGATTTAAAATCTCTCACATATATAGGGAAGGTAACACTAGTGCACACAAATTGGCAAATTATGGTATTTTAACAAGAACTTTCACTCGGTGGGACTCAATTCCAATTTTCATTCATGAAGATTGTTATAGAAATGAATTAGGCTTGCCTAACTATAGATTTAGACAATTGTAACTTGTCTTTTGTATCTTGTTTGTTCATTATATATGTTGCATACATGCTCGGTGGAAAAGAAGCTATGGATCTCTCGCCCAAGACAGAGGGTTGCCCAAGCCCAAGTCTGCCTCTCGCCTGAGCGAGATAATAATGCTCAAGTGACAATCCCAGAATTGATGACAAAACTCTGAGGGTTTCTCGCCTGAGCGAGAGGATAACGCTCAAGCGAAAATTCCAAGATTGAAGACTAATATGTTTGCGGCTTTCTCGCTCATGCGACACCTGTCGCCCAAGCGAGTCACCTGTCTCAAAAGCGAGACATATTGAATGGATTGGCCTGTACTAATGACGTAGTAGGTCATTTTCTAGTATCTTTAATGCAATTGTATCTTATTTGCATAGGAATAGGCCTGACTTACCTAATTATAGGTTTAAGAACTTGTAAATCCTTTATGGATGCTCTTGGATAAGCTTTAATAATATATATATATATATATATATATATATATATATATATATATATATATATATATGGGTGTAATTACACCTTTGCTTCAAAAACATGTTGCTAATAGTGGGGTTGCAAACAATGATACAATTCCCGAACTTAATGAAAACTCGTCTGAAACATATATTTATATATATGTCAAATTTCTCTATATTTGTATAGCTTTTATATATATGTATTTTGTATAATTTTATAATTTTACATATATTATTCGGGTTCGGGGTAGGGTATCAACTGTACCAAACCCGAACTCAAACCCGAAATTCGAGCTCGGGTAAAACCCAAACCTAAACCCAATTACATCTGGTTCCCCCGTTAAATTCGGGTAGGACTCGAGCGGGACTCACGGGTTCGATTTTCATTGTCATTCCTAGAAAATAGACAATATTCATTATGAACCACCTTCCCCATCCCGAGTGATGGAAGTAACATAACAAATGTCTACAACCATTTATTAACTCATCATATAGGAAAAGGTAATAGGACATAAGTCGTGATACTCCTCTTAGCCTCTTAAGAGATCACCTATTTCATAATATTATTTTAATTATTAAAAAATTTCAACAATAACAATATGTAATGAATACATTTTAGATTTTTAGTTTTTTTAAAGCAAAAGGTGCAGCAGCACCAGAATTATATATCCATAAAATTAACTAGTACAAGAGGACCAAGAAAAAAATTACAAATGTTTGAATCTATAGTTAGGAAGGCCTAACTCAAAAAGGACTTTTATGCTCGTATTTATGTAAAAACTCTTCAGAATATTCATAAATGCATGCTGAAACATATATATTTTGGTAAAAAAAATATGTAATATCTTATAAGTACATAAAATGATTAAAATGTATTGTTCTTGTTGTTATTATTCTGATCCTCGAGTTATGATAGTACCCCAATGTGTGTCGATGGTTTACTATTTCGGTCCCCATGATCACGAGTATCGTGACATGATTGTTTCCAAGTTGCGACAGTAAACTAACATGCATTCTTGGTGGTTTCCTTTTGTTCATATTATAAAGTTTCAACAATATCCAATCTGCATTCTTTGTCTAGGTAAAACTTGATGCAGAGAAATATATTAGCATACAGAAGAATTAATTGGTAAGTTCTCTCCACCTCATCAACATTAATGTTAATCTCTTTACCCGTTCCTTAACACATAACAACATAACCTTGGTTCACTAGGTATCTTGTAAGTAACAACTATTTTTTTTAAAGCAAAGGTGGTGATCACCTATATATATATATATATTAATTAGTCATGAACATGAGATTACAAAGAAAGATTACAAAAAGCCATGCACAACTAGACATATCTAAACCTAGGCAATTGAAACTTGTTTCTATTATACTCCTCCATCAAGAATTGTGGAGTTTCATCCCACAAAAAACCAGCTCTTTTTTGCACTCCAAAAGCGGCTAGCTTGTCTGGACAATCATTACCTTCTTTGAAAATGTGAGTAACTTTCAAGTTCTTTGTGGACCAAAGCTCACTACAGTAATTCCAAAAATTGCTCAGCTTCGATGGAGGCTGAGATTTTCCATTGAAAATGTCAACTACCCAAGAAGAGTCACACTCCAACCAAATATTATACCACCCTCTAATAAAAGCAGTTTTAACAGCAATCAAAGCACTGAACAATTCATCAAAAGAAGAATTTTCAATACCAAGGTAGATTGCAAAACATCCCAAGCCAATGCCCTTCTTTTTTCTGAGAACGGTGGGCATTACCATATGTGTTTACTTTAATCCATCCCAGGGGTGCACCATAGCACTTCTTTATGCATAAGGGCTTTGTTATAATTAGGTGTGACATTAAAAGCTCTAAGAACCGAAAACTCAATCAAGGAAGGCTTAGCAAGTAACTTAGAACAATTACAAGTTGTAGAAGTGACCAACTTAATTCTATTGAAAACTTGAAACCTAGAGATATTGATGCCATCAAATCTAGACTTATTTCTGCAATACCACATTGTAGCAATAGCATTTTAATGCCAACCAACAAAAGCTCTAACATGTTTTCTCCATGAATCAGAAACAGAGGCCAACAAATTGGCAATTGAGGAATTGTTAAGATGAAAACCCACAAAGTTAATTAACCACTGCTAGATTGATAAAGAAAATTCACAATAAAAGAAGATGTGGTATGAGGTTTCATCTTCAACAAGACAGAGACTGCACACTGAAGCCAAGGGGATTCCACTCCTTTTTAAGTTGTCATCAGTTGGAAGCTTGTTGAGCATTAGTCTCCAAGTGAGAAAAGACTTAGAAGGAGGGATTGAGTTTGTCCATATTAGCTTGCACCCATTTAGATTACCACTTCTAGGCTTAATAAAAGCATAAGCATCTTTCATGTTAAGCAAACCATCAACAGATTACAACCAAATTAATTTATCCTGCTTATTGGAAATGTGAGTCTTCTCTATGTCAAAGCAGATCATATGATGCAAATTCTTCAACCAATCTGGAATAATCCAAGAAGACATGTGAGTGAAATCAACAATCTTTGCTCTCAAAGTTGAATGCTTATGCTGAGGAATATTTAGAGCTTCAACCAATGAAACCCTAAGCCAATTGTCTAGCCAATATTTAATCTCCTTACCATTTCCAACCTGCCACCTAGAGTTCTCAATAATCACAGACCAATGAAAAACAAAGTAATAAATGAACAAGCAAAAAAGACAATGACCTGAGTTCGCTATTCATTTATTTATTTATGAGGGAGACAAAAATATCGATGAGGACAAATAGACAACACCAAAAGTAAATATTTTAAGGCTAGATACAATGTCATTTTTTCGGAGTATCATGTAAAATTAAAAACTTAGTTATGTAATAATTTTTAATTAATTCTACATTTGCATCAGGAAATTAATGTCTCTTCACTTTTCTATTACCAATAATTAATATAAAAATATATTAAAATGAATTAAAATAAATACAAAGGAAATGTCATGATTTCACCTCTTTTCCTATGATAATAGTAGAACGATTTATGATATTTTAGTTTTGTTTGTTACATTTTAGTTAAAAAAATGAAATATTAAATAGTTTTTTTATATAATAATAATAATAATAACTAATAAGTATACAAATATCTTCATAATAATAGCCACAATGATAATAATAATAATAAAAATATTTTCTTTAATAATAAATAATGAATGGAAAATATAAATAATGTGCAATCTTTTTCTAATTAATATATAAAAAATATTAAAACTAGTCCTATCAAAGATGGATGAATAATTAATAGTATTCACTTCTTTTCCTCTTATAATCCTTCAAACAATTGTGATATATCTTCGTTTTATCCTTCAAATAATTAAAACACATTAAACTAATTAAACATGTGTAAGGTCACGTTAGATCTCCATGATGATCAATGTAACACCCTAAATTTAAGTCTTTAAAATTATAGTATCAGTCCTGGGATTCTCGCTTGAGCGAGGGATTCTCGCCTGGGCGAGAAAGGCTCACCTGGGAGGGTGAAATCCTGGGATATACTGAAGGATTCTCGCTTGAGCGAGGGTTGGCTCGCTTGAGCGAGAGTGGTCTCGCCTGAGCGAGAGTTGGCTCGCATGGGCGAGGAAGACTCAACTGGGAAAGTGAAATCCTGGCCTATACGGAAGGATTCTCGCCTGAGCGAGAGTTGGCTCGCGTGAGCGAGAGTGGTCTCGCCTGAGCAAGAGATTGGCTCGCCTGGGCGAGGAAATGTGATATTTTGGAGTTGTCGAGGCTGTAAGATCCTCGCTTGAGCGAGAGGATCCTCGCTTGAGCGAGAGATGCCTCACCTGGGCGAGAGGGTCAGATCTGAGTTTTTTTAAAATGGGCGGGATTTTCTCACTAGAGCGAGAATGAGCTCGCTTAAGCGAGGCCCGACACTGTTACATTAAATAGGGAACCCCAAACACAATTATGAGGGTTAACCTAGAGAGAAGTGAGAGAATATGGCTTTTTCAAGAGCAAGAAGACTTGTGAGTCATTTAGAAGCTTGAGAAGAGGTAAAGCTCTTGATTCTAACTCTCTTCTTTCCTTTGAAACTTATTTTGGGTGTGTTGGATCTCTTCTGAAAATGAGAGAAACCATGGAAACTCATCCTTTCAAGTTATGTTTCGTTTTATGTTGTTTTTATCTTGTAAACTCTTGGTTTAGAGTTAGTATTTCAAGAATGGAAAGGGTTTGGGGGTTGATTCATAGAAACCCCAAAACCCTAAAGTGAAAATGTGGTTAAAGGGGAAAATGAGTAAAATGCTAGAGGTAGAAGATGAGTTTACTTTCTAATGTTGAAATATGAGATGAATATGCATGTATTAGATGGTTGTAAACCTATGATGAAAGTAGTTTAGAAACATCGAAAATATGATGAATATCTTGTATGGTTAAATAATGCAATATAAGTTGTTTATGTGATCTTTGAAATAAATGACTAACATTGTGTTATATGGTGGGAATGAGGAAAGATCCTAAAGTTGGAGGCGGTGTCGGTGGAACTTAAGAAGTTGCCAAGAACCAAACCCAACACTCATCGATGTAAGGATAAGTCTTTAACTTATGCATTGTGATGAAAAATGCGTGGAGGTCTCTGGTTATGGATAATGAAATGAATTGTAACTCACTAAATTGTTATAAGCATATATGGGTATTTTTGTAATGATGATGGTGTGAATTTACTGTTTATGTATTGGTGGAATGTCAATGGAAATAACACTCGGAATAATGAAATGAACTGTAAATCACTTAATTGTTATAAGCATATATGGGTATGTTTGTAATGATGATGGTGTGGATTTACTGTTTATGTATTGGTGGAGTGCCAATGGAAATAAAACTCGTTTTTAGCCGACCATGATTGGTTAGCGACTTTGGCTCAAGGAATGTAGCAAGCTTTGGCTCAAGCAATGTAGCAAGCTTTGGCTCAAGCAATGTAGCAAGCTTTGGCTCAAGCAATGTAGCAAACTTTAGCTCAAGTTATGTAGCATGTTTTCAAAAGTATAAACAAAAGAAATGGTTTTAAGTATATTTAATTTTAAGTTTTTACTTAACTTTATTAAAATGTGGATTAACGTATATTGACATTATTTTACGTTAACGACTTACTCCTTTGTGTTTTCTGTGTATGGTCAATGTTAATCCCATTGCAGGTAGGTGGAAGATGTAAGGACGTTTTAATTAGAAGCTTAGAGGCTTTTAATTTTTTGGAAGTCCTTATATTCATTCTTTTGTAATATGACTAACTGTATTTGACCATGAATATTTGTAACTCTGGATATTCGTAGCTATGGGTATTTTGGAATCCCATAGCTAAATTGTATGTGGTAGTTATGAGGATGCATGAATGAATTATGATTTTCTGCTATGCGAACATGTACGTTATTTTGAGATTATGAAATGGGTATGAGTAGGGAAATGAGACTTAATTTGAGTTGATTGAAATTTTATTTAAAAGATGTAGGAAAATGTACGAATGATGAATAAAATAAGGAAAAATTTTCAAGGGTAAAATTTGGGTCCTTACAATCAAAATTTCAAGGGTTGGATTACTGAAAGCGACACTTGTTGAGAGGGGCAACCGCACACACCAAAAAAATTAGTTCCTTACCCAAAAGGATTACCCTTGATAATACAAAAAAAACTAACTAAACATGTTCTTTAAAATAAAATAATAACCAAACAAGTTTATGGTATAAAATAATTCAAGCAATTAGCAATGATAATATATAGTGCGCATGAGGTGCTAATACTTTTACTGATTTGTAACTAGCTCTCTAATCTAAGTCTTTAATTTAAAGACTAACACATTATGAAATTAGAAAAAAATAGAGTTTTATATGTTTTAACCACAAAAAGTGATGACTACTCCAAATTATTAGGAAGAAGGTGAAACATTCTTTCTCTATCTTCTTAAATTGTGAATATGGAGATCTAAAGAAAATCTGATGAGACACTAAATAGCATTTATTATAAAAAAATGACTTGCTTTTAATTATTAATTATTGTAAATATTTTTACTAATTATTATGATATCTAATTACTTATTTATTATAAAAAAATTGTTTTATATGTTATTGGTGATATAAATAGGGATGGCAATGAAGGTACTCGCCCGAACCTAACCCGAATTTAACGGGGAAAATCTAATGTGATTGAGTTCAGGTTCGGGTTCGGGTTTGTTATTGTTAATACCCAACCCCGAACCCGATTAATATATATATAATTATAAAATTACACACAAATACATATATAAAAGCTATATATATATAAATTTCACACACACACACATATATATATATATATATAAGTTATATATATATATATATATATGAATTCCAAACACACACACATATATATATATATATATATAAAAGCTATATATATACATTTCATAACTATATATAATATATATAAAAATATATGTTTCGTTCGAGTTTTTTCGGGTTCGGGTTACCCAAAACCTGACGAGTTCAGGGATGATATCATTACTTCCAACTCCACTTAATTCGGGTTTGGGTTTTGGATTTCGGGTTCGGGTTTTGGATTTCAGATTCAGGGTTGGGTAAGCACAAACCCGACCCCGACCCCGACCCCGACCCGCCCCATTGTCATTCCTATATATAGGAAAGATTACATATTTAAAATCATTTTGATTCAAAATATAAAACATTTTCTAAAATAATAATATATAAATACTACATTTTTCAAATAAATATTTAACTATTTCTATTCAACTAACAATTATTATATAAGACAATAATAGTCACTGGCATGTGAAAGAAATCTTAGGAGAACTGAAAAGAATGAAAATAAATATATATTATCAGTATTAATACTACACGGATTATGAATTGTTTTAGAAAGATGATAGGAAAAAAAAACTAAGAATAAAATATATAAAATAGGGAAGTGGAAAATACTAAAGAGTTAGTAACATAAGGTTATAACAAACAAATATGGAGTAGAGCATTTGTAACGACCCGATTTTCATAACTCAAAAATTCTCTTTTAAAATCCTTATTCATGAAAGTGCAGAGATTACTCTTGAAAGACATTACTCGAATAGTTTGGAAACTAGAGTAAATATGTTTATAAATTCACAAGGCGGAAATATTCCAAACACCATTCATTTCAAAAGCATGTCATTACACTTCCGTTCAAATACATCCTTTATACAATTACCCTTTCTCAAAAGTCTCTTAAATACAAACATTAGATCCACCTCATTATACACTTACAAGAAAGTTGTTTATACATGAATCCACTTTAACATGTTCCTCATATTACAAATACTTATCATATAACATATCAACTACATATTATCCACTACTCTATTATGTACTCTTCTCCGCAAGCATCCAATGCGCTACCTCCACAACCTGAACCCAAATATACAACACATACAAGGAAAGACAGAGGGAGTAAGAACGAACTACGGCGACCGTAGCGTGGATTTACATGGAGTAATGACATTAAAGTATTAAAACCACACACATCTAACATCAATCATGATATGCATATATCAATCAACACATATTATCCATATTCACCCTATAGTACACATATATCTCATACTATATGTGTTCTATAGTGTGCATACTTATTCATCACATTTTATCCATATTCACCCTATAGTACACATACATCCCATACTATATGTGTTATATAGTGTGCATATTTATTTATCAAGTATTATCCATATTCACCCTATAGTACACATATATTCCATACTATATGTGTTCTATAGTGTGCATATTATTTTTCATTCCGAATATACACTTTTCACATCCTTCACATTCCGTAATAATTTACCCTTGATCTCATTCAACAATTCTGTATCGTACAAATAATCCCCATACCACATCGGGCAGGTCGAGTAATACCCATACCACATCGGGTAGGTCGAGTTTCCACATTACACTCACATCCATGTCATACACAATCAACACAAGGCATCTCATTATTTTATCACCATAAATAACATACAGCACATTCATTGTTACAAACATACCTTTTAACACATTCACAGCTCATCACACATTCATTGTTACAACACACTTATACATGTTTATAACAATCAATCACTCACAACATACTCATTTTGATAAACATACTCATACCCATTTTAACGCATTCACAACTCATCACTCATTCATTGTTACACACACTTATACATGTTTATAACAATCAACCACTCACAACATACTCATTTTGATAAACATACTCATACCCATTTTAACGCATTCACAACTCATCACTCATTCATTGTTACAACACACCCATACATGTTTATAACAATCAACCACTCACAACATACTCATTTTGATAAACATACTCATATCCATTTTAAAACATTCACATCCCATCACATAACATAACCATTATCATAAACAAGCCACGCATAACATATTCTTCATCATAAACACATTAACATTAGAATCATCTTTAATGACGGTGTATTACCATAAATGAGCATATAGAGATTTACTTAAATAGACGGTTTTCCCCCACACATATATATCCACTTTTATGGCAAATACATCCTCATGTAAAATAAAGACTCTCATATGGACCACAAACTCCCAAGAGAGTTTCTATCTGTTAATATGCTCCAATTCTTGAGGGAAATCGGAGATGATGACTCTAATGAAATACTCTAAGACCACAATGGTCTTCTCCCTCACCTTAGGTTGCGTAAGCTCCGTTGCTCCGCAAAAGAGCCACATCTCCCTTCATCTCCTCCAACCTCCATTGTTGCTTTTTCACCTCCAAGCTTTTCCAAAGGTGTCACCATGAAGCAAGAGGAAGGTTTTGATGAGTTTTGAGGCTTAGTGGAGGGAAAATTGGTCCACTTGGGTGGAGCCACCGTTGGGAGAGAAAGGGGGAGAAAGAAAATGAAGATTAGGGTTTCTAGATCCCCTTTTCACTTTTATAGCTCTGACGCTCTCGCCCGGGCGAGAACTGCTCGCTTGGGCGAGAATTTCGCGACTTTTTCACATATCACACTGGAGGGCTCTCGCCCGGAAGCGGATTTCTCGCTCGGGCGAGAATCGGGCAGTATGCTAAGGCCCCCCTCTAGCCTGGGCGAAAATCCTAGATCGAGCTAGAATTTGACAGCTTTTCCAAATTTCACTTTCGCTCAAACGACCACTTCTTCGCTTGGGCGAGGTTCCTATACTTCTCAAACTTAAAACGTTGAGTCCCTCACTTAGGCGAGACCCTCTCGTCCAAGAGAGAATGGTCAAGCATGCACCCCAACACCCTAAGTTTTCTAATCAATCCGAAAACAAATCTGACCCTCTCGCTCAAGCGAGAATCTCACAGTGGCAACAGCCCCAAAATGACATTTCTCGCCCAGGCGAGACAACTCTCGCTCAGGCAAGAATCCTCCAGTATAGCCCAGGATTTCACCCTCCCAGACGAACCTCTCTCGCTCAAGCGAGAATCCGAGGGCTGATACTATGATTTTCAAGACTTAAAATTTGGGGTGTTATACCCTTTCTCAAAAGTCCCTAAATACAAACATTAGATCCACCTCATTATACACATACAAGAAAGTTGTTTATACATGAATCCACTTTAACATGTTCCTCATATTACAAATACTTATCATATAACATATCAATTACATATTATCCACTACTTTATCATGTACTCTTCTCCGCAAGCGTCCAATGCGCTACCTCCACAACCTGAACCCAAATATACAACACATACAAGGAAAGACAGATGGAGTAAGAACCTACTACGGCGACCGTAGCATGGATTTACATGGAGTAACGACATTAAAGTATTAAAACCACACACATCTAACATCAATCATGATATGCATATATCAATCAACACATATTATCCATATTCACCCTATAGTACACATATATCCCATATTATATGTGTTCTATAGTGTGCATACTTATTCATCACATTTTATCCATATTCACCCTATAGTACACATACACCCCATACTATATGTGTTCTATAGTGTGCATATTTATTTATCAAGTATTATCCATATTCACCCTATAGTACACATATATCCCATACTATATGTGTTCTATAGTGTGCATACTTATTCATCACACATTATCCATAATCACCATATAGTACACATATATCCCATACTATATGTGTTCTATAGTGTGCATATTTATTTTCATTCCGAGTATACACTTTTCACATCCTTCACATTCCGTAATAATTTACCCTTGATCTCATTCAACAATTCTGTATCGTACAAATAATCCCCATACCACATCGGGCAGATCGAGTAATACCTATACCACATCGGGTAGGTCGAGTTTCCACATTACACTCACATCCATGTCATACACAATCAACACAAGGCATCTCATTATTTTATCACCATAAAAAAACATACAACACCTTCATTGTTACAAACATACCTTTATCCATTTTAACACATTCACAACTCATCACACATTCATTGTTACAACACACTTATACATGTTTATAACAATCGACCACTCACAACATACTCATTTTGATAAACATACTCCTATCCATTTTAACACATTCACAACTCATCACACAACGTAACCATTATCATAAACAAGCCACACATAACATATTCTTCATCATAAACACATTAACAATAGAATCATCTTTAATGACGGTGTATTACCATAAATGAGCATATAGAGATTTACTTAAATAGACGGTTTTCCCCCACACATATATCTCCACTTTTATGGCTAATACATCCTCATGTAAAATAAAGACTCTCATATGGACCACAAACTCCCAAGAGAGTTTCTATCCGTTAATATGCTCCGATTCTTGAGGGAAATCGGAGATGATGACTCTAATGAAATACTCTAAGACCACAATGGTCTTCTCCCTCACCTTAGGTTGCGTAAGCTCCGTTGCTCCGCAAAAGAGCCATATCTCCCTTCATCTCCTCCAACCTCCATTGTTGCTTTTTCACCTCCAAGCTTTTCCAAAGGTGTCACCATGAAGCAAGAGGAAGGTTTTGATGAGGTTTGAGGCTTAGTGGAGGGAAAAATGGTCCACTTGGGTGGAGCCACCGTTGGGAGAGAAAGGGGGAGAAAGAAAATGAAGATTAGGGTTTCTAGATCCCCTTTTCACTTTTATAGCTCTGACGCTCTCGCCCGGGCGAGAACGGCTCGCTTGGGCGAGAATTTCGGGACCTTTTCACATTTCACACTGGAGGGCTCTCGCCCGGACGCGGATTTCTCGCCCGGACGCGGATTTCTCACTCGGGCGAGAATCGGGCAGTATGCTAAGGCCCCCCTCTAGCCTCGGCGAAAATCCTAGATCGAGCTAGAATTTGACAGCTTTTCCAAATTTCACTTTCGCTCAAACGACCACTTCTTCGCTTGGGCGAGGTTCCTATACTTCTCAAACTTAAAACGTTGAGTCCCTCACTTAGGCGAGACCCTCTCGTCCAAGAGAGAATGGTCAAGCATGCACCCCAACACCCTAAGTTTTCCAATCAATCCGAAAACAAATCTGAACCTCTCTCTCAAGCGAGAATCTCACAGTGGCAACAGCCCCAAAATGACATTTCTCGCCCAGGCGAGACAACTCTCACTCAGGCGAGAATCCTCCAGTATAGCCCAGGATTTCACCCTCCCAGACGAACCTCTCTCGCTCAAGCGAGAATCCGAGGGCTGATACTATGATTTTCAAGACTTAAAATTTGGGGTGTTACACCCTTTCTCAAAAGTCCCTAAATACAAACATTAGATCCACCTCATTATACACTTACAAGAAAGTTGTTTATACATGAATCCACTTTAACATGTTCCTCATATTACAAATACTTATCATATAACATATCAATTACATATTATCCACTACTTTATCATGTACTCTTCTCCGCAAGCATCCAATGCGCTACCTCCACAACCTGAACCCAAATATACAACACATACAAGGAAAGACAGAGGGAGTAAGAACCAACTACGGCGACCGTAGCATGGATTTACATGGAGTAATGACATTAAAGTATTAAAACCACACACATCTAACATCAATCATGATATGCATATATCAATCAACACATATTATCCATATTCACCCTATAGTACACATATATCCCATACTATATGTGTTCTATAGTGTGCATACTTATTCATCACATTTTATCCATATTCACCCTATAGTACGCATACACCCCATACTATATGTGTTCTATAGTGTGCATATTTATTTATCAAGTATTATCCATATTCACCCTATAGTACACATATATCCCATACTATATGTGTTCTATAGTGTGCATACTTATTCATCACACATTATCCATAATCACCATATAGTACACATATATCCCATACTATATGTGTTCTATAGTGTGCATATTTATTTTCATTCCGAGTATATACTTTTCACATCCTTCACATTCCGTAATAATTTACCCTTGATCTCATTCAACAATTCTGTATCGTACAAATAATCCCCATACCACATCGGGCAGATCGAGTAATACCCATACCACATCGGGTAGGTCGAGTTTCCACATTACACTCACATCCATGTCATACACAATCAACACAAGGCATCTCATTATTTTATCACCATAAAAAAACATACAACACCTTCATTGTTACAAACATACCTTTATCCATTTTAACACATTCACAACTCATCACACATTCATTGTTACAACACACTTATACATGTTTATAACAATCGACCACTCACAACATACTCATTTTGATAAACATACTCATATCCATTTTAACACATTCACAACTCATCACACAACATAACCATCTTCATAAACATGCCACGCATAACATATTCTTCATCATAAACACATTAACATTAGAATCATCTTTAATGACGGTGTATTACCATAAATGAGCATATAGAGATTTACTTAAATAGACGGTTTTCCCCCACACATATATCTCCACTTTTATGGCTAATACATCCTCATGTAAAATAAAGACTCTCATATGGACCACAAACTCCCAAGAGAGTTTCTATCCGTTAATATGCTCCAATTCTTGAGGGAAATCGGAGATGATGACTCTAATGAAATACTCTAAGACCACAATGGTCTTCTCCCTCACCTTAGGTTGCGTTAGCTCCGTTGCTCCGCAAAAGGGCCACATCTCCCTTCATCTCCTCCAACCTCCATTGTTGCTTTTTCACCTCCAAGCTTTTCCAAAGGTGTCACCATGAAGCAAGAGGAAGGTTTTGATGAGTTTTGAGGCTTAGTGGAGGGAAAAATGGTCCACTTGGGTGGAGCCACCGTTGGGAGAGAAAGGGGGAGAAAGAAAATGAAGATTAGGGTTTCTAGATCTCTTTTTTCACTTTTATAGCTCTGACGCTCTCGCCCGGGCAAGAACGACTCGCTTGGGCGAGAATTTCGCGACTTTTTCACATTTCACACTGGAGGGCTCTCGCCCGGTCGCGGATTTCTCGCTCCAGCGAGCATTGGGAAGTAATCTAAGGCCCCCCTCTAGCCTGGGCGAAAATCCTAGCTCGAGCTAGAATTTGACAGCTTTTCCAAATTTCACTTTCGCTCAAACGACCACTTATTCGCTTGGGCGAGGTTCCTATACTTCTCAAACTTAAAACGTTGAGTCCCTCACTTAGGCGAGACCCTCTCGTCCAAGAGAGATTGGTCAAGCATGCACCTCAACACCCTAAGTTTTCCAATCAATCCGAAAACAAAAATTGAGGTGTTACAATCCTTCCCCCCTAACAAGAAATTTCGTCCCCGAAATTTTGTTAGGTTACTCTCGGGAAGATATTATCATTGCCTACCTTTTAGGCATAATATATACTTGTCCACACTTAGACTCAATCGTCTAAACCATTAAGATCGCTTATACGACAAGCAAGGGTATATATCACGCAACAGTGATACCATAGAGTCTCAATCATGGGCTACTCTTCTTGAGCCCAAATACCCAAGTCAAACATTAGGACAACCAAGAGAAAATTTATTATAACCGAGCTAAAGATTCTCGAGTATTTCCTCCCACACAATAGACCTCCCTGATCTATTACCACAACAATCGTTCAAAACGATAAACCTATACGGTCAGATTCGTCACAACATTCTCGAACCCAGTTCGAAGTGAGACTCCATACTCATCGTTTACCAAGATGTACTAGCTCGCACCCAGAGATGCAATATCTAGATTGACATCCGCTTGATGGAAACAACATCATTTCATTGCATACGTGCAAATAACCACGGTTCACTCAAAAAAATCTCCACTAGCATTTCAATCTATACTTGCTACAATCACCTAAACATGATATTCATCCAAGCAGCATTTAGACAAACAAGATTCTTAGAGTCTTCCACATACCAATAAATATCACTAAGTCAATATCCAACTCAACCAAACACTCCTACTACAACGAATGCGGTTTAAGAAGATTTGCTAGTTCATAAATTTCAGTTAGGCATACAAGGTCGTAGACCCACTCAAAGCGCATACGTTGATACCATTGATTTTTGCCATTTACGAATATTCAATCCAAAAACTTGAGTTTTATATGGATACCCAAAATACAATGATGGACATGCACCCCGTGCTCAAGTCCACATCATATATAGAAACACATGCTCATAATTACCTCACAAGATTTTTAACACATCACATTCATCCAAGGTACGGTTGTTAAACATTCGGATTTTCAACATGAAACTTAATCAATGCTTAGCCGAATAGTACACTTCCTTCAAAAATGATTTTCGAAAATATATTAGATGTAAGTTTCATGGAAATCATCTTGTGGAGGCAAGATTTTTCATAATCGTCTCTAAATAACTTAAAATCCTTTTTCTCATGCGACACCGACTGCCCAAATCAAAATTTTCAAAAGCTAGTTATTTCTGAAGTTACATTTCATCAAGGACATGAGAGTCCCCACGGTACACTCACAGAAACATGCTTACACCATAACACTGCAATCACGTATAACAATTACTGACGCACATGAAATAGAAACAAGTTTTGAAAGCACAATATCAAAGCAGTTAATTTGAGTTCATTACCACTATATCGTGCATTGCAAATGTTCAATTACAAACGGTCAATCATCACAGACCAGAAGTTTCATGCACAAAAGATAATCCACTACCTCTTAGGGTAGGCAATTCAACAATGGTCCACTACCACTCCGGGTAGGCAACTCAACAATGATCCATTACCGCACCGGGTAGGCAACTCAACAATGATCCACTACCACTCCAGGTAGGCAACTCAGCAATAATCCACTACCACTCCGGGTAGGCAATTCCACAGTGATCCACTACCACTTTGGGTAGGCAATTTGTAACGCCTCAAATTACTAACACGTAAAATTTAATTCATTTTCTAACATAAAGAAATTTCATATCATTGAAAATTTCCTTTCAACTAGGAATACTCCAATAACATTCGATAAAATCCTAACAAAAGAAACAGCACAATAATTCCAAAGTACTAATCTTTCAAATCCATAAAGAACAGTAAAACATAAATGAATAATTCCCAAAAACGGGTCTAATATCAACCTAAACAAGTTACTAGAAAACTCGGAAATAACGTCATAATCAAAGCAAGCTAGTTCACTCCATGACTCGGCAGTATCCTATTCCTTAGTGCCACCTACAATCCGATTACCACGGATCGAGTAAACAAAACAACATAGAGAGAGTCAGTCATTAAATACATGCAATATATAACATGGTGGGTTTACATAGAATAATAACATTAGAACATTGCAATACAGAAACCACGCATCATTACAGCACAACACAAATCTATGATTTACAATTAACATTTATGATAACTAGGTCATACATATATAGTACAACCAACTCGAAACCCATTCGAACCTTAATCAAAAATCCACACTATACGTGCATATCCTGAAATCCATACCACGAAGGGCAGGTCACAATTCCATACCACGAAGGGCAGGTCACAATCCCGTACCACGAAGGGCAGGTCATAATTCCATACCACGAAGGGCAGGTCACAATTCCATACCACGAAGGGCAGGTCACAATTCCATACCACGAAGGGCAGGTCACAATTCCGTACCACGAAGGGCAGGTCACAATTCCATACCACGAAGGGCAGGTCACAATTCCATACCACGAAGGGCAGGTCACAATTCCGTACCACGAAGGGCAGGTCACAATTCCGTAATCAACATATTATCCACAACCGTAAGATTAACGCGGTTAAATAGGAAATTCATGATATTTCCCGTTTAATCGTGTTAATTCACCGAAACCATCCAACTAGTGAGTGTCGTTGGAGTTTCCAATGCTAAGATTCTAATACCACAAAGGTTAATGCTGCTCCCTCACCTGAGTCGCCGCTAATGTTTGCACTAAAGTTTAGTTGCGTTCTCCGCCGTCTCTTCCAACCTTAGGGTCTTTCAACCCAACACAACAACAATCACAACACATCAATTTACATGTCAAAACAAGAATAATACTAACCAAGACTAATACAACACAAGACAAAATTACCCAATCAGTTCATCTTCAACAAAAAGGTTTCCTTAATGTTGCCATGACTTTACGGTTTTGAAAATAACTTCTCACATACTCATTTCGAAAAACAACTCATACTCTATGAGTTTTACAAGGTTTTCCAAAGCAAAAGGAACCGAAAAGCAAAGAGAGGGTTTATGGGGTTTTATCCCTAAACATGGAGAAGAAACCTCATTTAAACGATGACATTCAACCATAAGAGAGGCTAGGTTAAGCGATTTACCTCTTCTTCGGTCTCCTCTTTGGCTCTAAGGGTGCACTACTTCTCAAACCGTCCCTATTCTCTTTGTTTTTCAAAAAGTGACCTCTATTCTCACGTGGGACGTCTATTTTAGGTTTTCAGATTTTAGACTCTCGCTCAAGCGGTAGATTTTCGCCCAGGCGAGAATCTCACAGTGGCGAATGCGTATCTGATATTTTTATGTGATGTAATCGATTACATGCATAGTGTAATCGATTACATGCACGGTGTAATCGATTACATGAACGGTGTAATCGATTACATGCACGGTGTAATCGATTACATGCACGGTGTAATCGATTACATCATAAAAATTACCCATGTCTGATCAGATATCAGCATGTAATCGATTACAAGAACCATGTAATCGATTACACTGTGTTAACAGCCCAAAATTGTCCTTTCTCGCTCAGGCGAGAATCTCTCGCTCAAGCGAGACTTCCAGGACTGATATCATAATTTTAAAGACTCAAAAATCAGGATGTTACACAATTCCACAATGGAACAAGGTTATTAAACCATTTTGAAATTCATTTTCTTTGCTGCATAACTTGAGCCAAAGTCGCTACACCACTTAAGGTTAGCTAAAACAGGTTCCATTTTTCTTCTGAAAACTTGCTACATATACTCGAGCTAGAGTCGCTAACCCATTCTGGTCGGCTAAAACGAGTTTTATTTTCATTGGCACTCCACCAATACATAAACCATAAATTCACCCATCATCACTACAAACATACCCATATATATTTGTAGTGACTAAGTGATTTACCATTTATGTCATTATATTTCGAGTCTTATTTCCATTGGTACTCCCCCAATAAGTTTCAAGTCTTATTTCCATTGGGACTCCCCCAATAAATGGTTCCGAGTCTTATTTCCATTGAGACTCCCTCAATAAATGATTCCGAGTCTTATTTCTATTGGGACTCCCTCAATAAATGATTCCGAGTCTTATTTCCATTGGGACTCCCCCAATAAATGATTCTGAGTCTTATTTCCATTGGGACTCCCCCAATAAATGATTCCGAGTCTTATTTCCATTGGGACTCCCCCAATAAATGATTCCGAGTCTTATTTCATTGGGACTCCCCCAATAAATGATTCCGAGTCTTATTTCCATTGGGACTCCCCAATAAATGATTCCGAGTCTTATTTCCATTGGGACTCCCCCAATAAATGATTTCGAGTCTTATTTCCATTGGGACTCCCCCAATAAATGATTCCATAAATGCACCTCTAATCATTATCAACATACCCATATATGTTCATAATGATTAAATGATTCACATCTTATCAATCATCCGTAACAGAAAGTCCACACATTTTCCACATAATGCATAAATTAAAGATTTATCCTTACATAACCTTAATCTTGTGTTATTAGAATCATAGAAACAGTTAGGTTAACATCCCAGAAAGTCAATTTAATCATTCATTTTCATTTATCTTAATCTTAGTGAGAAAAGAAAGTTCACATCAAAAGGTTGACCAAAATTCAAACAAGAGGTCCATCACTAGGAACTCTCAACATATGAATCTCAGACCAAGAAATCTAGCCGGAAATCACAATTACAAACTCGCCATAAACTATTCCAATGAGATGTTCACAACCAGTAATTTTCATCAAGAGTTTTCAGCAAGAATCCCCAACAAGGGTCTCACACATTAATTTCAACAAAAGTTTTACAACAAGAAATCTTCTACGAAATTCACAACAAGAAATTTTCAACAAGCACTTCAGCGATAACTCACAACAAAACATTCAACGATAAATTCACAACCAAACACTTATCGTAGGAAATTCAACAATCATCTTTCAAATCAGCAATTACCACATAGTCAACGACAATGCACATAAGTCAAGTAGTTAACTCACACAAATTTCACAAAGAAGCATGTTTGGTCATACCCTAGGCCGCAGAGTTGACATATGCTCTGATACCATATTATAACGACCCGATTTTCATAACTCAAAAATTCTCTTTTAAAATCCTTATTCATAAAAGTGCAGAGATTACTCTTGAAAGACATTACTCGAACAGTTTGGAAACTAGAGTAAATATGTTAATAAATTCACAAGGCGGAAATATTCCAAACACCATTCATTTCAAAAGCATGTCATTACACTTCTGTTCAAATACATCCTTTATACAATTACCTTTTCTCAAAAGTCCCTTAAATACAAACATTAGATCCACCTCATTATACACTTACAAGAAAGTTGACATGAATCCACTTTAACATGTTCCTCATATTACAAATACTTATCATATAACATATCAATTACATATTATCCACTACTCTATCATGTATTCTTCTCCGCAAGCGTCCAATGCGCTACCTCCACAACCTGAACCCAAATATACAACAAATACAAGGAAAGACAGAGGGAGTAAGAACCAACTACGGCGACCGTAGCATGGATTTACATGGAGAAATGACATTAAAGTATTAAAACCACACACATCTAACATCAATCATGATATACATATATCAATCAACACATATTATCCATATTCACCCTATAGTACACATATATCCCATACTATATGTGTTCTATAGTGTGCATACTTATTCATCACATTTTATCCATATTCACCCTATAGTACACATACATCTCATACTATATGTGTTCTATAGTGTGCATATTTATTTATCAAGTATTATCCATATTCACCCTATAGTACACATATATCTCATACTATATGTGTTCTATAGTGTGCATATTTATTTTCATTCCGAATATACACTTTTCACATCCTTCACATTCCGTAATAACTTACCCTTGATCTCATTCAACAATTCTGTATCGTACAAATAATCCCCATACCACATCGGGCAGGTCGAGTAATACCCATACCACATCGGGTAGGTCGAGTTTCCACATTACACTCACATCCATGTCATACACAATCAACACAAGGCATCTCATTATTTTATCACCATAAATAACATACAGCACCTTCATTGTTACAAACATACCTTTATTCATTTTAACACATTCACAACTCATCACACATTCATTGTTACAACACACTTATACATGTTTATAACAATCAACCACTCACAACATACTCATTTTGATAAACATACTCATACCCATTTTAACGCATTCACAACTCATCACTCATTCATTGTTACACACACTTATACATGTTTATAACAATCAACCACTCACAACAAACTCATTTTGATAAACATACTCATACCCATTTTAACGCATTCACAACTCATCACTCATTCATTGTTACAACACACCCATACATGTTTATAACAATCAACCACTCACAACATACTCATTTTTATAAACATACTCATATCCATTTTAACACATTCACAACCCATCACACAACACAACCATTATCATAAACATGCCACGCATAACATATTCTTCATCATAAACACATTAACATTAGAATCATCTTTAATGATGGTGTATTACCATAAATGAGCATATAAAGATTTACTTAAATAGACGGTTTTCCCCCACACATATATCTCCACTTTTATGGCTAATACATCCTCATGTAAAATAAAGACTCTCATATGGACCACAAACTCCCAAGAGAGTTTCTATCCGTTAATATGCTCCGATTCTTGAGGGAAATCGGAGATGATGACTCTAATGAAATACTCTAAGACCACAATGGTCTTCTCCCTCACCTTAGGTTGCGTAAGCTCCGTTGCTCCGCAAAAGAGCCACATCTCCTTTCATATCCTCCAACCTCCATTGTTGCTTTTTCACCTCCAAGCTTTTCCAAAGGTGTCACCATGAAGCAAGAGGAAGGTTTTGATGAGTTTTGAGGCTTAGTGGAGGGAAAAATGGTCCACTTGGGTGGAGCCACCGTTGGGAGAGGAATGGGGAGAAAGAAAATGAAGATTAGGGTTTCTAGATCCCCCTTTTCACTTTTATAGCTCTGACGCTCTCGCCCGGGCGAGAACGGCTCGCTTGGGCGAGAATTTCGCGACTTTTTCACATTTCACACTGGAGGGCTCTCGCCCGAACGCGGATTTCTCGCTCGGGCGAGAATCGGGCAGTATGCTAAGGCCCCCTCTAGCCTGGGCGAAAATCCTAGCTCGAGCTAGAATTTGACAGCTTTTCCAAATTTCACTTTTGCTCAAATGACCACTTCTTCGCTTGGGAGAGGTTCCTATACTTCTCAAACTTAAAACGTTGAGTCCCTCACTTAGGCGAGACCCTCTCGTCCAAGAGAGAATGGTCAAGCATGCACCTCAACACCCTAAGTTTTCCAATCAATCCGAAAACAAAAATTGAGGTGTTACAGCATTCAGCCATATAGTTAGTGCATCAATCATTGAGATTTCCTATTGAACGATAAATGACATACAAAATTGTGTGACCAGAAAAATTAGGTTCATGTGTTTGTATTTTTTTCATATTCTGGTATGTGTCTTCCATTCTTGTTTATAGCTCAAAGTAATTATATGTCTACTGAATCGTGTTGGATTGTCATTAATTATTTTCTGATGCATTTATAAAATCAAATATGAACCTTAAAATATTTGTTTTCCAATCATTCATTATTTTGATTTTCTAATAAAAAAATCAATAGAAAAAAAGTTCTTGATGATAAAAATGACATCTAATAATTAGCTTGAATCTAACCATAAAAACACTAATTATTCACATTTTCTTATTTTCTCCATATTTTTTCTCATTTGCTTCACAAATCAAAACATAATAGCCAATTTGATTCACTTTCTTTTCTTTTTTTTTCTCTTTTTTTTTCTCCTTTCCCTTTATACATGTAAGAGAAAATTAAATAAAGTGTTTACAATAATATTTTTATAAAGTTTTATGAGTACATCCATTATCAGTTTTGAAATATCTACAAATTGTAAATGATACTCCATTGAATCTCACAACATATAACATAAGTTCAAAAGACAATGATAAAATGTAGGGATAAAAATTAATGGAGAGATTATTATTTTATTTATTACATTATAAGATACCACTACTAGATTGGAGTACAATCTTGAGAAGGATGATCAAAATTATACAAACATGCTTGATTTGTATATATAGTCCAGAAGCAATCAGGACCACACCTTTGCATATCTCTTTGATGAATGTAAGCATCAAGATAGTGTAGAATACCATTCCATGCTAATCCACAAAAAAATTGTGTAGTTCCGAATACATTTGGCCTAAATTGAAATTGATAATCTCCACCATATGTGACATTATGTACACCAAGATCATCATCTTTTGATTTACAATGAACTTGAAGATTTATTCCAACACCCAAATTGTTCTTAATGTGAACATGTCTAATTGGAAAAAAGATTATTTTCCCTTCACTTAATATAGTAAGGTAGGAAATTAAGACTAATATGAAGATGAAGATATGGTTGAGAGGTTGAACCATTGTTGCTTTGTCAAGGTGAAATTTTTGAGAGATGAGATAATTTATTAAGAGAACATGCATCACTATATATATATTCCACCTACTCTACAAACGTTCAAAAACCATTGGAAAGGTAAAAAAATAAAATAAAGAAATACCTTTTTTAAAGTTTCACAACTACTATTATTCCTTTATTTATAATTCCGAACACAGATATTTCAGAGCAATAATTAATGGATTTAATCATTTCCATATCTTTTTGTTTCACAGTGACTAATCAACCCCATCAAATACGACAAAACTAAATTAATGCCCATTTTTTTTCCTCATTCTCATTATTATTCAATCACGAATTTCCAATTATTCTATTTTTTATTTTGGGTAACAATTTTAACAAATTTTTTCCGATCTTTTTGGGAGAGAGGAGTACTAAAGATTCCAAAAAAGGTGTACATATGGATAATTTCTCATATAACATGTTCGTTAATGTCGCCACCCAATTTCTTTGCACACGATCTTGGAGGGAGGGAATGAATAATTTCCCCCTCTCTATAATCCGAATCATTATTACGTTTTTATAAACAAAACATAAAAAACAATGCATAATCTTTGCACTCCAATTATAAGTTCGAGATTGGATTATGGATAGAAGAAGATATTATTACCGTGTAATTCCATATTTAAATCACACTCTTGTATATTTGAGAGACCCCATTATACTCTTTTGTTCGATTAGACATTTAATTATTATAACAAAAGACAAAAAATATATTTCCTTTATTTCGAAGACCAACTTTGCGATAAACCAATACTATAATATACCTAGCATAAAACAATACATGTGTCAATATTCTCACAATTATTATATCATAAATAATTACATGTACGGTAGAGTGAAGGTCAAACAAATTATATTATTTATATATATTTCCTCCTTAAAATAAATATTAAAAATAGAATTACTTATAAGAATTTTTATTGATTACATGTGATGTATTAAATATTTTTACCAAATAATTGAATTAATTACTCATTATTATAAATATTAAATACTTGAGATATTATTAAATGATTTTGTATTAATTATTTGAGATGAAGGAGAAATGGAAAGAAAATGGTAGGATTGACAATGGGGCGGATCAGGGTCGGGTTTATACTTACTAAATCCTAACCCGAAATTCAAAACCCGAATTTGATTTAAGCGGGGTTAAAAACAATAATATCATCCTCGATCCGATGAAAACCCAACCGAAACATATATTTACATATATGTTCTATATATATGTCAAATTTAAAATATACGTAGTTATGTGTAATTTTATAATTTTACATATATTAATAGGGTTTGGGGTGAGTTCGAGGTATGATATCAACTGTACCAAACACAAAAGTTGAGCTCAGGTAAAACCTGAACCCGAACTCATTCACATCTGGTTCGCCCGTTATGTTCGAGTTGGATTCGGACGAGTATCCGAGGGTTTGATTTTTATTGTCATCCCTAAAAAATAGACAATATTTTTTTTGAACAACATGCCTTCCCCATCCCGTGAGATGGAAGTAACATAACTAATGCCTACAATCATTTCTCAACTCATATAGGAAATGATAATAGGACATAAGTGGTGATAATCCTCTTGGCCAATGAAGAGATTACATATTTCATAATATCATTTTAATTATTAATTTATTTTAATAATAGCAATATGTAATTAATGAAAACATTTTAAATTTTTAGTTATTTAATAATAAAAACAAAAGGAAGAAATTATATTATCTAGCAAGAAGGACTTTTATGCTTGTATTTGCGTAAAAACTCTTTAGAATATTTATAAGTGCATGATAAAACATCTATATTATGGTAACAAAACTGTAATTTTTTATAAGCACATAAAAATGGTTAAAATGCATTGTTCTTGTCGTTTTTATTCTGGTCGTAAGTTATGGGCGTACCCCAATGTGTTGTTGTTTTTTCTATTTCGGTCCCAATGATCACGAGTATCGTGACATGCGGTCATAATGTATTTTATTTTGGTCCCCATGTTCATGTAGTACCCCCATCTTGTGAGTTCTTAGTGTTTTATATTTTTGTTCTAAACTTCTGGAAGTACCCAACATATATTTTTGATGTGTTTATTCTTGTTTTTTATTTCTTGTAGTACTCCATCCTACATTCTTATTGAGTTTATTGTTTGTTCCCAAACTTTGATATTACATCGACCTCCTTTATTGATGTTTTTTTATCCTTGTTTCGAAGTTGCTACAATAAACTAACATGCATTCTTCGTAGTTTACTTTTATTTGCATTATAAAGTTTCAACAGTATCCAACCTGCATTCTTTGTCTAGATAAAAATTGTTGAAGAGAAAGATATTAGCATACAAAAGAATTAATTTGTAAGTTCTCTCCACCTCATCAACATTAATATTCATCTCTTTACTAGTTCCTTAACACGAGAGCAACATAACCTTGGCTCACTATCTATCTTATAAGTAACAAGTATTTTTTTTAAAGCAAAGGTGGTGGTCACATATATATATATATATATTAATAAGTCATGAACAAGAGATTACAAAGAAGGATTACACGAAGCCATGCACAACTAAACATATGTAAACCTATAACTAAACAATTGAAACCTGTTTCTATTATACTCCTCCATCAAGAATTGTGGAGTTTCATCCCACCAAAAATCAGCTCCATTTTGCACTCCAAAAACGGCTAGCTTGTCTAGACAGTCATTACTTTCTCTGAAAATGTGATTAACTTTTAAGTTCTTTGTGGACCAAAGCTCACTACAGGGATTCCTAAAATTGCTCAGCTTCCATGGAGGTTGAGATTTGCCATTGAAAATGTCAACTACCCAAGAAGATTCACACTCCAACCAAAGATTATACCCCCTCTCTAATAAAAGCAGTTTTAACAACAATCATAGCAGTGAACAATTCATCGAAATAAAAATTTTCGATACCAGGGTAGATTGCAAAACATCCCAAGCCAATGCCCTCCTTATTTATGAAAATTACCCCACCCCCTGCATGACCAGGAGAGCGATGGGCAGCCCCCAAATATGTTTAATTTAACCCATCTCAGGCAAGGGGTGCACCATAGCACTTCTTTATACATAGGAGCCCTGTTGAAATTAGGTGTGACATTAAAAGATCTATGAACCAAAAACTTAATCAAAGAAGGCTTAGAAAGTAACTTAGAACAATTACCAGTTGTAGAAGTGACCAACTTATTTCTATTGAAAGCTTGAAACCTAGAGATATTGATGCTATCAAATCTAGACTTATTTCTACAATACCACATTGTAGCAATAACATTTATAATCGCAGTCAACAAAAGCTCTTTAACCTGTTTGCTCCATGAATCAGAAATAGAGGCTAGCAAATTGGCAGTTGAGGAATTGTTAAGATGAAAACCCATCAAGTTACTTAACCACTGCCAGGTTGATAAAGCAAATTCACAATAAAAGAAGATGTGGTATGAGGTTTCTTCTTCAACAAGGCAGAGACTGCACACTAAAGCCAATGGGATTCCTCTCCTCTTTAAGTTGTCATCAGTTGGAATCTTGTTGAGCATTAGTCTCCAAGCGAGAAAAGACTTAGAAGGAGGGATTAATTTTGTCCATATTAGCTCGCACCAATTTAGATTACCACTACTAGACTTAATAAAAGCATAAGCATATTTCATGCTAAGCAAATAATCAACAAATTGCAAGAAGATTATAGGATGCAAATTCTTCAACCAATCTGGAATAATCCAAGAAGACATGTGAGTGAAATCAACAACCTTTGCTCTCAAAGCTGAATGCATATGTTGAGGTATATTTAGAGCTTCAACCAAAGAAACCCTAAGCCAATAGTTAATCTCCTTACCATTTCCAACCTGTCACCTAGAATTCTCAGTAATCACATACCAATGAAAAAAGTAAAAAATGAACAAGCTGAAAACACAGTGACTGGAGTTGGCTATTCATTTTTTATTTACGAGGGAAACAAAAATATTTATGAGGAAAAATAGGCAACATGAAAAGTAAATATTTTAAGGACAGATACAATGTCATTTTTTCGGATTATCATGTAAAATTAAAAACTTAGTTATGCAATAATTTTTAATTAATTCTACATTTGCATCAGGAAATTAATGTCTCTTCACCTCTCTATTACCAATTATTAATATAATAAATATCTTAAAATGAATTAAAATAAATATAAAGAAAATGTCATAATTTCACCTTTTTTCCTATGATAATTGTAGAACGATTATGATGTTACTTTTGTTTGTTATATTTCAATTAAAAAAATGAAATAATAAATAGTTTTTTTTACATAATAATAATAATTAATAAGAATAGAAATATCTTCCGAGGCACAATGATAATAATAATATAAATATTTTCTTAAATAATAAATAATGAATGCAAAATATAAATAATGTGCTATCTTTTTCTAATTCATATATAAAAGATATTAGAACTTGTCATATCAAAGATGGATGAATGATTATTAGTATTCACTTATTTTCCTCTTATAATCCTTCAAACAATTGTGATATATATTTTTTTTCCTTCAAATATTAAAACAAATTCAACTAATTAAACATGTATCAACAAGGCGTTGATATACTAGTGTAAGGTCACGTCAGATCTCCATGATAATCAAAATGTCAAGTGTTGGATTCCAGGGAGCGACACTTGTTGGGAGGGGCAACCACACACACCGACAAAAATTAGTTCCTTACACAAAAGGATACCCTTGGTAATACAAAATAGCTAACTAAACATGTTCTTTGAAAAACTACCAAACTCTTGATTTCCCATTGCACATATGTATACATTGGAGCAAGAGAAGGTGCACTTTTGATATATCTCAGGATTTTGTTAGTAACAGCTTGGTGAGTGATGATGGGTTTAGACATGAATTGGGCTAGTTGATTAACAAAAAAGGTGAGGTCTAGTCGTGTGTTGGTTAAGTAGAGAAGTCTACCAACCAATCTTCTGTAGGCATATGGGTCTGGGTGAGGAGTAGAGGATTCTTGATAGAGGTGAACTCCATGTTCCATAGGGGTGGAAGATGGTTTGCAACCAAGCAAACCAGCATCAGAAAGAAGCTCAAGGGCATACTTTCGTTGATTGGTGGAGATGCCTGTGTGACTTCTAGTCTAGCAATCTCAAATCCTAGGAAGAATTTTAAAGAGCCTAGATATTTAATCTTGAAGGTTTGGTCGAAGAGAGTTTGATGTGTCTAAGGTCATGAATATTGTTGGTGAGAATAATGTCATCAACATAGACCAATAAGGCAGTGAGAAGAGATGATGAAGACCATTTGATAAAGAGTTAGTGATCACCTTTATTTTTTTGAAATCCATGTGTGTGTAAGAAGGTGGATACCTTAGCAAACCATTGTTTGCTTGCTTGCTTCAGTCCATAAAGGGACTTTTGTAGATGGCAGACTTGGTTTTGCTCGGAAGATTGAAGGCCAAGAGGTAATATCATATAGACTTGTTCTATTAAATCTCAGTATAAGAAAGCATTGTTCAAATCTAATTGTTGGAGAGTCCAATTATGAATGGATGCAAGAGAAAGAAGCAGCCTAACAGTAGTTAGTTTGGCAACAGGTGAAAAAGTATTGATGTAATCAATGCCCTTTGTTCGTGTATAACCCTTATCCCCAAGCCTTGCTTTGTGTCTTTCAATGGTGTCGTCAGGGTTATACTTGATTTTGAAAACCCATTTGCAACCTATTGGTTGCTTGGAAGGAGGCAAATCAGTGAGGGTCCAAGTGTTATTACTTTGCAGAGCAGAGAGTTCTTGGTTGATGGCTTCTTGCGATTGAGGATCTTTGATAGCTTGCTTGTAAGTTTTTGGTTCTTAGTGTGAAGAAGTAGAAAGAATAGTGGCTTTGTAGGTTGGGGATAGTTTAGAGTAGGATATGTAAGAGGATATAGGATAAGGAGTTGTGGTGTGAAGATGAGTATTAGAAAGAAGTGCACAATGATATTCTGATAAGTATAAGGGGGTTTTGTGAGGTCTAATGTTCTTTCTAGGGTGGGGGAAGGGATGTTGAGGTGAGTCAGGGATGGGTAGAGAAGTGTGAAGGTCAATGTCTTAAGGTGAGGGTGTGGGATTGTGAGGATGAGCAGGTAGAAAAGTGTTCTCATAAAGAAAGCAGCTTGGACTAAGATCATATGGTGTAGGAAGGCTAGAATTGATATTGTGTTTTAAGGAAGTGTAGGGGAATATGTGCTCATGTGAAAGAAATCTTAGGACAACTGAAAAGAATGAAAATAAATATATATTATTAGTCTTAATACTACTAGGATTTTAAATTGTCTTTAGAAAGATGGTAGAAAAAAAAGAACTAAGAAGAAAATATATAAAATAGTTAAAGTAAGTGGAAAAGGGAAAGAACAATGTAGGACAACACACAAATATGGAGTAGAGCATTCAGCCATATGGTTAGTGCATCAATCATTGGGATTTCCTATTGAAAGATAAATGACATACAAACTTATTATCTATCGAATCGTTTGATTTTATTTTTATACATCATTAATTATTTTGTGATGCATTTATAAAATCAAATATGAACCATAAAATATTTGTTTTCCAATCATTCATTATTCTGATTTTTTAATAAAAAATCATTAGAAAAAAGTTATTCATGATAAAAATGACATACTCCTAATAATTAGCATGAATCTAACCATAAAAATACTAAATATTCACATTTTCTTATTTTCTCCGTATTTTTTCTCATTTGCTTCACAATTCAGAACATAATAGCCAATCTGATTCACTCTCTTTTCTTTTTCTTTTTCTTCTTTTTCCCCTTTTTACATGTAATACAAAAATAAATAAGGTGTTTACAATAATATTTTTATAAAGTTTTATGAGTACATCCATTATCAGTTTTGAAATATCTACAATTTGGAAATGATACTCCATTGAATCTCACAACATATAAAATAAGTTCAAAAGACAATGATAAAATGTAGGGATAAAAATTAATGGAGAGATTATTATTTTATTTATTACATTATAAGATACCACTACTAGATGAGAGTACAATCTTGAGAAGGATGATCAAAATTATACAAACATGCTTGATTTGTATATATAGTCCAGAAGCAATCAGGATCACACCTTTGCATATCTCTTTGATGAATGTAAGCATCAAGATAGTGTAGAATACCATTCCATGCTAATCCACAGAAAAATTGTGTAGTTCCGAATACATTTGGCCTAAATTGAAATTGATAATCTCCACCATATGTGACATTATGTACACCAAGATCATCATCTTTTGATTTACAATGAACTTGAAGATTTATTCCAACACCCAAATTGTTCTTAATGTGAACATGTCTAACTGAAAAAAAGACTATTTTCCCTTCATTTAATATAGTAAGATAGGAAATTAAGACTAATATGAAGATGGAGATATGGCTGAGAGCTTGAACCATTGTTGAAAAGAGATATGCAAAAGGTATTTTGACATTGATTATCATTGTAGTTATATTGTGCTAACGAATGAGGTAGTAAGTATAGATGGCATAAATGTTTTATTCTTTTATATACTTGTGACTCTAATGTTTATGATTTTGTTTAAATTCACCTTGTCGATTTATTGCATGATTTAATGTCTGACTCCCTCTATGTTTCTTGTTTGTCCTATCTATGATAATCAGATTGTAGGTGAAGCAAATGGATTAACGGTTTAAGGACCTAAATTCTACCCTTGAATTTTTTTTCTTATTTTATTCATCCTTCATACATTTTCCTACATCTTTTAAATAAAATTTCCATCAACTCAAATTAAGTCTCATTTCCCTACTCATACCCATTTCATAATCTCAAAACAACATACATGTTCGCATAGTAGAAAATCATAATTCATTCATGCATCCCGGTAACTACCGCATACAATTAGCTATGGGATTCCAAAATACTCGTAGCTACGAATATCCAGAGTTACAAATATTCATGGTCAAATACAGTTAGTCATATTACAAAAGAATGAATATAAGGACTTCCAAAAATTAAAAGCCTCTAAGCTTCAAATCAAAACGTCCATACATCTTCCACTTACCTGCAATGGGGTTATCATTGACCATACACAGAAAACACAAGGGAATAAGTCGTTAACGTAAAATAATGTCAATATACGTTAATCCACATTTTAATAAAGTTAAGTAAAAACTTAAAATTAAATATACTTAAAACCATTTCATTTGTTTATACTTTTGAAAACATGCTACATAACTTGAGATAAAGTTTGCTACATTGCTTGAACCAAAGCTTGCTACATTGCTTGAGACAAAACTTGCTACATTGCTTGAGCCAAAGCTTGCTACATTGCTTGAGCCAAAACTTGCTACATTACTTGAGCCAAAGTCACTAACCAATCATGGTCGGCTAAAAACGAGTTTTATTTCTATTGGCACTCCACCAATACATAAACAGTAAATCAACACCATCATCATTACAAACATACCCATATATGCTTATAATAATTATGTGATTTACAGTTCATTTTATTATTCCGAGTTTTATTTCCATTGGCACTCCACCAATACATAAACAGTAAATCCAAACCATCATCATTACAAACATACCCATATACGCTTATAGCAATTAAGTGAGTTACAATTCATTTCATTATCCACAACCAGAAACCTCCACGCATTTTCCATCACAATGCATAAGTTAAAGACTTATCCTTACCTCGGTGAGTGTTAGGTTTGGTTCTTGGCAACTTAGTAAGTTCCACCGACACCGCCTCCAACTTTAGGGTCTTTCCTCATTCCCGCCATATAACACAATGTTAGTCATTTATTTCAAAGATCACATAAACAACTTATATTGCATTATTTAACCACACAAGATATTCATCATATTTTCGATGTTTCTAAACTACTCTCGTCATAAGTTTAAAACCATCTAAAACATGCATATTCATCTCATATTTCAACATTAGAAAGTAAACTCATCTTCTACCTCTAGCATTTTACTCATTTTCCCCTTTAACCACATTTTGACTTTCGAGTTTTGGGGTTTTTATGAATCAACCCCCAAACCCTTTCCATTCTTGAAATACTAACTCTAAACCAAAAGTTTACAAGATAAAAATAACATAAAACGAACCATAACTCGAAAGGATGAGTTTCCATTGTTTCTCTCATTTTGAGAAGAGATCCAACATACCCAAAATAAGTTTCAAATGGAAGAAGAAAGTTAGAATCAAGAGTTTTACCTCTTCTCAAGCTTCTAAATGACTCACAAGCCTTCTTGCTCTTGAAAAAGCCCTTTTCTCTCACTTCTCTCCAGGTTAACCCTCATAAATGTGTTTGGGGTTCCCTATTTAATGTAACAGTGTCGGGTCCTCGCTTAAGCGAGCTCATTCTCTCTCAAGCGAGAAAATCCCACCCATTTTAAAAACTCAGATCTGACCCTATTGCCCAGGCGAGGGAACTCTCGCCCAAGCGAGGCATCTCTCGCTCAAGCAAGGATCCTCTCGCTCAAGCGAGGATCTTACAGCCTCAACAGCTCCAAAATATCACATTTCCTTGCCCAGGCGAGCCAATCTCTCGCTCAGGCGAGACTACTCTCGCTCAAGCGAACCAACTCTCGCTCAAGCGAGAATCCTTCCGTATAGCCCAGGATTTCACCCTCCCAGTTGAGCCTTCCTCGCCCAGGCGAGCCAACTCTCGCTCAGACGAGACCACTCTCGCTCAAGCGAGCCAACCCTCGCTCAGGCGAGAATCCTTTAGTATAGCCCAAGATTTCACCCTCCCAGGTGAGCCTTTCTCGCCCAGGCGAGAATCCCTCGCTCAAGCGAGAATCCCAGGACTGATACTATCATTTTAAAGAGTTAAATTTAGTGGTTCTGTGTGCCTCCGTACAGTTCATTGCTTTGAAGATTCGCTCCACCCCTTGGACCCACTCGATGGCAGATTCGGGAGCAAATCCCCCATGGAACTGGCTGGGATTTCTCCTACAGAACTCATCTAGCCCTCGATATTCTATTGGCCCAGGTGGAACTAGTGGGTGCGAACTCGGACTTGACGCCAGGTTCTGGTTCAGATTGTGCAAGTTCTCATTGACTTGCTGCAACGCCGCCACCATTTGTGCCAACAAATCGTTCGGGACGTTCTGACTCGTCCCTCTTCCTCTTCCTCTTCTAGCCATGGGTACCTGTACTCACTCACTGGTTAGAAATAATTTTGTGCGAAATAACAATGCACAGAACCACTTAACAATTAGCACACTTCAAATTAGAACCACTTAACAATCCGCACATTTTCCATTACAGTGCATAAGTTAAAGACTTATCCTTACCTCGGTGAGTGTTGGGTTTGGGTTCTGGGTAACTCCTCAAGTTCCACCGACACCGCCTCCAACCTTAGGATCTTTCCTCATCCCACCATATAACACAAGGTTAGTCACTTATACCAAATATCACATAAAAAACTTATATTGAATTATTTAACCATACAAGATATTCATCATATTTTCAACATTAGAAAGTAAACTCATCTTCTACCTCTAGCATTTTAACCATTTTCCATTTTAACCACATTTTCTCTTTAGGGTTTTGGGGTTTTCATGACTAACCCCACACACCCTCTCATTTCTTGAAATACTAACTTTATACCAAAAGTTTACAAGGTCAAACCACATAAAATTAACCATAACTCAAAAGGATGAGTTTCCATGGTTTCTCTCACTTTGAGAAGAGATCCATAATACCAAAATCGGTTTTCAAGAGAAGAATAGAGTTAGAATAAAGAGTTTTACCTCTTCTCAAGCTCTTGAACAAGAATCAAAGCTCCTAGACCTTGGGAATGCTCCCTTCTTTCACCTCTCTTCAATTCTTAACCTAAAAATGTATTTGGGGTTTCCCTCATTTAATGCTCTCGTCGGGTTCTCGCTTAAGCGAGCTTATTCTCGCTCAAGCGAGAAAATCCCGCCCATTTTAAAAACTCAGATCTGACCCTCTCGCTCAAGCGAGGGATTCTCGCTCAAGCGAGAATCTCACAGTGTCCACAACCCAAAATGCTATTTCTCGCCCAGGCGAGACAACTCTCGCTCAGGCGAGAATCTTCCAGTATACTCCAGGATTTCACCCTCCTAGGTGAGCCTCTCTCGCCCAGGCGAGAATCTCTCGCTCAAGCGAGGATCCTCCAGTATAGCCCAATATTTCACCCTCCTAGGTGAGTCTCTCTCGCTCAAGCGAGAATCTCTCGCTCAAGCGAGGATCTCAGGACTGATACTATAATTTTAAAGACTTAAAATTTAGGGTGTTACAGTAATAGCTTTTCTGCCGACTCTGGGCGATCCTCATATTCTTCCGGATTTTCTGGATCTTTTCCGTCGTCTCTTGGACCAGCTCGGGTCCCAATATCAAGTTCTCCCTAGTTTCAAACCAACTCACTGGAGTTTGGCACTTCCTACCATACAATGCCTCATAGGGTGCCATCCCAATACTTGAATGGAAGCTATTATTGTAGGTAAATTCGATTAAAGGCAACATGCTATCCCAACTCCCCGGTTGTTCCAAGACACAAGCCCTCAAAAGATCCTCCAAGGACTGTATAGTTTGTTCCGATTGACCGTCCGTTTGGGGATGATAAGTTGAACCCAATTTCAACTTAGTTCCCAATGCGGACTGCAAACTAGTCCAAAAGTTCGAAGTGAAACGGGGATCCCTATCCGATATAATTCTAGATGGTATCTCATGCAAACGAACTATTTCCCGGATGTACAGTTTCGCCAATCCTTCCAAAGAATACCTCATGTTCATAGGCAGAAAGTGTGCAGATTTAGTTAACCGATCCACTATCACCCATATCGAATCATACCCTTTCTAAGTCTTTGGAAAACCCGATACAAAATCCATGGAGATACTATCTCATTTCCAAACGGGAATTTCGAGGGATTGCAGTTCTCCCGTTGGCCGCTGATGCTCAATCTTGGCTTTCTGACAGACAAGACAACTCGAGACATACAAAGCTATATCCATTTTCAGCCCAGACCACCAAAACAACTTTTTCAAATCTTGGTACATCTTTGTAGTCCCCGGGTGAAAACTCATTTTACTCTTGTGTGACTCCTCTAAAATATTCTTTCGCAATTCCACATTATGAGGCACACACTCTCCCTTTGTAACGTAACAGTCCACTTGGGTCCGACGAGAAATCAGTTTCCTTACCACTTAGCATTAAATCCTGTTTAGCCATTAGCTCACTATCCTCCACTTGCATTACCCGGATTTGATCGAACAGTTGATTTGTGACATTAAGCATTCCTAAAATCATACTTTGAGGCTTTATCTGAACTTCCAAGTTCATATCCCTGAACTCTTCAATCAGTTTCCCTTCTATAACCATCAAAGCTGACATATGTAAAGACTTCTGACTTAGAGCATCGGCCACCACATTAGCCTTTCCCGGATGGTACTGCAACCCAAAATCATAATCCTTAAGGAATTCCATCTACCTTCGCTGTCTCATATTCAATTCCTTTTGATCAAACAAGTACTTCAAACTTTTGTGGTCGCTGTATACCTCAAATCTCACGCCATAAAGGTGGTGTCTCCATATTTTTAAGGCAAAGACCACTATAGCTAATTCCAAGTCATGGGTAGGGTAGTTTTGCTCATGCGTCCTCAACTGTCGGGAAGCATAAGCAACAACCTTCCCTTCTTGCATCAACACACAACCCAAACCTTGCTTGGATACATCACAATACACATTGAAATCTCGATCAGTACAAAGAAGAACCAACATTGGCGTTGTAGTCAACCTTCTTTTCAACTCTTGAAAGCTTTCTTCACAACGAAGTGTCCACACATACGGTTCCCCTTTCCTAGTGAGTTTTGTCAACGGTAGTGCCAACTTCGAAAATCCCTTAATGAATTTCCGATAATAACCAGCCAAACCCAGACAACTTTTGATCTTAGTGACTGACTTGGGCACCGCCCATTCCATAACCGCTTCAACCTTATAAGGATCTACTGCCACTCCTTCCTTGGATATTACATATCCAAGAAAGTTTACCGATTCCAACCAGAAATCACATTTTAACAACTTCGCATACAACCGATTCTTACTAAGAAGTTCTAGCACAATCCTCAGGTGCTCAGCTTGTTCCTCTCGGCTTTTGGAGTAAAACAAAATGTCATCAATAAATACCACTACGAATGAATCCAAATACGGATGAAAAATACGATTCATGTAGTCGGTAAATATTGTTGGGGCATTCGTTACACCAAAAGGCATGACCAAATATTCAAAATGTCCATAACTTGTCCTAAAAGCAGTTTTAGGAATGTCTTCCGACTTCACACGAAGTTGGTGGTATCCTAACCGAAGATCAATCTTTGAAAACACTACTGCTCCTCTCAACTGATCCATCAAGTCATTAATCCGAGACAATGGATACTTGTTCTTAATAATAATTTTGTTCAGCTGTCGGTAGTCGGTACACAACCGCATACTACCATCTTTCTTTTTAACCAACAAAATAGGCGCACCCCACGGCGAGACACTAGGACGAATAAACTTATTTGCCAATAAGTCCTCAACCTGCTTTTTCAACTCAGCTAATTCTAACGGCACCATCCTATAAGGAGCTATAGAGATAGGTCCCGTTCCAGGTACCAAATCAATAGAGAATTCAACTTCTCTCACTGGAGGCAATTCCGGAATATCACTAGGAAATACCTCAGGAAACTCACGAACTATCGGAATGTCCTCAACCTTGGGTTTCTCAATACCCTCTAGGGATGCCAACAACATAAACACGACTCCTCCCTCCTAACAGGAAGTCTTGACTTCCTTTGCCGATAACGGCTTTATGTTACTAACCTCATCAGAAATCTCATCTAGATTCCCGAATACCACGGTCTTATCAGCACAATTAAGCACCACATGATTCGCCGACAACCAGTCCATCCCCAGAATTAGATCTAACTAGGATAGTGGTAAGCAGATTAAATCCACGGTAAAAGCCCTACCGTTTACCACCACGGACATCGAGACACAACTGTCGACACCACCACAGGCACATCAGTTGGGGTGGATACGACCAAGTCGAAAGGCAACGACTCAGTTTGCAATTTCAGTCTATCCACACATTCAATATATACAAAGGAGTGTGTCTCTCCCGAATCAAACAACACTAAAAGAGGAATACTTGCCACCATGCAATTACCTTTTATCAGGCCATCTACGCCCAATGCCTCTGCACCACTCATGGTGAACACTCTGCCAGTTGATCGAGGTCGATCAACCCTCACCGCATTCACACTTTGCGGTAGCTTAGGACAATGTCTTCGGATATGCCCAACCTCCTTGCAGTGAAAGCAGGTAAGTGCCATTCCAGGGCACGAGTCACCGACATAAGTTCGGCCACATTTGCCGCACAAAGATGGAGAGTTCAACCGTGACCCCCAAGCATTGGCATGAGTCCTCGGCCCATGCGAAGTATAACCGCGGCTACCCATCGGACGGGAGTAAGGTTTCCATTCCTCTTGAAACACCTTGCTCTTCCCTTTCTCGTGCGAGAAGTTCCTTTGAGGTCCAGAGTGTTTGGGAGGAAATGGTTTTGGCGCCATCACTTCACCCGCCTTCATATCGTCCTCAACCATTCTACACTTGTTGACCAGTGTAGCAAAGTCAGCGATCTCTTGATGCCTAAGCATCGTCTTCAGTTTGGGCTTCAAACCCGATTCAAACTTCGAGCACTTGGACATTCCGTCCACCTTTAATTCAGAGTAAGGGCAAAATCGAGCCAATTCTTCAAACTTGGCCGCATATTCTCCCACCGACAGGTCACCCTGCTCTAATCTCAGAAACTCCATCTCTTTCTGCCTCCTCAGATCAGCAGGAAAATATTTATGGAGGAATTTCACCTTGAAGGTATCCCAGGAAATCAATTGTCCCTCCGCCTCCATTTGGCGTCGAGTGAACTCCCGCCAATTCTCGGCCTCCGTCACTAGCATGTAAGTGGCATAAGCCAACTTCTGAGCCTCCGAACAGTTCATGGCTCTGAAGATCCGCTCCACCCCTTGGATCCACTCGATGGCAACATCAGGAGCAAATCCCCCATGGAACTGACTGGGGTTCCTCCTGCAGAACTCATCTAACCCTCGGTATTCTACTGGTCCAGGTGGAACTAGTGGATGTGCACTCGGACTTGGGGCCGGATTCTGGTTCAGGTTATGCAAGTTTTCATTGACTTGCTGCAATGTCGCCACCATCTGCGCCAACAAATCGTTCGGGAAATTCTGACTTGCCCCTCTTCCTCTTCCCCTTCCTCTTCCTCTTCCCCTTCCTCATCCTACCATGGGTACCTATACTCACTCACTTGTCAGTAATCGAATTTTGTCTAAGCAAGGGTCACATAATCACTTAGCAATTAGCACACTCAGACAATTTTAACACACAAAGATCACAAAGAAGCATGCAAGGCCATATCCTAGGCCGCAGGATTATCTATGCTCTAATACCATATTGTAAGGATCCAAATTCTACCCTTGAAATTTTTTCCTTATTTTATTCATCTTTCATACATATTCCTACATCTTTTAAATAAAATTTCCATCAACTCAAATTAAGTCTCATTTCCCTACTCATACCCATTTCATAATCTAAAAATAACATACATGTTCACATAGCAGAAAATCATAATTCATTTATGCATCCCGGTAATTACCGCATACAATTAACTATGGGATTCCAAAATACCCATAGCTACGAATATCCAGAGTTACAAATATTCATGGTCAAATTCAGTTAGTCATATTACAAAAGAATGAATATAAGGACTTCCAAAAATTAAAAGCCTCTAAGCTTCAAATCAAAATGTCCTTACATCTTCCACCTACCTACAATGGGATTAACATTGCCCATACACAGAAAACACAAAGGAGTAAGTCGTTAACGTAAAATAATGTCAATATACGTTAATCCACATTTTAATAAAGTTAAGTAAAAACTTAAAATTAAATATACTTAAAACCATTTCCTTTGTTTATACTTTTGAAAACATGCTACATAACTTGAGCTAAAGTTTGCTACATTGCTTCAGCCAAAGCTCGCTACATTGCTTGAGACAAAGCTTGCTACATTGCTTGAGCCAAAGCTTGCTATATTGCTTGAGCCAAAGTTTGCTACATTATTTGAGCCAAAGTCGCTAACCAATCATGGTCGGCTAAAAACGAGTTTTATTTCCATTGGCACTCCACCAATACATAAATAGTAAATCCAAACCATCATCATTACAAACATACCCATATACGCTTATAGCAATTAAGTGAGTTACAATTCATTTCATTATCCACAACCAGAAACCTCCACGCATTTTCCATCACAATGCATAAGTTAAAGACTTATCCTTACCTCGGTGAGTGTTGGGTTTGGTTCTTGGAAACTTCGTAAGTTCCACCGACACCGCCTCTAACTTTAGGATCTTTCCTCATTCCCACCATATAACACAATGTTAGTCATTTATTTCAAAGATCACATAAACAACTTATATTCCATTATTTAACCATACAAGATATTCATCATATTTTCGATGTTTCTAAACTACTCTCATCATAGGTTTACAACCATCTAAAACATGCATATTCATCTCATATTTCAACATTAGAAAGTAAACTCATCTTCTACCTCTAGCATTTTACTCATTTTCCCCTTTAACCACATTTTCACTTTAAGGTTTTGGGGTTTTATGAATCAAACCCCAAACCCTTTCCACTCTTGAAATACTAACTCTAAACCAAGAGTTTAAAAGATAAAAACAACATAAAATGAACTATAACTCGAAAGGATGAGTTTCCATGGTTTCTCTAATTTTGAGAAGAGATCCAACATACCCAAAATAAGTTTCAAAGGAAAGAAGAGAGTTAGAATCAAGAGCTTTACCTCTTCTCAAGCTTCTAAATAACTCACAAGCCTTCTTGCTCTTGAAAAAGCCTTTTTCTCTCACTTCTCTCTAGGTTAACCCTCATAAATGTGTTTGGGATTCCCTATTTAATGTAACAGCGTCGGGTCCTCGCTTAAGCGAGCTCATTCTCGCTCAAGCGAGAAAATCCCGTCCATTTTAAAAACTCACATCTGACCCTATCGCCTAGGCGAGGGAACTCTCGCCTAGGCGAGGCATCTCTCGCTCAAGCGAGGATCTTACAGCCTCGACAACTCCAAAATATCACATTTTCTCGCCCAGGCGCGCCAATCTCTTGCTCAGGCGAGACTACTCTCGCTCAAGCGAGCTAACTCTCCCTCAGGCGAGAATCCTTCCGTATAGCCCAGGATTTCAACCTCCTAGTTGAGCCTTCCTCGCCCAGGAGAGACCACTCTCGCTCAGCCGAGAATCCTTCAGCATAGCCCAGGATTTCACCCTCCCAGGTGAGCCTTTCTCGCCCAGGCGAGAATCCCTCGCTCAAGCGAGAATCCCAGGACTGATACTATAATTTTAAAGACTTATGTTTAGGGTGTTACAGACGGACCGTAGTTTGTAAAGTAGCTTAGATTTATTTTGAGGATGCAAAGATGTAGTTCTGAAATATTGTTGTGTAATTCTATGACAAGTACTCCATATATTTTGGGATGAGTACTTAGTATTTGGCCATGTTAGTAAGGATTTGATGTTTAGGGACGATTTCCTTTTTGTTATTTAGTAGTAGAGACATGGAATTTGATAATTGAAGTAATAGACTAATTGAGTATTGTTTGAAGAATTGTATGGTTATTTGTTAAATGATTTTGGAAGTATTAATTTATATAATGAGAAATTATAACTCGAAAAGTTATTTGTATAAGAATTCGAAATTCTGCTACATTACTGTAAGGACCCAATTTCTACCCTTAAATTTTTTCCTTATTTTAACCCAATTTCATACATATAACTATAATTTATATTTACCAATTGAATGTACTTATTTTAAAAGTCTCACCTCCCTCATCACCCTCAATCTATACTCCAAAAGTGACGTACAAGATCATATGACAGAAAAACATAATTCGTATTAATGAAACTTAGTAACTACTGCATATAATTAGCTATGGGTTTCCAAAATGCCCATAGCTACATATATCCCGAGTTACTAGTTTCCATGGACAACACCATGTGCAAAATCATATTCATCGTTACAAATAGTTAGTTCAAGTACAATCAATTAGGTTACAAAAAAATGAGCAAAGAGACGTCAAAATAAAGGTCTCTAATCTCCTAATCAAAACGCCCACACTCCTTCCACCTACCTGCAATGGATTAACATTGACCATACATGGAAATACAAAGGAGTAAGTCATTAGCTCAATAAACATCAATGTAAGTTAATCCACATTTAATAAGGTTAAATAACGATCTAAATCAAATACACTTAAAATCATTTTCATCGTCGATATTTTTGAAAAACCATGCTACATAACTTGAGCTAAAGTCGCTAACCCATTCTAATTGGCTAAAGCGAGTTTTATTTCCATTGGTACTCCACCAATACATAAACGGTAAATGCACCCGACATCATTACAAACATATCCATATATGCTTATAACTACAAAGTGATTTACAATTCATTGCTTTATTCCGAGTTTTATTTCCATTGGCACTCCACCAATACATAAACAGTAAATGCACCCGACATCGTTACAAACATATCCATATATGCTTATAACTACAAAGTGATTTACGATTCATTTCATTATTTCGAGTTTTATTTCCATTGGCACTCCACCAATACATAAACAGTAAATGCACCCGACATCATTACAAACATATTCATATATGCTTATAACTACAAAGTGATTTATGATTCATTTCATTATTTCGAGTTTTATTTCCATTGGCACTCCACCAATACATAAACAGTAAATGCACCCGACATCATTACAAACATATCCATATATGCTTATAACTACAAAGTGATTTACGATTCATTTCATTATTTTGAGTTTTATTTCCATTGGCACTCCACCAATACATAAACAGTAAATGCATCCGACATCATTACAAACATATCCATATATGCTTATAACTACAAAGTGATTTACGATTCATTTCATTATTTCGATTTTTATTTCCATTGGCACTCCAACAATACATAAACAACAAATGCACCCCTCATCACTACAAACATACCCATATATGCTTGTAACGACTAAGTGATTTACATTACATTTCATTATCCACAACAGAAAATCCACACATTTTCTATTACAATGCATAAGTTAAAGACTTATCCTTACCTTAGTGAGTGTTGGGTTTGGTGCTTGGCAACTTCTCAAGTTCCACCGACACCGCCTCCAACTTTAGGATCTTTCCTCATTCCCACCATACAACACAATGTTAGTCATTTATTCCAAATATCACATAAACAACTTATATTGCATCATTTAACCATACAAGATATTCATCATTGTTTCAATGTTGCTAAACTACTTTCATCATAAGTTTACAACATCTAAAACATACATATTCATCTCGTATTTCAACATTAGAAAGCTTATTCATCTTCTACCTCTAGCATTTTACTCATTTTCCTCTTTAACCCCATTTTCACTTTAGGGTTTTGGGGCTTTCATGAATCAACCCCAAACCTTTCCATTCTTGAAATACTAACTCTAAACCAAGAGTTTACAAGATAGAAACAACATAAAATGAACCATAACTCGAAAAGATGAGTTTCCATGGTTTCCCTCATTTTGAGAAGAGATCCAACATACCCAAAATAAGTTTCAAAGGGAAGAAGAGAGTTAGAATCAAGAGCTTTACCTCTTCTCAAGCTTCTAAATGACTCACAAGCCTTCTTGCTCTTGAAAAAGCTTTCTTCTCTCACTCCTCTCTAGGTTAACCTTCATAAATGTGTTTGGGGTTCCCTATTTAATGTAACAGCGTCGGATTCTCGCTTATGCGAGTCCTTTCTCGCTCAAGCGAGAAAATCCCCCTATTTTAAAAACTCAGATCTGACCTTCTCGCTCAAGCGAGGGATTCTCGCTCAAGCGAAAATCTCACAGTCTCAACAGTCCCAAAATGCCATTTCTCGCCCAGGCGAAAATCCTCCAGTATAGTCTAAGATTTCACCCTCCCATGTGAGCCTTTCTCGCTTAAGCGAACCAACTCTCGCTCAGGCGAGAATCCTTCGGTACTGATACTATAATTTTAGATACTTAAAGTTAGGGTCTTACAATTACAATTTGTGTCATTACATACTTCAATAAATAAAGAGAAATACAATTTTCATGATACATTTATCATTTTAAATTACAACTTTCTCATTAAAAATAAAAAGAGAAACACATATTTGTTCCTCTATTAATGGAGATAATCATTATTCTTAAAGCATATTGATCATCATTATTCATCTCCCTTGCTCTAGAGCTCAACCCCATAAAATCTTAATGAAGATAAAAAAGATACAAACTACAAAATTCGAATTTCTTTTGTTCTTATTTTCTTGTTTTCTATTTTCTTTTGTCTGATTGAGTAAATAAAATTTGAAATTAAGAAAATATGTATGTCTCAATTAATGGAGTGACAAATATTTGATTATACTTGTATTTTTAATAGCAAAAGTATTATTCAATTATATATAAAAAATATTTTATTATATCATTATTTCCTTTATTTTTTAGGGGAGGGATCCACTTACTCCAAGAGTAAGTGGAAAAACACTTACTCCACATCATGACCATTCATTCTTGGGAAATCCAATGGTTTGAATTGGTGAGTACATCTAAGCCAAAAATTTTCAAGATTGGATGGCTAAGATGAAGAGTAAGTGTTTTTTGGAGTAAGTGGATCCCTCCCCTATTTTTTATAATACCTTATCTTTCCATTAATAGAGATTATACTTAATTCATCTCCATCAGTGTTCCATAGGAAATGAGCATAATTAGCAGCATAGTAGGAGTTTGTGGGTTCAGCATAAATGGGCTTCTAAATATGTTTCCTCTGCAGCCCATAAATCGTTCTTCATTTTCCATATAAGAAAGTAGCGTATTTATTGTAAGTTTCAGCATCCGGTTCCTCCACGTGTATCGCTCTCTTGAACTATTCTTCAGCTCTGTATTCAAAGAACCAAACCAAATGTCAATAACATAACTACTTTTCACATGTGCTAAATTGCAGTAACATGCAAGGCTGCAAACTATTGAATTCAATGAGTTAAAAGATCTATTGTACTTTCTTTTTAATCTTAATTTAAGTTTCCTTGGAGTTACGTGTAAATCCAAATGTCATAGTCAACAAGATTCCGTGGGAGATCTTTCTTTTATCACGCATAAAGATATTACTCAAAGGAGTATGAATTTTCTCCGTAAATAGATAAATAATTATTATATAAAAATTAAAGGAAATAATAATATAGTAAGATATTTCTATTCCTTTATATGTAATGAAATAATACTTTTATTATTAAAAATATAATTAAAATTAAGTATTTATCTCTGTATTAATGAAGATGATAATTCTCACTAGGAAATAGTACAATGGTGTGCATGACCTAGAGGTGTCAAAATGGGCGGGTCCGTGCGGACCGACCCGCCACAACCCGGAGTTTTGTAAGGTTTGGGTATTATATTTGACACTTTTTATTGAATTCGGGATTTTTAGTCCGGACCGGCCGGACTATATTAAAATTGGGCTTGGGTCGGGCTACCCGTTTTTTAATTTTAAAACATTTTTTGGGACCTTCGGTTTGGTAATAAGCTTAAGGTGAAAATTATTTTATAAAATAACTTATAATAAAAAATAGATAATAGATGATAAATATTGTGTTATGAAATTTGAATAAAAAATATAGTAATGTCTATAACATAAATATTTATAAATTATAATAATGTTATGAAGTTAAACATTATATTATTTTTGATTAATATCCTTTTAAGCACATTAGCAAAATAGTGTATCAAATTAAATGAGAACATTAAATCAAATAGATTTCATTTTTCTTTTCCTAATTGTATATTTAATTATATTTAACTTCTACAACAAAAACATAATAAAGAAAATAATTTTTACAATGAATCTGAAAGACAACTTAATTGTTTATCATAGAGAACTTCATAGTCCACACAACCAACTTTAACATAACAATTCACAATGAAAATGTTGGTAAAGAGCATACAAAAGATATTCATACACAAAGTAAATAATTGTTATGATGGTGGTTATATTTCAACACATAAAATTCATTCTAAATTTGAGTCTATATTATCATTGTTATAAACCAAAGTGATATTATTTTTTACTGTATCCATTTATTATATTGAAATAAAGTTACAAATTATATTGTGTTATAAATTGAGAGTCTAATATAAATAATATATTTAATAAATGAGTTATGTTATGAATCATATACGTAGACTTGATATCACGTCTTAAGTCAAACACATGACATTATATCTATAAGTTTGGTTGCATTTGGTATAACAATTGTGTTAAAAAAGTTATGCATTAATATAAAATGATATATATATATATAATATATTAAATATGTTAAAATTGAAATATTTATTTTAATATTATGTGGGTCGGCTCGCCACAACCCGCAACCCGCTTAGGGTGAGTTTGGGCTACATTTTAATATGCATAAATTGTATCCGGATTTTTTAGCCTGACCCGGTTTAGCCCGAACCCGATGCTGGCTAGCCTGAACCTACCCTGGTAGCCCGTTTTGACACCTCTAATTTTATATTTTTATAATTTTTTATTTTAATTAAATAACACGCTGTGATTAACCCGAAATACTATTGAAAATAAGAAATGAGACAACAGATCTTGGTTCACTAGTAGGCTAACATAACAATGTAAGTAGTGATTCAATAATTAAAAAACTAATAAAGAATATGATAAATATATTTATTTTAAAAGATAAAACTTAGGTAAAGTTATATATTTAGTTAAAACGAAATATATAACTTAATGATATATCATGTTTTAAAATTATAAACTTAGATAATAATAATGTTTTAATTATGCATAATAATATTTTGATAAAAATTAATTCATTTTCATTAAAACTTTCTAACTTAAAATGAAAATTGACCAATATTACAACTATAATTTATAATTTAGATGAAAATTGGTTAATATAATTAATTTTAATCGATTTTGACCAATATAAATGTATGATTAATATAATTATTATATGTGAAATGATATGTATATGGACGGGTGAACGTACTCATACTTTACCTTTTCATAAGTATGGTTATATTTATTTAGAATGAAATTTGTATACTTTTTAAATCAGATTAGGCCTCAGACCAAGAGAAACCTATTCATACTTTACCATATATCTGATTAAATATAACATATACTCATTTTATATAAAGTTTTCTAAATATTATTTATTATTATGAATATGTAATTTGACATATAAAATAATATATGTATATATATATATATATATATATTATTAAACATGTATATATGATGAAAAATTAGAGAATCAATGATATTTTCGACCCAAAAAGTATTATTACCTTGTATATATTTGAAAAGAAACACATATAAACATCATGAGTGAGTGACCATGTGACGGGTCGGACGGGTCATGCTTGGTCATACCCGACCCTAAATATTGACTGGTCTAATTTTTGAACCCGAACCTGGTCATAGACCGATGAGACTGGACCATTTTTAACTAGGTCAGATCGGGCTATAACAGGTGAGCGAGTAGGGTCGGGTCCTGCTCACCCCTACCTAGGGATGGCAATTTGGGCTTGGTCCGACGGGCCAGCCCGTTTTGGTCGACATTTTTGGCGTGTCGGGTTGGAGATTTTAGCCAAAAAGCCCATATTCAACCCGGTTTGGAAGCCCATTTTTTAGATGGGCCACGGCGGGCCAGGTCGGGCTAGCCCGACGGACCAACATTAATATTGCTTTATCATTTTAAGGTTACATGTGATTCCAATAATGTAGTCAATTTAATATTGTTTTCCAACCAACATTTTATACATACCGTGTGCAACCAATTTATTATTCATATATAACACATTTATGAATAAATTACTTATCAATGTAATTTATATCATATACAATATAAAACATTTACATATTATTGTTTAATTTATATCATATATCAAATTTTGTTTAACTTAATTACATTTATCACTTTTTGTTTAAAAATTACACCTCATACATGGTTGATCAATGTAATCTATGTTTATAAATTAAGAGTTTTTTGTAAGGGTAGAAAAATAACTTGTGTAATTTCACTAAAACTCATGAAATATCAGTGTAATTTAAATGTGTTTTTGAAAAGAAAAAGAAAAACGGGCCAGCCTGCTGCCCTTCCAGCCTTGCCAAATATGGGTCGGGCTAGCATTTTTAGCCCTTTTAGAAATAAGGGTCGGGTCAACCCAACCCATATTTTGGCGGGACAAAGGCGGACCGGACAGGGCCGGCCCATTTTGCCACCCCTACCCCTACCTCACACCAAGAGAAACCTAGTCATACTTTACCTTTTCATAAGTATGGTTATATATAAGTATGGATATATTTATTTAGAATGAAATTTGCGTACTTTATGAGGAAATTGGAATAGAGCATAGCAAATTCTGTTTGCTGAAATGGAGAATCTATGGCGATTGGCAACGGGTCAAGACCCGAACCCAGAGGACTACCAAGGCATCGAGTTCTGGTCCAACCCCGAGCGAACCGGTTGGCTCACCAAGCAAGGTGACTACATCAAAACCTGGCGCCGCCGCTGGTTCGTCCTCAAACAAGGCAAGCTCTTATGGTTCAAGGACCCTTCCGCCGCCGCCGCACCCTCCGGCGTTCCTCGCGGCGTGATCTCCGTCTCTGATTGCCTAACCGTGAAGGGCGCCGAAGACGTTCTCCGTAAACCCTCTGCCTTTGAACTCTCTACCCCTTACTCCACCATGTTTTTTCTTGCTGACACTGATAAGGAGAAGGAGGATTGGATCAATTCTATTGGTCGCGCCATCGTTCAGCACTCTCGATCCCTCGCTGATAATGAGATTGTTGATTATGATAGTAGCAGACGGTGATTTTTCACTTTTTCGATTGATTTCGTGTACTTGTCGTTCAATATTCTGTGTGAATAGTAATCTTAATACTTAGAACGTTTTAAAACTAATTGTGGTGTTGTGGATTTCTGATGTTAAGTGTTAATAAAAATGTTTGCTTTTTTGCATTTTGGGTAATGGGTATGTGGAGTTTTGGGTTTTTCTTTGATGTGGGAGTGGATCTAGTTGAATCCGAGGTGGGTGTTTTGCTTCTGTTTCTGTTCTGTTGGGTTTTAGTGGTGCATAATACACTGAAGTGATCCTTTTTGTTAACTGAACTTGTGATTCCGACAATAGCATTGTAGAGGTAAACCAATATGTAAAATGCTAGAGATACTGAGTTGTTGACAGTTTTTTCTCTAGAATGTGTTGGATGAGTGTGTGATCTGGATCATATCATTCCATGATCCATCAGACAACCACACTTGTATTCTGGCTATTTCTTCTCGGCCATGTTGCATTAATGTGTGTTTAACAATTGCTAGAGAGTGGATGCTCTGCCATCCATCATGAATCCACTCATTAAATAAGTAGATTCACTTCAAGATTGTTTTTGTAATGTTTGGTCTGATGCCATGTAAGCAATAGCGGCAAATAGTGCCAGTATGTCACACTTTGCAGCCTGCTTTTGACAACTAACTCGGCACCTCATGGTTTGGTGGAGCGGTGAATTGCAGCCACCGTCACTCTTGTAAACTGGGGCTGCTATCTTGTCCTTCGTCTAGGCTCTCTTCTCTGAGGACGAAGTCTCTACTTTGTCTGCTTTTTGAGCCATTTTCCATTATTTAAGACATTTTAGTAATTTCTTACTGTTTTTTATGGGAGGATGCATTTGGGGTTCCAAACTAATCCCGTACCCTCTGTTATGTGCTCCCCATCCCCATGAAACTGAGGCTTAATGATCCATTAGTCGGCCATTTTTCAAGCCAAACTCAGTCCTTTTCCTGGAACCCAATTGTATTTTGGTGACTCAAATGTGCTAGGTGCTCTTCATAACCCTTTGCTTGCAGCATCTCTCATCTTTTCGCAGGTATGTGCTTTGGCTTTGGTTTTGAACTCTTTCTTTTTTATTTTTTTATTTTGTCCCTGTGTTCCTGTATACTTTGCTACAGACAATTGTTTTTACTTCATTCTTATATATTTTAAACTTGAGAGGTGATCCACTTATTTTATGAGTAAGTTTAAAAAACTTACTCTACATCTTAACCATTAAGTCTAGGGAAATTTAATGATTTAGATCTATTCACTCATTTTAACCATTGAATTTCTTTAGAATTGATGGCTAAGATATGAAGTAAGTTTTTTAAACTTACTCTTGGAGTAAGTGGATTCTCTCCCTTTAAACTTTTATTGCTCGTCATTTTTTGGTTGTTGTATGATACAAAGGACCACCTTTTTTGGTATCATCTTCCTTGATTAACTGTGTAATTATACTTAGTTTGATGGTGATTCTTTCTATCTATATTTATATCTTGACTGTTGGTTACTAATGATGTGTGTATGCTTTTAATTTTGGGTAATTTTTCATTTGAGCATGTATAGGTGTAGTATAAACTATTGCTTTCCAAACTTTGGTGTAGTGGCCATTCCGCTACGCATAATCTCGCTATAGCGTTTTTGGGGTCGATACATGTTGAAATTTTCATGGTTTCAAAGTGTCTTTAAGTATATTAATGGGATCATTAATGGGATAACTTGGGATGTGAAATGAAAAAACTCCCCAAGTCCTACATATTTTGGAGTAGAGAAGTTGAAAGGCTTTATAAGCCTTAAACTCACCCATTGGGGTGTGCCCTAAGGGATACAATGAATTTTTTGAGTGGTTGATGACTCACACAAACAAAAACACCTCACACGTGCGCGACACCTCCGATGCCGTCCGGCCGGTCCGGTTCGGGTCGGGCTTGGACCCAACATTCTTTTTATTAAATAAAAAATCTTTTATTTTTTTTTTATTTTGGGCTTTACTTGGACCCGTGTGGCTGACCAAATTAACACACATGTGGCACGCGTGTGAGTATCCGGTCTTGTGACCGATGGACTCCCCCTGACCGTAGAATGATGGATCCGTTTGGGGTTACCACCCTTTTGGGACGTCGGATGGAGGTGCAGTTGGAGGCATCAGACTATAAATAGAGGTTTATCCGCTTCATTATAACTCACACCAAATTGGCATAGGCAACCATATTGTGGGAATTTCGAAAACTAATACTAGTAGTCAGATTGTGGGAAAAAAATTGGCACGAGAAGCCATACTGTGGGTATATCGAGAATTGACACTAATAGCCACACTGTGAGTATTTTGAGAATTGACACTAGTAGTCATATTGTGGGTGTATTCCAGATTGATTCTTACAGTACAGTAAAAAGTCGATAACATAAAACTGAACTGTTTTATCTTGGGGATGACGTTGTTGATAGTCTGCTTGCACAATTTGGTAGTACCACGAAACGCCGTAAAGAGAGCGACCTGATCGTGACTCAACCAATAAGTATTATTGTGTGCCATTGTGCAAGCTACAGAACCAACAATTTTAAGACGTTTCTCACTGCAATGACATTCGTAGATAATATTACTAGGTTGAACAACTTGGACCTTAACAAACCATTTTGGTTTGATGAGACTAACTTCAAACGGTGGCAACACAAAATGAAATATTTTCTCACCATGGTAAAAGTTTTACATGTTCTGAAAACCGATGTCCTAATGGTGTCGGAACAAGCTGAAAAAGAGGAAATTAATAAACTTGTTATTGATATAGCTCTCTGGAATGAAAATGATTATTTATGTAAGAATTTCATTATGTATGGGTTGTCAGATGGTCTCTATGATTACTATAGCCCACACAAGAGTGCCAAATTAGTTTGGTATGCACTTGAGAAATACTGAGGAAGTCGGGACTAAAAAATATGTTGTTAGCTGATACCTCAAGTATTGGATGTTTGATGATAAATCAAGAGTCTCATTCCCACGAGATATATAAAATTGCTCATAAGATCATTTCTGAGGGTATGCCGCTAGATGAGATTATTGACAAACGACCACCTAGTTGAAAGGATTTCAAAAACCTTCTCAGGCACAAGACCAAATAATTCTCTTTGAAATCTTTAATCACTCGTCTTCGCATTAAAGAAGATACTCATAGACAAGATCAGAGAGATAAGGTGTTGATTGTAACACCCCAAATTTTAATCTTTAAAAATATAGTATCAGTCCTGGAAGCCTCGCTTGATCGAAAGATTCTCGCCTGAGCGAAAAAGGATCAGCTGGGAGGGTGAAATCCTGGACTATACTGGAGGATTCTCGCCTGGGCGAGAAATGGCAATTTTGGGCTGTTGACACAGTGTAATCGATTACACTCTGCTGGTAATCGATTACATCGTGTTAAAAGCATCAGATGTGTGCATTTGACACAGTGTAATCGATTACACATTTCTGGTAATCGATTACACATTTCTGGTAATCGATTACACACTCCTGGTAATCGATTACATCGTATTAAAAGCATCAGATATGTGCATCTGACACAGTGTAATCGATTACACATTTCTGGTAATCGATTACACATTGCTGGTAATCGATTACACATTTCTGGTAATCGATTACACATTTCTGGTAATCGATTACACATTTCTGGTAATCGATTACACACTCCTGGTAATCGATTACATCGGATTAAAAGCATCAGATATGCGCATTTTTCACGTTGTAATCGATTACACCATGTTGGTAATCGATTACAACCCGACGACACCTCTTTAAAACAGAAACCCAAACACATTTTTGGGTTAGAACTTCGAGGAGAAGAGAGAAATGAGAGCTTTTCAAGAGCAAGGAGCCTTAGGACTCATCTTGGAGCTTGAGAAGAGGTAAACCTCTTGTTACTATCTCTTTTTCTTCCTCTCTAACTTGTTTTGGGTATGTTGGATTTATTTTCAAAACATGAGAAACCATGGAAACTCATTCTTTAGAGTTATGGTTCGTTTTATGTTGTTTTTATCTTGTAAACTCATGGTTTAGAGTTGATATTTGATGAATGGAAAGTTTTATGGGTTATTCATGAAAAACCCCCAAAATGAGAATAGGAGTATAAAGAGAAAGAGATGAAATGTTAGATGTGGATAATGAGTAGTGCTTTGATGTTGTTATATGAGATGAACATGTATGCTTTGATATTTAGAAACTTGTATTGAAGTAGTTTTGGAAATATTGAAATATGAGATGTTATGCATGTTTTAGATGGTTGAATATTAATGATGAATATTTTGTATGATTAAATGATGCAAAGTAAGTTGTTTATGTGATATTTGGAATAAATGACTAACATTGTTGTTATTGGTGGAAATGAGGAAAGATCCTAAGGTTGGAGGAAATCGCGGAGGAGACTTTTAAAGTTACTCGGAACCGATCCCCAACACTCGCCAAGGTAAGGGATAAGTGGCTCTAAATCATACTTACTGATATGAATGAGGTATGTGAAAGAGGTAATGGTTTAAAATGATACGTCTCTAATTTATGCATTATGTTGGAAAATGCGTGACTTTTCTGTTATAAATGAAAGTAACATTGTTGGGGGAGGCCCAATGAAAAGATGACTCCGATAAAAGTAACATTGTTGGAGGAGGCCCAATGAAAAGATGACTCGGTGAAAGTAACATTGTTGGGGGAGGCCCAATGAAAAGATGACTCGCTGAAAGTAACATTGTTGGGGGAGGCCCAATGAAAAGATGACTCGATGAAAGTAACATTGTTGGGGGAGGCCCAATGAAAAGATGACTCCGATAAAAGTAACATTGTTGGGGGAGGCCCAATGAAAAGATGACTCCGATGAAAAGTAACATTGTTGGGGGAGGCCCAATGAAAAGATGACTCGATGAAAGTAACATTGTTGGGGGAGGCCCAATGAAAAGATGACTCGATGAAAGTAACATTGTTGGGGGAGGCCCAATGAAAAGATGACTCGATGAAAGTAACATTGTTGGGGGAGGCCCAATGAAAAGATGACTCCGATGAAAGTAACATTGTTGGGGGAGGCCCAATGAAAAGATGACTCGATGAAAGTAACATTGTTGGGGGAGGCCCAATGAAAAGATGACTCCGATGAAAGTAACATTGTTGGGGGAGGCCCAATGAAAAGATGACTCCGATGAAAGTAACATTGTTGGGGGAGGCCCAATGAAAAGATGACTCCGATGAAAGTAACATTGTTGGGGGAGGCCCAATGAAAAGATGACTCGGAGTAATGAAAGTCATATGCATGTTATAGGATATATAGTATGAGATATATATTCTATAAGGTGAATATGAAGGATGAGAACTGAATGTCAAAATGAAAGTCATATGCATGCTATAGGATATATAGTATGGGATATATATTCTATAGGGTGAATATGAATGATGAGAAACGTGAATGTCACATGAAAGTCATATGCAGGCTATAGGGTATATAGTATGGGATATATATTCTATAGTGTGAATATGAATGACGAGAAATGACATGAATGTTGTATGCATGTTATAGGATATATAGTATTGGATATATATTCTATAGGGTGAATATGAGCGATAAAAAGGAAGATGTTGAGAAAGAAAGTAATATACATGCTATAAGATATATATTATGGGATATATATGTTATAGGGTGGGTATGAAGAACGAGACCGATGATGTTTCGAACGAACGTAATATGCATACTATAGAATATATATTATGAGATATATATACTATAGGATGAATATGAGTAAAGTGGAAATTAAAGGAAGATGATTTGAATGTTTATAATTTCGTATGTGTGTTTATGAATTACATCAAAGCTTGATTGTATTTGAATGTGGATTATCATGTGATGTTAGTTTGAACTAATGACTTACTCCCTTTTGTTTTGCGTGTTGTTTATGATAATCTCATTGTAGGTAAATGAAGGATTTGAGGATGAAGCTCAAATAGGAAGTCTTTGTGTCTATTTATTTGAGTGTCTTTATTGCTATTCGACGTTGTAGTTGATTTGATAGCATTTTGGGATAAATGTAATCTGATTAGGATAATATGGTGACATGTAATTATGGACGTTATAACCTTGGAAAACCCGTAACTGGATGTAGGTGGTAAATGTTATTTAAATGAATTATGTTTTTCCGCAACATAAATGTGTATGATAATATAATAGGGTAAAGGGTATTTTCAAAGAGTGATACTTGAGAGTTTTCAATGAAGGTGACGACTGTATGTAAGAAATGATTAAAATAAATGAAAAATTTTCAAGGGTAGAAAATCTGGTCGTTACATTGATTGTCTCCAACAATAGCATTAAGAAGAAATTCTCAGGTGCGGTTCTAAAGCCTACTAACAATAAATTTAAGAATCAGAACCTTAATGGGGAATAAGGCTAAGAACACTAGTCGAAACAAGAATTGGAACCCCTAGAAGGTCCAATATGCTAAGGCACCTGCTAAAAATGACTATGACAATTTGTTTATCTGCTTCAAATGTGGGTAGCCAAATCATATTGCACGCAAGTGTAGAAACAAACCAATGGGTCGTCCTCCACAGCCAACATGATTGATGAGCTATTTGTGGTAGTGTTATCTTAGGTTACTATGGTTGGAGGAACTGATGGTGGTGGGTAAATACTGGTGCCTCTCGCCATGTCTGCTATGACCGTGTTATGTTCAAAACATGCATAAATGCTGATGACAAGAAAGTGTTGTTGGGAGATTCCCACACCACTATTGTTGCTGGAACTAATGACGTGGAGCTGAAATTTACATCTGGGATGACTTTGATTCTCAAATATGTAATGCGAAAAAATTTAGTTTCTAATTTTCTTCTTAATAGAGCTGGTTTTATCTAGACCATAGGGGCACACTTGTATACTCTTACTAGGAATGTGGTATTTGTTGGGAAGTGGTACGCTACTAATGACATGTTTAAATTAAATGTTGATGTTTTGATGAATAAAATTTCTGATTTAGTTTACATGCTATGTGGTTTTAATATTTGGCATGTTAGAATTTGTCATGTTAAGCAATTTCAAACTTGAGTATCTTAGGTTTAATTCCTAAGTTATCTAAAAATGATTTTGAAAATTGTGAATCATGCGGTAAAGCTAAAATAACTAAAAAACCACATAAATTAGTAGTGCGAGAATCTGAGCCTTTGTATTTGATACACTATGATATATGTTAATTAGATAGAACGTTAACCAGAAATAGTAAATGTTATTTCATAACTTTTATTGATGATTGCTCTGATTTCACTTATGTATATCTCATGAAAAATAAAAGTGAAACCCTTGACTTGTTTAAATTATATGTAACTGAAATTGAAAATCAACTCAACAAGAAAATAAAGAAACTCAGAAAGTTATAGAGGCACTGAGTATGATTCTAGCATGTTTAACGATTTTTATATATCAAATGACATTATTCATGAAACAACTGCACCATATTCACCTGAAATGAATGATAAAGCTGAAAGAAAGAATAAAACTTTAACTGAATTAGTTGTTGCTATTATGTTAAGTTATGATGCAGCACCCTCTTGGTGAGGTGATATTTTATTGACTATTTGCTTGTGCTAAATAGAGTCCTCAATGTTAAAAGCAAAATATCCCCATATGAAATTTTTAAGAATAAACAATCAAAATTGTCTTATTTGAGAACTTGGAGTTGTCTGAATTATGTCTGAATACCAGACCCCAAGAGACTTAAACTCAAAAGTAGAGCATATGAATGTGTATTTATTGGATATATTGTGAACAACAAGGTGTACATGTTTTATGATCTTAACGCAAAAATGATCATTGAGTCTAATGATGGTGACTTCAATGAAAAGAAAATCCTTTTTAAATTGAGGAATAATCGGGGCACATGAACTAACCACATACCCATGATTAGAGATTTTGATAAAGATGATGGGTTAGAAATAGAACCAAGAAGAATTAAAATAGAAAGAACTGCTAGAGAGTATAGACCTAATTATATGGTCTATATATTGGAGAAGAATCCATCAACTATCCAAGAAGCTTTGACTTTTTTGGATGTTGATTTGTGGCAAGAGGCCATAAAGGATGAGATGAATTCTCTAGAGTCTAACAAGACCTGACATTTAACTGACTTTCCATCTGGTTGCAAACCGATTGGTTGTAAGCGTGTTTTGAAAAAAAAAAACTAAAACTTGATGGCACAGTTGATAAATACAAGGCTCGCCTTGTAGCATAGGGTTTCAGGCAAAGATTTCTTTGGTACATATTCAGCTGTTACTAGAATAACTTCCATTAGAGTACCAATATCGCTCGCTGCGATACATGATTTTGTATTACATCAAAGGGATGTTAAAACTGTTTTTTTAAATGGTGATTTGGAAGAAGAAATATATATGGAACAACCCGAAGGTTTCGTAATTCATGGGCAAGAAAATAAAATATGCAAGTTAGATAAGTCATTGTATAGTCTTAAGCAAACATCTAAACAATGACATGAAAAGTTTGACAACTTAATTGTTTCGAATGAGTTTAAGGTGAGTGAAAGTAACAAATGCATTTTTTACAAATCAAAAAATAACATTTGCACTATCATATGTCTCTATGTAGACGACCTACTCATATTTGGTTCTAACATTCATATTGTGGACAATGTGAAATCATTATTGTATAACAACTTTGGTATGAAAGACATTGGTGAGACAAGTGTAATCATTCGTATAAATATTAATCGGTCAAAAGAAGGAATTTCTTTGGATCAATTTCATTATGTGTAAACCTGCTAGCACGCCATATGAACCAAGTGTAAAACTTTTTAGGAACACTGGTGAAAGTGTAAGACAAACTGAGTATGCTAGATTCTTTGGCAGCCTTCGGTTTGCCACTAATTGCACTAGACCCGACATTGCCTATGTTGTGAGACTATTGTGCAAGTTTACCAATAGACCTAGTCTGGAGCATTGTCATGATATAGAAAGGGTAATGAGATACCTTAAGAAAACAATAAACCTTAGATTACATTATCGAAGGTTTCCAGCTGTCCTAGAAGGATTCAATGATGCTGATTGGAACACTGTTTCATATGGTTTTAAAGCAACCAGTGACCATATATTTAGCATAGCTAGAGGGACTGTTTCTTGGAGGTCAAAGAAACATACTTTTTTGACTCAATCCATTATGGAAGCTGAGATGATAGCACTAGCAACAACTAGTGAACAAGTTGACTAAGAAGCTTGCTTGTTGATATTCTCCTATGGGAAAAACCGATACCACATGTGTTGATGCATTGTGATAGTATTACGACTATTGCAAAGAATGAAAATCATTTTTATAGCGGTAAGAAACGACAAATACACCATAAGCATAACACCATTTGAGAGTTACTCTCTACATGACATGTTAGAGTGGATCATGTACGCACTGATAATAACTTAGCAGACCCCTTTGACGAAATGACTAGCTAGAGAGAAAGTCCATAATACTTCTAAGAGTATGAGACTATTTCCCTTAGAACGAAGATCACTCATGATGGTAACCCGATCTAACTGGCTAGACAAGAAATATGTTCAATGGGTAATAACAAGTTGTGAAGTGATATGAGAATGATCATGCTATGAAATTACGAGAAGCATGATTCCTGAAGTAATTGTAAGGATGAGTTAAACTCTTAATGAGATCTATACTCCAACTGTAGTAGAGTACCTAGACTACAGGAGTACTCTTGATAGACTCACCTATGTGAATGTGAAAGTGGGGTCTGCTTCCTATGAAATTTAGGGGCATACGTTTCTAAAGCATTCACTAAACTGTGGTAGACGTGCATGACCTTTAACACACGGGTTTTCCAATATACACATTTGAAAAGGTTGTGTATGGTTCTATGTCAGAGATAGAGTTCAAGACTACGAGTCACTCTAGTAAAATCTGGATCTTATTCACTATGTAAAGGTTGAAGTCGCATGACATCTTTGTTCATGGACAATCTTATTGAGACGACATAAATTCCTAGAAATCGTTTTTTAATTTCAAGTGGGAGATTGTTGAAATTTTGATGGTTCAAATTGTCTTTAAAACATATTAATGTGCCCATTAATTGGTTAACTTGGGGTGTGTAATGAAAAAAATTCCCAAGTCCCACATAGGTTGGAGGAGGGAAGTTTAAAGGTTTTATAAGCCTTAAACTAACTCATCGGGGTGTGCCCCAAGGAGTACAATGAGTTTTGTGAGTTAGTGAGAACTCACACAAATAACCCCCCCCCCCCCCCCCCCGAAACACGCGCACACGCACCACCACCAACTCCTGCGTCGTCGTTCGGCCGACTCAGATTGATTCGTGTTCAGGTCAAGTTCGGTTGGGGCTTGAGCCTGGAGCCAACATTTTTTTTATTAAATAAAAAATCTTTTATTTTTTGGCTTTTGCACTTGGAATCATGTGGCTGACCAAGTTAACACACGTGTGGCACGCGTGTGATTAAGTCACCAACGGTTGGAGAGTATGGAGAGTAAAGGGCCCGATCAATGTGGAAGAGAATCTGGTCGTGTGACCGATGGAATCCTCCTGACCTAGGATGATAGATCCGTTTGGGGGTGTACCACCCTTTTGGGCTGTCAGATGGAGGTGCGGTTGGAGGCCTCGACCTATAAATAGAGGTCTCCCCACTTCATTATAACTCCCACCAAAGTTGAGTACGATTTACTCAGCTTCTTCTTTCTCCTTCAAAAATTCTGCCGACGCATTTCCGACTTACTTTCTCCCTCTTTCTTTCAGTGACACTAAGAATTGGTCTAGACAACCGTATTGTGGGAATTTCAGAATCTGACACTGATTGTCAAATTTTGGGAAAATAATTGGCACAAGAAGCCATACTGTGAGTATATCGAGAATTGACACTGATAATCATATTGTGGGTATTTCGAGAATTGGCACTAGTCGTCGTATTGTGGGTGTATTCGATATCGTTTTTTATAGTGCAGTAAGAAATCGATAATAGAAAATTGGGTTGTTTTATAATTGGGACGGCGTGGTTGATAGTCTGCGTGCACAACTTGAGCAGTACCACAAAACGTCTTTAAGAGAGTGAACTGATCGTGACTCAACCAATAAGTATTATTTCATGGCATTATTACGAGCTATCGAACCAACAATACATGCCACTTATTGGGGTTGATTGCTAGGGCCTGATGATGGGCACTTCGACTACATGTCAAGAATTTTATTGTTTTTGCTCATTTCTTTATTGATGATTGACTACAGTCTAAACTCGAAATGTTCATGATTTTCTTTTATCTAAACTCGAAATGTTCATGATTTTCTTTTATCTATAATACTGAGAAAGTCAGGATTCAATCATTTTCCATCTTGACTATCAGCTGAAGTGTATATTGAGCAGTAATAGAATAATAGCTTGAAAATCATTGATATTCAAGTTCTACCTCTAATTTTGTTGTCGCTTGATGTACTAAGCAGTGACACTTCAATAACCTTCATATATCATGTCTGACACGTATGCGACATTGATATTCTCTGATTTCATCGATATGTACCCATAGCATATCAAAATTATATTTTTGAAAACAAATAATTTATAAATCTGATAATTTCCGGATAGTCTCCGATACTCTTAAAATGTTTTCATGATACCTCATAGACACATAAAATACCATACAATAGTATTTTAAATGTGAAAAATGCATAACACACCAATTAAGTAGAAATTAGAAACATAATATGCAATCTACTAAGTGGACTTGTAGCAAGAATATAAAACAAAACCTCCGTATTGCATAGAGAATGAATAGGAAATGCATATGCATAATGTTATCAACGATTAAACAGGATTGATCATCTTATGATAATACAAATTTCATTTTGTAATTATTGATGTCTACAAAATATGTTCCTTATTTGGATATTCATAACAATAATTATTTGTCTATTATGTTTTATGGATTTTATGTACATATTTTATACGCATACCCCAAACGTATCGTATCCTACGTTTTCAAGAAAATGCAAATCGACGTATTAGATATGTATCGTATTCGATACTCATATCGGTATCCATGATTCATATTACTGCACAACCTGTATTCTTCTCTAAGTTTTTTGTTTCTTATATGAATAAATGAGTGTATCATAAATCAACTTGTTCTTTTTGGGCATTGAACTTAAATGTAAATCACTAATATAGCTTGCATGGAATATCCTAACACATCATCATTGACAGACCCCATGGCACTTCCCTTTCTGTCGTACTGTTGTACTGGCCTCGCCACCGCACATTGCAGCACTTCCGTACCGCATAGCCATGCCTTGCCGCACCAAGGCATTCATTCACTAGATTTATTCTATGCATGGTAGTTTATTTTTCATTTATTTTGCACAAATTGCTTTTGAGGGTATTTCGTGATTTATTTGAAAGAGGCAATAGGTTCTGCTCATAGATCTGAAGAGACATCAATGAATAGAAGAACACGTGGTTGGGTTTCTTTGCTTTATGATTTTACAGATTTCTTAACATGTCAAATGATTACTTAATTTATTCTTTTAGACTGTTTGAGGTGGGACATATAGGACTGGTTGGGTAGTTGATCGCTTACTTAATTCAGTGTTATTTTCGAGGGGAAGGGAAAAATGTCTTTGGATATTAAGGAGACCTAATTTGGGTTAAAGAGGGGAGAACTTTGGAAGTTTTCTAGAGACCTCTAAAATTTAACACATGCCAATTTTTATGGTTTCCTAATTTGGTTTTTTTCCGGAAACAAACATCTCAAATTACCAAAATGACATTAATAAAATGTTATAATTATATTTTTATTATTTTTCACTTGATTAGATTTTTAATCACAAGATGTCCTTTTTACCCTTATTTTTTATTACTAGTGTGTTTTTTAGGGTTTTGGTAGTTTGGGTAATTTCTCCCTCCTACCTCTTCCTTTTATAAACTAGTATGATACTCATGTATACGCATAGGTGGTAATGTGTATTGCATGATTTTAATTAAAGAATAACAACATAACTTTAATGAAAATGTTATTGAGGATTACCTCCTAAAACATGGTTTGTATGAAATTTATTGCTGATGTAAAGATGTTGAGACAATGAAATGATATGGAACCTAGTAGGAGTCTTGGGCATTCGTGTAGGTAATAAAGTGTATTTTATGAATTTAATTAAATATTTTGGAAAACTTCCTTATAAACCACATTTGTTGTTGTCTTCATTGGTTCAACATTTTGTTGTGTATCAATGTTTTTGATCTTTATTTTGTTTTGAACTCTTGAAACAACTACGTACTATTGACCATGATTGAATACTGGCCTAGGTAAATACAATCCACACTTTCTAATGATCCTTGGGATTTATTGATTATCATTGCATATGAAACAATTATAGGGAAATGTTTTATGATAAACGTGAATATCATATATTAAATAATTAGAACTTATTATGAAGAAAAGTTTGAAACACAATGTAAAATAAGTTATAGAATAGGACATCCGAGAAATTTATATGATATTTCCTATTTTTTTTGTTGACATGATAGTTATTTCAAGGACATGATTTGTTATTTTAGAGACAATCAATCTTGTATTATTACATAATCTTTTATATTTGTCTAAATACCTCAATGACATTATTAGAGTTCAAACTCCCAACTTGATCTTATAATTTGAAAGAATAGAGGTTGTAAGCGACTTTGAAAATTCTAGAATTAATTACACTGACACCCCCTGAGTTTTAATGAAATTACACAGACAACCCCTCGATCTTTTACCTATACAAAAAAACCTTGATATATATATATATATATATATATATATATATATATATTACACTCACTATCCCTGCATGTGAAATAAGTGTGATTTTTACATAAAAAATGATGATAATTGTAATGAAGTAAAACAAAATATGATGTATAGTAGAGACAAGTCGAAATAGTATATGAGTCAATACATTTTTATTATTTTTGGTTCATTACAAAATGCATCAATAATTCTAAGAAGATACTATTAAATCACTCTTATACTATATTATAACGAACAAAAAATAATGAAAATGTATTTACTCATATACCATTTAGACTTGTTTCGACAGTATATCATATTTTGTTTAACTTAATTACATTTATCATCATTTCTCTATTTAAAAGATTATACTTGTTTCTCATGCAGGGGTGATCAATATAATGTATGTTTATAAATTATGGGGTTTTTGTATGTGTAAAAACTAGATGGATGATTTATGTAATTTCACTAAAACTCAGGGGGTGTCAATGTAATTTACTTAAATTCTATCTATCGGCTAAAATTTATGTATTTGATTGCTGAAATGTAGATGTTGGTGATTGACTTATAATGTAATGCACACTTTCTATTATTTTGGTCAATAGCAAAACAAAGTTTAGTTTTATATTATTAGAATCCATATTCAATCACATGAATAATTATAATTGTTAGAGAGTAATTAAAGTAATAAAGCATGAGTAATGTTTCTGTATAAGAATATGTCTATGTGCAAATTTATTAATGTTTATGTGTAACAATTGTTTGTGTGTAAAGGTTTAGGGAAGGCTGTACTTCATAATATACTGCAGTTAGCCTTTAAAATATTGCTATGTTTTGTCCAACCATTATAAATGTTGTTAGTTGTGTATAACGATTGTTATGTGTGCAGATTGAGAAACAATTGAATTTGATAATAGCTGTAACACCTCAATTTTTGTTTTCGGATTGATTGGAAAACTTAGGGTGTTGAGGTGCATACTTGACCATTCTCTCTTGGACGAGAGGGTCTCGCCTAAGCGAGGGACTCAACGGTTTAAGTTTGAGAAGTATAGGAACCTCGCCCATGCGAAGAAGTGGTCGTTTGAGTGAAAGTGAAATCTGGAAAAGCTGTCAAATTCTAGCTCGAGCTAGGATTTTCGCCCAGGCTAGAGGGGGGCCTTAGCATACTGCCCGATTCTCGCCCGAGCGAGAAATCCGCCCCCGGGCGAGAGCTTTCCAGTGTGAAATGTGAAAAAGTCGCGAAATTCTCGCCCAAGCGAGCCGTTCTCGCCCGAGCGAGAGCGTCAGAGCTATAAAAGTGAAAAAGGGGATCTATAAACCCTAATCTTCATTTTCTTTCTCCCCCTTTCTCTCCCAACGGTGGCTCCACCCAAATGGACCATTTTTCCCTCCACTAAGCCTCAAAACTCATCAAAACCTTCCTATTGCTTCATGGTGACACATTTGGAAAAGCTTGGAGGTGAAAAAACAACAATGGAGGTTGGAGGAGATGAAGGGAGATGTGGCTCTTTTGTGGAGCAATGGAGCTTACGCAACCTAAGGTGAGGGAGAAGACCATTGTGGTCTTAGAGTATTTCATTAGAGTCATCATCTCCGATTTCCCTCAAGAATCGGAGCATATTAACGGATAGAAACTCTCTTGGGAGTTTGTGGTCCATATGAGAATCTTTATTTTACATGAGGATGTATTAGCCATAAAAATGGAGATATATGTGTGGGGGAAAACCGTCTATTTAAGTAAATCCCTATATGCTCATTTATGGTAATACACCGTCATTAAAGATGGTTCTAACGTTAATGTGTATATGATGAAGAATATGTTATGCGTGGTTTGTATATGATAATGGTTATGTTGTGTGATAATGATGGTGTGTAAGATATTTATGGTCATAAGCATAAATGAGTATGTTGTAAGTGGTTGATTGTTATAAACATGTATGGGTGTGTTGTAACAATGAATGTGTGATGAGTTGTGAATGTGTTAAAATGGATATGAGTATGTTTATCAAAATGAGTATGTTGTAAGTGGTTGATTGTTATAAACATGTATGAGTGTGTTGTAACAATGAATGTGTGATGATTTGTGAATGTGTTAAAATGGATATGAGTATGTTTATCAAAATGAGTATGTTGTGAGTGGTTGATTGTTATAAACGTGTATGAGTGTGTTGTAACAATGAATGTGTGATGAACTGTGAATGTGTTAAGATGGATAAAGGTATGTTTGTGACAATGAAGGTGTTGTATGTTATTTATGGTGATAAAATAATGAGATGCCTTGTGTTGATTGTGTATGACATGGATGTGAGTGTAATGTGGAAACTCGACCTGCTCGATGTGGTATGGAGAATGAGCTCGACCTGCCCGATGTGGTATGGAGATTACTCGACCTGCCCGATGTGGTATGGGGATTATTTGTACGGAGCAGAATTGTTGAACGAGATCAAGGGTAAATTACTACGGAATGTGAAGGATGTGAAAAGTTTATACTCGGAATGAAAATTATATGCATGTCATAGGATATATATTATGGGATATATATCCTATAGGGTGAATATGAATGATGAGAAATGAGTATATTTGGACGAATAAAATATGCACACTATAGCACATATATAGTATGGGATGTATGTGTACTATAGGGTGAATATGGATAATATGTGATGAATAAGTATGCACACTATAGAACACATATAGTATGGGATATATGTGTACTATATGGTGATATGGATAATATGTGATGAATAAGTACGCACACTATAGAACACATATAGTATGAGATATATGTGTACTATAGGGTGAATATGAATAATATGTGTTGATTGATATATGCTTATCATGATTGATGTTAGATGTGTGTGGTTTTAATACTTTAATGTTATTACTCCATGTAAATCCACGCTACGGTTGCCGTAGTTGGTTCTTACTCCCTATGTTTTTCCTTGTATGTGTTGTATATTTGGGTTCAGGTTGTGGAGGTAGCGCATTGGACGCTTGCGGAGAAGAGTACATGATAGAGTAGTGGATAATATGTAATTGATATGTTATATGATAAATATTTGTAATATGAAGAACATGTTAAAGTGAATTCATGTATAAACAACTTTCTTGTAAGTGTATAATGAAGTGGATCTAATGTTTGTATTCAAGGTACTTCTGAGAAAGTGTAATTGTATAAAGGATGTATTTGAACGGAAGTGTAATGACATGCTTTTGAAATGAAAGGTGTTTGGAATATTTCCGCCTTGTAAATTTATAAACGTATTTACTCAAGTTTCCAAACTGTTCGAGTAATGTCTTTCAAAAGTAATCACTTCACTTTCACGAATAAGGATTTTAAAAGAGAATTTTCGAGTTATGAAAATCGGGTCCTTACAATAGCAGCATGTGGTTAACAATGAAAATATTACTATCTTTAGTTTAAACAATATATATTCTTGTTATTTGTTCTTATTGTATGTAAAAAAGAAAGTAATCCGAAATCTAAATATTACAATAAAAAAATGTATAAATTTGTAAGAATAACCATTACAGTAACTAATTCTTCATACATTAGGATTAATGCACGATAAAATCGAAGTAACAAGCATTAAATAACCTGTAACATTTTTTTATTAAAAAAGTAAACAACATTTTAAAATCACAATTACATAAAATAACTGAATAATGGATGTCAAATTAACTATGTACCATCTTTGGTGCAAAACTGTCAACAATTTTTTTGGTCGGCAATTTGTTTTTTATTAAAAGGAGGAATGAGAATGTACAAAAACAAAGACAAAAATAAATTTTTTTTACAAAGAGATGTTCAAACAGCTACGAGGATTAGAGAGCCAATCAAGATAAGAGAAGTAGTTCATCTCTAAGATGTTCTTCATCCAAAGCCACGCATTCACCCTAACATCATCCGGGATTTGAAGAGAAGAATGTTTCACGTTTTTGAAGATGAAGTCATTCCGCGCTCGCCAAATAGCCCAAACGGTGGCAAGCCAAATAGAAGACCAAGCGAAACGGATTTTCCGAACTTTAATCATTCTGATGTGATTTAGGAAATGGATGACTGGGTCAATAGGCAACACCACTGAGATGTCCAACCATTTGTAAATGAGCTTCCAGATATAGTAAGAAAATGAACAAGAGAAGAACAAATGCTGAGAAGATTCAACCTCAACATTACAAAAGGAACAAAAAACGCCTCCACCGTTGATCAAAGGGATACCCCGCCGAAGGTGTAACACCACAATTTTCGTTTTCGGAATGATTAGAAAACTTAGAGTGTTGGAGTGTATATTGGACAATTCTCATTTAAGCGAGAGGACCTCGTCCAAGTGAGAGGCTCGGTGTTCGAATATGAGTTTTCCGGAGACCTCGCTTAAGCAAGGAAGTGGTCGCTTGAGTGAGAGTGAAATCTGGAAAAGCTGTCAAATTATAGCTTGAGCTAGAATTTTCGCCCAAGATAGAGAGGAGCCTTAGCATACTGCTTGATTCTCGCCAGAGCGAGAAATCCGCGCTTGGGCGAGAGCGTCACAGTTGAAAAGCTGAAAAATCGCGAAATTCTCGCTCAAGCGAGCCAATCTCGCCCGGGCGAGGCTGCACAACTATAAAAGTAAAAGAGGGGTTTCAAAAACCCTAATCTTCATTTTCTTTTCTCTCCTTTCTCTCCCAACGGCGGCTCCACCCAAATGAACCATTCTCCTCTCCACTAAACATCAAAACTCATCAAAACCTCTTCCTATTACTTCTTGGTGGCACATTTGGGAAATCTTGGAGGTGAAAAATGGAACAATGGAGATTTGGAGAAGATGGAGAGAGATGAGGCTCTTTTGCGGAGCAACGGAGCTTATGCGACCTAAGGTGAGGGAGAAGACCATTGTGGTCTTAGAGTATTTCATTAGAGTTGTCTTCTCCGATTTCCCTCAAGAATCGGAGAATGTTAACGAATAGAAACTCTCTTGGAAGTGTGTGGTCCATGTGAGAGTCTTTATTTTCCATGATGCTGTATTAGCCATAAAGATGGGGATATATGTGTAGGAAAACCATTTTATTAGATGAAGTGCAATATGCTCCTTTATGGTAATACACCGTCATGAAAGATGGTTCTATCGTTAATATGTTATATAATGATGAATATGTTCTGAGTGGTTTATTGTGACAAAAAAGATATGAATATATTTATGATAATGACTAAGTTGTGAGTCGCTTATTTGTTATAAACATATATGAGTATGTTTGTAATAATGATTGTGTGATGAGCTATTTAATGGCAATAAATTGACATGATTATGTTGTAAGATAATGATTGTGTTGTGGGTTGTTTATGTGTAGTAAAGAATGGGGTGAATATGAATATTATGACATGGTTGTAGTAATGGGTATTATGGTGAAATGTGATGTAAGGGAAGTATTTAAATTATATATGATGTTATAAAATGCATGGATTTTCTGGTTGTATATGATTGTGAAACAATGGGAAGAAAATCTATTTTTAGCTCCTTAAGAGGATGAGAAATGAATGACTTGCCCTATGTGATATTGTGAATGACTTGCCCTATGTGGTATTGTGAATGACTTGCCCTATGTGGTATTGTGAATGACTTGCCCTATGTGGTATTGTGAATGACTTGCCCTATGTGGTATTGTGAATGACTTGCCCTATGTGGTGTTGTGAATGACTTGCCCTATGTGGTATTGTGAATGACTTTCCCTATGTGGTATTGTGAATGACTTGCCCTATGTGGTATTGTGAATGACTTGCCCTACGTGGTATTGTGAATGACTTGCCCTACGTGGTATTGTGAATGACTTGCCCTACATGGTATTGTGAATGACTTGCCCTACGTGGTATTGTGAATGTCTTGCCCCAAGTGGTATTGTGAATGTCTTGCCCTATGTGGTATTGGCTCTTTGAGTAATGAATGATTAGCCATTTGGATGTTGTGTTGGTTTGATAACATTGTGTCATTTGGGAAAGTATTTTAATGTTATGTAAGTATGGTATGATTTGAGTATTGCATTGCTGTTATTTATTGAAAAGGAGACTATTGTATGATGATCATGAGGAAGATTGAGTTGTATTAAATGGTATGTTGCACCGATTGGGAAATGGTCTAGGTTAGAGATGATTCCTATGCTAATTGGATATATGAAAATTATGTGGTTTATTGTATTAATTGATATATGTTTAATATGCTTGATTTTAGAAGTTATGTACGGTGTAATACTTTAATGTTATTATTCTATGTAATTCCACGCTACAGTCATCGTAGTCGGTTCTTACTCCCTTTTGTCTCTGCTTGTATGTGTTATGTATTGGAATTCAGGTGGTGATTATAGCGTATTGGATGCTGATGGAGAAAGACCTAGAATAGAGTAATTTACCTTGTATAATTAATATGATATTTGGTTAATGTATGTAATATGAGAACTATGTAAAATCAATTCTTTTGTGAAATGAGACTTCTCCTAAGTATATATTGAAGTTGGTTTGATGATTGTAATAAGAGTATTATTTGAATAAGTACAAATGTATAGAATATGGATTTAAGATGAAATGTAATGACATGTCTTAATGAAAGAGTACTATTGATTATTTCTGCGTTTTTGTACTATGAACTTAACTAATATTGTACTTGTCAGGTTTTTCAAATCGGTTAAGTAACATCGTTCAAAAGTAATCACTTCACTTTCATGAATAAAGTTTTAAAAAATTTAGGGTATAATTCGGGTCCTTACAATATGGTATCAGAGCATAGTTAGCCCTGCGGCCTAGGGTATGGCCTTGCATGCTTCTTTGTATGACTTATGTGAATTGTTTGTTAAGTATGTGATAATTGTTGTTATGAAAGATTCTTGTTGAATTTCTTGTGGTAAGTTTCTGGTTGTGACTTGTATTGGAATATCTCGCTGAGAGTAATTGTGTAAGTGTTTGTTGAGGAATTCTTGTTGGATTTCTTGTTGTGGATTTCTTGTTGTAAAACTCTTGTTGAATTCCCTGGTATGAACTTGAGGTTGAATTTATTGTGTGAGACCTTTGTTGGGGATTCTCTAGTAAAACTCTTGCTGAAAATTTCTGGTTGTGAACCTCTTGTTTAAATTTCTTATGGTGAGTTATAGTTGTGATTTTATTGTTGAATTTCTTGATGTGAAATTTGTTTGTTGAGAGTTCCTTGTGGCAAATCTCTCGTTATGAGTTTCTTGTCAACCTCTTAATGTGAACCTTCTTTTATCACTAAGATTAATATAATTGAAGAGGAACGATTAGCTTAGCTTTCTTGGATGTTTGCTTATATGTCTATGTGGTTATAGTTGAATGAAATGAGGAATTTGTGTTTAACATGTTTTATATGACGATGACGAAATATCTTTTTGAGGTTAATTGTTAATGCCTGGTAAATTGTTCCTTGATGCGTGAATTCTAGAAACCGTATGTTAACTATCTTGGTAATAACTCGAAGAGTAATGTAAAGGATTCATATGAACATGTAAATGAATATGTTTTATGGAATGTGTTGATCATGAAGTATTGTTTTTAGATAATATTGTGCTAACAAGGAAAATGTACCTTGTGTGTTTTGAAGAGACTAAGTTTTCGATCCTTACTTGTATGAGTTGCTAAAGGTTAGACTTTCTTGTTTGCATTAGTTTGTATGATTATACAGAAAGGTAAAAACTCATGGTTCAAAGTAATGATTGAAGTGGGTGAAGTATTTGAATGTCGTTGTGATGCGCGTGTTTGCATAATGGTGGAAATTTCGTATGTGTTTATACTTGAAGTGATTCTCTAAACCTTTGGAAACTAAAAGCAAATCGGTATGAAAAGCAAAATGGGCATAATAATGTTAAGGTGATAAATTTTCATTATGCTGGTGACTCTTGTATGTGCACAAGTTTAAGTTTTGATGCTGAACGTTGACATGATGTTGTTTTAGTTTTAGTGAGTCATCGCTAAACTAATCTTACTTTCACCCTATTCGTAGGCGGTGGTAAATGAAATGGAAAAGTTATTTTTGATTCTTATACATGAAGCTTTTGGTCTATAAAAAATTTTCTTTGTGAAAGTTGAGTACTCGCCATAACCGAAATGTATCGGTAGTAAATACCAATTATATGCTTGGATGTTATACCTTCAAAAACTTGTTTTTGTTTCATGTGCGTCAGTAATTGCTATGCATAATTGTAGTGTTATTGCATAGGTATGTTTATGTAAATGAACTGTGAGGACTCTAATGTCCTGAACGGAATGTAACTCCATAACTAACTAGCCTTTTGAAAACTTTAATTTGAACTTTCGGTGTCACATGAGAAAAAGGGTTTTTGGGTGCTACTTTGAAATGATTATGAAAACCTTGCTTCCACGAGATGATTGCCATAAATCTTTTGTCTAATCCATTTTCAAAAGTCATTTTGGATGAAGTGTAGCAATTGGCTAAGCATTAATTAAAGTTCCATGTTGAAAATCCAATTTTTTACCAACTGCATCTCGGACGAATGTGATGTTGTTAAAAACTTTGTGATATGATTATGACCAGATGTTCTGGATATGATGTAGACTTGAGTGTAAAATGTATGTCTACCATTATAGTTTGAATATCCATATGAACTTATGTTATCGGTTTGAATGCTTGTAAATTTGCAATGATCAATGGTAATAAGTGTGTGATTTGAGTGGGCTTACGGCCTTGTACGTCTAGTTGAGGTTATTAACTAGAGAATCTTCTTCTACTGCATCCGTTTGTGGTAGAAATATTTGATTAAATTGGGTAATTACTTAGTAATTTTAATTGGTACTCGGAAGGGCTCCAAAAATCTTGTTTTTCTAAATGCTACTTGTTGGATGACTGCCATGTTTCTGTGTTGTAGCGTGTACAAATTTGAAATGCTATTGAGAATTTTTGAGTAAATTGTGATTCTCACCGTGTATGCTGATCGTTTTGAATGATTGTTGTCTCAATAGATTAGGGAGATCTATTGTTCTTGACGAATACTTTGGAAATCATTATTCCGGTTGTGATGAAATTTCTCTTAGTCGTCCTAGTTGTCCTGATATTTGGCCTTGGTATTTGGACTCTAAAAGATTAGTCCATGAACTGTCTATGTGGTATCGCTGTTACGTGGTATGTGTCCTTGTATGTCGTTCAAGCGATCTTAATTGTTTAGATGGTCGGTGTAACACCCCAAATTTTAATCTTTAAAATTAGAGTATCAGTCCTGGAAGCCTCGCTTGATCGAGAGATTCTCACTTGAGCGAGAAATGATCACCTGGGAGGGTGAAATCCTGGGCTATATTGGAGGATTCTCGCCCGAGCGAGAGTTGTCTCGCCTGGGCAAGAAATGACAATTTTGGGCTGTTGACACAGTGTAATCGATTACATGGTCCTGGTAATCGATTACATGCTGATATCTGATCAGACATGTGTAATTTTTCATGATGTAATCGATTACATGGTAATTGATTACATGCTGATATCTGATCACATGTGTAATTTTTCATGATATAATCGATTACACTATACTCGTAATCGATTACAACATATTAAAAGCATCATATATGTGCATTTTTTACATTGTAATCGATTACAACATGTTGGTAATCGATTACATCAAGTCGTTGAGTATGTATTTTAAATTTTTAACTGATGTAATCGATTACACCATATGGTAATCGATTACACTTATCGCTGTGTCTATAAAATAGAAACCCAAACACATTTTAGGGTTAGAACTTCGAAGAGAAGAGAGAGGAGAGCTTTTCAAGAGCAAGGAGCCTTAGGACTCATCTTAGAGCTTGAGAAGAGGTAAACCTCTTGTTCCTAACTCTTCTTCTTCCTCTCTAACTTGTTTTGGATATGTTGGATTTATTTTCAAAACATGAGAAACCATGGAAACTCATCCTTTAGAGTTATGGTTCGTTTTATGTTGTTTTTATCTTGTAAACTCTTGGTTTAGAGTTAGTATCTCAAGAATGGAAAGGGTTGTGGGTTGATTCATGAAAACCCCAAAAACCCTAAAAGTGAAAATGTGGTAAAAGAAGAGAATGAGTAAAATGTTAGAGGTAGAAGATGAGTTTACCCCCAAATATTGAAATATGAGATGTTATGCATGTTTTAGATGTTGAATATTGATGATGAATATTTTGTATGATTAAATGATGCAAAATAAGTTGTTTATGTAATATTTGGAATAAATGACTAACATTGTGTTATGTGGTGGGATGAAGAGAGATCCTAAGGTTGGAGGTGGTGTCGGTAGAATTCGAGAAGTTGCCAAGAACCGAACCCCAATACTCACCAAGGTAAGGATAAGTCTTTAATTGTGCATTTGGAATAGAAAATGTAAGTATTTTCTGGTTATGCAATGATTGAGTTGTGAATTACGCATTTAGTATAAACATATATGGGTGTGTTAATACTAAAGTAGGCGTAGATTTACGAAAGATGGAAAACGTGTGTATTTCTGATCATGCAATAATTATATCGTGAATCACCTGTTTAGTATAAACATATATGGGTGTGTTTATACTAAAGATGGCGTGGATTTACAGGAAATGATTGATAGTGAAATCAATGAAAAGGAAACGTATTTTTAGCCGACCATAAATGGTTAGCGACTTTGGCTCAAGTTATGTAGCAACACTTTGGCTCAAGTTATGAAGCAATACTTTGGCTCAAGTTATGTAGCAATGCTTTGGCTCAAGCTATGTAGCAACACTTTGGCTCAAGTTATGTAGCAAAACTTTGGCTCAAGTTATGTAGCAATGCTTTGGCTCAAGCTATGTAACAATACTTTGGCTCAAGTTATGTAGCAATACTTTGGCTCAAGTTATGTAGCAACACTTTGGCTCAAGTTATGAAGCAAAACTTTGGCTCAAGTTATGAAGCAATACTTTGGCTCAAGTTATGTAGCAATGCTTTGGCTCAAGCTATGTAGCAACACTTTGGCTCAAGTTATGAAGCAATACTTTGGCTCAAGTTATGTAGCAATGCTTTGGCTCAAGCTATGTAGCAACACTTTGGCTCAAGTTATGAAGCAATACTTTGGCTCAAGTTATGTAGCAATGCTTTGGCTCAAGCTATGTAGCAATACTTTGTCTCAAGTTATGTAGCAATGCTTTGGCTCAAGCTATGTAGCAATACTTTGGCTCAAGTTATGTAGCAATGCTTTGGCTCAAGCTATGTAGCAACACTTTGGCTCAAGTTATGTAGCAAAATTTTGGCTCAAGTTATGTAGCAATGCTTTGGCTCAAGCTATGTATCAATACTTTGGCTCAAGTTATGTAGCAATACTTTGGCTCAAGTTATGTAGCAAAACTTTGGCTCAAGTTATGAAGCAAAACTTTGGCTCAAGTTATGAAGCAATACTTTGGCGCAATGCTTTGGCTCAAGCTATGTAGCAACACTTTGGCTCAAGTTATGAAGCAATACTTTGGCTCAAGTTATGTAGCAATGCTTTGGCTCAAGCTATGTAGCAACACTTTGGTTCAAGTTATGAAGCAATACTTTGGCTCAAGTTATGTAGCAATGCTTTGGCTCAAGCTATGTAGCAATACTTTGGCTCAAGTTATGTAGCAATGCTTTGGCTCAAGCTATGTAGCAATACTTTGGCTCAAGCTATGTAGCAATACTTTGGCTCAAGTTATGTAGCAATGCTTTGGCTCAAGCTATGTAGCAAAACTTTGGCTCAAGTTATGTAGCAATGCCTTAGCTCAAGCTATGTAGCAAAACTTTGGCTCAAGTTATGTAGCAATACTTTGACTCAAGTTATGTAGCAACGCTTTGGCTCAAGCTATGTAGCAAAACTTTGGCTCAAGTAATGTAGCACAAAATGAATTTATAAAACAAATGGTTTACTAACCCATTTTTCTAATATGGATTATCTTATAGTGACGTTTATTGAATTAATGACTTACTCCTTTGTGTGTTTTGTACTTTTGTCATTGATAATCCCATTGCAGGTAAATAGACGAATGAAGTATGCCAGGTTGGGAGCTTTAGGAGCTTTAGACTTTGGATTCACTATTTATTTTTTTTCGTATTCTGAATGATTACTTGCGGATTTAAATGATTGTAATCATGGCTAACCATTATTTGGATATTTGTAACCATGCGTAATGTTATTTTGGAGGATCAGAACCTTTGAGGTCTTAGTACTCATAGGGAATGATATGAATGAAATATGTTTTTCTGCAAGATTAATTGTATGATAATATAATAGGTTATAAGATTAGTTCCAGGAATGATTCATGAGAACTTCTAGGTAAAATGATTATGTATGTGGTCATTGATTCATGGATTGAGTGTGAGGAGGGGAAATAAGATTTTGAAGTAAGGATATTAAAATGGTAATGTGAGTTATGAGTGATTGAATGGAATTGAATTAAAATGAGAAAAATTTTCAAGGGTAGAATTTGGGTCCTTACAGTCAGATCTAAGTTGGTTGAGTATATGTTATGCCTAATGTCTAGTCGATGATAGTATTTTTCCGAGAGTAACCTAATAAAATTTCGGGGACGAAATTTCTTTTTTGGGGGGGAGGATTGTAACACCGCAATTTTCGTTTTCGGAATGATTAGAAAACTTAGATTGTTGGAGTGTATAATGGACAATTCTCATTTAAGCGAGAGGACCTCGTCCAAGTGAGAGGCTCGGTGTTCGAATATGAGTTTTCCGGAGACCTCGCTTAAGCAAGGAAGTGGTCGCTTGAGTGATAGTGAAATCTTGAAAATCGCCCGAGCGAGAAATTCGCGGCCGGGCGAGAGCGTCAGAGTTGAAAAGCTGAAAAATCGCGAAATTCTCGCTCAAGCGAGCCATTCTCGCCCGAGCGAGGCTGTGCAACTATAAAAGTAAAAGAGGGGATTCAAAAACCCTAATCTTCATTTTCTTTTCTCTCCTTTCTCTCCCAACGGCGGCTCCACCCAAATGAACCATTCTCCTCTCCACTAAACATCAAAACTCATCAAAACCTCTTCCTATTACTTCTTGGTGGCACATTTGGGAAATCTTGGAGGTGAAAAATGGAACAATGGAGATTTGGAGAAGATGGAGGGAGATGGGGCTCTTTTGTGGAGCAACAGAGCTTATGCGACCTAAGGTGAGGGAGAAGACCATTGTGGTCTTAGAGTATTTCATTAGAGTCGTCTTCTCCGATTTCCCTCAAGAATCGAGAATGTTAACGGATAGAAACTCTCTTGGAAGTGTGTGGTCCATGTGAGAGTCTTTATTTTCCATGATGATGTATTAGCCATAAAGATGGGGATATATGTGTAGGAAAACCATTTTATTAGATGAAGTGCAATATGCTCCTTTATGGTAATACACCGTCATGAAAGATGGTTCTACCGGTAATATGTTATATATTGATGAATATATTCTGAGTGGTTTATTGTGATAAAATGATAATGACTAAGTTGTGAGTCGCTTATTTGTTATAAACATATATGGGTATGTTTGTAATAATGATTGTGTGATGAGCTATTTAATGGCAATAAATTGACATGATTATGTTGTATGATAATGATTGTGTTGTGGGTTGTTTATGTGTAGTAAAGAATGGGGTGAATATGAATATTATGACATGGTTGTAGTGATGGGTATTATGATGAAATGTGATGAAAGGGAAGTATTTAAATTATATATGATTTTATAAAATGCGTGGATTTTCTGGTTGTATATGATTGTGAAACAATGGGAAGAAAATCTACTTTTAGCTCCTTAAGAGGATGAGCAATGAATGACTTGCCCTATGTGGTATTGTGAATGACTTGCCCTATATGGTATTGTGAATGACTTGCCCTACGTGGTATTGTGAATGACTTGTCCTACGTGGTATTGTGAATGACTTGCCCTACGTGGTATTGTGAATGACTTGCCCTACGTGGTATTGTGAATGACTTGCCCTACGTGGTATTGTGAATGACTTGCCCTACGTGGTATTGTGAATGACTTGCCCGACGTGGTATTGTGAATGACTTGCCCTACGTGGTATTGTGAATGTCTTGCCCCAAATGGTATTGTGAATGTCTTGCCCTATGTGGTATTGGCTCTTTGAGCAATGAATGATTAGCCATTTGGATGTTGTGTTGGTTTGATAACATTGTGTCATTTGGGAAAGTATTTTAATGCTATGTAAGTATGGTATGATTTGAGTATTGCATTGTTGTTATTTATTGAAAAGGAGACTATTGTATTATGATCATGAGGAAGATTGAGTTGTATTAATAGGTATGTTGCACCGATTGGGTAAATGGTCTAGGTTAGACATGATTCATATGCTAATTGGATATATGAACATTATGTGGTTTATGGTATTAATTGATATATGTTTAATATGCTTGATTTTAGAAGTTATGTACGATGTAATACTTTAATGTTATTATTATATGTATTTCCACGCTACGGTCATCGTAGTCGATTCTTACTCCCTTTTGTCTCTGCTTGTATGTGTTATGTATTGGAATTCAGGTGGTGATTATAGCGTATTGGATCCTGATGGAGAAAGACCTAGAATAGAGTAATTTACCTTGTATAATTAATATGATATTTGATTAATGTATATAATATGAGAACTATGTAAAATCAATTCTTTTGTGAAATGGGACTTCTCCTAAGTGTATATTGAAGTTGGTTTGATGATTGTAATAAGAGTATTTTTTGATAAAGGATAAATGTATAGAATATGGATTTAAGATGAAATGTAATGACATGTCTTGATGAAAGAGTACTATTGATTATTTCCGCGTTTTTGAACTATGAACTTAACTAATATTGTATTTGTTCAGATTTTCCAAATCGGTTAAGTAACATCGTTCAAAAGTAATCACTTCACTTTCATGAATAAAGTTTTATAAATTGTAGGGTATAATTAGGGTCCTTACAGAAGGAGAGCATCCTTGGAAGGAATTCTGTCCTAAAAGAGTCTCCAAGGAAAAGAGATGACCTTCAAAGGAGCCTTTGCCTTCCAGAGTTGATGATAAGTGTAAGGACCCAAATTCTACCCTTGAACATTTTTCTTTATTTTATTCCCTTTTCATACATTTCCCATAACTTTTTAAATACAATTTCAACAACCTTATTTTAAATCACACTTTCCTATTCATAATCATTTCATAGTAAAAAAAAACGACATACATATTCGTTTAACATAAAATCATAATTGATTAATGCATCCCGGTAACTACCGCATACAACTAGCTATGAGATTCCAAAATACCCATAGCTATAAATATCCTGAGTTACAAATATTTATAACTACCAACATGTACAAATATCGTGTACATGATTACAAATCTTCAGTTCAAAAACACCATCAGTTAGAGTACAAACAATGAAGATAAGGACTTCAAAAACTAAAAGCCTCTAAGCTCCTAATCAAGATATCCTTAAATCTTCCACCTACCTGCAATGGGATTAACATTGACAATTCACAGAAAACACAAAGGAGTAAGTTGTTAACTCAATAAATGGCAATATTCATTAATCCACATTTTAATACGGTTAAGTAAACAATGTAGAGTTAAATATACTTAAAACCATTTTCATCTTTTATACTCTTGGAAAATCATGCTACATAACTTGAGCCAAAGCGTGCTACATTGCTTGAGCCAAAGCTTGCTACATCGCTTGAGCCAAAGCTTGCTACATCGCTTGAGCCAAAGCTTACTACATCGCTTGAGCCAAAGCTTGCTACATCGCTTGAGCCAAAGCTTACTACATCGCTTGAGCCAAAGCTTACTACATCGCTTGAGCAAAAGCTTGCTACATCACTTGAGACAAAGTTTGCTACATTACTTGAGCCAGAGTTTGCTACATTACTTGAGCCAAAGTTTGCTACATTACTTGAGCCAAAGTTTGCTACATCACTTGAGCCAAAGTCGCTAACCAATCATGGTCGGCTAAACGGGTTTTCTTTTTATTGATACATCATCAATTCATAAATAGTAAATTCATGCAATTCTTATTACAAACATATTCATATATGTTTAAAATAATTAAGTGGTTCACAACTTGATCATTATCCACAACCAGAAAATCCACACATTTTCTATTGCAATGTACAAGTTAAAAACTTATCCTTACCTTGGTGAGTGTTGGGTTTGGTTATTGGCAACTTCGCAAGTTCCACCGATACCGCCTCCAACTTTTGGATCTTTCCTCATTCCCACCATATAACACAATGTTAGTCATTTATTCCAAATAACATCTAAACAACTCATATTGCCTCTTTAACCATACAAAAGATTTATCACATTTTCAATGTTTCTAAACTACTTTCATTATAAGTTTACATCATCTAAAATATACATATTCATCTCATATTTCAACATTAGAGTGCATACTCATCTTCTACATCTAACATTTTACCCATTTCCCTCTTTAACCACATTTTCATTTTAGGGTTTTGGGGTTTTCATGAATCAACCCACAAATCCTTTCCATTCTTGAAATACCAACTCTAAACCAAGAGTTTACAAGAGAAAAACAACATAAAACGAACCATAACTCAAAAGGATGAGTTTCCATGGTTTCTCACATTTTGAGAAGAGATCCACCATACCCAAAACAAGTTTCAAAGGGAAGGAGAGTTAGAATCAAGAGTTTTACCTCTTCTCAAGCTCTTACATGATTCCCAAAACTCCTTGTTCTTGAAAACTCTCTCTTCCTTCACTTCTCTCTAGGTTATCCCCAAAAATGTGTTTGGGGGTCCTTATTAAATGCAACAGCTTCACATAATAATGTCCATTATGTGTCACTTTTGTATATTTATTACCATTAGGTGCACCACAATGTTAATGTCTTTGTTGTAGAGGTGATATATTAACTAAAGAATCACATTGAAGTAAAGACATTACTTAATAAAGAATTGACTCTATAAAGGAGACTCTAAAAAAATAGATAACATTAAAGGATTTAATATGTATACTGTGACACTGTAAATATTTGTACATTGTTAACAAATCATTCACCATTTATATGTTAATCACCATCGACTCTTAAACTAAATCTAATACATATTATGTTAGATGATATAATGACATTATAAAAAAACTTTACATAGAACTTTACATAGATAGTGGTATGAATATAAACTCAACATTAAATGCAATGAAATTGTTAATATATAACAGATAATAAAACGCGTAAAGTAAAGCGTTTACTGAAATTATTTAACTTCTATTTTTATTAAGTAAATAACCACATTTTTTTAAGAAATTAATTTTTATTAACTAAATAACCACATTTAAGTAAAGTACAAAACATATGTAAAGACTTATTTAACTCTAACAAAAAGACTCTACTTTATCTATAAAAAATGAAGTGACTTAGTCAATATGCATACCATTCCAATGACCACTATTATATGTAATAGTAGTCATTGATAGAGTCATCTTCTTACCCTAAAAGGCAAAAAAAAAAGGAAAGAAAAAAAAAGGAACTTAGTGATGGAAAAAAATACCTACATTGCCAAGTCTATATAGTAGTTAATACATAGTTAAAGAATAGATGATTTATGAAGTAAAATAATATGGCAGTACAATGAAAACACGGAAATAAGAAGAAATGACTATATAGAAAATGACAAGGAGATAGTCTAAACTCTAGGAAGAAGATAGTGAAAATGATGTATAAAAATTGTTACATGCAAAGTCCAAAATCTAAGTTCGTTGAGGAGAGATGTTATTGGATTTAGAAAACCTAAGTTCATATTTTTGTGAGGAATGAGTAGAAGGAGAATTTTCAGTTCTACCTCTAAAAGTAACTTGCCCTTCTGTCATTACTTTTTCAATATTTCTATCAACTTACATTCTATTTTTTCAATACTCCTACCACCGAAATTAAAAGAATTGAATGGACTTTCAAAAATATTTAATCACCTTTAGCTTGTGTAGTTATTTAAATTTGTTTTGTGGATTAAAAAAATTTGTACCATTTGTTTTGGGTATGTATAATATATATACATTACCGCCAGTCACATCATATCATTGGTTTTGACAATGATATATTCCAGAAGATTATAGATATAGACCTGCAAGTTTATTCAGATAAAACATTATACAACCTGTAATTATAAATTTTGAAAAACTAAAGATGAATAGAAGCTCAATAGTTTGATCGTTGGGTGATGTTTTTAGTGGATGATATTTTATCTGCAACAAAAAATTACATTGTTAACTGCAATTTGAAAGAATTAGTGATAAAAAATGTACAATGATAATAAGTTTTACTATTAATGTAGCATCATGTATAACGTAACATGTTAAAGGGATGAGTGAAAGTTTAGTGCATCTATTTTACATGAATGTCAATAGAAATTTACAAAACTAAAGTGAAGTGGACTGAGAACATTTTTGTTCAAAGCAACAAAGGTGTAGGAAACTTTTAACTTAAAATTGAGATTGCAAGAGAAGTCAACTAGCGTGATTGCAACACATCTTTTCCAGTATGGTTTCGATGAAGACAAATTCGATCTGAAAAACTTGAAGACATGACTCCTCAACAAACAACATGACCAAGACTCAAGGCTTTAGGAAAGGTATTTTATTTTCTTTTCTAGAAGTCCTGAGATGATTGCTTAGTATTGAGTCTAGGTAGGATAACCCAAATGATGAGTTTCTCACCTGCTCGTAAGATTGCCTAAAATCCGTTTTTGAGAATCATCATACATCCAATTTTAGTAGGTTTCATCAAAAGGTAGATTTTTATACAAAAATCATGCATTATTTTTAAACCTACATATTTTGGAGGGTTACCTCTTAACCAAGAAACCTATAGTTTGTCTAATAATTGATCCAACTGTGAAATAATTGATTACGCAACTGCATACATTCGTTAATCGATTAAGAGTCATTTTAATCGATTAATGAGAAGTCCAGTAGCTACTGTCTTGAGTTTATTGGCAATTTTAATCGATTATGAATCTGTTAATCGATTATGTTCAACAGAAAACTGCTATTTTTCAAATCCGTTAATCGATTAAGAGGTCATTTAATCGATTAAAACTATTGATCCCAGAAAACTATAAATGACCATTTTTCTGCACTTTAGCTCACAATCACTGAATTACACATTCTATCATTTTCAAATTCGAATTTTCAAAATTCTCTGAAGTTTCTCTATGAGAGAAAAACCCTTGTAAAAGGTTCTTGGCTTATTTTTCAAAGATGAATTTTTAATTATGCATTTTAGTGCATAACCTTTTTTAATCCACTTTGATTTCTCATACCCTTGTGAGTGTGTGTGAGATTCTTATCATCTGGGTAGTAGCTGGCTTGTAAAAGCAAAGACTTCTGTTTGTAGAAGTTCTTGTCGAAAGAAACTGTTTCTTTGAAAGGTGTGGTAACGTCTCCAAGGTTTAGAGATCGAAGGTTGTAATATCGGCTAGCTGTAGTTAGTTTGATATAGTCTTCGCTAGGGCATCTTGTTAGCGTGTTGTGTAGCAAGATTGACAGTCGTTGTGAACGGGGGGAAATTGTCAAGGCTTGGCGAAATAGGACTCGTGTAGAAAGTAGGAAAAGCTCTAAATTAGAAGCGTATTTGTAAAGAACGATTCTTTCAATTATAGTGAAACAAATCTTCCAAGATCAAAAGGGGAGGCCTGGATGTAGTTTGCTAGTGGACTGGCAAACGAACCAGTATAAAATGGTTTATCTTCTTTCTCTTTTCCCTTATCTCCTTAAATTCCAAGCATATTTATTTTCTTTATCTGCGTGACAAATCTTGCTGACTAATTGCCTGAATCTTGCATTGCTTGTGATCCAAGAAACTTGTTTACAATTTTGTTTTGGGTTTTTCTATTCTGTTTAATCGATTATTTATCTGTGTTAATCGATTAACTCTATTCATGTTAATTGATTATATTTGCTATTAATCGATTAATTCTGCTCATTTCTGTTTCTCACTGCTTAATTGCGAAAAGCGGATATACTGACCCGCGCACACCTATTCACCCCCCTCTAGGTGTTATACTCTGACTGACCGGTACCCTAACAAGTGGTATCAGAGCTAGTACGTGAGTGCTAGCTTAACTACTTCGATCGTTGATCCTCATATTATCATACAATAGGCTCTACCAATCCGTTTGGCGGTGATGGTGCATCCATTAATCGTCTTCTTGTTTTCATTAGTGAGGGGTACGCCTACTGGAAAGTGAGAATGAGAATCTTCATTGAAGACGTTGATACGGATATCTGGGATTCCATTATAAATAAATCTTACACACCATTGTATTTAGTGGAAGGTGAGACAAAGGACAAACCAAAGAGCATGTGGACTAATGTTGAAAAACGAAAGGTGCAACACAATTTGAAAGCGAAAAGCATCATCACGTCCGCACTATCTTATGATGAGTTCTTTCGGGTCTCACAGTGTAATAGTGCCAAAGAAATGTGGGACACTTTACCAGTGACTCATGAAGGCACTAGCGAGGTCAAGCGCGCTAGACTAAACGCTTTAACCCATGAATATGAGTTGTTTCGTATGTTTCCAAATGAATCTATCTGTGATATGCAAAAACGTTTTACTCATATTGTAAATCATCTAGTCGCTTTATACAAAACTTTTTCCAAAGGGGAGTTGACTAACAAAGTTTTAAGATGTCTTGACAACAGGAAATGGCAGCCGAAAGTGACTGCCATCATGGAGTCAAAGGATCATGATTCAATGGCGTTGAGAACCCTATTTGGCAAGCTCCAAGAGCATGAGATGGAGCTTGGTCGCCTGACCTTGCATGAGGAATCAGACAAGCGAAAAAAGAGAATCTCTTTAAAAGCATCCACATCTCAAGATCAAGAAGATAGAGAAGAAGATGAGTCTGATTCAGAAATCGATACTGAATCCAAGACGCTTCTTGTGCGTAAGTTTAACAAATTCTTGAAGAAGGAAGGAAGCTCAAACATGTTTCAGAGAAAGGAAACTTGTTGTAACAACCCGAAATTCTACCCTGGAAATTTTTTCCTTATTTAATCTAATTCCATGCATTTTAACGATAAAATCATAATTATCAAGTAAATAAATTTATTTAAAAGATCTTTCTCTCCATCCTCACACCTGATCTAAGAACCAAAAGTACATACAAAATCCGATAGCAGAAAAACATAATTCATATTAGTATAACCTAGTAACTACCGCATACAATTAGCTATGGGTTTCCAAAACACCCATAGCTACATATATCCCGAGTTACTAGTCTCCATGATCAATATCATGTACAAAAATAGTATTCATAATACAATTAGTTACTTCAATTACAATCAATTAAAGTTACAAAAGAATGGATAAAGATACATCAAAACAAGGTCCCTAATCTCCTACTTAAAAATCATCCTTCCTCCGACCACCTACCTGCAATGGATTAACATTTACCATGCACAAACAACACAAAGGAATAAGTCATTAACTCAATAAAACTTCAATGTAAGTTAATCCACATTAAATAGGTTTAAACAACGATATAAATTAAATTCACTTAAAACCATTTTCGTCATCTGTACTTTTGAAAAACCATGCTACATAACTCGAGCTAGAGTCGCTAACCCATTCTGGTCGGCTAAAATGAGTTTTATTTTCATTGGCACTCCAACAATACATAAACCATAAATTCACCCGTCATCACTACAAACATACCCATATATATTTGTAATGACTAAGTGATTTACCATTTATTACCTTGTTTCCGAGTTTTATTTCCATTGGCACTCCACCAATAAATAGACAATGAATGCACCCGACATCATTATAGCATAGAGTATATGCTTGTAAATACAAAGTGACTCACGGTCTATTGTTTTATCCGAGTTTTATTTCCATTGGCACTCCACCAATAAATAGACAATAAATGCACCCGACATCATTACAACATAGAGTATATGCCTCTAACTACAAAGTGACTTACAGTTTATTGTTTTATCCGAGTTTTATTTCCATTGGCACTCCACCAATAAATGGACAATACATGCACCCGACATCATTACAACATAGCTTATATGCTTGTAACTACAAAGTGACTTACAGTTTATTGTTTTATCCGAGTTTTATTTCCATTGGCACTCCACCAATAAATGGACAATACATGCACCCAACATCATTACAGCATAGCTTATATGCCTGTAACTACAAAGTGATTTACATTTCATGATTTCATTTCGAGTCTTATTTCCATTGGTACTCCCCCAATACATAAACCGTAAATTCACTTCTCATCATTATCAACATACCCATATATTTTCATAATGACTAAGTGATTCACATTTTATTTCTTATCCATAACAGAAAATCCACGCATTTTCCAACACAATGCATAAATTAAAGACTTATACTTACCTCGACGAGTGTTGGGTTTGGTTTTTGGCGACTTCTTAAGTTCCACCGGCACCACCTCCAAACTTAGGATCTTTCCTCATTCCCACCACATAACACACAATGTTAGTCTTTCATTATGAGTTTTCAACCATCTAAAGCATACATATCATCTCATATTTTCACATTATAAAGCAACTCGTCTTCTACCTTTAGCGTTTTACCCATTTTTCCTCTCTAACCACATTTTCTCTCTCTAGGGTTTTGGGATTTCCATGTGTCAACCCACAAACCCTTTCCATCCTTGGAAGACTAAATCAAAACCAAGAGTTTACGAGGTACAAGCAACATAAAACGAACCACAACTCGAAAGAGAGAGTTTCCATGGTTTTACACACTTTGAGAAGAGATCCATAATACCAAAAATGGGTTCTCAAGAGAAGAAGAGAGTTAGGATAGAGAGCTTTACCTCTTCTCAAACTCTTGAACAAGAATCAAAGCTCCTAGACCTTGTGAATGCTCTCTTCTCTCACCTCTCTTCAATTCTTAACCTAAAAATGTATTTGGGATTTCCCTCATTTAATGTTGTCGTCGGGTTCTCACTTAAGCGAGCTTTCTCTCGCTCAAGCGAGAGAATCCCGCCCATTTTAAAAACTCAACTCTGACCCTCTCGCTCAAGCGAGGGATTCTCGCTCAAGCGAGAATCTCACAGTGTCAACAGCCCCAAAATGCCATTTCTCGCCCAGGCGAGACAACTCTCGCTCAGGCGAGAATCCTCCAGTATAGCCCAGGATTTCACCCTCCCAGGTGAACCTCTCTCGCCCAAGCGAGAATCTCTCGCTCAAGCGAGGATCCCAGGACTAATACTATAAATTTAAAGACTTAAAATTTGGGGTGTTACACTTGTAACCCGACTTTCAAAAATAATAACCCAAAGGAGAGGTTCTCATGCCTTGAATGCGGTAAGGCTGGTCCATGAAGTTCTAGTGCCCTACCTATGTAAAGAAAGTCGAGTGCGAAAAGAAAAACTCTCGAGACTTCAAGTCCAAGAAAGTATACATCGTATGGGATGTTCCTGAGGAGGACTCGACAACTAGCACATCTGGAGAAGAGGAGACTGCAAAAATTTGTCTTATGGTGAATGATCATGAAGCAAGCACCTCTTCAAAAACTTGACGAACTTGGCAAGGTAATTTGTCTTATGAAACTAGTTCATGCTCTAGTTCAGATAATTCACCTACACATGATGAGCTTTATAGCGCTTTTGTCGAGCTGCATGAAGAGCTCAAAAAGGTAGTTAAAGTAAGTGTAGATCGCAAGAGACTCATATTGCTGCTTGAAAAGAAAATAGCAAACATGCAAAAAGAAATTGATGAGCTTAAGCTTGAAAATGAGACTCTATATCTTATTTGCTCTAACGCCTCACGCATGTGTTCTTCTAAGTTAATTGAGACTCCTGTATGTGAAACTTGTCATGAGTTGAAAAATGAAAATGATGTTTTAAATAACAAAATGACAAAGTTCACATACAGCAGTCAAAACCTTAACAGGTTGCTTGCATCTTCGAACAATGTAGGAAATAGAACTGGTCTCGGTTTTAAGCGTAAAAATCATAAGAGACCAACTAGAAAGCGTGTAGAACATAGATCTAATATGAATAATCATAAATTGCCTACATGATTCTATTGTGGTATCCATGGTCACACATATGGATCTTGCTACATAAAAAGGCATGGAGTGCCGAGTGGCAAGTATGTGTGGATGGCCAAAGGATCACCAGGTTCTATTACTAACAAAAAAGGACCCAACATAACTTGGATACCTAAGAGCAAGTAATTTGTGTCTTGCAGGTATGTCACCGAACACTCGGACAACACTGGTATCTCGACAATGGGTGTTCCAGACATATGACAGGTGATAAGTCCAAATTTTTGGATCTTACACTCTGAGACAAAGGCTACGTCACATACGGAGAAAATAACAAAGGAAAGATCCTTGGAATTGGAAGAGTTGGTAATGCTTCACAAGCCATTGTGGAAAACGTGTTGTATGTTGAAGGCTTGGAGCATAACCTATTGAGCATAGTTAATTGTGCGACATAGGTAACAAGGTATCTTTTGATTCTGATTTCTGTATTATCCGTGATGGTGTAGATGATAAAGTTAAGTCTGTCGGTCACCGAACAAATAATATATATGGTTAATCTAGACAATATCACTTTTCTGTTTTCAAAATGTCTTATTTCAAATGAAACTGATATCAGGAGTTGGCATAGAAGATTAGCACATATTCATCTAAGACATGTGGAAAAATATCGTCAAAAGAGCTTGTCATAGGGCTACCAAAACTAAACTACAAAACTAAAGATCTTTGTCACACCTGTCAAAGGTGTAAGCAAACGAAAAATTCATTTTCATCAAAGAACGTGATATCCACAACAAGACCATTAGAGTTACTTCATATGGACTTGTTTGGACCTTCACAAGTAATGAGTTTTGGAGGTAGTCATTATGCTCTAGTTGTAGTTGATGACTTTTCCAGGTTTACATGAACACTGTTCTTATCTCTAAAAGCGACACTTTTAAAACTTTCAAATCGCTTGCCAAGAAATTACAAAACCAGCTTAACCATAGGATAGTATTCATTCGTAGTGATCACGGTGGTGAATTCGAGAATCACCACTTCGCTAAATATTGCGATAAACATGACATACACCATAAATTCTCTGCTCCTCACACCCCTCAACAAAATGGAGTTGTTGAGAGGAAGAATCACATCTTAGAGGAGTTAGCATGTGCCATGCTAAACGAAAGCAAAGTGCCTAAATATTTCTGGGTAGATGCAGTACATACGGCTTGCTACGTGACTAATCGTGTATTAATTAGGCCTACACTTTTAAAAACTCCGTACGAACTTTTAAAGGGTCGTAAGCCTAATATTTCACACCTTCACGTTTTTGGGTGCGAATGTTTTATTTTAAATAACGTAAAAGAAATTTTAGACAAATTTGACTCAAAAGCGGATGAAGACATCTTTCTCGGTTATTCATCTAGTAGCAAAGCGTATAGAGTATATAATAGATGTACTATGCATGTAGAAGAATCTATCCACATACAATTTGACGAATTTTCTCCAATAGAGAATAGAAAGGCTTTTATTGATGATGTTTCAGGTGCATTAGAGGAACCTTATTCTAAAGAACCAGTACCTAAAAGTCTTATCCAAGATCATGAAGAGGATGAAGAAAACCAAGATCTTCCAAAGGCTTGGAAGACGAAGAAAGACCATCCTATCGACAACGTGATAGGTGATATATCTTCGGGGGTGGTAACCCGAAGATCGTTAAATAACATATGTCATTTTGTTGCTTTTGTTTCTCAGATTGAGCCTAAAAATGTTATCGAAGCCCTAAAGGACGAACACTGGGGTTTAGCTATGCAAGAAGAGCTAAACCAGTTCGAGTGCAATAATGTATCGGATTTAATTCCTACGCCTAAAGATCATCCGATCATAGGCACTAGATGGGTGTTTCGAAACAAAAAGGATGAATCTGGCTTAATCATAAGAAAGAAAGCCCGTTTAGTCGCTACACCCCTTAGGGTTAGCTAAAAGCAATTTCTCATCTCTTTTACAAAGAAAACATGCCACATAAACTCGGGCCAAAGTGTTTCAACATAAAATCGGGCCGAAGTGTTGCCACATAAACTCGGGCCGAAGTGTTTCCACATAAACTCGGGTCGAAGTGTTGCCACATAAACTCGGGCCGAAGTGTTGCCACATAAACTCGGGCCGAAGTGTTGCTACATAAACTCGAGCCGAAGTCGCTAACCATTTATGGTAACCATTTATACATTTCTTTTTCATTGATTTCACTATCAATCATACCCGGTGAATCCATGAAATCCTTATTACAAACACACCCATATATGTTTATAATAATTTCGTGATTCACCAATTAATCATTGCACAACCAGAAAATACACACATTTTCCATTCAAGGTATAAATTAAAGACTTCTCCTTACCTTGGTGAGTCTTGGGTTGGGTTCTTGGTAACTGCACTAGTTCCACCGACACCGCCGCCAACTCTAGGATCTTTCTCATTCCCACCATACAACACAATGTTAGTCATTTATTCCAAATATCACATAAACAACTCATATTGCATTATTTAACCACACAAGATATTTAACACATTTTCCATGTTGCTAAACTACTTTCATCAAAAGTTTACAACATCTAAAACATACATATTCATCTCATATTTCAACATTAGAAAGCTTATTCATCTTCTACTTCTAGCACTTTACCCATTTTCTTCTTTAACCACATTTTCACTTTAGGGTTTTGGGGTTTTCATGAATCAACCCACAAACCCTCTCCTTTCTTGAAATACTAACTCTATACCAAGAGTTTACAAGATAAAATAACAGAAAATGAACCATAACTCAAAAGGGTGAGTTTCCATGGTTTCTCTCATTTTTGAGAAGAGATCCAACATACCCAAAACAAGTTTCAAAGGGAAGAAGAGAGTTAGAATCAAGAGATTTACCTCTTCTCAAGCTTCTAAATGACTCACAAGCCTTCTTGCTCTTGAAAATGCTCCCTTCTCTCACTTCTCTATAGGTTAACCTTCATAAATGTGTTTGGGGTCCCCTATTTAATGTAACAGCGTCGAGTTCCCGCTTAAGCTAGCTCATTCTCGTTCAAGCAAAAAAATCCCGCCCATTTTAAAAACTCAGATCTGACCCTCTCGCCCAAGCGAGGGAACTCTCGCCCAGGCGAGGCATCTCTCGCTAAAGCGAGGATCCTCTCGCTCAAGCGAGGATCTTACAACCTCAACAGGTCCAAACATCACTTTTTTCGCCTAGGCGAGCCAACTCTCGCTCAGGCGAAAATCCTTCCGTATAGCCCATGATTTCCCCTTCCCAGTTAAGCCTTCCTCGCATAGGCGAGCCAACTCTCGCTCAGGCTAGACCACTCTCGCTCAAGCGAGCCAACCCTCGCTCAGGCGAGAATCCTTCAGTATAGTCCAGGATTTCACTCAACCAGGTGAGCCTTTCTCGCCCAGGCGAGAATCCCAGGACTGATACTATAATTTTAAAAACTTAAATTTAGGGTGTTACAATCCTCCCCCTCTTATAAGAATTTTCGTCCCAAAAAATTAAACATACCTCGATTCGAATAAATGAGGGTAATCCTCCCTCATATCGTATTCCACTTCCCAAATAGCATCCCCTTCGTCTACTTGGCTCCACAGTACCTTCACCATTGGAATCTCTTTGCCCCTTAGTCTCTTGACACTGGTATCCATGACTCTCACGGGCAGCATCGAAAATGTCAAGTTATCCTTCAACTCTATCTGATCAGATTCTACCATATGAGATGGATCCCCAACATATTTTCTCAACTGAGAGACGTGAAACACATTGTGGAGATTCGATAACAACGGAGGCAAAGCAATCCGATATGCTATCGGCCTAATCCTTTTTAATACTTGATATGGTCCAATAAATCTCGGAGTCAGCTTGTGAGGCTTCAACACCCTACCAATTCCGGTAGTCGGGACTACTCTCATGAAAACATGATCTCCCTCATTAAACTCAAGAGGTTTCCGTCTCTTATCTTAATAATTTTTCTGCTGACTCTGGGCGATCCTCATATTCTCCCGGATTTTCTTGATCTTATCCGTAGTCTCTTGGACCAGCTCGGGCCCCAATGTCAAGTTCTCCCCAGTCTCAAACCAACTCACTAGAGTTCGGCACTTCCTACCATACAACGCCTCATAAGGTGCCATTCCAATACTCGAATGGAAGATATTATTGTAGGTAAATTTAATCAGAGGCAACAAGCCATCCCAACTCCCCGGTTGTTCCAAGACACAAGCCCTCAGAAGATCCTCCAATGATTGTATTGTTCTTTCTGATTGATCGTTCGTTTGTGGATGATAAGCTGAACTTAACTTCAACTTAGTTCCCAATGCTGACTGCAAACTGGTCCAAAAGTTCGAAGTGAAACGTGGGTCTCTATCCGATATAATACTCGACGGTATCCCATGCAGATGAACTATTTCCCGGATGTACAGTTTCGCAATCGTTCTAGGGAGTATCTCAGGTTCATCGGCAAGAAATGAGCAGACTTAGTCAACCTATCCAATATTACCCATATCGAGTCGTACCCTTTCTGAGTCTTCGGAAAACTAGACACAAAACCCATGGAGATACTGCCCCACTTCCAAACGGGAATTTCTAGGGATTGAAAACTTTCTTCACAACGAAGTGTCTACACATACGGTTCTCCTTTCCTAGTGAGTTTTTTCAATGGGAGTGCCAACTTCGAAAACCCCTCAATGAATTTCCGATAATAACCAGCCAAACCCAGAAAACTCCTGATCTCAGTGACTGACTTGGGCACTGCCCATTCCATAACCGCTTCAACCTTAGAAGGATCAACTGCTACCCCTTCCTTGGATATTACATGTCCCAAAAAGTTTACCGATTCCAACCATAACTCACATTTAGACAGTTTGGCATACAGCCAGTTCTTACATAGAAGCTCTAGAACAATTCTCAGGTGCTCTGCATGTTCCTCTTGGCTTTTGGAGTAAACCAGAATGTCATCAATAAATACCAATATGAATGAATCCAAATACGGATGAAAAATTCGATTCATGTAGTCGGTAAATATTGTTGGGGCATTCGTTACACCAAAAGGCATGACCAAATACTCAAAATTCCCATACCTCGTCCTTAAAGCAGTTTTAGGAATGTCTTCGGATTTTACACGGAGTTGGTGATAACCCGACCGGAGATCGATCTTTGAAAACACAACTGCACCTCTCAACTGATCCATCAAGTCATCAATCTGAGGCAATGGATACTTGTTCTTAATAGTAACTTTGTTCAGCTGTCGGTAGTCGGTACACAACCGCATACTACCGTCTTTATTCTTAACCAACAGAACAGGCGCACCCCACGGCGAGACACTAGGACGAATAAACTTTTTTGCCATTAAGTCCTCAACCTGCTTTTTCAACTCAGCCAATTCTAACGGTGCCATCCTATAAGGAGCTATAGAGATGCGTCCAGTTCCAGGTACCAAATCAATAGAGAATTCACCTTCTCTTACTATGGGCAATTTCGAAATATCACCAGGAAAAACCTCAGGAAACTCACGAACTATCTGAATATCCTCAACCTTGGGTTTCTCAATACCCTCTAAGGATGCCAAAAACATAAACACGGCTCCTCCCTCCATATAGGAAGTCCTGACTTCCTTTGCCGATAACGGCTTCATGTTATTAACCTCATTAGAAACCTCATCCAGATTCTCGAATACCACAGTTTTATCGGCACAATTAAGCATGACATGATTCGCCGACAACCAGTCCAACCCCAAAATTATATCTAACTGGGATAGTGGTAAGCAGATTAAATCCACGGTAAAAGTCCTACCGTTTACCACTACCGGACATCGAAACACCATTATCGACACCACCACAGGCACATCAGTTGGGGTGGATACGACCAAGTCGAAAGGCAACGACTCAATTTTCAATTTCAGTCTATCCACGCATTCAATAGATACAAAGGAGTGTGTCGCTCCCGAATTAAACAACACTAAAAGAGGAATACATGCCACCATACAATTACCTTTGATCAGACCATCCACATTTGATGCCTCTGCACCACTCATGGTGAACACTCTGTCAGTGGATCGAGCTCGTTCCGCACTCACAGCATTCATACTCTGCCATAATTTGGGACAATGCCTCTTAAGGTTCCCATTCTCCTTGCAGAAAAAGCAGTTGAGTGTGGTTCCGGGGCAAGAATTACCAAAATGTTTTCGAACGCATTTGTTACACCAGGGTTGAGGGTTTTGCTGCAACCCCCCAGTATTGGCATGAGTTCTTGGCACATGCGGGGTATACCCTTGGTTACCCATAGGTGAAGAATAAGGTTTCCGTTCCTCCGGAGACGCATTTCCTTTGCCCTTTCCGTGCACAAAATTCCTTTGAGGCCCAAAATTTTTGGGAGGAAGTGATCTTGACGGCATCACTTCATATCATCCTCAACCATTCTACACTTGTTGACCAATGTAGAAAAATCAGTGATCTCTTGATGCCTAAGCATCGTTTTCAGCTTAGGCTTCAAACCCGATTCAAACTTCGAACATTTAGACCTTCTGTCTGCCTCCAATTCAGTATAAGGGCAAAACAGGGCCAACTCTTCAAACTTGGCCGCATATTCTCCCACCGACAGGTTTTCTTGTTCCAACCTTAAGAATTTCATTTCTTTCTGACTCCCCATATCAGCAGGAAAATATTTTCGAGGGAATTTCTCCCTAAAAGTACACCACAGAATTACTTGCCATTCCGCCTCCTTTCGGAGCCAAGTGAATTCCCACCAGTTTTCGGCCTCCTTCTCTAACATATAAGTGACATACGCCAAATTCTGAGCATCAGAATAGCCCATGGCCTTGAAAATCCTCTCCAATCTCTAAATCCACTCGATGGCTGCATTAGGAGCGAACCCACCTTGAAACGGACTGGGGTTCCTCCTACAGAACTCATCCAAACCTCGATACTCAGCCGTACCGGGTGGAACCAAAGGCTGTGAACTCGGGCATTGGTGTCGCATTATGATTCAGGTGTTGCAAGTTCTCGTTCATGTTTGTCAGCACTGCCGCAATCTGGGCCAACAATTCATTCAGACCCGATCCCCTTCCTTGTCCTCTTCCATACATTTTAGTAACGGGTACCTGCACTCATTCGTTCATCAGTAACCCATGTTTAACGAGATAAATCATCACATAATCACACAAAATTTCACCTAAGTCACATAGTTAAATCAACTAAAGGTTACAAAAAAGCAAGTAAGGCCATACCTTAGGCCGCAGAATTAACTATGCTCTGATACCATATTGTAAGGACCTAAATTCTATCCTTGAAAATTTTCTTCTTATCTTATTCATTATGCATTCATTTCCTCATAAATTTTACCGACAATTTCCCTATTCCTACTCATTTCATAATTCAAAATGACATACATACTTATTCGACAGAAAATCATAATTCATTTCAATATGTCATGCAACAACCGCATACAACTAGCTATGGGTTTCCAAAATCCCAAAGCTACGAATATCCAGAGTTACAATAAATCATGTAAGTTATATATCCATAGTTACAAAATATTTCAACTAATCCAATAAGCACTCATGTACAAAATAGTGCAAATAAGTGAAACCTAAACATAAAGCTCCTAAAGCTTCCAAAAATGAGACCACCTCATGTCACCTGTTTATCTGCAATGGGATTATTAATGACAAAAGCACAAACACATAAATGAGTAAGTCATTAATTCAATAAACGTCATTATAAGATAACCCACATTAGAAAAGGTTAGTAAATCACTTTGAAATTCATTTTTCGTGCTACATTACTTGAGCCAAAGTCGCTACACACCTTATGGTTAGCTAAAAGCAATTTCTCATCTCTTTTACAAAGAAAACATGTCACATAAACTCGGGCCGAAGTGTTTCGACATAAACTCGGGCCGAAGTGTTGCCACATAAACTCGGGCCGAAGTGTTGCCACTTAAACTCGGGCCGAAGTGTTGCCACTTAAACTCGGGCCGAAGTGTTGCCACATAAACTCGAGCCGAAGTGTTGCCACATAAACTCGGGCCGAAGTGTTGCCACATAAACTCGGGCCGAAGTGTTGCCACATAACTCGGGCCGAAGTGTTGCCACATAAACTCGGGCCGAAGTGTTGCGACATGAACTCGAGCCGAAGTATTGCCACATAAACTCGGGCCGAAGTGTTGCTACATAAACTCGAGCCGAAGTCGCTAACCATTTATACATTTCTTTTTCATTGATTTCACTATCAATCATACCCGGTGAATCCACGAAATCCTTATTACAAACACACCCATATATGTTTATAATAAATTCGTGATTCACCAATTAATCATTGCACAACCAGAAAATACACACATTTTCCATTCGGAGTACAAATTAAAGACTTCTTCTTACCTTGGTGAGTATTGGGTTAGGTTCTTGGTAACTGCACTAGTTCCACCGACACCGCCGCCAACTCTAGGATCTTTCCCATTCCCACCATACAACACAATGTTAGTCATTTATTCCAAATATCACATAAACAACTCATATTGCATTATTTAACCACACAAGATATTTAACACATTTTCCATGTTGCTAAACTACTTTCATCAAAATTTTACAACATCTCAAACATACATATTCATCTCATATTTCAACATTATAAAGCTTATTCATCTTCTACCTCTAGCACTTTACCCATTTTCTTATTTAACCACATTTTCACTTTAGGGTTTTGGGGTTTTCATGAATCAACCCACAAACCCTCTCCTTTCTTGAAATACTAACTCTATACCAAGAGTTTACAAGATAAAATAACATAAAATGAACCATAACTCAAAAGGGTGAGTTTCCATGGTTTCTCTCATTTTGAGAAGAGATCCAACATACCCAAAACAAGTTTCAAAGGGAACAAGAGAGTTAGAATCAAGAGATTTACCTCGTCTCAAGTTTCTAAATGACTCACAAGCCTTCTTGCTCTTGAAAATGCTCCCTTCTCTCACTTCTCTCTAGGTTAACCCTCATAAATGTGTTTGGGGTCCCCTATTTAATGTAACAGCGTCGGGTTCTCGCTTAAGCAAGCTCATTCTCGCTCAAGCGAGAAAATCTCGCCCATTTTAAAAACTCAGATCTGACCCTCTCGCCCAAGCGAGGGAACTCTCGCCCAAGCGAGGCATCTCTCGCTCAAGCGAGGATCCTCTTGCTCAAGCGAGGATCTTACAGCCTCGACAAGTCCAAATATCACTTTTCTCGCCCAGGCAAGCCAACTCTCGCTCAGGCGAAACCACTCTCGCTCAAGCGAGCCAACCCTCGCTCTGGCGAGAATCCTCAGCATAGTCCAGGATTTCACTTTCCCATGTGAACCTTTCTCGCCCAGGCGAGAATCCCAGGACTGATACTATAATTTTAAAGACTTAAATTTAAGGTGTTACACATTCTTATTGGAAAAGGGATTTGTGAGGGGAAAAGTTGACACGACACTTTTCATATCCAAATCTGAAAATAATATATTGCTAGTACAAATTTATGTAGACGACATAATATTTGGTGCTACTAATGATTCTCTGTGTAAAGAGTTTTCAGAACTTATGAAGGGCAAGTTTGAGATATCAATGATAGGAGAGTTGATGTTCTTCCTAGGGCTGCAAATCAAACAAATGACAAACAATATCTTCGTACATCAAGCAAAATACTATAAGGAGCTACTGAAGAGATTTAATATGGATAAATCAAAAGAATTTTCAACTCCTATGGTATCCTCATGTTATCTGGACAAAGACGAAAAAGGGAAAGCAATCGAGGTAATTAACTATCGGGGCATCATAGGTTCTTTATAGTACTTAACTGTTAGTCGCCCTGATATTATGTTCATTGTTTGCATGTGTGCTAGATATCAAGCTACTCCTAAAGAATCACATTTTACTGTTGTGAAACGCATCATGAAATATTTGAAAGGAACAAGAAATATGGGATTGTGGTATCCTCGGGATGCCTCATTATCTCTGATAGGGTACTCCGATGCTGACTTTGCGGGATGCAAGTTGGATCATAAGAGTACAAGTGGAACATGTCATCTGCTTGGTAATTCACTTGTGTCATGGCATAGTAAAATGCAAGCATGTGTTGCTTTTTCCACCGCCGAAGCAGAATATATTGTTGCGGGGGTGTGTTGCGCTCAAATCCTTTGGATGAAGCAGCAACTTTTAGACTACGGTCTAAAGCTTGATCGGGTTCCCATCAAGTGTGACAATACTAGTGCCATCAACCTATCAAAGAATATTGTCTTGCATTCACGCACAAAGCATATAGAAATTAGGCATCATTTTCTTAGAGATCATGTGCAAAAAGGTGATTGCATGATTGAATTTGTTGAAACCTCCAAGCAATTAGCTAATATTTTCACCAAACCCCTGCCAAGGGATACTTTCTATACTCTACGAAGAGAGTTAGGAATACTTGATGAATTCTATCTAAACTAATTTTCTTTTGTTGTCTTTGTAAAAATTCACCTTTACATGTTCTCATTGTATGCTTATATGTTGTTATTGTAACACCCTAAATTTAAGTCTTTAAAATTATAGTATCAGTCCTAGGATTCTCGCTTGAGCGAGAGATTCTCGCCTGAGCGAGAAAGGCTCACCTAGGAGGGTGAAATCCTGGGCTATACTGGAGGATTCTCGCCTGAGCGAGAGTTGTCTCGCTTGGGCGAGAAATGGCATTTTGGGACTGTTGAGACTGTGAGATTCTCGCTTGAGTGAGAATCCCTCGCTTAAGCGAGAGGGTCAGATCTGAGTTTTTAAAATAGGCGGGATTTTCTCGCTTGAGCGAGAAAGGGCTCGCTTAAGCGAGAACCTGACACTGTTACATTAAATAGGGAACCCCAAACACATTTATGAGGGTTAACCTAGAGAGAAGTTAGAGAATAGTGCATTTTCAAGAGCAATGAGGCTTGTGAGTCATTTAGAAGCTTGAGAAAAGGTATAGCTCTTGATTCTAACTCTTTTCTTCCCTTTGAAAACTTGTTTTGGGTATGTTGGATCTCTTCTCAAAATGAGGGAAACCATGGAAACTCATCCTTTCGAGTTATGGTTCATTTTATGTTGATTTTATCTTGAAAACTCTTGGTTTAGAGTTAGTATTTCAACAATGGAAAGGGTTTGTGGGTTGATTCCTGAAAACCCTAAAACCCGAAAGTGAAAATGTGTTAAAAGTGGAAAATGGGTAAAATGCTAGAGGTAGAAGATGATTAAACCTTCCAATGTTGAAATATGAGATGGATATGTATGTTTTAGATGGTTGTAAATGTATGATGAAAGTAAACATTGAAAATATGATGAATATCTTGTATGATTTAGTAATGCAATATAATTTGTTATGTGATATTTGGAAATAAATGACTGACATTATTGTTATGTGATGGGGATAATAAAAGATCCTAAGGTTGGAGGAGGTAGCGAAGGAACTTGCCCAAAGTGGTATTGTGTATGACTTGCCCTATGTGGTATTGTGTATGACTTGCCCTATGTGGTATTGTGTATGACTTGCCCTAAGTGGTATTGTATATGACTTGCCCTATGTGGTATTGTGTATGACTTGCCCTACGTGGTATTGTGTATGACTTGCCCTAAGTGGTAATGGAAAGTTAAACTTACAAGTGGAAAATAATGATTTGAAATGGTATTGATGAAGGAGGTGACAAGGTTTGGTAGAGATGAACGGGTAAATCCAAAGTATTGGATGTGGTAACATGAGTGGGACAAACATGATATGTAGATTTTATCTTTCAATGTCAAGTCTTCTACTAAAACCCTAAAAGTGTGGATTATCGTTTACTGATATTTATTGAATTGATAACTTACTCCTTTGTTGTTGTGTATATCTGTCATGAAAATCCCATTGCAGGTAAACGAGGTAGTTGAGGATACTCGGTTCGAGGCATGAGGAGCTTAGAATTCAGAATCCTTATTTTGCTTTTTGTTTGATGTAAACTGTTAATTGGATGATTGTAAATCCTAACTGGTTTAGTACTCCATTTTTGTAATGCTGGATATTAATAGCTATGGGAATTTTGGAATCTCATAGCTAGTCATATGCGGCACTTACCGATAAGGAAATATATGAATTATGTTTTTCTGCTTTATGGGAAAGGGTCCTAGTATATTACGATAACTGAATTTGAAGTATGGAGTGTTGTTTAACTGAAGAGGAATAGAGATGATAAGAATATCTATATTAAAATGAGAAAAATTTCAAGGGTAGAATTTGGGTCCTTACAGTTATATTGTGGATGTTTGAAGCTCTTGCTATGTATTGCATTTCATGATCGTGTCATATAGTATATGTTTCTATTCCAAAGTTGTCAGCCATATCTATAGGATGTCTAGTCACCACTGTGCGTCACGCTCAAAATGCTAAATATGTCAAATTAATCGATTATCCATTGTTTTAATCGATTACCTGAGCCTAAACTGATTCTTGTAAAACCTTATTGTTTGAAATTTTAATTGATTAACAGTTCTGTTTAATCGATTAACTGTCTAAAATTGAAATTATGAGATTTTAAAACAGTTTTAATCAATTTAATCGATTAACTACGACAATTTAAAAGACAGAAACAACGTTTTGAAACACATTGTTCATCTTCCTCCTTGCCTATTCGATTCTTTGGACCAAATTAGCACTTCCTAAGCTCCTGTATTTGTCTAAAGTAAGTCTGTACTACATTTTTCATTGCATTAATCTCCTCTGTTCTCTACATTCCTGTTTAGTGTTTTGTTCATTTCGGTTTACCCATTAAAACCCTCAACCAATCTTGCTGCAACCTCCATCATGGTTGATAACCGTCAAAAACGTTTGAAGACTACTGATAGTCGACCACGTCGCTCTTTCGAAGTAGGGGGTTCGTCATCGGCAGCTGCTGGTAGAACCGTTGCTCGAAGGGATCCTTACATCTCTCCACCTTTGCAAGCAACCAGATTAGCAAAATTTTCAAGGGAGAAAGTTGGCTTACGTTAGATATGCTGATCTTTCTTGGTTAGTGGAACAGGGTTTTCAGTTTCCACATGAGCTGGAAGTCAAGGAACCAACACTTTCATCGAGCTTCATGGTAAAATATATCCTTCTCTTATTCGGGAATTTTACAGTAATTTCACATACAATGATGGAGACTATCTGACTATGGTGAGAGGAAAAATTATTGTGTTAGATGCAGATTTGTTTATGGCTATTGGTGGGTTAAGCAGTTCTGGAGCACATCTGGATGTCTGTGAGAATGAACAATGGGAGTCATTCAATGTTGTGGACATGTACAAGTCTTTCCTACGTGGGCCACTTTACTTTGTACCAGGTGGACAGACAAAAGTTGGGTCACTAACTGTTGAAAGTCGCCTGTTGCATTATTTTATTGCCTACATTCTGGTGCAGCGCAACACAAATCATGCTCAGCTGACAACTCACGATTTCAAACTGATGTTTGCAATACGTGAAGGGATTCAAGTAAACTGGCCTGCTGAAATCTTGAAAGTTATGTTTGGGATTGCTTCCTCATCGTCTAGATTGCTCGCTTATGGGATTTTCATCTCGAGGATTATTTATTATATGGAGATTGAAACCCCGAATGTTGATTTTCAGCTGACAAACACCCTTGACCATCTGGTTGGTGAGTATCTGATTCATAAGATGGGCATATACTGGTTGTCTGGTGAATGGATGTATCAGGTGGAATACAGGACAACTATAGACATTGACCTTTCTGATGAAGAGACTCCTGCTGGACAACCTGAGCAACCTGCCTTGCAAGTTGAGGCTTCATAAGAGCCTCATGCTCCTCCATTTGGCTTAGCTCATTTGGATTCTATGGAACAACGAATCAACTAGAGAATTGATGTTGGATTCCAAGCGCTGAATGACAGAATGGACTCTGGGTTGATGTCTTTGTATGACAGGGTAGCTTCAGATCTTTAGAGGGAGACAGAGCAGACTAAGAACGAAATTGACAGAATCACTTTCATCATGTAGACTATGTGTATTTTTTCACAACCTCCGCCTTCAGATAAACCCAGTTAGGACCTTGTCTAGGCTAGTAATCCTTAGGGTTTGGAGTTGTGTCTAATCCTCTGTGTTGTCTAAGTCTGTGATTTTCTGCTTATTGCATATAGTACTCTATGTCTATTGTTGGTTAGTATTGACTATACTCGACTGCTTTTTGTGAACTGCTATTTTTTTTCGTTTAGTACTTCGCTTATCTGTTGATAAATTACGTTTTTATGTTGATGTTTTAGCTGTGTTGTAAGTGTTGTTTGATTGTCTGTATGGCAATGTGCTGAAAACGATGCTTAAAACATCAATTAGGAGAACTCTCCATGTTCTCTGCCTATGTGATTAATCGATTAAATGTTGTCCTTAATCGATTAACCACATTTCAACTGCATTTGTTTCATTTTATGCAACTCTTAATCGATTAACCACGTCTTTAATCGATTAAAGAGTCTGTTAATTCTGTTATCTTTCCTACTTTTTGGCGTAGTAAGTCCGGTTAATGGCCTTTTTTATCATGCCAAATAGGGGAGAAAGGTTGTTTGTTTTCTTGATGTGTATTGTAGGTTGTCAATGCTTCCGCAACCCGATAAGTAAGGGGGAGATTGAATGCTCGTATACCCAAACACTCCTCGTGCACAAAATGAGGGGGAGATTAATGTGAGGGGGAGCTGTGCAAATATGTCTCTACAACCGCTGCAACCATTACATCAGTCAGTAATCAAGTTGTTTCTATGTTCAATTCATTCCATGTTTGTCATCATCAAAAAGGGGGAGATTGAGATTGCAAGAGAAGTCATCTAGCGTGATTGCAACATCTTTTTTCCAGTCTAGTTTCGATGAAGACAAAGTCTATCTGAAAAGATTGAAGACATGATTCCTCAACAAACAACATGACCAAGACTCAAGGCTTCGGGAAAGGTTTTTGTTTTCTTTTCTAGAAGTCCTAAGATGATTGCTTAGTATTGAGTCTAGGTAGGATAACCGAAATGATGAGTTTCTAATTTGCTCGTAAGATTGTCTAAAATCCGTTTTTGAGAATCATCATACAACCAATTTTAGTAGGTTGCATCAAAAGGTAGATTTTTATACAAAAATCATGCATTATTTTAAACCTACATATTTTGGAGGGTTACCTCTTAAACAAAAAAACCTATAGTTTGTCTGATAATTGATTCAACACTGAAATAATCGATTATGCAACTGCATACATTTGTTAATCGATTAAGAGTAATTTTAATCGATTAATGGGAGGTCCAATAGCTATTGTCTTGAGCTTCTTGACAATTTTAATCGATTATGTATCTGTTAATCGATTATGTTCAACAAAAAACTACTATTTCTCAAATACGTTAATCGATTAAGAGGTCATGTAATCGATTAAACATATTGAAACCAGAAAACTATAAATGACTGTTTTTCTGCACTTTAGCTCACAATTACTAAATTTCACTTTCTATCATTTTCAAAATCGAATTTTCAAAATTCTCTAAAGTATTCTCTGTGAGCCTAAGTTTCAAATCTTTGAAAGAAAAACCCTTGTGAAAGTTTCTTGGCCTATTGTTCAAAGAAGAGTTTTTCCTTGTGCATTTTAATGCATAACCTTTTTCAATCCACTTTGATTTCTCATACCCTTGTGAGTGTGTGTGAGAGTCTTATCCTCTGGGTTGTAGCTAACTTGTAAAAGCAAAAACTTCTGTTTGTAGAAGTTCTTTTACGAAAGAAACTGTTTCTTTGAAAGGTGTTGTAACGTCTCTAAGGTTTAGAGATCGAAGGTTGTAATATGAACTAGTTGCAGTTAGTTTGATATAGTCTTCGGTAGGGAATCTTGTTAGCGTGTTGAGTAGCAAGAATGGCAGCCGTTGTGAATGGGGGGAAATTGTCAAGTCTTGGCGAAATATGACTCGTTGTAGCAAGTAGGGAAAGCTCTAAATTGGAAGCATGTTTGTAAAGAACGATTATTTAAATTATAGTGAAGCAAATCTCCTAAGATCAGAAGGGGAGGCCTATATGTAGTTTTCTAGTGGACAGGCAAACGAACCAGGATAAAATCGTTTATCTTCTTTCTCTTTTCCCTTATCTCTTTAATCTCCAAGCATCTTTATTTTCTAGCATATTGCTTTAAAGATTGTGTCTTTATCATCAAAGATTGTGTCTTTATTATTAAGATAACTGTTCTTTATCTGTGTGACAAATCTTGTAGAGTATTTGCCTGAATCTTTTGTTGCTTGCGATCCAAGAAACCTGTTTACAATTCTGTTTTGGGTTTCTCTATTCTGTTTACTCAATTGTTTATCTATGTTAATCGATTAACTCTATTCGTGTTAATCAATTATATTTGCTTTTAATCGATTATATCTGCTTAATTCTGTTTCTCACTGCTTAATTGCGAAAAGCGGACATACTGACCCACTCACACCTATTCACTAGAGCTGTTAAAATGGGCGGGCCCGTGCGGGCCGACCCGTCACAGCCCAAAATTTTGTAGGGCTCGGGTATTATATTTGACATTTCTAATGAAATCGGGCATTTTAGCCCGGACCGGCAGGGCTGTATTAAAATCGGGCTCGAGCCGAGCTTACTTGAGCGGGATCGGGCTACCCATTTTTCCTTATTTTAAAACCTTTTTTGGGACCTTTGGCTTGGTAATAAGGTTAAGATGAAAATTATTTAACAAAAATAGATAATAGATGATAAATATTTTTTTTATGAATTTTGAATAAAAAATAGAGTAATGTCTATAACATAAATATTTATAAATTACAATAATGTTATCAAGTTAAACACTATATTAATTTTCCTATTTTGCTTAATATCTTTTTATTCACATTAGCAAAATAGTGTATCAAATTAAATGAGAACTGTAACACCCTAAATTTTTAAGCCTTTAAAATTATGGTATCAGTCGTGAGACCCTCACTTGAGCGAGAGATTCTCGCTTGAGCGAGAGATTCTCGCTTGAGCGAGAGAGAGACTCACCTAGGAGAGTGAAATACTGGAGTATACTAGAGGATCCTCGCTTGAGCGAGAGATTCTCGCCTGGGTGAGAGAGGCTCACCTGGGATGGTGAAATCCTGGAGTATACTAGAAGATTCTCGCCTGAGCGAGAGTTGTCTCGCCTGGGCGAGAAATATCATTTTGGGGCTATAGGCACTGTGAGATTCTCGCTTGAGCGAGAATCCCTCGCTTGAGCGAGAGGGTCAGATTTGAGTTTTTAAAATGGGCGGGATTTTCTCGCTTGAGCGAGAATCCCTCGCTTAAGCGAGAACCCGATGAGACAGCATTTAATGAGAAACCCCTAAACACAATCTAGGGTTTAGAATAGAAGAAGAGTGAGAGAAGAGAGCTTTTCAAGGACAAAAAGCTTGGATACTCATGTAAGAGCTTGAGAAGAGGTAAAACTCTAGATTCTAACTCTCTTTTTCTCTTTAAAACCTATTTTGGGGATGTTGGATCTTTTCTCAAAAATGAAGAAAACCATGGAAACTCATCCTTTTGAGTGATGATTCATTTTATGTCATTCTTACCTTGTAAACTCTTGGTTTAGAGATAGTATCTCAAGAATGGAAAGGGTTGTGGGTTGTTTCATGAAAACCCCAAAAACCCTAAAAGTGAAAATGCGGTAAAAGGAGAGAATGAGTAAAATGCTAGAGGTAGAAGATGAGTTTACCTCCAAATATTGGGATATGAGATGATTATGCGTGTTTTAGATGGTTGAATACTTATGATGAATATTTTATATGATTAAATGATGCTATCTAAGTTGTTTATGCGATATTTGGAATAAATAACTAACATTGTGTTATGTGGTGGGATGAGGAAAGATCCTAAGGTTGGAGGCGGTGTCGGTGGAACTTGAGAAGTTGCCAAAAACCAAACCCAACACTCGCCGAGGTAAGGATAAGTCTATAATTGTGCATTTGAAATAGAAAATGTGTATTTTCTGATTATGCAATGATTGAGTTGTAAAGTACGCATTTAGTATAAAGATATATGGGTGTGTTTATATTAAAGTAGGCGTAGGTTTACGGAAAAGAAAGATGTGTACTTCTGGTTATGCGATGATTGAGTTGTGAATCACGTAATTAGTATAAACATATATGGGTGTGTTTATACTAATGTGGGTGTGGATTTACCAGAATTTTTTAATGGTGAATTTAATGAAAAGGAAATATATTTTTAGCCGACCATGAATGGTTAGCGACTCTGACTTGAGTATATAAGCAAAACTCTGGCTTGAGTATATAAGCAAAACTTTGGCTTGAGTATATAAGCAAAACTCTAGCTTGAGTATATAAGCAAAACTCTGGATTGAGTATATAAGCAAAACTCTGGCTTGAGTATATAAGCAAAACTCTGGCTTGAGTATATAAGCAAAACTCTGGCTTGAGTATATAAGCAAAACTCTGGCTTGAGTATATAAGCAAAACTCTGGCTTGAGTATATAAGCAAAACTCTGGCTTGAGTATATAAGCAAAACTCTGGCTTGAGTATATAAGCTAAACTCTGGCTTGAGTATATAAGCAAAACTCTGGCTTGAGTATATAAGCATGTTTTATTTAAAATGGAAATGAGAATCTGCTTTTAGCTAACCCCGAGGGGTGTAGCGACTTTGGCTCAAGTTATGTAGCAAAGTAAAATGAATTTCAAAAATGGTTTACTAACCCAATTTCTAATGTGGATTATCTTATGATGATCTTTATTTGAATTAACGACTTACTCCTTTGTATGTTTTGTACTTGTCATCAATAATCCCATTGCAGATAAACAGGTGACATGAGGGGGAACTCATTTTTGTGGAGTCTTAGGGAGCTTTACATTTTGGATTCATTCACATGCATTATTTTGTACATGAGTGCATAGTTGATATTTTGAAATATGATGTAACTAACGATACAGATATAATTGTAAACTTTAGATTGTAACTCTGGATATGTGTAGCTATGGGCATTTTGGAAACCCATAGCTAATTATATGCGGTGGTTACAAGGTTTCATTAATGCGGATTATGTTTTTCTGTCGAATGGCTTTGTATGTTAATATTGAGATAGATTGGGAAGAAGAAAATAAGAATTGAATTAAAGATGCTTAATTAGTAATGTGAGTTAAGAGAGATTGCATGTAATTGAACTAAATCGAGAAGAAGAAAAATTCAAGGGTAGAATTTCGGTTCTTACAATATGGTATCAGAGCATAGTTAACCCTGCGACCTAGGGTATGGTCTTGCATGCTTCTTTGAAAACTTTATGTGTTGAAATTGTTGGCTTGTGCAAATTGTTAAGTGGTTATGTGCACGGTTATTATACAAATTCGATTGCTAACCAGTGAGTGAGTACAGGTACCCATGGCTGGAAGAGGAAGGGGAATGGGGGCAAGTCAGAACGTCCCGAATGATTTATTGGCACAAATGGTGGCGGCCTTGCAACAAGTCAATGAGAACTTGCACAATCTGAACCAGAACCCGACACCGAGTCCGAGTTCATACCCACTAGTTCCACCTGGGCCGACTGAATACCGAGGTCTAGACGAATTCTTCTGGAGAAAACCCAGTCAGTTCCAAGGAGGATTCGCTCTGGATGCGGCTATTGAATGGATCCAAGGATTGGAAAGGATCTTCAGGGCCATGAGTTGTTCTGATGCTCAGAGAGTGGCCTATGCTACTTACATGCTGGTGAAGGAGGAAGAGAATTGGTGGGAAATGACCCGAAGACAAATGGAGATTAAAGGGCAAATCATCATGTGGGAAGCCTTCAAGAGTAAATTCCTCCAGAAGTACTTTCCTGCAGACCTGAAAATGGAGAAGGATAGGGAATTCCTGCAATTAGAGCAGGGAAACATGACGGTGGGGGAATATTCAGCCAAATTTGAAGAGTTAATCCAGTACTGCCCTTATGTTGAACTAGAGTTGGACGAGAGGTCCAAATGTGTGAAGTTTGAGATGGGGTTGTGGCCCGAGCTCCGAGTGACTTTTGGTCACGAAGAAATTTCTGATTTCCCTACACTAGTGAAAAAGTGTAGGATGTATGAGAATAATGTGCGGAGGAGGGACGCTGCTGCGAGAAAAGATAACCCTCCAAAAGACTACGGCCCTCAACGGAACTTCTCACACGGCAAAGGAAAATGGAAGATGTTTCAAGAGGAACGGAAGCCTTACTCTCCTCCAACGGGTGGTCGAGGAAATACTTCTCCTGGGTTGAAGACTCATGGTAATGCCGGAGGGTCACGGTTGAACTCTTCATCCAGGTGCGACAAATGTGGCCGGACTCATATAGGTGACTCATGCCCTAGAACGATGCTTACATGCTTCTACTGCAAGGAGGTTGGGCACACCAGGAGATATTGTCCTAAGCTAACACAGAGTGTAAATGCTGTGAGAGCTGAGCGACCTCGATCTACTGGCAGAGTATCCACCATGAGTGGTGCAGAGACATCTGATGTTGATGGTCTGATCAAAGGTAATTGCATGGTGGCAGGTATTCCTCTTTTAGTGTTGTTTGATTCGGGAGTGACACACTCCTTTGTATCTAATGACTGTGTGGATAAACTGAAATTACGAACTGAGTCGTTGCCTTTCGACTTGGTCGTGTCCACCCCAACTGTTGTGCCTGTGGTGGTATCAACAGTTGTGTCTCGATGTCCGGTAGTGGTAAACGGTAGAACTTTTACCGTGGATTTGATCTGCTTACCACTAACACAGTTGGATCTAATTCTGGGGATGGACTGGTTGTCGACGAATCATGTAATGTTAAATTGTGCTGATAAGACCGTGGTATTCGGGAATCTTGATGAGGTTTCTGATGAGGTCAGTGACACGAAGCCATTGTCGGCAAAGGAAGTCAGAACATCTTGTAAAGAGGGAGGAGCCGTGTTTATGTTGTTGGCATCCCTGGAGGGTAGTGAAAACCCCAAAGTTGAGGATATTCCGATAGTCCGTCAGTTTCCTAAGGTGTTTCTAGGCGAAATTCTGGGACTACCTCATGTAAGAGAAGTTGAATTCTCTATTGATTTGGTACCGGGAACGGGACCCATCTCTATGGCTCCTTATAGGATGGCACCGTTAGAATTGGCGGAGTTGAAAAAGCTGGTTGAGGACTTATTGGCGAAGAAGTTCATTCGTCCTAGCGTCTCCCCATGGGGCGCGCCTATTTTGTTGGTTAAGAAAAAGGATGGTAGTACGCGGTTGTGTACCGACTACCGGCAGTTGAATAAGGTCACTATTAAGAACAAGTATCCGTTGCCTCGGATTGATGACTTGATGGATCAGTTAAGAGGAGCGGTAGTGTTCTCTTCGATCTGGCTACCACCAACTTCGTGTGAAGTCGGAAGATATTCCTAAGACGGCGTTCAGAACCAGGTACGGACATTTTGAATATTTGGTCATGCCTTTTGGGGTAACGAATGCTCCAGCAATATTTACCGACTACATGAATCGGATTTTTCATCCTTATTTAGATACATTCTTAGTGGTATTCATTGATGACATTTTGATTTACTCCAAATGCCGAGAGGAACATACTGAGCACCTGCGGATTGTGCTAGAACTTCTTAACAAGAATCGGTTGTATGCAAAGCTGTCAAAATGCGATTTCTGGTTGGAGTCAGTAAATTTTCTTGGACATGTAATATCCAAGGAATGAGTGGCAGTAGATCCTTCAAAGGTTGAAGCGGTCATGGAATGGGCAGTGCCCAAGTCCGTCACTGAGATCAGGAGCTTTCTGGGTTTGGCTGGGTACTATCGGAAATTCATAGAAGGATTTTCGAAGCTGGCTCTACCTTTGACCAAACTCACTAGGAAAGGGGAACCTTATGTGTGAACACTTCGGTGAAGAAAGTTTCCAGGAGTTAAAACGAAGGTTAACTACGGCGCCAATTTTAGTCCTTCCTTTTACCGATCGGGACTTCAGTGTGTATTGTGATGCGTCCAAGCAAGGTTTGGGATGTGTGTTGATGCAAGAAGGGAAGGTTGTGGCCTATTCTTCTCGACAGTTAAGGACAAACGAGCAAAACTATCCTACCCACGATCTTGAGTTGGTTGTAGTGGTCTTTGCCTTAAAAATCTGGAGACACCATCTCTATGGCGTGAGATTTGAAGTGTACAGCGACCACAAGAGTTTGAAGTACTTATTTGATCAAAAGGAATTGAACATGAGACAGAGGAGATGGATGGAATTCCTTAAGGATTACGATTTTGGGTTGCAGTACCACCCGGGAAAGGCCAATGTAGTGGCGGATGCACTGAGTCGAAAGTCGTTGCACATGTCGGCTTTGATGGTTAGAGAAGGGAAACTGATTGAAGAGTTCAGAGATATGAACTTGGAGGTTCAGATAAAGCCTCATAGTATGATTTTGGGAATGCTTAAAGTCACAAATGAGTTGTTTGAACAAATCCGGATAATGCAAGTTGAGGATAGTGAGCTAATGGATAAACGGGATCTGATGTTGAGTGGTAAGGATACAAATTTCACCACGGACCCTAGTGGAATGTTGCGTCACAAAGGGAGGGTGTGTGTGCCTCGTAATGATAAATTACGGAGGGATATTTTAGAGGAGTCCCATAAGAGTAAACTAAGTTTTCACCCGGGAACCACGAAAATGTATCAAGATTTGAAAACACTATTTTGGTGGTCTGGGCTAAAAAGGGATGTGGCCTTGTATGTCTCGAGTTGTTTGGTATGTCAGAAGGCCAAGATTGAGCATCAGCGACCAGCAGGAGAATTACAATCCCTAGAAATTCCAGTTTGGAAGTGGGATAGTATCTCCATGGATTTCGTGTCTGGTTTTCCGAAGACTCAGAGAGAATATGATTCGATATGGGTGATCGTGGATAGGTTAACTAAATCTGCTCACTTTCTGCCTATGAACATAAGGTACTCATTGGAGAGATTGGCAGAACTGTATATCCGGGAAATTGTTCGCTTGCACGGAATACCGTCAAGCATTGTGTCAGATAGGGACCCCCGTTTCACTTCAAACTTTTGGACTAGTTTGCAAACCGCTTTGGGAACTAAGTTGAAGCTGATTTCAGCTTATCATCCTCAAACGGACGGTCAATCAGAAAGGATAATACAGTCATTGGAGGACCTTTTGAGGGCATGTGTCTTAGAGCAACCCGGGAGTTGGGATGGCATGTTGCCGTTGATCGAATTTACCTACAACAATAGCTTCCATTCGAGTATTGGGATGGCACCTTATGAGGCGTTGTATGGTAGGAAGTGTCGAACTCTAGTGAGTTGGTTTGAAATTGGGAAGAACTTGTTATTAGGGCCCGAATTGGTTCAAGAGACGACGGATAAGATCAAGCAAATCCGGGAGAATATGAGGATCGCCCAGAGTCGGCAGAAAAGCTACTACGATAGGAGGCAGAAACCTCTTGAATTTAAGGAGGGAGATCATGTTTTCATGAGAGTAGTCCCGACTACCGGAATTGGTAGAGTGTTGAAATCTCGTAAGCTGACTCCGCGTTTTATTGGGCCTTATCAAATACTGAAGAGGATTGGGCCGGTAGCGTATCGTATTGCCTTACCACCGTTGCTGTCAAATCTCCACAATGTGTTTCATGTGTCTCAGTTGAGAAAATATGTTGGAGATCCATCTCATTTGGTTGAGTCGGACCAGATAGAGTTGAAGGATAACATGACGTTTGCGACGTTGCCTGTGAGAATCATGGATACCAGTATAAAAAGGTTGAGGGGCAAAGAGATCCCTTTGGTGAAAGTGTTGTGGAGCCAAGTGGACGAAGGAGACGCTACTTGGGAAGTTGAGCAAGAAATGAGGGAGGATTACCCTCATTTGTTTGAATCAAGGTATGTTTAATTTTCGGGGACGAAAATTCTTATTAGAGGGGGAGGATTGTAACACCCAAAATTTTTAAGCCTTTAAAATTATGGTATCAGTCGTGAGACCCTCGCTTGAGCGAGAGATTCTCGCTTGAGCGAGAGATTCTCGCTTGAGCGAGAGATTCTCGCTTGAGCGAGAGAGAGGCTCACCTAGGAGGGTGAAATACTGGACTATACTGGAGGATCCTCGCTTGAGCGAGAGAGGCTCACCTGGGAGGGTGAAATCCTGGAGTATACTGGAAGATTCTCGCCTGAGCGAGAGTTGTCTCACATGGGCGAGAAATATCATTTTGGGGCTGTAGGCACTGTGAGATTCTCGCTTGAGCGAGAGGGTCAGATTTGAGTTTTTAAAATGGGCGGGATTTTCTCGCTTAAGCGAGAACCCGACGAGACAACATTTAATGAGAAACCCCTAAACACAATCTAGGGTTTAGAAAAGAAGAAGAGTGAGAGAAGAGAGCTTTTCAAGGACAAAAAGCTTGGATACTCATCTAAGAGCTTGAGAAGAGGTAAAACTCTAGATTCTAACTCTTTTTCTCTTTAAAACCTATTTTGGGGATGTTGGATCTCTTCTCAAAAATGAAGAAAACCATGGAAATTCATCCTTTTGAGTGATGATTCATTTTATGTCATTCTTACCTTGTAAACTCTTGGTTTAGAGATAGTATCTCAGGAATGGAAAGAGTTGTGGGTTGTTTCATGAAAACCCCAAAAACCCTAAAAGTGAAAATGCGGTAAAAGGAGAGAATGAGTAAAATGCTAGAGGTAGAAGATGAGTTTACCTCCAAATATTGGGATATGAGATGATTATGCGTGTTTTAGATGGTTGAATACTTACGATGAATATTTTATATGATTAAATGATGCTATCTAAGTTGTTTATGCGATATTTGGAATAAATGACTAACATTGTGTTATGTGGTGGGATGAGGAAAGATCCTAAGGTTGGAGGCGGTGTCGGTGGAACTTGATAAGTTGCCAAGAACCAAACCCAACACTCACCGAGGTAAGGATAAGTCTTTAATTGTGCATTTGAAATAGAAAATGTGTATTTTCTGATTATGCAATGATTGAGTTGTAAAGTACGCATTTAGTATAAACATATATGGGTGTGTTTATATTAAAGTAGGTGTAGGTTTACGGAAAAGAAAGATGTGTACTTCTGGTTATGCGATGATTGAGTTGTGAATCACGTAATTAGTATAAACATATATGGGTGTGTTTATACTATTGTGGGCGTGGATTTACCGAAATTGTTTTATGGTGAATTTAATGAAAATGAAATATATTTTTAGCCGACCATGAATGGTTAGCGACTCTGGCTTGAGTATATAAGCAAAACTCTGGCTTGAGTATATAAGCTAAACTCTGGCTTGAGTATATAAGCAAAACTTTGGCTTGAGTATATAAGCAAAACTCTGGCTTGAGTATATAAGCATGTTTTATTTAAAATGGAAATGAGAATATGCTTTTAGCTAACCCCGAGGGGTGTAGCGACTTTGGCTCATGTTATGTAGCAAAGTAAAATGAATTTCAAAAATGGTTTACTAACCCAATTTCTAATGTGGATTATCTTATGATGATGTTTATTTGAATTAACGACTTACTCCTTTGTATGTTTTGTACTTGTCATCGATAATCCCATTGCAGATAAACAGGTGACATGAGGGGGAACTCATTTTTGTGGAGTCTAAGGGAGCTTTACATTTTGGATTCATTCACATGCATTATTTTGTACATGAGTGCATAGTTGATATTTTGAAATATGATGACACTAATGATACAGATATATTTGTAAACTTGAGATTGTAACTTTGGATATGTGTAGCTATGGGCATTTTAGAAACCCATAGCTAATTATATGCGGTGGTTACAAGGTTTCATTAATGCGAATTATGTTTTTCTGCCGAATGACTTTGTATGTTAATATTGAGATAGATTGGGAAGAGGAAAATAAGAATTGAATTAAAGATGCTCAATTAGTAATGTGAGTTAAGAGAGATTGCATGTAATTGAACTAAATCGAGAAAAAAAAATTCAATGGTAGAATTTCGGTTCTTACAAGAACATTAAACCATATAGATTTAATTTTTCTTTTCTTAATAGTATATTTAATTAGATTTAACTTCTACAACAAAAACATAATAAAGAAAATAACTTTTACAATGATGTGAAAGACAACTTAATTGTTTACCATAGAGAACTTCACACAACCAAATTTAACATAACAGTTCACAATGATAGTGTTGGTAAAGAGCATACAAAAGATATATATACACAAAGTAAAGAAATATTATGTTGGTGATTATACTTCAACACATTGAATTCATTCTGAATTTGAGTCTATACTGTCATTACTATAAACCAAAGTGATATTATTTTTTTACTGTATCCATTTATTATATTGAAGTGAAGTTACAAATTATATTGTGTTAGAGATTTAGAGTCTAATAGAAATAAGATATTTAATAAATGAGTTATGTTATGAATCATATACGTAGACTTCACATCATGTCTTAACTCAAACACAAAGCATTATATCTATAAGTTTGGTTGTATTGGGTATAACAACTGTGTTAAACAAATTATGCATTAATATCAAATGATATATATATATATATTAAATATATTAAATATGTTAAAGTTTAAATAAAAAAATTAATATTATGTGGGTCAGCCCACCACACCCCGCAACCCGCTTATGGCGGGTTTGGGCTACATTTTGAGATGCATAAATTGTATTCATGCTTTCTAGCCCGATCCAGTTTAGCCCGAACCCATCCGGGTAGCCCGTTTTGACACCTGTACTATTCACCCCCCCCCTCTAGGTGTTATACTCTGATTGACCGGTACCCTTACAGACATTGGTAGCAATAATATCGGAATATTGAGAATTGGCACTTGTAGTCATATTTGTGGGTGTATTCGAGATCGATTCTTACAGTGCAATAAGAAATCGAATAAAAGATATATGGACTGTTTTATCCTGGTGACGACGTGCTTGATAGTTTTCTTGCACAATTTAGGCAGTACCACGAAACGTCTTAAAGATATCGACCTGATCGTGACTCAGACACTAAGTATTATTTCGTGCCATTATCGTGAGCTACTGAACTAACAATTCACAACCTTCGTAACTATTGAAGAATATGATTACCTTTAAGAAGATAATTTTCAAATATTCGAGAGGAAAAGAAAGTATGAAGAGTGTGAGAGTAAATGAAAATGAAGAGTGGGAGATGCTTGAGAGTAAATGAAAAAAATGAAGATTAGGAGAGAAAAGAAAATATGAATAGAGGGAGTAAGAGAGCAGAATTTTGGGAAGACGGAAAGGAAATAGAGAGTCCATGTGCAAGACATGCAACCAAAGGACAAAATGTGCATTTTCAGTTCAGTCTGTCCATGGAAAATTACTTTTATAACCCGACCACAAAGGTGAGAGAAATGTGGCAAATTTGAGACAGAGTTTGAGAGAAATGTGGTTAACATTACCATTCTAACCTCCAAGTTGTAACTTCAACTTTAAAATGAGTCGTCCTTTTTCATAATAATAGACAAACAAAATACCTTTGAGGAAACGAAAAGCGAATGAAAAGTTGCCTTTACCAAATGACAGATTTACCCCCAACCATTCTTTAAAAAATACCTATGTACCAAACCCATTATAGTAATATCAATAAGTGTAATAAATGAGGGAAATCAGAATTATTATTTTATTGCAAAAAATAATGTAAACTGACGAAAATACCTCCAACAAAATACCTCTAACATAGTTATTGGGTATGTCTAGTTACGTAAATTTCCTTTAACAAAATGATTGCTTTATTTTTCAAAGAAAAATTGTTTTGGATTGACAAATTTACCCATGAAAGTGCCAAGTGTTAACCAAATGTGAAACTTATTTTAGACATTACACCAGCCCCTTCAATTACAAAATTGCCCTTATTGTAATTTCTCATGTGCTTGCAATAAATAAAGCAATCAAGGCTATTATTTTATTGACGTAAATATGACAAAATTACAAAACTACCACCAAGTAAATAAAAGGAACACATGTAGAGGTATGAGTTTTTCGTTAAGAAAGTATATAACATTTTTTTTTCTTTTCTATAAATAAAAAGCATAACAAATATTGGATTACAAATTTACCCATGAAAATTCCAAGTGTAAGTAAATAAAATGTGAAATAAACCCATAAATCATCAATGGTTGTTTAAGCTTAAAAATGTGAAATAAATAAAATAAATCAGAAACCATGAAGGGAAGAAACTCAGTAAAAGAATGTAAATGTATGATTTTTAACAATCCTAATGAAAAAATTACATGATCAAAGTGAGAGACATTTAACAAGCAAAGTTAAAAGATATTCAACCCTAAGATCATTGAACAAAAAAAATTAAAAGGGGTCATCTTTAATCTTAAAATTGTCTAATAAATGGAATAAACCCTAAATCATCAACATTTCTTTAAGCTTAAAAATGTCAAATAAATTAAATTAACCCAGAAATCATCAATGGAAGAAACTCAGTAAATGAAAGTAAACGTATGGTTTTTAACAATCCTAGTGAAAACATACATGAAGAAAGTGAGAAACCTTTAACATGCAAAGTTAAAAGGACTCATTTTTAAGCATCAAAATGGAAAAAAGATATACAACCCTAAGATTGTTGAAAATAAAAAGTTAAAAGAAGTAAATTTTAAGCTTAAAATTGTCTAATAAATGGAATAAACCCATAAACCATCAACAATTCTTTAATCTTAAAAATGTCAAATAAATAAAATTAACTCAAAAACCATCAATTGAGGAAACCCAGTAAAGGAATGTAAATGTATGATTTTTAACAATCCTAGTGAAAAAAATTAGATGATAAAAGAGAGAAACCTTTAACATGCAAAGTTAAAAGGACTAATTTTTAAGCATCAAAATGGAAAAAAATATACAACCCGAAGATCATAGAATATACAAAGTTAGATGAAGCCATCTTTAAACTTAAAATGCCTAATAAAAAAATGGAATAAAACCATAAATCATCAATGATTATTTGGGAGATGTTGGCCTCTCCTCATGATTGGGCAGTCTTTTGTAGGCAAAGGTTCGGTAAGTCTTCCTTTTCCTCAAAAAGACATTTCAAATCTTCTATTTGGTTTGGTATCAAACCCAATTGGTCCAAGGCTTTGTAGAATTCTCTTTTTATTGTGGGTAATGGGCATGACATAACCTTTTGGACAGATAATTGGTTGGATGATCCTCTAGTTGAGATACTTCAAATTCCTGAAACCCTGCACAATTCTCTTATAGCCAAGGTGGCGGATTTTTATGAAGGTAATAATTGGCTCATTCCTCAGTTATTGTTTAATAAATGTTCGCAACTTGGTGCTAGAATTTCTCAAATTCAGCCTACAATTGATAGAGACAGGCTCATTTGGACTGGTACAAATGATGGCATTCTAACTCTGAAAGAGTCCTATAATTGTCTTAGTTCTATTAGTTCTACGCCTAGTTGGTGCAAAATCATTTGGTCTAATGCTAATCCTCCTTCAAAATCTTTCACAACGTGGAGGCTTATTCATCAGAGAATGGCCACTGATGAAAATCTTATGAGTAGGGGTTGCTCTATGGCTTCAAAGTGCAGTTTGTATAATGCAAATGTTGAATCTTCTGATCACCTGTTCTTGGCTTGTCCTTTTTCTATCATAATTTGGCAGCTGTCCTGCAGTTGCTGCTGTTCTGTTTTTGGTTTCCTTTTTAATGTATATCCCACCCATCCTCCTTTGAATGAAGAGTGGTCTAGACCACAATCTTATAATCATGCTGCTAATGTTGGTGGATATGTTGTTGATGGTCGCAGAGAATTCTTGGCAAGTGGTGTTGAAGGTTCAAGTTCTGCTCTCATTTGTGCTGCAGGCAACTGCCACAAAAACTTCCACAAAAAAGAGTGACAAAAAGAAGGCTTGTACTGGGCAGCCTGCTGATTGAATTTCATGGTCTCTGGCCTAGCTGAATTGATGGTCTCTGAAAAGTAGTTGCTCAAAGTCTTAGAAATCTGATTTTGGGGTCAACTCTGATGGCTACCACTCCCATTTCTCAGCTGGTTTGGCAGAACTGTTAAGCATCTCATATAGTGTGGAAAAGCCTATTGATGATCTTGTCTATGGAGAACACACTGAATTTTTGGTTTAATTACTTGCACGCCTCAAAGTGCCTTATTTTTTAGGGGGTTTTCTTTGAATTCTGTGGAAAATAGGATTTCCTGCTCTGCACTTGTTTTAGATTGTTGGTCCTGTGCTGGTTTTCTTGTGCTTGCTTTGTTTCCAATGTTTTTCAACATTGCCTTTGTTTCTGGGAGTGGAATTATAAAATTAGAAAATGTGGGTGTATTATTTCTCATGGTTCTAGGGTGGGTGTGGTAGATGGTTCTTCCTTTTTATTGGTTTTGGAAATTGTAAATCCTTTTTGGATGCTCTTGAGTACTCTTATTAATATATGTGGGTGTAATTATACCTTTGCTTAAAAAAAATCAATGATTATTTAAGCTTAAAGTGCAAAGTTAAAAAGACTAATTTCTAAGTATCAAAATGAAAAAAAATATACAACCCTAAGAGTAGAACATACAAAGTTAAAATGATTACAAATGTCTAATAAATGGAATAGAACCATAAACCATCAACATTTATAAATAAAATGTCTGATTTTTAAGCTTAAAAATGACAACAACATGAATAAAAAAAATGAGCATAACCCAAAAATAAATGAATAACAGTGACCATAATGACAAAAAATGGAATAAACGAAAAAAATAGGAACCTGCAATCTTAAAAGATGAGAAGAGGTGAGAGAAGTGTGGGACATATTTTTTTTGAAATGGAAGTGAAATGAGAAGAGGTGACAAAAATGTGACAAATTTGAGAGAAATGTGAGAGAGTTTGAGAGAAATGTGGGTAACATTACCATTCTAACCTCCAAGTTGTAACTTCAATTTTAAAATGAGTTGTCCTTTTTGTAATAATAGACAAATTAAATACCTATGAGGGAAAAGAAAAGCAAATGACAGATTCACCACAACCATTCTTTTAAAAATACCTATGTACCCAACCCATTATAGTAATATCAGCAAGTGTAATAAATGAGGGAAATCAAACTTATTATTTTATTGCCAAAATAATGTAAATTGAAGAAAATACCTCAAACAGTATACCTCTAACATAATTATTGGGTATGTCTAGTTAAGTAAATTGCCTTTAATAAAATGATTGCTATATTTTTTAAAGAAAAATTGTTTTGGATAGATATAGATTTTGGATTCAATGTTTGTTTCAAACTTTATTTCCTTTAAACTCAAGAAACTACCTAATGCTTCTAAATATGCTTATGCTTTTCTTTTCTTAATTATAAGGACCGAAATTCTACCCTTGAAATTTTTTCCTTATTTTAATCCAATTTCATACATTTAACTATAATTTATATTTACCGATTGAATGTACTTATTTAAAAAGTCTCACTTCCCTCATCACCCTCAATCTATACTCCAAAAGTGACATACAAGATCATGTGAGAGAAAAACATAATTCGTATTAATGTAACTTAGTCACTACTGCATGCAATTAGCTATGGGTTTCCAAAATGCCCATAGCTACATATATCTCGAGTTACTAGTTTCTACGGACAACACCATGTGCAAAATCATATTCATCGTTACCAATAGTTAGTTCAAGTACAACCAATTAGATTACAAAAGAATGAGCAAAGAGACGTCAAAATAAAGGTTTCTAATCTCCTAATCAAAACGCTCACACTCCTTCCACCTACCTGCAATGGGATTAACATTGACCATACACGGAAACACAAAGGAGTAAGTCATTAGCTCAATAAACATCAATGTAAGTTAATCCACATTTAATAAGGTTAAATAACGATCTAAATCAAATATACTTAAAACCATTTTCGTCGTTGATACTTTTGAAAAACCATGCTACATAACTTGAGCTAAAGTCGCTAACCCATCATGGTCGGCTAAAACGAGTTTTATTTTCATTGGCACTCCACCAATACATAAACGGTAAATGCGCCCGACATCATTACAAACATATCCATATATGCTTATAACTACAAAGTGATCTACAATTAATTGCTTTATTCCGAGTTTTATTTCCATTGGCACTCCACCAATACATAAACAGTAAATGCACCCGACATCATTACAAACATATCCATATATTCTTATAACTACAAAGTGATCTACAATTCATTGATTTATTCTGAGTTTTATTTCCATTGGCACTCCACCAATACATAAACAGTAAATTCACTCGTCATTATAAACATACACATATATGCTTATAACAACTAAGCGATTCACAATACATTTCATTATCCACATCAGAAAATCCACGCATTTTCTATCACAGTGCATGAGTTAAAGACTTATCCTTACCTTGGTGAATGTTGGGTTTGGTTTTTGGCGACTCCGTAAGTTCTACCGACACCGCCTCCAACTTTAGGATCTCTTCTCAAGCTCTTGGATGAGTATTGAAGCTTTTTGCCCTTGGAAAAGCTCTCTTCTCTCACCTCTCTTATTTTCTTAACCCTAAAATGTGTTTGGGGGTTTCTCATTTAATGCAACTCGTCGGGTTCTCGCTTAAGCGAGCTCATTCTCGCTCAAGCGAGAAAATCCCGCCCATTTTAAAAACTCATATCTGACCCTCTCTCCCAGGCGAGGGAACTCTCGCCCAGGCGAGGCATCTCTCGCTCAAGCGAGGATTCTCTCGCTCAGGCGAGAATCTTACAGCCTCGACAGGTCCAAATTGTTACTTTTCTCGCCCAGACGAGCCAACTCTCGCCCAGGCGAGACCACTCTCGCTCAAGCGAGCTAACTCTCGCTCAGGCGAGAATCCATCAGTATAGCCCAGGATTTCACCCTCCCAGGTGAACCTCTCTCGCCCAGGCGAGAATCCCTCGCTCAAGCGAGAATCCCAGGACTGATACTATAATTTTAAAAACTCAAATTTAGGGTGTTACATTAATCCTACATGTAATTTCTAATTTGGATATGCTTCTGACAAAAGCTCTTATATCTTAATTGTAATCATAAGTTGGTTAGCTTAAAAATTAAAATAAATCATTCATCAGTCATCACCTCGATAACTAAATCATTCATCAATTCAAGATGGGTGTCTAGATCATCTATATTTCAAGCCCAAATCAACATACATATTGTATGTGTAAAAGGTGAAAACAAGAATTGAAAAAATATATCATATGAGAACTCATCGGAGAAGAGGGAGAAGCGGCTACCGGAGAAGAGGAAGACAAATGAAGAAGATGAAGTTCGAACTTTCAAGGTAAAGTTGAATATTTGAATATGGTTATTCCTTTGCCCGGAGAAGAGGAAGACGAACGAAGAAGATGAAGATGAATATGGTTGTTCCTTTACCCAGAGAAGAGGAAGATGAACAGAGAAGAAGAAATGTAGATAGACGAACGAAGAAGAAATTTGCAGAGGAACTTCCTCTTTGGTTTCTAATTATGTGCCTCTAATAAAAACAGGGTTAGAGTCTTAGAGCAGAACTCATAAGATATATTCAATCTATTAATTGGGACGGGTTCGGGATGAGTTCGTGGTAGGATACTACATGTATCGAACATGAACCCTAAAATTAACGTCGGGTAAAACCCGAACCTGAACCCAATGACAATGAGTTTAACCCATTAAATTCGGGTTGGGTTTGGGCAAGTACCCATAAGTTCGGTTTTCATTGTCATCCCTACTAGCTATGTTAGTTTAGAAGGAAATTAAATAACTTAATTTTGATCATTTATTGTTGCAGTCTTTTTATACTACTATGTGTATCCTCTTACTTTATAAGTAAGGAACTAATCTCTTTCGGGGTGTTAATTTTAATCTTTTAGTCATCCTGATGATCTTGAAAGACCTTATTCCACTCAATCAATGTCTTGTTGGTAGTTGTTGCAGCTTAAGATAAAATTAATTCATTTATTGAAAGACAAAATATTAGAAGAACATTCTACCCAAAAATATTAAAAAAACAATAGACTCTAAAATGGTGAGTAAAAGAGTTTGGACTTGAGATGAGTGTTCCACCATAACTTAAATTTAATTTTCATAACTCATTTATGAGCTCAATTTTAAACTAAAAGATTTGTTCAATTGAAATCTCAATTCTACCATGGTATCAAATAAAATACTTTATCACAATTCAAAAGTCATTTCCTACAAGTTCACATATTTCACAAAACTGAATAAAACTCTTTTCACGAATTTGAATCCTTAACATCAAATCTAATACGTCATCAATATGTATTGACCCAAATGGCAAAAGAACTTTATTGTCTTAAGCAAGGATATGAATGCAAGTTTTGTGCAAAAAAAATGTCGATAGAGTTTTGTTCCCTTAAATAATTAGTTCCCAAATTTTAACTAGGATTAGTAGTGTCCTATATGATTTCCACACACGGAGGAGTATGCTTGGATATGTTACGGGGGATAGAATGTAACAATGGTGAAGGATATGAGATGAAATATAATTAGATAAGGTTATCACTCTATATTAAACATACTTTAAAAATGGAACAAAAAATTTACATTCCATTATTTGAGAAGTGAATAGAATACTAAGATTTATAATTTTACCATTCTTGTAGTACAAATGTTGCAAAACTGTAAAACTATATTAGCTTGTGGATAAGTCCCTTATATGAATTAAAATTATTCCTCCAAAATGGCCATCAAAACAATATACCCATAGTGAAAAAAGTTGAGAATAGCACATCAGACTTTACTCTTCAATTCAATTTAAGACATACCTAGAATTATTTAAGGAAGGAGTGAAGGAATGATTCCAAATGAGTATATTCCTACCTGTGTACATTCCTTCACAAATTGAATTGTTGCTTTTGTTCAAAGTGAGTATATTCTAGTCTATTTTGAATTGTGACTTCGGTTATGATAAATCTCCCTAGCTGATCAACGGTTCATTCATAATAAATGATATTGAGTTATTTTTCACGTAGGTACTTATAAGAGATATATGTCTTATACTTTTATATTTTGTGAATTGGGCAGGCCCAAGTAACATTGTTGGAACTTGTAAGTTAAGATTCTTGCATTATTCTACTTTTATGCTCTGGTTAGAAGCTGATAAAAAAATTTGTAAATAAAAATTCTTTCCATTATAGCTTTTCTATTTAGTATTCCTGATGGAGTCTGATGATAACTTTTGTAATGTGAAAATATTTTTATTTTAATGAATTCATTTTATCTTCCGATCAAATCCAAAAGAATTTTTATACATATGAATCATTAATGGATGAAAATTAATGATTGGAAAATTAAAACAACTATGTATTTTTGTATTTAGTAAACAAGTTTATTGTATACAATCTACTACTTCAACATGCAAAATGCATTTTTTAGTTTTGAATTTGTTAAAGTATTTTGCAGCTATAGAAAATTATACCTTTTTAATTTCAAATTGACTATCATAAAATAATTTGGATTAGGAGAAAATATATTGTATCTATGTATATTGGACCAGTTTGGTCAAATTTTGAATTAATTTCATTTTCTAGTAAATTAAACTTATGTCAATTAGATAATTAATATAATCCTTTGGACATTGTTGTTAATACTGCACCGATTATCAAATCGATCAGGGTACTGTATAGTGGTATGATATACATATATAATATATTAATATTAATATTAAAAAATAAAATAAAAACAATATTTTTTAAATAAAAAATCGGTCGTATGATTGGTACAGTACAATTGAAAATCGGCTAGTACTATCAGTTTTGGCCGATTTTGATTGATAAGATTGCATAACATGTATAATTGTTATAATGTACTGATATTACGACCGGATTATTTGTTGAACTGTCCAGCACGAACCGGTTTTTACAATACTGCATTTAGACATAAAAATAGATCTCAAATGTAGAAATTTAATCTAATAAAAAATAAACTAATATATTAAAAAAATTGAAAGAGTAAAAATTCCAACAAAATTAATATTATTATACAATTTATTAATATATTAGCGTAAAGGATAGCTACAAATTAAAAACGAAAGTTATATTATAAAAAATATATTAATGTATAAATTTATTGACTTTTCTATATAAATAAAATCATTACAAGAATTTTTATCTTTTTTTCCGTTTTACTATTTATAAACTCTCACTATGTTTTTAGTAATGATCAAATCCTTTTATTTCATACTTTCCCAAAAGATTTGATATGTGTCACAAACTAATACTATAGAGTAGTTTCTTACTCCGATTTTAAGTTGACCACCAATTACATGACTTGTTGGAGTTGTCACTGTGTGTTAATGGTCAAAGTATAGAAAACTCTCTTTATGCCCTCTTTAGTACCACAATAGTCTTTACATTAGAGATTTAGACTCAGGAGATAACCACAGACCAAGGAAGTTATTAGCATTTCGTCCGGTCGTACTAGACGGTACCTTTACTAATTGCATGGACTATTTTATGCTCTATGTTTGTTTGATTATTTTATCCATTTATTTATTTAGAAAAAAGTTATTTTTTTATTTTTTTGTCTATTTGGTATTTTGCTCCTACGTATTCTATGAGCAATAGGGGAAGTAAGACTACATAGTTATGGATTAAAAATGTTTGTTGATTTGATGTATTTTATTTGACGGTTCAAAATGAAGAATCAATATTTAATCATAGTCTGTCATCCACACTTTAAGAGAATGAGTAAAATATAGAAATATTTCACCGCATCTTAACATAAGGATGGTGAAAGCTTGATGAAGATTGAGTCCACTTCAATCATTAAAGTTTTTTTAAAGAAAATTATAAGGTTTAAAAAAATGGTTAAATATTTTTCATTATTTGCTCACTTATTTCGAGAGTGCGAAATATGTCACTTTGTGTGCTACCATATCTTAGCATACTACAGTAGTATATATGATATTTATCACTACCATCTCATAAATCATTATTATACTTCGCTAATGGAGGAGAAGAATGTTCATTTAATTTTGTGCTTATTATCTAATAAATAAAATGAATATTCCATTATTATTTATAAAAACAAAAGTTCAATAAATAAAATATTTATTATTATCATGAAAGTTAGTGAACTAATCATTATTTAACTATATAATAAAAAAGAAAATATTTATAATTAAAAATAAAATTGAAATAAATAAAAATAGAAGACAAAAGGTAGTGCTTATTAGCATGTGACAAGATAAAGGAAGAGATATGTGGTGCAAATTCGAGCTATCCTCTTGAAATTATCTCGTATTTCTCACTTATGTTTTTAGTGTTTATGTATGTTTCAACTAAGGGCCCATATGGTCTATTTATAGTTGGACCTGATAGCCATGTGATAAAGAATATGCAACTTTGATAAATTTGTTTTAAAAATAAATGTTAATGAGTTATCCTTATTTTCTCTAATGATTATATTCAGAATTTTTTCTTTAAAAATATATATTCAATGATTTTCTTATGGTACATCCTTATTTTAATTCTACTTGTTTTCAATTTTTACTTAGTGTAACAAACTGATAACCTTCTAATATATGACTTATATGACTTAAATGAGTTTATTTTTCTCAATTTTTTATTATTCATTTTTGTTTTTATTTAATTAGTTAAATCACTTATAACAATTTTTTTAATTTTTTCTATAACACTCAGTGCTAACATGGACCCTGGGCCTATGAATTCACTATGTTATTTCACCAGCTTAAATATATTTTGTAGTATTTTATTCCCCACAAAGGGGAGCCTCACGATTCGAACTCATGACCTTAGACACAAATAATCATTATTCTCATGATTCACCTTTTTTTGTAAAACCTCAGTCTTAACATGCGACCACCTGGATCCATGAAAACATTGAGTGTGTTATCCACCAGCTTAAATACACACTTAAAATATTTTATTCCCTCACAAGGGGAGAATCCCACGACTCGAACTCATGACATCAGAGACAAATAGTCATTTTTCCCATGAGTCGCTACCATTAAACTATTATGGCTTAATTTTCATATGTAATTTTCATACTTTTTATTCTTATAAAAAAAATTGACTCTCAAGGAAGATGTCGACTCTTGTGTTTATTAGCTATTACACTCCAAATATGAATTTGTTTAACATTGTGTTGATTGTAGTGATTATTGCATTATATTATAATAGTTAATGACTTGATGTAAACGAAAAGCAGGGTTTGATTGGGTGGATAAAAAACACCTCAACTAAATACATTTGCAATATAAAACCCTAGAAAATAGTTGATGATTAATGTGTATTTTTTGTAGTTGTAATGTGATTGTAAATCATAGAAAAACACCTCAACTAAATGCATTTGCTATAGAAATATTATTATACAAATATGTCAATTTTATTGAAGTAACGTGAAACCTTTGTGTAAAGGAGATAGTACTAATTCGAGGTAAGTTAATCATATAACAATTAAATATTTATTACCTCTAGAAAATTATTCAAAAATAACAACTTCCAGTGATGTTAATATATCTTATTCTCCTGTTATCTAATACAAAAAGTTAAGCAAATATTGTCACTGGCCACATATGTACATAAAAATACTAATTACTCTAAACTTTGCTACAAAAATTCTTTCAATTATCTATGTATCATTTACTAAATTTAGTGTAATGTATAGTGATAAAGAAAATCTCATAAAAAATAGTATAAAATGTGATAAAATAAATCACCTCCACTTACCACATAACGGATAACTATGCTCTAAACTCTACAGCTCATGCTCCTTTCCTTTTAACCTTGGCTTCATCACATTCGTCATCTATTGATTAACCCATATAGTTCAAGACTAAGAAATCAAAATGGAGTCTCCATTCCTTCCCAAACATTCTTTTATTGTACCAATAAATATAAGAGTTCAAATATAGTGTTGTAATTTGATTATCATGACACTTATATCATCGAATGAGCCTCGTGATACAGATAAGTCTACAAGCTTTTTACAAGCTAACAATGGTTGTTGTTTATTGCTCCCAATACAAAATGGACGACAAAAATCTACCGCTTCTTGATTCCTAACCTTAAACAACAATAAAAAAAGAGAAACTTGTTTAGTTAATCAATACATAGTTGAGTGAAAATATCATTCATAATTCTTAAAAAGAAGTTGTACAAGTTCTATACCTTTTCCCATAATCCGTCTGATGCTAAGATTAATAAGTCATGTGGTGGTTCAATTCTGAGTACATTGGTCTCAGGTTCTGCTATAACCCATTGTTTCAGGTGTCTATCACCAATTCCTCTAGAAACAGCCAAGGATCCTTGGATCCTCCAAACACCATGAAATATATCAACATAGCCACCCTACATAAATAAAATTCAAACTAACAATCTGACACATTTCCAATAATTTTTTCACCGGTGAAAACTGAAAAGTCTAAACAAAAAGGGTAAAACTTCTATAAAATTCTTTATGTGCTAGGGATGTTGTATTTTAATAAAAGTATAGCATGTGATAAAATTTAGAGGTGCACAAGTCTCCTACCTAGTGGGGATCGGGGATATTAGACATAAATAACATTACATTTATAAATAATGAAGAAATTGTTTTCAGAATTTGAAACTATGACATTCAGGTCGGTCACAAGACAAACAACCCTAGAAGTATAACATGGGATGCTCTTGCTCTTAGAAATTAACCCATGCAACATGTTTTGTTATTTAAAAACGGCACCACAAACCCTTAGAATTGTACTTCATTTTTTATCAAGAAGAGAAATTGCTATGACTATGATATGCTTACTTGAGTTTCAATTCTCTCTCTTTCATCTTCCCTTGAAGGTCGATGATCAGATGTGAGTGCTTCCGCTACACCTTCTCTGCTAATGACAGCACGACAGTCACCAACATTGGACACAATAAGGTTACCATTCCTAATCAATGTTGTTACACAACAACAGCCACCATTAATATTCTCTTTTAAGAAATCAGAATCTGTGTTGAGGTAACCACACTTCACTGCTTCTTCAATATCACTTTCATTTCTACTTACAACTTCATCCATCACATTCTTTTCTAAGTTATGGGCAGCAAATTCTGAAGCTTTCGTACCTCCATGCCCATCATATATGCCGAAAAAACCCTGCAGTAGTGATTATTAAACAAATTTTTATGTTAGAATTGATTGAACTTGCATCTATTTTTGCTCATTAGGTATAAGGAAAAAAGTATATATTGCAAACCCCAATCAACCGAAGATGGATTATGATCTTTCTAAATTTACTAGTTTCAGCCCTCTAACATAGATATAACATGTAATTATTAAATTCGTGCAAACCAATTTTGATTCACACGTTGCAACCAATCAGCGAGGAGGCAAGGAGTTTTCATTCTCAATTAACAAATTCCAATTATTTCACGCTTAGTTTTATGAAATAAATCTAGTTCAAACACACAATTGTATTTCAGTTGTTATTGTGGAGACTCCAAAACTACAATATCATGCAATTTAAAACTATATATATAAATTCATTCCGGTAATTACTACTACAAAATATATGCCTCAATAATTCACAATTATTTATTATTTATAAGAATAAAAATCAATTTACAATCCAAGTACTACTAGAAGCAACATGCATCATTGACCACCCCATAGATAAGTCCAAGAACAAAAATACCAATAAGAGATGAAAATATATTTCTTATAACCAAAAGATATTAACTTTGTAACTACCTGTTTGGGTTCTCCATGAAGATCAACGGCAGCAGAGTAACGGTCTTCCATGTGTTCCCTCCTTCCTCTCTTACAGTAAACAGCAAAACCACGCCCCTCCACCTCCACCATGTCCCTCTCCGCCGCCATTGGCACGGCCACATCCTGCACCCCAACTGTGAGAGATGCAACAACGGGTATATCAAGCTTTGCAGGTCTCTTCAACGCCAACGACGATGAAGAAGGTGAAGAGGGTAAGGAGCAAGACGACGTCGTTGAAGGGAGAAGAGGAAGAGGGAACGTGAGAGGTTCTGAGGAAGAAGAAATGATTGAGTTTTTGTTAGGGAAGAGAGAGTAGACAGGAGAATTGGAAACTGAGAAAGCCATTTTGTTTTTATTGTAGTTGTTACAAATGTTGGAAGTGGTCTTTCTTCTTCTAATGTTCTACTTCTATATCTTTTTTGTTGTGGTGGTGTTTGTTAATGAGAATGTGAAATGAGATAAGAGAGGGAAAGAGTAAATGAGGAAGAGATGAGAGAAGGTGACTAGATTTGAGACAAATGTACCTTTTTCTTTGTTTTGTAATGGTAATACTGTAATTATTTTATGGTAATGAAATGAATATATATGTTTTTTAAGATTGCATTTTCACTTGATTTTTTGAGTATTTGTTTTTCCATTAATAAAGATAATGATAAATCATGGTAATCAAATTGATATATATGGTAACAAATTATGGCAACTCATGGGTGAGAGTAGAAACTAAGAAACCAAGCATTTTAGTCTTAATTTATAGGAGTGATCCATTGACTTTAAAAGTAAGTTTTTTAAACTTACTCTATATCTTAGCTATCAATGTAAATTCAATGGTTTGAACTAGTGGGTAGATATAAATCATTGAATTTTCTTAAAATTAATGAGTAAGATATACAATAAGTTTTTTAAACTTACACCAACTGGATCTCTAAACCTTAAATTTAAGGTAATAATAGATAAGGCGACAAAAGCTTGGTCAACTTTTAATCTTACTATATAAACGTTATTCTTTAATGTTTGACACTTTCACCACAGCATTTATTGGGCTTGCTGTGGAATAAGGTTTCATATTCCTATCCAAACGGCCGTTTTTTTCCTTCTAGAATTATGGAAATAGCACAAACATGCACAAGGTGGACTATTTCACTTTGTTTTGGTCTTTTCATTTATCCTATTCAAAGCTCAACTGTCATCTATAAGCTTAAAATTGTGTAATAAACCGAAAATCATTGACTATTCTTTGTCAAATAAATAAAATTAACCAATAAACTATTAATGGAAGAAACTCAATAAATGAATGTAAACGTATGATTTTTAATAATCCTAATGAAAAAATACATGAAGAAAGTGAGAGACCTTTAACAAGTAAAGTTAAAAGGACTGATTTTTAAGCATCAAAATGGAAAAAGATATACAACCTTAAGATCATTTAAAATAAAATGTTAATATCTTTAAGCTTAAAATTCTCTAATAAATGGAATAAACTCTTAACCATCAACGATTCTTTAAGCATAAAAATGTCAAATAAATAAAATTAACCCAAAAACCATAAATGGAGGAAACTCAGTAAATGAATGTAAATGTATGCTTTTTAACAATCCTAGTGAAAAAATCAGATGATAAAAGCGAGAAACCTTAATATGCAAAGTTAAAAGGACTAATTTTTAAGCACCAAAATGGGAAAAAATATACAACCCAAATATCATAAAACATACAAAGTTAGAATGAGTCATCTTTAAGCTTAAAAATGTCTAATAAATGGAATAAAACCATAAATCATCAACGATTCTTTAAGCTTAAAGTGCAAAGTTAAAATGACTAATTTTTAAGCATAAAATGGGAAAAAATATACAACCCGAAAATTAGAATATACAAAGTTAAAAGGAATCATTTTTAAGCTTAAAAATATCTAATAAATGAAATAAACCATGAACCATCAACATATATAAATAAAATGTTTGATTTTTAAGCTTAAAAATGACAACAACAAGAAGAAAAACAGTAACCATAACTCAAAAATGAATGAATAACAATGACCATAATGACAAAAAATGGAATAAACGAAAAAAAATAGGAACCTGCAATCTTAAAAGATGAAAGAAATATGAGAAGAGGTAATAGAAGTGTGGAATATATTTTTTGTGAAATGGCAAGCTGTGAGATTCTCGCTTGAGCGAGAGAATCTCGCCCATGCGAGAGCGTCAGTGTTTGGAAATTTGAAAAGTCGAGGACTTCTCACCAAAGCGAGTCATTCTCGCCTAGGCGAGACTACGCAGCTATAAAAGTGAAAAATGGGATTCGGAAACCCTAATATTCATTTTCTTTCTCCTCCTCTCACTCCCTACGACGGCTACACACATAACTCGTGTATCTCCTCATCTAAACCTTAAAAACTCATCAAACCCTCTTTCTCTTACTTTTTAGCGGCACATTGGTGGACTTTGGAGGTGAAAAGGGAACGTTGAAGGTTGAAGGATATGGTGTGAGATGTTGCTCTTTTGTGGAACAACGAAGCTTACGCAAACTCGGATGAGGGAGAAGACCATTGTGGTCTTAGAGTATTTCATTAGAGTTATCTTCTCCGATTTCCCTCAAGAATCGGAGAGTGTTGTTGGATAGAAACTCCATTGGAAGCTTATTTTTTCATGTGAGAGTCTTTGTCTTCCATGAAGATGTATTAACCATAAACATGAAAACTGTTTTGTCAAACTAAGTGCGAAATACTCGTTTATGGTAATACGTCATCATGAAAGACTGTTCTATCTTTATTAGTGGGTATGAATGATGATATTGTGATAAAAATGAGATGATTGTGTTAGGTGATAATGATTATGTTGTGGGTTACTTTATTGTGGTAAGAAATAAGATATATATTGTGATTGTGACATGAAATTGGTTTTTTGTAAATGACATTGAAGATTTTGTTATGGTGAAGTAGTGATATGAGAATAACATAGTGGAAGTGATTATATTATGAATGATATTGTTGTATTGACATGAGGATGAACTAGATTGATTGTGAGAGTGATATGAGGAATGTACAAGTTGTATGTGGTTTGATATTGAATATCCTGACTCCCCTATGTGGTGTAGCATATTATAGGCTCTATGAAGCATATTTTGGCTCCCCTATGTGGTGTAGCACTTATATTGGCTCTATGTAGCACACTTTGGCTCAAGTTATGTAGCACATTTTGGCTCAAGTTATGTAGCACACTTTGGCTCAAGTTATGTAGCATACTTTGCCTCAAGTTATGAAGCATATCTTGGCTCCCCTATGCGGTATAGCACTATATTAGCTCTATGTAGCACACTTTGGCTCAAGTTATGTAGCACACTTTGGCTCAAGTTATGAAGCATATCTTGGCTCCCCTATGCGGTGTAGCACTATATTAACTCTATGTAGCACACTTTGGCTCAAGTTATGTAGCACATTTTGGCTCAAGTTATGAAGCATATATTGGCTCCCCTATGTGGTGTAGCGATTTATTGGCTCTATGAAGCATATCTTGGCTCCCCTATGCGGTTTAGCACTATTATAGGCTCTATGTAGCATTGAATGACTTGCCCTAAGTGGTATTGGCTCTAATTGAATGACTTTCCCTAAGTGGTATTGGCTCTATGTAGCAATGAATGTCTTGCCCTAAGTGGTATTGTACCGCCCTATGACGTGTTGAAATGGCTACCCTATGTGATATAGTAATCTTGGCCCTTCGTGGCGTAGTACAGAAGTCTTGATTCGTGTGGTGTAGAGTAAAGGTTTGATCATTGAATGAAATATTCTGAATTATGGTGTTGTATTGCTTTGTAAGTATCGTATTGCCTTTGGATATAGAGTCGTTGTTATGTATTGGAAGAGGCTATAGTATTGTGATCTTGGTGAAGATTAGATTGGTTGAAATGGCATAAGTAAGATATGAATATACTAATTGAATATGTGAATGTCTTGCGACATAAGGTATTGATTTGGTGTATCATTGGTATGTGTTTGATATGGTTGATTTTAGTTGTTGTATAGGTTGTAGCACTTTAATGTTATTACTCCATGTAATTCCATTGTGACCGCCGTAGTCGGTTCTTACTCTCTTCTGTCTTTTCTTTGTCTATGTTATGTATATGAGTTCAGGTTGTCGTTGTTGCGCCTCGGACGTTTGCTGACGGGAGTACAGACTAGAGTAGTTGTTTATGTGTTCGAAATTGTATTTGAATAATGTATGTAATATGAGAAATATGTTGAAGTAACTCTTTTGTATAAATGACTCCTTTTTAAAGATGTAATAAGGTTAGTTTAATGTCTTTAATAAATGTCATATTTGAAAAGGGGATAATTGTATAGATTATGGATTTAAATTCGAGTAAAATGATATATTTTGTTGTAAAGATACTTGTGAATATTTCCGCATTTTGAATTATGAAACTTAACTAATATTTGAATTCACTCAGGTTTTCTAAATCAGTAAGCAATATCTATCAATAGTATGTAATATCTATCGATAGTATTTCATTTCACTTTCCAGAATAAAGTTTTAAATTTTTGGGTTATAAAATCAGGTTGTTACAATAAATGCAAGTGTAATAAATGAGGGAAATCATACTTATTATTTTATTGCCAAAAATAATGCAAACTAACAAAATACCTCCAACAAAATACCTCTAACATAATTATTATTGGTATGTCTAGTTAAGTAAATTGCCTTTAACAAAATGATTGCTATATTTTTTAAAGAAAAAATGTTTTGGATTGATAAATTTGCCCATAAAAATTTCAAGTATCAACCAAAGGTGAAACCTATTTTAAGTATTACATCGACCCCTTCCATTAATATATATAATATATAGAAGATATATATAGCTATAGATTTTGGATTCAATGTTTGTTTCAATCTTCATTTCCATTAAAATCAAGAAAACTACCTAATGCTTCTAAATATGCTTATGCTTTTCTTTTGTTAATCCTACATGTAATTTCTAATTTGGATATGCTTCTGACTAAAGCTCTTATATCTTCATTATAATCATTAGTTGTTAGCTTAAAGTTAAAATAAATCATTCATCAGTCATTACCTCAATAACAAAATCATTCATCAGTTCAAAATGGGTATTTAAACCATTTATACCTCAAGTCTAAATCTGCCTACATATTGTATGTGTAAAAGGTGGAAAAAAAAGAAAAAAAATATCATATGAGAACTCACCGGAGAAGAGGAAGAATCAAGGCTACCGTAGAAAAGGAAGATGAATGGAGAAGATGAAGTTCGAACTTTGAAGGTAAAGTTGGATGTTTGAAGATGATTGTTCCTTTGTCCAGAGAAGAGGAAGACGGACAGAGAAGATGAAGATGGTTATTCCTTTGCCAAGATAAGAGGAAGATGGTCGGGGAAGAAGAAATGAAGATGGACGAACAAAGAAGAAATTTGCAGAGGAACTTCCTCTTTGGTTTCTAATTGTGCGCCTCTAAAAAAACTAGGGTTCGAATCTTAGAGAAGAACTCAAAAGATATATTAAATTATTAATTTATTCAATTTATTAATTGGGATAGGTTCGAGGTCGGTACAGGGTAGGGTACCACATGTATCGAACCTGAACCCGAAAATTAACATTGGGTAAAACCCGAACCCAATGACAATGGGTTTAACCAATTAAATTTGGGTTGGGTTCAGGCAGATACTCATGTGTTCGGTTTTCATTGTCATCCCTACTAGCTATTGTTGTTTAGAAGGAAATTAAATAACTTAAATTAGACCATTTATTAGTTGTTGGAGTTTTTTTTTAACTACTAAGGGTATCTCATACTTTATGGGTAAGGAACTAATCTCTTTCATGATATTAACATTTAATCTTTTGGTCATCCTGATAATTTAACAAGACTGTATTCTACTCGATCAATGTCTTTTTGGTAGTAGTTGCGGTTTAATAGAAGATTAAGATTACCTCATTTATTGAAAGATTCCTTAAAAATGTGGGTTGCCACTCGTTTTTATCCATGAGGAGTCTTATTCCGAAATAAGAAACCCTTTTTTGTTATGGGGCTTGCAAGCTGGTCACTTGTCAGATAGCATGTCTCATGTTTAAGTATTTCATGGGAGGGAATGATATAACAATTAATATTTTTAGTTCATATATAAGAGGGTTGAAATCAAAATTCAATCATAGATAAATAAAGATTGAGGTGCATTCGGTTTTTATATTATAATAAGAATTTAATATTTATATGTTATAATTATAAAGTTTTTTACACCCGTAACATATCATTCACTATTAATTTTGATTACTTTTGTTTTAAAGTCAATAATAATTTACATATGAATAGTTAATGATGTATTGACAGTGTAAAAATAGTTACAGTACTAGTGTATGCATATTAATAGTTTAATATATGTGTATTATTAGTACAAAAGATTTTTCCATTATCATTTATCTTCAATTATTTATTAATATTACTCTATGCTAATTAAAACATGAATATTATTAATGTAAATATTACATCTTTCTAGAATAGCAATAAATAAATTTTTTAGATCCAGATATGTGTTTTGGAACATTAATAAATATTTGGACTTATTGATTTAAGTTTTACTTTATTAAAGTACTTCAATTTTTTTTTATTAGAGATAAGTATATTTACATAGATATTAACTAGCAATTTATGACCTAGTTGGAGAGATTTTTATATTATGTATTTGTTAATGTTCCATGATGCCATTGATATATTACAATTTTGTTATACAAGTTTATATATATAAATATATTTTGAACATTAAGAATGAGTCCATCGTGTTTTTGATGGTATGTGCAATTGTACTCTAAATATTTTTTGGGATTTCTTGATTTTTGTTGAGCCCCAATTGACTAGTGTTGTTATTTGGGTTGAAGATAGAACTATTTTCAATTTTTCTTACTAACTAATTATGTATGAGTAAATTGTAAAAACAATCATTAATTTTGCCTTCATTTTTTAAAGTAACAAATAACTAGAAATACATTTTATTTGTGAAAAAACATAGTTAATAAGAAATGGATGTATAGTGTTTTATGAAATAATAATTCAAAAAATATCTCTTTAAATATAGGTTTACCTTCACCTGTCACTTCCCTTTAAATATTACTATAAGAAATGATAAATAATTTTCACAGAGCTTTGAATAGGATAAATGAAAAGACCAAAACAAAGTGTTCATATAGGAATATGAAACCTTATTCCACAGCAAGCCCAATAAATGTTGTGGTGAAAGTGTCAAACATTAAAGAATATCGTTTATAGTAAGATTAAAACTTGACCAAGCTTTTGTTGCCTTATCTATTATTATTATGACCAAAATGGTGGGTTTGGTACTTCTCCCTCTCACCTCATCTAAGACAAATGGAAATGTTTAAAAAAAAAATACAACATTAAAAAACACATATATTCCTTAAATTACAATGAAATTTCACTTTTATCATTACAAAATAATACAAAATATACACATAAATCTCAATTTATATACTATATAAGAAAACTAAGTCCTTGTCACATTAACAATAACATATGTCATCACCACAATCATTCTTTTCCCTCCAAAAAATTTTCCTTCATTTCCCCTATAATATTGGCAATCTATACATGTTCATTTCATTTAAGTTTCCTCCTCCTATTTGATATTTGATTATGTCAAAAATATAATGTTATGTATATAACCAAACTTTATTGTTATCAGATTAAAATATATTATGAATACAATTCTTTTTATCTTATATTTTTATTGAATTTATTAATCATTACATATGTTATATATATATATATATATTAAAAAATGACACCTTATTTTTTTTAATTATCTCTCAAATGTATCGTATAAGTAAGATAATAAAATGTCATAAATTATAACTTTTTGTTTTCTTTTCTTTTTACATCTAGACAAACTTTTCAAGTATTAAAATGATCATTTATACGAATTGTGGATAATTATGAAATAATAACGGTTTTGGAGAGAATTACTCTCGAGATTTAAGAGTAATTAATGTGAACAATGAAATATAAAAATACATAGTAGAAAACTAACAATAAAGAAAAATTCATAAGGGAATAGAAACTACATAGGTGAATAATGACAATAAATTTTGTTATACTATTGTAATTTGTAATCGAATAAGTGAATAAATATCGACAGCGTTGAATAAATATCGCCTAACAATTAATAATTACTTTGAATAAATATCGTCGACCATTAGGAAAGAAATAAAACTTATGAACATAAGTGAATATAAACACATATTGTTATTTAATGTGGTGCTGATGGGTGATATCGACGATGTTATTATAGGTGGAAAATAAGGTATAGTAGTCACTACATGCAAATTAGTATGTTTGCTTTATTTTTAAAAAAATCTAAAAATTTAATTATAATTTTATCATTTCCATTACTATCTTTGAAATATTTTAACAGATTTAATCCTAAATAATTTAGGTCTCCATTATTTTGAGAAAAAAACCGAACTATATAATTACAACTTCTCTATTTCAATGACCATTTATTAATAAATTTCATTTCTATTTATTAAAATATTATTTTCGAAGTTGTCATATTAAATCATTAAACCCGTAAAGTACTAAGGTCACATGTGTCTTCTTAATGCACACATAATATGTGTGTTTTAACCATGCAAATGCACAAATAATGTGTGTTCTTAACCATATGAATACATATGTAATATATGTTATGAATCATACAACAACAAAATACCGTCCCGTGCAAATGCACGGGTCACTTGCTAGTTAAGGAATATAATACTAGTTCTTCACCTATAATTACCACCTCATTTACTCTTTCCCTCTCATGTCATTTCAATTTCTCATCAACCAAACAGCACCACAACATTTGTGTTGGAAAGTAAAAGAATAGAGAGGAATAGAACAATAACGAAAATGGAGAAAGAATAAAGGAAGAAGATGATGAATAGTGCAACTTTCTATTATTCGCAATGTTGTTCAACTAATAACTAATTAACAGAAACTGAACCCTAGTTATGGTAACTTTTCAAACTTCTAACTACTTCAGCCCATATTATCTTAGATTACAAAGCCCATCCCACTTAATCAAGGTACAGTGAGGATTACAAACTTCAACAATTTGAACAAGAAATACCACTTCCAACATTTGTAACAACTATACAATAAAACTTTTTCACTTGTCCCAACTTGGTGTCTCCATTCATGTCCCGTTCACTTATATTTGAACATAAAGATTTAATTTATTATTTTGTAAAACAAAATTAAAATGAAATGTTATTTTTAATTTGCTGACAAACATTGATTGGTGCGGGACAGGAAGACACGAACTTTTAAGGGACATAGATCTTGACGGCTTTCTCTGTTGTAGTTTCCAATTTTCCTGTCTTCTCTCTCTTCCCCAACAAAAACTCAATCATTTCTTCTTCCTCAGAACCTCTCACGCTTCCTCTCCCCCTTCTCCCTACAACGACGTCGTCTTGCTCCTTACCCTCTTCACCTTCTTCACCATACCATTTCGCGCTGCCCAATCCACTAAAAGGGTTTTCCTCTTCGGGTTCGGCTCCATCGTCGTTGGCGTTGAAGATGAAGAGACCTACAAAGCTTGATATACCCGTTGTTGCATCTCTCACAGTTGGGGTGCAGGATGCGGCGGTGACAATGGCGGCGGAGAGGGACATGGTGGAGGTAGAGGGGCGTGGTTTTGCTGTTTACTGTAGGAGAGGAAGGAGGGAACACATGGAAGACCATTACTCTGCTTCCGTTGATCTTCATGGACAACCCAAAGAGGTAGTTACAAAATTAATATCTTTTGGTTAAGAAATATATTTTCATCTTTTATTGGTATTTTTGTGTCAATGATGCATGTTGCTTCTAGTAGTACTTTGGTTGTGAAATGATTTTATTCTTACAAACAATAAATAATTGTGAATTTGAGGCATATATTTTGTAGCAGTAATTGCTGGAATGAATTTATAGTTGCATAATATCCATTTTGCAACTCTATTAAATTTATATTGATACAGTATACATTTGTCTGTTGAAGTTTTGGCTATTTGCCATCATCCTTTGTTAGACAAATCTGAGAATTATGGACATTTTAAAACTGTCACAGACATTTTGCGTTAACTTCAATCACACTTCTCAACTCTACTTTTTTTTCTTCATACAATTGTTATATACAGCAAAAAAATTACCTTGTAGCCTTGAGCAGCTTAGATGTGAGTTTTTATGTGTAGAGGTAGGTCAAAACTTATATATGTATAGATAGTTGATTGAATTGGAGCTCTGAAACGAGTTGAAAGTTTATATATACAGTTTAAAATTGCATTATATTGTAGTTTTGGAGTCTCCTCAATAACAGCTAGCTGCAATACACTTGTGATTGAACTAGGTTTATTCCATAAAACTACATGTAAAATAGTTGGAATTTATTAAATGACTAAAGTGGAAATATAATATTTATTTATTATTTGTTTAGCTATTTATTAATTAATTTATAATTGTGTATTTTAATATATATTTTTATGTAAACTCCAACTTTGTATTATTAATGCGTATCCCAAGGGATTCATGATGCTAGCTAGCTAGCAGATTTTGTCTACTTTACCTTTATAGTAAAGTTGAAATAATTAGACATGTGCAAGATTAATGTAAGTTTAATGTTAATGGGGAGGATATGGAGAATTAGTAATAATTTTAGTGTGTGGATCATTATTGTAATTTTGTAAAGTTTTAAATATAAAATTGAAGAATAAATTATTGAAAGTTCTTATATATGGTTTTTCTGAAAGCAACTTGATGCAGCTTTTGAAAGCTAACTTTTAAACTGTATTGTTTACTTTTTAAAACCAACAAGCTCCTTTCGATTTTCTCATTCTAGAGTTGTTTTATATGGATATGGATGACAATGAGTCTGTATGGGTCTGGGTAGTGCATTATCTGAATCCATCCCGTTGCTTCATTTTTTGCCCCAGACCCGCCCCAGACCCATGCTAATACTCGCTGTGTATATTACCTATAGGTCCTTGGGTACCCAGCGGATCCAGGGTACCCATAAATTAAAAAATATTAAAAATAATTTCAAGTAATTTATGCACTTGTATATTTATTTTCTACGATGTTATATGTTATTTAGATAATCAACAAGAGAAAAAATTATAAAACTTAATTTAAAATTATAGACATAACATAATTTGACTATTAAATACAACTCATTTTTCAAACAAACATTAAAAACAACTTCAACATTAGGATGAAAAAATCATTTAGTAATAACCCTTTAATTAACATAATATTATATGATACATATGAATTAACAACATAACAATCATACTTTTGAATTAATATAATATTATAATTATGAATTAATATGATATTACAATGTATATTAACATGATATTACAATTATGTTGCTATATATATATATATTTAGATTTAGGAAGAAATAGCGAGTTCGGGTACCCACGAGTCTGGGTACCTCAATACCCGTACCCAGACCCTTATTGTGTCCAATGTTGGTGACTGTCCCGCTGTCATTAGCAGAGAAGGTGTAGGGGAAACACTCACATCTGATCATAGGCCTTCAAGGGAAGATGAAAGAGAAAGAATTGAGACCCAAATAAGCATGTCGTAGTGATATTATTATTCTTTAAATAACAAAACATGTTGCGTGTGTGAAGTTTTGAAGAACTTGAAGTATCACATGTTATACATTTATAGGGTGAACTTCTGCTTAATTTTAGAGTTGTTTGTCTTGCAACATAAATGTCATATTTTTAAATTTTGAAAACAATTTCTTTATTTGTGAATGTAATATTGTTTACGTCTAATCTCCCCAATCCCTACTACGTAGGAGACTTATTCCCCTCCAATTTTTATCACATGTTATACTTATTAAAATACAACATCCCTAACACAATATTTTTTATAGAAGTTTTACCATTTTTCTTTAGACTTTTGAATTTTCACCATTGAAAATATTGTTGGAAATGTGTCAAATTGTTAGTTTGAATTTTATTTATGTAGGGTGACTATGTTGATATATATCATGGTGTTTGGAGGATCCAAGGATCCTTGACTGTTTCTAGAGGAATTGGTGATAGACACCTAAAATAATGGGTTATAGCAGAACCTGAGACCAAAGTACTCGGAATTGAACCTGCACATAACTTATTAATCTTAGCATCCCACGGATTATGGGAAAAGGTATAGAACTTATACAACTTCTTTTTAAGAATTATGAATGATATTTTCACTCAACTATGTATTGATTAATTAAACAAGTTTCTCTTTCATTTTAATGTTTGTTTAAGGTTAGTAATCAAGAAGCGGTAGATTTTTGTCGTCCATTTTGTATTGGGAGCAATAAACAACAACCATTGTTAGCTTGTAAAAAACTTGTAGACTTATATGTATCACGAGGCTCCGTCGATGATATAAGTGTCATAATAATCAAATTACAACACTATATTTGAACTCTTATATTTATTGGTACAAGAAAAGAATCTTTGGGAAGGAATGGTGACTCCATTTTTATTTCAGTCTTAGTCTTCAGCTATATGTGTTAATCAAAAGATGACGAATGTAATGAAGCCAAGGTTAACGCCTAGGTGGTCATATATTAGGACTGAGTTTTTACAAAAAAAGGAGACTCATGGGAATAATGCCTATTTGTGCCTGAGGTCATGAGTTCGAGTTGCGAGAGGCTCCCCTTTGTGGGGAATAAAATATTGCAGAGGACATTTAAGCTGGTGAAATAACACGATCAGTCAATTCATGGGCCCGGAGGTTGCATGTCAGGATTGAGGTGTTATAGAAAAAATAAAAAATTGTAATAATTGATTTAAGTAATTAAATAAATACAAAAATGAATAATAAAAAACTGAGAAAAATAAACTCTTTTAAGTCATATATTAGAAGGTTATCAGTTTGTTACACTAAGTAAAAATTGAAAACGAGTAGAATTAAAATAAGGATGTATCGGAAGAAAATCATTCAATTATATATTTTCAAAGAGCCTTATGAGCCTAAGTTGAAACATACATAAACACTGAAAACACAAGTGAGAAATACGAGGGAATCTCAAGAAGATAGCTCGAATTTGCACCACTTAATTATTTCAATTTTATTTTTAAGAATAAATATTTTCTTTTTTTTATAGTTTACTAACTTTTATTTTCAGAAATGATAATAATAAATATTTTATTTATTGAACTTGTGTTTTTATAAATAATAATAGAAAATTTATTTTATTTATTAGATAATGGGCACAAAATTAAATGAACATTTTTCTCCTCAATTAGAAAAGTATAATTATGATTTATGAGATGGTAGTGATTAATATCATATTTACCACCGTAGTAAGCTAAGATGTGGTAGCATACAAAGTGATGTATTTCGCTCTCTTGAAATAAGTGAGCAAATAATGAAAAATATTTAGCCATTTTTGTAAACCTTACATTATTCTTAAAAAAACTTTAAGGATTGAAGTGGACTCATTCTTCATCATGCTTTCACCATCCTTATATTAGATGCGGTGAAATATAACTATATTTTACTCATTCTCTAAAAGTGTGGATGACAGACTACGATTAAATATTGATTCTTCATTTGGAACCATCAAATAAAATACATCAAATCAATCAACATTTTAAACCCATAACTATGTAGTCTTACTCCCCTATTGCTCATGAAATACGTAGGAGCAAAATATCAGATAGACACAAAAATAAAAAATAAATAATTTTTTTCTAAATAAATAAATGGATAAAATAATTAAACAAACATAGAGCATAAAATAGTTCATGCAATTAGTGAAGGTACCGCCTAGTACGGCCGAACGAGATGCTAATAACTTCTTTAGTCCGTAATCACTCCTTAGTCTAAATCTCTAATTTAAAGACCATTGTGGTACTAAAGAGGACATAAAGAGAGTTTTCTATGCTTTGACCACTAGCACATAGTGACAACTCCAACAAGTCATGTAAGTTGTAACACCTCAATTTTTGTTTTCGGATTGATTGGAAAACTTAGGGTGTTGAGGTGCATGCTTGACCATTCTCTCTTGGATGAGAGGGTCTCGCCTAAGTGAGGGACTCAACGTTTTAAGTTTGAGAAGTATAGGAACCTCGCCCAAGCGAAGAAGTGGTCGTTTGAGCGAAAGTGAAATTTGGAAAAGCTGTCAAATTCTAGCTTGAGCTAGGATTTTCGCCCTGGCTAGAGGGGGGCCTTAGCATACGGCCCGATTCTCGCCCGAGCGAGAAATCCGCGCCCGGGCGAGAGCCCTCCAGTGTGAAATGTGAAAAAGTCGCGAAATTCTCGCCCAAGCGAGCCGTTCTCGCCCGGGCGAGAGCGTCAGAGCTATAAAAGTGAAAAAGGGGATCTAGAAATCCTAATCTTCATTTTCTTTCTCCCCCTTTCTCTCCCAACGGTGGCTCCACCCAAGTGGACCATTTTTCCCTCCATTAAGCCTCAAAACTCATCAAAACCTTCCTCTTGCTTCATGGTGACACCTTTGGAAAAGCTTGGAGGTGAAAAAGCAACAATGGAGGTTGGAGGAGATGAAGGGAGATGTGGCTCTTTTGCGGAGCAACGAAGCTTACGCAACCTAAGGTGAGGGAGAAGACCATTGTGGTCTTAGAGTATTTCATTAGAGTCATCATCTCCGATTTCCCTCAAGAATCGAAGCATATTAACGGATAGAAACTCTCTTGGGAGTTTGTGGTCCATATGAGAGTCTTTATTTTACATGAGGATGTATTAGCCATAAAAGTGGAGATATATGTGTGGGGGAAAACCGTCTATTTAAGTAAATCTCTATATGCTCATTCATGGTAATACACCGTCATTAAACATGATTCTAATGTTAATGTGTTTATGATGAAGAATATGTTATGTGTGGCTTATTTATGATAATTGTTATGTTGTGTGATGAGTTGTGAATGTGTTAAAATGGATATGAGTATGTTTATCAAAATGAGTATGTTGTGAGTGGTTGATTGTTATAAACATGTATAAGTGTGTTGTAACAATGAATGTGTGATGAGCTGTGAATGTGTTAAAATGGATAAAGGTATGTTTGTAACAATGAAGGTGTTGTATGTTTTTTTTATGGTGATAAAATAATGAGATGCCTTATGTTGATTGTGTATTACATGGATGTGAGTGTAATGTGGAAACTCGACCTACCCGATGTGGTATGGGTATTACTCGATCTGCCCGATGTGGTATGGGGATTATTTGTACGATACAGAATTGTTGAATGAGATCAAGGGTAAATTATTACGGAATGTGAAGGATGTGAAAAGTGTATACTCGGAATGAAAATAAATATGCACACTATAGAACACATATAGTATGGGATGTATGTGTACTATAGGGTGAATATGGATAATGTGTGATGAATAAGTATGCACACTATAGAACACATATAGTATGAGATATATGTGTACTATAGGGTGAATATGGATAATACTTGATAAATAAATATGCACACTATAGAACACATATAGTATGGGATGTATGTGTACTATAGGGTGAATATGGATAAAATGTGATGAATAAGTATGCACACTATAGAACACATATAGTATGGGATATATGTGTACTATAGGGTGAATATGGATAATATGTGTTGATTGATATATGCATATCATGATTGATGTTAGATGTGTGTGGTTTTAGTACTTTAATGTCATTACTCCATGTAAATCCACGCCACGGTCGCCGTAGTTGGTTCTTACTCCCTCTGTCTTTCCTTGTATGTGTTGTATATTTGGGTTCAGGTTGTGGAGGTAGCGCATTGGACGCTTGCGGAGAAGAGTACATGATAGAGTAGTGGATAATATGTAATTGATATGTTATATGATAAGTATTTGTAATATGAGTAACATGTTAAAGTGGATTCATGTATAAACAACTTTCTTGTAAGTGTATAATGAGGTGGATCTAATGTTTGTATTTAAGGGACTTTTGAGAAAGGGTAATTGTATAAAGGATGTATTTGAACAGAAGTGTAATGACATGCTTTTGAAATGAATGGTGTTTGGAATATTTCCGCCTTGTGAATTTAAAAACATATTTACTCTAGTTTCCAAACTGTTCGAGTAATGTCTTTCAAGAGTAATCTCTGCACTTTAATGAATAAGGATTTTAAAAGAGAATTTTTGAGTTATGAAAATCGGGTCGTTACAATATGGTATCAGAGCATATATCAACTTTGCGGCCTAGGGTATGACCTAACATGCTTCTTCGTGAAATTTGTTTGAGTTAACTACTTGACTTATGTGCATTGTCGTTGACTATGTGGTAACTGCTGATTTGAAAGATGATTGTTGAATTTCCTACGATAAGTGTTTGGTTGTGAATTTATCGTTGGATGTTTTGTTGTGAGTTATCGATGAAGTGCTTGTTGAAAATTTCTTGTTGTGAATTTCGTAGAAGATTTCTTGTTGTAAAACTTTTGTTGAAATTATTGTGTGAGACCCTTGTTGGGGATTCTTGCTGAAAACTCTTGATGAAAATTAGTGGTTGTGAACATCTCATTGGAATAGTTTATGGCGAGTTTGTAATTGTGATTTCCGGCTAGATTTCTTGGTCTGAGATTCATATGTTGAGAGTTCCTAGTAATGGACCTCTTGTTTGAATTTTGGTCAACCTTTTGATGTGAACTTTCTTTTCTCACTAAGATTAAGATAACTGAAAATGAATGATTAAATTGACTTTCTGGGATGTTAACCTAACTGTTTCTATGATTCTAATAACACAAGATTAAGGTAATGTAAGGATAAGTCTTTAATTTATGCATTATGTGGAAAATGTGTGGACTTTCTGTTACGGATGATTGATAAGATGTGAATCATTTAATCATTATGAACATATATGAGTATGTTGATAATGATTAGAGGTGCATTTATGGAATCATTTATTGGGGGAGTCCCAATAGAAATAAGACTCGAAATCATTTATTGGGGGAGTCCAATGGAAATAAGACTCGGAATCATTTATTGGGGGAGTCCCAATGGAAATAAGACTCGGAATCATTTATTGGGGGAGTCCCAATGGAAATAAGACTCGGAATCATTTATTGGGGGAGTCCCAATGGAAATAAGACTCGGAATCATTTATTGGGGGAGTCCCAATGGAAATAAGACTCGGAATCATTTATTGGGGGAGTCCCAATAGAAATAAGACTCGGAATCATTTATTGGGGGAGTCCCAATGGAAATAAGACTCGAAACCATTTATTGGGGGAGTCCCAATGGAAATAAGACTCGAAACTTATTGGGGGAGTTCCAATGGAAATAAGACTCGAAATATAATGACATAAATGGTAAATCACTTAGTCACTACAAATATATATGGGTATGTTTGTAGTGATGATGGGTGTATTTATGGTTTATGTATTGGTGGAGTGCCAATGAAAATAAAACTCGTTTTAGCCGACCAGAATGGGTTAGCGACTCTAGCTCGAGTATATGTAGCAAGTTTTCAGAAGAAAAAGGGAACCTGTTTTAGCTAACCTTAAGTGGTGTAGCGACTTTGGCTCAAGTTATGCAGCAAAGAAAATGAATTTCAAAATGGTTTAATAACCTTGTTCCATTGTGGAATTGCCTACCCAATGTGGTAGTGGATCACTGTGGAATTGCCTACCCGGAGTGATAGTGGATTATTGCTGAGTTGCCTACCCTGAGTGGTAGTGGATCATTGTTGAGTTGCCTACCCGGTGCGGTAATGGATCATTGTTGAGTTGCCTACCCGGAGTGGTAGTGGACCATTGTTGAATTGCCTACCCTAAGAGGTAGTAGATTATCTTTTGTGCATGAAACTTCTGGTCTGTGATGATTGACCGTTTGTAATTGAACATTTGCAATGCACGATATTGTGGTAATGAACTCAAATTAACTGCTTTGATATTGTGCTTTCAAAACTTGTTTCTATTTCATGTGCGTCAGTAATTGTTATACGTGATTACAGTGTTATGGTGTAAGCATGTTTCTGTGAGTGTACTGTGGGGACTCTCATGTCCTTGATGAAATGTAACTTCAGAAATAACTAGCTTTTGAAAATTTTGATTTGGGCAGTCGGTGTCGCATGAGAAAAATGATTTTAAGTTATTTAGAGACGATTATGAAAAATCTTAGCTCCACAAGATGATTTCCATGAAACTTACATCTAATATATTTTCAAAAATCATTTTTGAAGGAAGTGTACTATTCGGCTAAGCATTGATTAAGTTTCATGTTGAAAATCCGAATGTTTAACAACCACACCTTGGATGAATGTGATGTGTTAAAAATCTTGTGAGGTAATTATGAGCATGTGTTTCTATATATGATGTGGACTTGAGCACGGGGTGCATGTCCATCATTGTATTTTGGGTATCCATATAAAACTCAAGTTTTTGGATTGAATATTCGTAAATGGCAAAAATCAATGGTATCAACGTATGCGCTTTGAGTGGGTCTACGACCTTGTATGCCTAACTGAAATTTATGAACTAGCAAATCTTCTTAAACCGCATTCGTTGTAGTAGGAGTGTTTGGTTGAGTTGGATATTGACTTAGTGATTTTTATTGGTATGTGGAAGACTCTAAGAATCTTGTTTGTCTACATGCTGCTTGGTTGAATATCATGTTTAGGTGATTGTAGCATGTATAGATTGAAATGCTAGTGGAGATTTTTTTTGAGTGAACCGTGGTTATTTGCACGTATGCAATGAAATGATGTTGTTTCCATCAAGTAGATGTCGATCTAGATATTGCATCTCTGGGTGCGAGCTAGTACATCTTGGTAAACGATGAGTATGGAGTCTCACTTCGAACTGGGTTCGAGAATGTTGTGACGAATCTGACCGTATAGGTTGATCGTTTTGAACGATTGTTGTGGTAATAGATCAGGGAGGTCTATTGTGTGGGAGGAAATACTCGAGAATCTTTAGCTCGGTTATAAAAAATTTTCTCTTGGTTGTCCTAATGTTTGACTTGGGTATTTGGGCTCAAGAAGAGTAGCCCATGATTGAGACTCTGTGGTATCACTGTTGCGTGATATATACCCTTGTTTGTCGTATAAGCGATCTTAATGGTTTAGACGATTGAGTCTAAGTGTGGTCGAGTATATATTATGCCTAAAGGGTAGGCAATGATAATATCTTCCCAAGAGTAACCTAACAAAATTTCGGGGACGAAATTTCTTGTTAGGGGGGAAGGATTGTAACACCTCAATTTTTGTTTTCGGATTGATTGGAAAACTTAGGGTGTTGAGGTGCATGCTTGACCATTCTCTCTTGGATGAGAGGGTCTCGCCTAAGTGAGGGACTCAACGTTTTAAGTTTGAGAAGTATAGGAACCTCGCCCAAGCGAAGAAGTGGTCGTTTGAGCGAAAGTGAAATTTGGAAAAGCTGTCAAATTCTAGCTTGAGCTAGGATTTTCGCCCTGGCTAGAGGGGGGCCTTAGCATACGGCCCGATTCTCGCCCGAGCGAGAAATCCGCGCCCGGGCGAGAGCCCTCCAGTGTGAAATGTGAAAAAGTCGCGAAATTCTCGCCCAAGCGAGCCGTTCTCGCCCGGGCGAGAGCGTCAGAGCTATAAAAGTGAAAAAGGGGATCTAGAAATCCTAATCTTCATTTTCTTTCTCCCCCTTTCTCTCCCAACGGTGGCTCCACCCAAGTGGACCATTTTTCCCTCCATTAAGCCTCAAAACTCATCAAAACCTTCCTCTTGCTTCATGGTGACACCTTTGGAAAAGCTTGGAGGTGAAAAAGCAACAATGGAGGTTGGAGGAGATGAAGGGAGATGTGGCTCTTTTGCGGAGCAACGAAGCTTACGCAACCTAAGGTGAGGGAGAAGACCATTGTGGTCTTAGAGTATTTCATTAGAGTCATCATCTCCGATTTCCCTCAAGAATCGGAGCATATTAACGGATAGAAACTCTCTTGGGAGTTTGTGGTCCATATGAGAGTCTTTATTTTACATGAGGATGTATTAGCCATAAAAGTGGAGATATATGTGTGGGGGAAAACCGTCTATTTAAGTAAATCTCTATATGCTCATTCATGGTAATACACTGTCATTAAACATGATTCTAATGTTAATGTGTTTATGATGAAGAATATGTTATGTGTGGCTTATTTATGATAATTGTTATGTTGTGTGATGAGTTGTGAATGTGTTAAAATGGATATGAGTATGTTTATCAAAATGAGTATGTTGTGAGTGGTTGATTGTTATAAACATGTATAAGTGTGTTGTAACAATGAATGTGTGATGAGCTGTGAATGTGTTAAAATGGATAAAGGTATGTTTGTAACAATGAAGGTGTTGTATGTTTTTTTTATGGTGATAAAATAATGAGATGCCTTATGTTGATTGTGTATGACATGGATGTGAGTGTAATGTGGAAACTCGACCTACCCGATGTGGTATGGGTATTACTCGATCTGCCCGATGTGGTATGGGGATTATTTGTACGATACAGAATTGTTGAATGAGATCAAGGGTAAATTATTACGGAATGTGAAGGATGTGAAAAGTGTATACTCGGAATGAAAATAAATATGCACACTATAGAACACATATAGTATGTGATGTATGTGTACTATAGGGTGAATATGGATAATGTGTGATGAATAAGTATGCACACTATAGAACACATATAGTATGAGATATATGTGTACTATAGGGTGAATATGGATAATACTTGATAAATAAATATGCACACTATAGAACACATATAGTATGGGATGTATGTGTACTATAGGGTGAATATGGATAAAATGTGATGAATAAGTATGCACACTATAGAACACATATAGTATGGGATATATGTGTACTATAGGGTGAATATGGATAATATGTGTTGATTGATATATGCATATCATGATTGATGTTAGATGTGTGTGGTTTTAGTACTGTAATGTCATTACTCCATGTAAATCCACGCCACGGTCGCCGTAGTTGGTTCTTACTCCCTCTGTCTTTCCTTGTATGTGTTGTATATTTGGGTTCAGGTTGTGGAGGTAGCGCATTGGACGCTTGCGGAGAAGAGTACATGATAGAGTAGTGGATAATATGTAATTGATATGTTATATGATAAGTATTTGTAATATGAGTAACATGTTAAAGTGGATTCATGTATAAACAACTTTCTTGTAAGTGTATAATGAGGTGGATCTAATGTTTGTATTTAAGGGACTTTTGAGAAAGGGTAATTGTATAAAGGATGTATTTGAACAGAAGTGTAATGACATGCTTTTGAAATGAATGGTGTTTGGAATATTTCCGCCTTGTGAATTTAAAAACATATTTACTCTAGTTTCCAAACTGTTCGAGTAATGTCTTTCAAGAGTAATCTCTGCACTTTAATGAATAAGGATTTTAAAAGAGAATTTTTGAGTTATGAAAATCGGGTCGTTACAATATGGTATCAGAGCATATATCAACTTTGCGGCCTAGGGTATGACCTAACATGCTTCTTCGTGAAATTTGTTTGAGTTAACTACTTGACTTATGTGCATTGTCGTTGACTATGTGGTAACTGCTGATTTGAAAGATGATTGTTGAATTTCCTACGATAAGTGTTTGGTTGTGAATTTATCGTTGGATGTTTTGTTGTGAGTTATCGATGAAGTGCTTGTTGAAAATTTCTTGTTGTGAATTTCGTAGAAGATTTCTTGTTGTAAAACTTTTGTTGAAATTATTGTGTGAGACCCTTGTTGGGGATTCTTGCTGAAAACTCTTGATGAAAATTAGTGGTTGTGAACATCTCATTGGAATAGTTTATGGCGAGTTTGTAATTGTGATTTCCGGCTAGATTTCTTGGTCTGAGATTCATATGTTGAGAGTTCCTAGTAATGGACCTCTTGTTTGAATTTTGGTCAACCTTTTGATGTGAACTTTCTTTTCTCACTAAGATTAAGATAACTGAAAATGAATGATTAAATTGACTTTCTGGGATGTTAACCTAACTGTTTCTATGATTCTAATAACACAAGATTAAGGTAATGTAAGGATAAGTCTTTAATTTATGCATTATGTGGAAAATGTGTGGACTTTCTGTTACGGATGATTGATAAGATGTGAATCATTTAATCATTATGAACATATATGAGTATGTTGATAATGATTAGAGGTGCATTTATGGAATCATTTATTGGGGGAGTCCCAATAGAAATAAGACTCGAAATCATTTATTGGGGGAGTCCAATGGAAATAAGACTCGGAATCATTTATTGGGGGAGTCCCAATGGAAATAAGACTCGGAATCATTTATTGGGGGAGTCCCAATGGAAATAAGACTCGGAATCATTTATTGGGGGAGTCCCAATGGAAATAAGACTCGGAATCATTTATTGGGGGAGTCCCAATGGAAATAAGACTCGGAATCATTTATTGGGGGAGTCCTAATAGAAATAAGACTCGGAATCATTTATTGGGGGAGTCCCAATGGAAATAAGACTCGAAACCATTTATTGGGGGAGTCCCAATGGAAATAAGACTCGAAACTTATTGGGGGAGTTCCAATGGAAATAAGACTCGAAATATAATGACATAAATGGTAAATCACTTAGTCACTACAAATATATATGGGTATGTTTGTAGTGATGATGGGTGTATTTATGGTTTATGTATTGGTGGAGTGCCAATGAAAATAAAACTCGTTTTAGCCGACCAGAATGGGTTAGCGACTCTAGCTCGAGTATATGTAGCAAGTTTTCAGAAGAAAAAGGGAACCTGTTTTAGCTAACCTTAAGTGGTGTAGCGACTTTGGCTCAAGTTATGCAGCAAAGAAAATGAATTTCAAAATGGTTTAATAACCTTGTTCCATTGTGGAATTGCCTACCCAATGTGGTAGTGGATCACTGTGGAATTGCCTACCCGGAGTGATAGTGGATTATTGCTGAGTTGCCTACCCTGAGTGGTAGTGGATCATTGTTGAGTTGCCTACCCGGTGCGGTAATGGATCATTGTTGAGTTGCCTACCCGGAGTGGTAGTGGACCATTGTTGAATTGCCTACCCTAAGAGGTAGTAGATTATCTTTTGTGCATGAAACTTCTGGTCTGTGATGATTGACCGTTTGTAATTGAACATTTGCAATGCACGATATTGTGGTAATGAACTCAAATTAACTGCTTTGATATTGTGCTTTCAAAACTTGTTTCTATTTCATGTGCGTCAGTAATTGTTATACGTGATTATAGTGTTATGGTGTAAGCATGTTTCTGTGAGTGTACTGTGGGGACTCTCATGTCCTTGATGAAATGTAACTTCAGAAATAACTAGCTTTTGAAAATTTTGATTTGGGCAGTCGGTGTCGCATGAGAAAAATGATTTTAAGTTATTTAGAGACGATTATGAAAAATCTTAGCTCCACAAGATGATTTCCATGAAACTTACATCTAATATATTTTCGAAAATCATTTTTGAAGGAAGTGTACTATTCGGCTAAGCATTGATTAAGTTTCATGTTGAAAATCCGAATGTTTAACAACCACACCTTGGATGAATGTGATGTGTTAAAAATCTTGTGAGGTAATTATGAGCATGTGTTTCTATATATGATGTGGACTTGAGCACGGGGTGCATGTCCATCATTGTATTTTGGGTATCCATATAAAACTCAAGTTTTTGGATTGAATATTCGTAAATGGCAAAAATCAATGGTATCAACGTATGCGCTTTGAGTGGGTCTACGACCTTGTATGCCTAACTGAAATTTATGAACTAGCAAATCTTCTTAAACCGCATTCGTTGTAGTAGGAGTGTTTGGTTGAGTTGGATATTGACTTAGTGATTTTTATTGGTATGTGGAAGACTCTAAGAATCTTGTTTGTCTAAATGCTGCTTGGTTGAATATCATGTTTAGGTGATTGTAGCATGTATAGATTGAAATGCTAGTGGAGATTTTTTTTGAGTGAACCGTGGTTATTTGCACGTATGCAATGAAATGATGTTGTTTCCATCAAGTAGATGTCGATCTAGATATTGCATCTCTGGGTGCGAGCTAGTACATCTTGGTAAACGATGAGTATGGAGTCTCACTTCGAACTGGGTTCGAGAATGTTGTGACGAATCTGACCGTATAGGTTGATCGTTTTGAACGATTGTTGTGGTAATAGATCAGGGAGGTCTATTGTGTGGGAGGAAATACTCGAGAATCTTTAGCTCGGTTATAAAAAATTTTCTCTTGGTTGTCCTAATGTTTGACTTGGGTATTTGGGCTCAAGAAGAGTAGCCCATGATTGAGACTCTGTGGTATCACTGTTGCGTGATATATACCCTTGTTTGTCGTATAAGCGATCTTAATGGTTTAGACGATTGAGTCTAAGTGTGGTCGAGTATATATTATGCCTAAAGGGTAGGCAATGATAATATCTTCCCAAGAGTAACCTAACAAAATTTCGGGGACGAAATTTCTTGTTAGGGGGGAAGGATTGTAACACCTCAATTTTTGTTTTCGGATTGATTGGAAAACTTAGGGTGTTGAGGTGCATGCTTGACCATTCTCTCTTGGATGAGAGGGTCTCGCCTAAGTGAGGGACTCAACGTTTTAAGTTTGAGAAGTATAGGAACCTCGCCCAAGCGAAGAAGTGGTCGTTTGAGCGAAAGTGAAATTTGGAAAAGCTGTCAAATTCTAGCTTGAGCTAGGATTTTCGCCCTGGCTAGAGGGGGGCCTTAGCATACGGCCCGATTCTCGCCCGAGCGAGAAATCCGCGCCCGGGCGAGAGCCCTCCAGTGTGAAATGTGAAAAAGTCGCGAAATTCTCGCCCAAGCGAGCCGTTCTCGCCCGGGCGAGAGCGTCAGAGCTATAAAAGTGAAAAAGGGGATCTAGAAATCCTAATCTTCATTTTCTTTCTCCCCCTTTCTCTCCCAACGGTGGCTCCACCCAAGTGGACCATTTTTCCCTCCATTAAGCCTCAAAACTCATCAAAACCTTCCTCTTGCTTCATGGTGACACCTTTGGAAAAGCTTGGAGGTGAAAAAGCAACAATGGAGGTTGGAGGAGATGAAGGGAGATGTGGCTCTTTTGCGGAGCAACGAAGCTTACGCAACCTAAGGTGAGGGAGAAGACCATTGTGGTCTTAGAGTATTTCATTAGAGTCATCATCTCCGATTTCCCTCAAGAATCGGAGCATATTAACGGATAGAAACTCTCTTGGGAGTTTGTGGTCCATATGAGAGTCTTTATTTTACATGAGGATGTATTAGCCATAAAAGTGGAGATATATGTGTGGGGGAAAACCGTCTATTTAAGTAAATCTCTATATGCTCATTCATGGTAATACACTGTCATTAAACATGATTCTAATGTTAATGTGTTTATGATGAAGAATATGTTATGTGTGGCTTATTTATGATAATTGTTATGTTGTGTGATGAGTTGTGAATGTGTTAAAATGGATATGAGTATGTTTATCAAAATGAGTATGTTGTGAGTGGTTGATTGTTATAAACATGTATAAGTGTGTTGTAACAATGAATGTGTGATGAGCTGTGAATGTGTTAAAATGGATAAAGGTATGTTTGTAACAATGAAGGTGTTGTATGTTTTTTTTATGGTGATAAAATAATGAGATGCCTTATGTTGATTGTGTATGACATGGATGTGAGTGTAATGTGGAAACTCGACCTACCCGATGTGGTATGGGTATTACTCGATCTGCCCGATGTGGTATGGGGATTATTTGTACGATACAGAATTGTTGAATGAGATCAAGGGTAAATTATTACGGAATGTGAAAAGTGTATACTCGGAATAAAAATAAATATGCACACTATAGAACACATATAGTATGGGATGTATGTGTTCTATAGGGTGAATATGGATAATGTATGATGAATAAGTATGCACACTATAGAACACATATAGTATGAGATATATGTGTACTATAGGGTGAATATGGTTAATACTTGATAAATAAATATGTACACTATAGAACACATATAGTATGGGATGTATGTGTACTATAGGGTGAATATGGATAAAATGTGATGAATAAGTATGCACACTATAGAACACATATAGTATGGGATATATGTGTACTTTAGGGTGAATATGGATAATATGTGTTGATTGATATATGCATATCATGATTGATGTTAGATGTGTGTGGTTTTAATACTTTAATGTCATTACTCCATGTAAATCCACGCTACGGTCGCCGTAGTTTGTTCTTACTCCCTCTGTCTTTCCTTGTATGTGTTGTATATTTGGGTTCAGGTTGTGGATGTAGCGCATTGGACGCTTGCGGAGAAGAGTACATGATAGAGTAGTGGATAATATGTAATTGATATGTTATATGATAAGTATTTGTAATATGAGGAACATGTTAAAGTGGATTCATGTATAAACAACTTTCTTGTAAATGTATAATGAGGTGGATCTAATGTTTGTATTTAAGGGACTTTTGAGAAAGGGTGTAACACCCCAAATTTGAAGTCTTGAAAATCATAGTTTCAGCCCTCGGATTCTCGCTTGAGCGAGAGAGGTTCATCTGGGAGGGTGAAATCCTGGGCTATACTGGAGGATTCTCGCCTGAGTGAGAGTTGTCTCGCCTGGGCGAGAAATGTCATTTTGGGGCTGTTGCCTCTGTGAGATTCTTGCTTGAGCGAGAATCCCTCGCTTGAGCGAGAGGGTCAGATTTGAGTTTTTAAAATGGGCTGGATTTTCTCGCTTGAGCGAGAATCCCTCGCTTAAGCGAGAACCCGATGAGACAACATTTAATGAGAAACCCCTAAACACAATCTAGGGTTTTAGAAAAGAATAAGAGTGAGAGAATAGAGCTTTTCAAGGGCAAAAAGCTTGGATACTCATCTAAGAGCTTGAGAAGAGGTAAAACTCTAGATTCTAACTCTCTTTTTCTCTCTTAAAACTCACTTTGGGGTATGCTGGATCTCTTCTCAAAATGTGTAAAACCATGGAAACTCTCTCTTTCGAGTTATGGTTCATTTTATGTCGTTTGTACCTTGTAAACTCTTAATTTTGAGTTAATGTTCCAAGAATGGAAAGGGGTTTGTGGGTTGACTCATGGAAACCCCAAACCCTAGAGAGAGAAAATGAGGTTAGAGAGGAAAGATAGGTAAAATGCTATAGGTAGAAGATGAGTTGCTTCACTATATTAAAATATGAGATGATATGTATGTTTTAGATGGTTGAAAACTCTTAATGAAAGTAGTATAGAACTATTGAGAAAATGATAAATATCTTATATGTTTAAATGATGCAATATAAGTTATTTATTTGTTATTTGAAATGAATGACTGACATTGTGTTATGTGGTGGGAATGAGGAAAGATCCTATGTTTGTAGGTGGTGTCGGTAGAACTTGCGAAGTCACCAAAAACCAAACCCAACACTCACCGAGGTAAGGATAAGTCTTTATTGGTGCATTTGGAATGGAAAAAAAATGTGTGTATTTTCTGGTTATGCAATGATTTAGTTGTGAATTATACATTTAGTATAAACATATATGAGTGTGTTATACTAAAGTAGGCATAGATTTACGGGAAATGGAAAATGTGTGTGTTTTCTGGTTATGCAATGATTGAGTTGTGAATCACGCATTTAGTATAAACATATATGGGTGTGTTTATACTAAAGTGGGCGTAGATTTACGGGAAATGATTGATGGTGAATTCCACGAAAAGAAAATATATTTTTAGCAGACCATGAATGGTTAGCGACTCTGACTTGAGTATATAAGCAAAAACTCTGGCTTGAGTATATAAGCAAAACTCTGGCTTGAGTATATAAGCAAAACTCTGGCTTGAGTATATAAGCAAAACTCTGGCTTTAGTATATAAGCAAAACTCTGGCTTGAGTATATAAGCAAAACTCTGACTTGAGTATATAAGCAAAACTCTGGCTTGAGTATATAAGCAAAACTCTGGCTTGAGTATATAAGCATGTTTTATTTAAAAAGAGAAAATGAGAATCTGCTTTTAGCTAACCCTGAAGGGTGTGGCGACTTTGACTCAAGTTATGCAGCAAAGTAAAATGAATTTCAAAGAAGGTTTACTAACCCAATTTCTAATGTGGATTATCTCATGATGATGTTTATTTGAATTAAGGACTTACTCCTTTGTTTGTTTGTGTGCTTGTCATTGATAATCCCATTGCAGATAAACATGTGACATGAGGGGGACACATTTTTGGGGAATTTTAGGGAGCTTTACATTTTGGATTTATACACTTGCACTATTTTGTACCTGAGTGCATGGTCGATGTTTTGGAATATGTTGTAACTAACGATATAAATATATTTGTAAACTTGAAGGTGTAACTCTGGATATGTGTAGCTATGGGTATTTTGGAAACCCATAGCTAATTATATGCGGTGGTTACAAAGTTTAATTAATGCGAATTATGTTTTTCTGTCGAATGATTCTGTATGTAAATATTGAGATAGATTGCGAATAGGGAGATATAGAATTGAAGTAAAGATATTTAAATTGGTAATGTGAGTTAGTAGAGATTGCATGTAATTGAATTAAATCGAGAAATTTTTTTTTAGGGTAGAATTTCGGTCTTTACAAAGGGTAATTGTATAAAGATGTATTTGAACGGAAGTGTAATGACATGCTTTTGAAATGAATGGTGTTTGGAATATTTCCGCCTTGTGAATTTATAAACATATTTACTCTAGTTTCCAAACTGTTCGAGTAATGTCTTTCAAGAGTAATCTCTGCACTTTCATGAATAAGGATTTTAAAAGAGAATTTTTGATTTATGAAAATCGGATCGTTACATAAGTGGTGGTCAACTTAATATTCGAGTAAGTAACTACTATATAATGTTAGTTTGTGACACATATCAATTATTTTGGGAAAGTGTGAAATAAAAGGATCTGTCCATTACTAAAAACATATTGAGAGTTTGTTTAATAAATAAATATTTGATAGAGATATAAATACTTAAAAGGAAAAAGATAAAAATTCTTGTAGTGATATTATTTATATAGAAAAGTCAATAAATTTATACATTAATATATTTTTTTATAATATAACTTTGATTTTTTATTTGTAGCTATCATGTACCCTAATATATTAATAACTTGTATAATAATATTAATTTTTTTGGGACTTTTTTCACTTTGAATTTTTTATAATATATTAGTTTATTTTTTTATTAGATTAAATTTCTACCTTCAGAATCTATTTTTGTATCTAAATGCAGTATTGTAAAAACCGATTCGTGCTGGATAGTTCATCAAGTAAACTGGTCGTAATACTAGTACAATACATAATTATACATGTTATACAATCTTATCGGTCAAAATCGGCCAAAACTGGTAGTACCAGCTGATTTTCAATTGAACTATAACAATCATATGACCGATTTTTTATTTAAAAAAATATTGTTTTTATTTTATTTTACAATATTAATGTTAATATATTATATATTTATGTCATATCACTATACAGTAGTACCCTTATCGTTTTGATAATCGGTGTGATATTAACAACAAAGTCTAAAAGGAATATATCAATTATCTAATTGACATAAGGTTACCCGGAAAATCAAAGTTAATTCAAAATTTGACCAACTGTTCCAATATACATAGATACAAAATATTTTCTCCTAATCCAAATTATTATATGATAGTCAATTTAAAATTAAAAGGTTGTATAATTTTCTATAACTGCAAAATACTCTAACAATTGCAAAACTAAAAAATGCATTTTGAATGTTGACGTAGTAGATTATATACAATAAACTTGTTGACTAAATACAATACATAGTTATTTTAATTTTCCAATCATTAATTTTCATCCATTAATGATTCATATGTATAAAAACAATTTGGGTTTAATCGGAAGATAAAATGAATTCATTAAAATAAAAATATTTTCACATTACAAAAGTTATCATCGGACTCCATGAGGAATACTAAATAGAAAAGCTATAAGAAAAGAATTTTTATTTACAAAAAATTTCATGAGCTTCTGACCAGAACATAAAAGTAAAATAATGCAAGAATCTTAAATTACAAGTTCCAACAATGTTACTCGGGCCCACCCAATTCACAGAATATAAAAGCATAAGACATATAACTCTTATAAGTACCTATGGATAAAATAGCTCGACACCATTTATTATGAATGAACCGTTGATCAACTAGAGAGGTTTATCATAACCTAAGTCACAATTCAAAGTAGACTAGAATATACTCACTTTGAACAAAAACAACAATTCAATTTGTGAAGGAATGTACACAGGCATAAATATACTCACTTTGAATCATTCCTTCACTCCTTCCTTAAATAATTCTAGGTATGTCTTAAATTGAATCAAAGAATAAAGTTTGATGTGCTATTCTCAACTTTTTTCACTATGGGTATTTTGTTTTGTTTGATGGCCATTTTGGAGGAATAATTTTAATTCATATAAGGGACTTCTTCGCAAGCAAATATAGTTTTACTGTTTTGGAACATGTGTAACACCCTAAATTTAAGTCTTTAAAATTATAGTATCAGTCCTGGGATTCTCGCTTGAGCGAGGGAGTCTCGCATGGGCGAGAAAGGCTCACCTGGGAGGGTAAAATCCTGGACTATACTGGAGGATTCTCGCCTGAGCGAGAGTTGGCTCGCTTGAGCGAGAGTGGTCTCGCCTGAGCGAGAGTGGTCTCGCCTGAGCGAGAGTGGTCTCGCCTGAGCGAGAGTTGGCTCGCCTGGGCGATAAAAGTGACACTTTGGGTGTAACACCCCAAATTTTAAGTCTTTAAAATTATAGTATCAGTCCTTGGATCCTCGCTTGAGCGAGAGGTACTCGCTTAAGCGAGAAAGGTTCAACTGGGAGGGTGAAATCCTGGGCTATACTTGGCAATTTTGGGTAATATAATCGATTACACAGTCCTGGTAATCGATTACATGATGAAAAATATCAGATATGTACATCTGACACAATGTAATCGATTACACCATGTTGGTAATCGATTACATCATGACAATGCCTCTGTAATTTACACTGGGTAATCGATTACACACTTCTGGTAATCGATTACATCGTATTAATGTAATCGATTACACCATGTTGGTAATCGATTACATAGCGACGATGCCTCTGTAATTTACACTGTGTAATCGATTACACTATACTTGTAATCGATTACACTTATCGCTGTGACTATAAAAGTGAATAAAAGGGGACCTAGAAACCCTAATTTTCATTTTCTTTCTCCACATTTCTCTCCCAACGGTGGCTCCACCCAAATGGACCATTTTTACCTCCACTAAGCCTCAAAACTCATCAAAACCTTCCTCTTGCTTCATGGTGACACATTTGGAAAAGCTTGGAGCTTAAAAAGCAACAATGGAGGTTGGAGGAGATGAAGGGAGATGTGGCTCTTTTGCGGAGCAACGGAGCTTACGCAACCTAAGGTGAGGGAGAAGACCATTGTGGTCTTAGAGTATTTCATTAGAGTCATCATCTCCGATTTCCCTCAAGAATCGGAGCATATTAACGGATAGAAACTCTCTTGGGAGTTTGTGGTCCATGTGAGAGTCTATATTTTACATGAGGATGTGTTAGCCATAAAAGTGGAGATATATGTGTGGGGAAAACCGTTTATTTGAGTAAAACGCTATATGCTCATTTATGGTAATACACCGTCATTAAAAAAGATGGTTCTAACGTTAATGTGTATATGATGAAGAATATGTTATGTGTGGTTTGTTTATGATAACGGTTATGGTGTGTGATAATGATGGTGTGTGAGATATTTATGGTCATAAGCATAAATGAGTATGTTGTAAGTGGTTGATTATTATAAACATGTATGGGTGGATTGTACCAATGAATATGTGATGAGTTGTGAATGTGTCAAAATGGATATGAGTATGTTTATCAAAATGAGTATGTTGTGAGTGGTTGATTGTTATAAACATGTATAAGTGTGTTGTAACAATGAATGTGTGATGAGCTGTGAATGTGTTAAAATGGATAAAGGTATGTTTGTGACAATGAATGTGTTGTATGTTATTTATGGTGATAAAATAATGAGATGCCTTGTGTTGACTGTGTATGACATGGATGTGAGTGTAATGTAGAAACTCGACCTGCCCGAGGTGGTATGGGGATTACTCGACCTGCCCGATGGGGTATGGTGATTATTTGTATGGTGCAGAATTGTTGAATGAGATCAAGGGTAAATTATTATGGAATGTGAAGGATGTGAAAAGTGTATACTCGGAATGAAAATCATATGCATGCCATATGATATATATTATGGGATGTATATCCTATAGGATGAATATGGATAATACGCGATAAATAAATATGCACACTATAGAACACATATAGTATGGGATGTATGTGTACTATAGGCTGAATATGGATAAAATACGATGAATAAGTATGCACACTATAGAATACATATAGTATGGGATGTATGTGTACTATAGGGTGAATATGGATAAAATGCGATGAATAAGTATGCACATTATAGAACACATATAGTATGGGATATATGTGTACTATAGGGTGAATATGGATAATATGTGTTGATTGATATATACATATCATGATGATGTTAGATGTGTGTGGTTTTAATACTTTAATGTCATTACTCCATGTAAATCCACGCTACGGTCGCCGTAGTTGGTTCTTACTCCCTCTGTCTTTCCTTGTATGTGTTGTATATTTGGGTTCAGGTTGTGGAGGTAGCGCATTGGACGCTTGCGGAGAAGAGTACATGATAGAGTAGTGGATAATATGGAATTGATATGTTATATGATAAATATTTGTAATATGAAGAACATGTTAAAGTGAATCCATGTATAAACAACTTTCTTGTAAGTGTATAATGAAGTGAATCTAATGTTTGTATTCAAGGTAATTTTGAGAAAGTTTAATTGTATAAAGGATGTATTTGAACGGAAGTGTAATGACATGCTTTTGAAATGAAAGGGGTTTGGAATATTTCGGCCTTGTAAATTTATAATCAATCAAGTTTCCAAACTGTCCGAGTAATGTCTTTCAAAAGTAATCACTGCACTTTCACGAATAAGGATTTTTAAAAGAGAATTTTCGAGTTATGAAAATCGGGTCCTTACATTGGGCTTGTCGAGGCTGTAAGATCCTCGCTTGAGCGAGAGATGCCTCGCCTGGGCGAGACTTCCCTCGCCTGGGCGAGAGGGTCAGATCTGAGTTTTTAAAATGGGCGGAATTTTCTCGCTTGAGCGAGAACCCGACGAGAGCATTAAATGAGAGAAACCCCAAATACATTTTTAGGTGAAGAATTGAAGAGATGTGAGAGAAGAGAGCATTCCCAAGGTCTAGGAGCTTTTATTCTTGTCCAAGAGTTTGATAAGAGGTAAAACTCTCTATTCCAACTCTATTCTTCTCTTGAAACCCATTTTTGGTATGATGGATCTCTTCTCAAAATATGAGGAACCATGGAAACTCACTCTTTTGAGTTATGGTTCGTTTTATGTGATTTTTCTCTTGTAAACTCTTGGTTTAGAGTTAATATTTTGAAAATGGAAAGAGTTTGTGGGTTGGTTCATGAAAACCCCAAAACCCTAGAGTGAAGATGTGGTTAATATGAAAAATGAGTAAGATGCTAGAGATAGAAGATGATTAAGCTTTCTAATGTTGAAATATGAGATGAATATGTATGTTTTAGATGTTGTAAACTTATGATGAAAGTAGTTTAGCAACATTGAAAATATGATGAATATCTTGTGTGGTTAAATGATGCAATATAAGTTGTTTATGTGATATTTGGAATAAATGACTAACATTGTGTTGTATGGTGGGAATGAGGAAAGATCCTAAAGTTGGAGGCGGTGTCGGTGGAACTTGAGAAGTTGTCAAGAACCAAACCCAACACTCACCGAGGTAAGGATAAGTCTTTAACTTATGCACTGTGATAGAAAATGCGTGGATTTTCTGTTGTGGATAATGAAATGTAATGTAAATCACTTAGTCGTTACAAGCATATATGGGTATGTTTGTAGTGATGAGGAGTGGATTTACTGTTTATGTATTAGTGGAGTGTCAATGGAAATAAAAATCAGAATAATGAAATGAATCGTAAATCACTTTGTAGTTATAAGCATATATGGATATGTTTGTAATGTAGCAAGCTTTGGCTCAAGCAATGTAGCAAACTTTGGCTCAAGTTATGTAGCATGGTTTTCAAAAGTATGAACGATGAAAATGGTTTTAATTAAATTTGATTTTTAAACCGTTTATTTAATCTTATTGAATGTGGATTAACTTACATTGATATTTGTTGAGTTAACGACTTACTCGTTTTGTTTCTTTGGTGTATTGTCAATGTTAATCCCATTGCAGGTAGATGGAAGGAGTAAGAGTGTTTTTGATTAGGAGCTTAGAGACTTTTATTTTGATGTCTCTTATTCATTTTGTGTAACCTCATTTGTTGTACTTGAACTAACTAATTGTAACTATGAACATGATTGTTGTATATGACATTAATCCTGGAAGCTAGTAACTCGGGATATATGTAGCTATGGGTGTTTTGGAAACCCATAGCTAATTGTATGCGGTAGTTACTAAGTTACATTAATACGAATTATGTTTTTCTGTCATCTGATTTTGTATGTCATTTTTGGTTTATAGATTGGGTGTGGTGATTGTAACACCCCAAATTTTAATCTTTAAAATTATAGTATCAGTCCTGGAAGCCTCGCTTGATTGAGAGATTCTCGCCTGAGCGAGAAAGGATCACATGGGAGGGTGAAATCCTGGACTATACTGGAGGATTCTCGCCTAGGCGAGAAATGGCAATTTTGGGCTGTTGACACAGTGTAATCGATTACACACTCCTGGTAATCGATTACAAGCTGATAAACTAATCAGACCTGTGCATTTGACACAGTGTAATCGATTACACAGTCCTGGTAATCGATTACACAGTCCTGGTAATCGATTACATGATGATTAAAAGCATCAGATATGTACATCTGACACAATGTAATCGATTACACCATGTTTGTAATCGATTACACCATGTTGGTAATCGATTACATCGCGACGATGCCTTTGTAATTTACACTGTGTAATCGATTACACACTTATGGTAATCGATTACATAGTATTAATGTAATCGATTACACCATGTTGGTAATCGATTACATAGCGACGATGCCTCTATAATTTACACAGTGTAATCAATTACACTATACTTGTAATCGATTACACTTATCGCAGTGTCTATAAAATAGAAACCCAAAACACATTTTTGGGTTAGAACTTCGAAGATAAGAGAGAAAGGAGAGTTTTTCAAGAGCAAGGAGCCTTAGGACTCATCTTGGAGCTTGAGAAGAGGTAAACCTCTTGTTACTAACTCTTCTTCTTCCTCTCTAACTTGTTTTGGGTATGTTGGATTTATTTTCAAAACATGAGAAACCATGAAAACTCATCATTTAGAGTTATGGTTCGTTTTATGTTGTTTTTCTCTTGTAAACTTTTGATTTAGAGTTGATATTGTATGAATGGAAAAGGTTGTGGGTTACACATGAAAACCCCAAAAACCCCTAATATGAGAATATGGGTATAAAGAGAAAGAGATGAAATGTTAGATGTGGATGATGAGTTTGTGCTTGAATGTTGATATATGAGATAAACTTGAATGTTTAGATGTTTGAAAACTTATATTGAAGTAGTTTTGGAAATCTTGAATATATATGAATCCCTTGTGTATTTGATGATGAAATACGAGTTATTTATTTGTTATTTTGAATAAATGACTGACATTGTTGTGATTGGTGAAAATGAGGAAAGATCCTAAGGTTGGAGGAAATCGCGGAGGATACTTTTAAAGTTACTCGGAACCGATCCCCAACGCTCACCAAGGTAAGGGATAAGTAGCTCTAATTCATACTCACTGATGTGAATGAGGTATGTGAAAGAGGTAATGTGTTGTAAGTTTGATTGTTGTTACCCTACCCGAATAGGTAGTGGTTTATTGTTGTTACCCTACTCGAAGAGCTAGTGGTTGACTATTATTGTGTCCTACCCGGAGTGGTAATGAACTGTTTGTTGTGTCCTACCCGGAGTGGTAGTAGACTGTTATTGTGTCCTACCTTAAATGGTAGCGGACTGTTATCGTGTCCTACCCGGAGTGGTAGCGGACTGTTGTTGTGTCCTACCCAGAGTGGTAGTGGACTGTTATCGTTATCCTACCGGGAATGGTAGTGAAGAATTGTGAACTAGACCTACCCGATGTGGTATGGATTATAACTAGACCTACCCGATGTAGTATGGAGTATAACACTAGACCTACCCGATGTGGTATGGAGCATAACACTAGACCTACCCGATGTGGTATGGAATATAATACTAGACCTACCCGATGTGGTATGAAGTATAACACTAGACCTGCCCGATGTGGTATGGAATATAACAGTAGACCTGCCCGATGTGGTATGGATGATGAACTAGACATGCCCGATGTGGTATGGATGATGAACTAGACCTGCCCGATGTGGTATGGATGATGAACTAGACCTGCCCGATGTGGTATGGATGATGAACTAGACCTGCCCGATGTGGTATGGATGATGAACTAGACCTGCCCGATGTGGTATGGATGATGAACTAGACCTGCCCGATGTGGTATGGATGATGAACTAGACCTGCCCGATGTGGTATGGATGATGAACTAGACCTGCCCGATGTGGTATGGATGATGAACTAGACCTGCCCGATGTGGTATGGATGATGAACTAGACCTGCCCGATGTGGTATGGATGGTGAACTAGACCTACCCGATGTGGTATGGAGATGTAATTGGGTCTACCCGAGGTGGTAGGAGATTATAGTTGTGAAAGAACTCGGTGAATACGATTAAGGATGAATACGACATATGAGAAACGAGGACGTTAAGAGCGAAAGTCATATGCATGCTATAGGATGTATATTATGGGATATATATACTATAGGGTGAATATGAATGTTGGAAATGAAGATGTTAAGGATAAAAGTAATATACTTGCTATAAGATATATAGTATGGGATATATATATATATATACTATAGTGTGGATATGAATAATGAGAAGAACGATGCTTCGAATGAACATAATATGCATGCTATAGAATATATATTATGGGATATGTATTCTATAGGATGAATATGGATAACGTAGAAATGAACGAAAGAAGAGATGAATGTTGCATTTACGTAATTGCGTTTATAATTTATATTAAAGTTTAATCGTATTTGAAATGTGGATTATCATGTGATGTTAGTTTTTAAACTAATGACTTACTCCCTTTTTGTTTTGTGTGTTGTTTATGATAATCCCATTGTAGGTAAATGAAGGATTTTGAGGATGAAGCTCAATTAGGAAGCTTTTGTGTTTAATTACTCGCTTGTCTGTATTGCTAAGTGACGTTGTAGTTGATTTAATAGTATTATGGGATGACTGTAAATCTGTTTAGATCAATACGGATATGTGTAGTTATGGGCTTTATAACCTTGGGAGACCCATAACTGGTTGTATGTGGTAAATGCTATTTGAATGAATTATGTTTTTCCGCAACATAAATTTGTATGATAAGAAAATAGGGTAAAGAGTATTTTCGAAAATGATACTTGAGAGTTTTCAATGAAGGTGACGACTGTATGTAAGAAATGATTAAAATAAACGAAAAATTTTCAAGGGTAGAAAATCGGGTCGTTACAGTGATGGAAGTGAAATCTTTTAAAATAAGTTCATTCAATCGGTAATTATAATTTATAGTTAAATGCATGAAATTGGATTAAAATAGGGAAAAAATTTCAAGGGTAGAATTTGGGTACTTACAACATGTATACTACAAGAATGTAAAATTATAAATCTTAGCATTCTATTCACTTCTCAAATAATGGAATGTAAATTTTTTGTTCCATTTTTAAAGTATGTTTAAAATAGAGTGATAACCTTATCTAATTATATTTCATCTCATATCCTTTAGAATTGTTACATTTTATCCCCCTAAAATATCCAAGCATACTCCTCTGTGTATGGAAATCATATAGGACACTATTAATCCTAGTTAAAATTTGGGAACAAATTATTTAAGGGAATAAAACTCTATCGACATTTGTTTGCACAAAACTTGCATCATATCCTTGCTTAAGAGGATCAACTTCCTTTGCCATTTGGGTCAATGCATATTGATGACCAGTTAGATTTGATGTTAAGGATTCAAACTCCTGAAAAAGGTTTTATTAAGTTTTGTAAAATATGTGAACTTGTAGGAAATGACTTTTGAATTGTGATGAAGGAACCTTTATTTTTAATGGAAAGTAATCTCATACTAAAAAGTGCTAACAAATCTTATAAGACAAAATATTAGAAGAACATTCTACCCAAAAATATTAAAAAATATATAGACTCTAAAATCTAAAATGGGAGACTAAATGAGTTTGGACTTGAGATGAGTGTTCCACATAACTTAAATTTAATTTTCACAACTCACTTATGAGCTCCATTTTAAACTAAAAGATTTGTTCAATTGAAATCTCAATTCTACCAAGATATCAAATAAAATACTTTTTCTATCTCATTCTAAGTGTGTATATGATCAAAGTGAGTTTTTCCTCCGAAATTAAAATTTTCTTCTCCATACAAAAAATATTGAAATAGCTTGTAGTACGGAACACATCTCTTTACCAATTGTGCTAAACCTCTTCGGTAACACTTTACACACTATATTTTGAAGAAATTATGCTCACATTTATTTAAGGCCATATTTATCGTTTTAGAAGTTAGATTAACATCTTTATTGTCAGTCAATGTGATTTAAATACCATTGTTAGCTAGCAAAAAATAACCACTTCAAAATTTGAGCATAGTGATAACATAAGCCTCGATAGAGATTGAGGTAACTTTTAAAGTAAAATAAACATTTCCTAATTAAAAAGTTTAAACTATCAATTCCATACTATACTGGTATCAAGTTAAATATTTTTTCTTTTCATATTTCTTATTAATAAATTACATATTTTAGTTGTCAATGTTAAAGAATAGTTCAATAGTTAAGTTACTATAAAAAAACTTAAGGCTTCCATTCTATGGGTAAATAAAAACCTTATTCATACCTACATGAAAGAAATTCATAACATTAATTACTCAAATAAAAGTAAAATGAAATTCTAAAATAGTATATAAAGGATTTGCTCAAGTTTGTTAACATTGTTTACCATAATAAACACAAATTATATTGTTTTGCATTGGAAATATAAGTATTATATTACAATATTTATTTCTAATTTATTGAATATATAATAGGGTACACAATCATCATGTTATATCACATGTTTTGTAGAATATAATATTTAAATTTATACCCTTAATTATAATTTTTCTACAATGTTGTAATTTTTGGGAGTCTCCACAACCGTATTACACCCACAATTGTGGGCTCGTGTAACATCCCAAAAATTACATTTTCTTGAGACTTGTGAATCTCAAGATATCTGGGAACTACTGGATGATTCTCGCTTGAGCGAGAGAGTCTCGCCCAAGCGAGGGACTCAGTGTTTCCCCGAGATTTTTCTGGCGATCTCGCTTGAACGAGAGAATACTCGCTTAAGCGAGAGAGAGTTGTCGAGGCTGAGAGATTCTCGCCTAGGCGAGGGATTTCTCGCTCAAGCGAGAGAGCTTTGCTGAGACTGGATGAATCTCGCTTGGGCGAGACAACGTTGCTTGAGCGAGAGCATCAATGTTTGAGGGATTTGAGGAGTTGTAGATTCTTGCCCAAGAGAGCCTTTTCTCGCCCGGGCGAGAGTACGAAATTCTGAAACCTAAAATAGAACTCTCAAGTAAGAATTGGGTCACTTTTTCGAAAACAAAAGAGAGGAGAAGCGGCTAGGCGTTGTGAGCTCTTAGAGTCGAAAGAAAGGATTGAGAAGAGGTAAATCACTTAGCTTAATTTCCCCTTATTATTGAATGTTATGATTGGTAGGTTGGATCTCTTCTCCATGGTTGGGGGTAAAACCCCATAAACCCTCTCTCTCTTGAGGTTGTGGTTCGTTTTCATCTTGGAAAACCTTGTAAAATTCATAGTGCAGGGGTTGTCTTCGAAATTGATGTGTGGTTGATGTTGTTTTCAAAACCATTGAGTCATTTGAAATATTGAGAAAAAATCTTTTATTGAAATAATGGGTGGAATGAATAATTTAAGCTTGATTTTCTTGTGGGTTTCGAATATTGCTTGACATTATGGTTGTTTTGACATGAAAAATGATGTGTTGCGATTGTTGTTGTTTTGGGGTTGAAAGATCCTAAGGTTGGAGGAGACAGCGGAGAACGCAATAAAGCTACTTAACGTAAAGCATTAGCGGATACTCAGGTGAGAGAGCAACATTAGACTATGTGGTAATAAATGATACCATTGGGAACCCCAACGATACTCACTAGTTGGAGGGTTTCCATAGGTTGAAATGGTTAAACGGGAGAGACCAAATATTTCGTATTTAACCATGTTAGTCTCATCAGATGTATCTAAATGTTATGATTATGAATCTGACCTACCTTCGTGGTATGGAGTTTGACCTACCTTCGTGGTATGGAGTTTGACCTGCCTTCGTGGTATGAGATTTGACCTGCCTTTGTGGTATGGGATTTGACATGCCTTCGTGGTATGTGATTTGACCTACCTTCATGGTATGAGATTTGACCTGCCTTCGTGGTATGAGATTTGACCTGCCTTCGTGGTATGGGATTTGACTTGCCTTCGTGGTATGGAGTTTGACCTGCCTTTGTGGTATGGAGTTTAACCTGCCTTTGTGGTATGAAGTTTGACCTGCCTTCGTGGTATGGAGTTTGACCTTCTTTCATGGTATGGAATTGATTATGCCCTTGGGGTATTGGTGGTTTTTAAGTAGTGTTATAATATTGTGATGAATATGACGTTAAGCCGAGATAGAGTGAACAAATGGATTATGGTCGTGGTTATGATGGAACAGTTATATGCTTTCTTTTTGTAAATCTCTAATGTTATTATTCTATTTAAATTCACCATGTCAATCATTGCATGAATTTAATGACTCACTCTCTCTATATTTTCTTGTTTACTCAATCCGTGGTAATCGGAGTGTAGGTGAAGCCAAGGAATAGAGGACTTCATAGTCTTGGAGTATCTTAGCTTGCTTGGATTATTGTGTGCTTTCGTAGTTATTTTAAACAATTGCATTTGATGATATTGGACCTGTATGTGGGAGTTTTCACTTACATCTTGATATTGGTTTAATCGATTAAAATATGTAAGGATTGGTATTGTAGGAAAATTGTTATGTTATTCCTCCTACCATTTTATATACAATATCTAAGTGGATTTTGTTGAACGGATTTTAATGGATTATCTCGGTTAAGAAAATTATACGTTTAGAAAAAGAATTGAAATTTTTTCGTGTTAATAAAAATGAGGCGTTACAGCTCGTCAGCCATATTCTTTCACAATTTTTTTCAATTGTGATAAACCCAACACAATTACAAGCACAATTTAGAACCAGGTCATAGGATTGAGGTATACTACGGTCACACTTTCCATATAATTTGTATTAGTTGTTAGTTAGATTCAAAAATTAAAAATAGATAACTTTTTTCTGTTATTTTATTCTTTAACTTGCAAGACATGTATAGCTCGAAACTCTTCTTACACAAACTTATTCATTCTTCAAAACATATTCATAATGTTATTGATAATATATTATTCAAGGTTTTGCTACAAGTGTGCATCTTGAAGGCATCAATATGCAATCCTGCACATGATATATATAAATTGAAATTTTAAATTAATATAAAGTTAAAGTATAATTTAATGTAAAATTTAATGTGCATTTAAGAGTAAGAAGAACTTACGTGTTACAATCAACATTAGGGTCAAGAGGAAATGATATAGTGATGTTGCACAATTGAGGAAGTTGTTTCAATTTGTAACACCCCGAATTTTAGTCTTTAAAAATTAGAGTATCAGTCCTGGAAGCCTCGCTTGATCCAGAGATTCTCGCTTGAGCGAGAGAGGTGCATCTGGGAGGGTGAAATCTTGGGCTATACTGGAGGATTCTCGCCTGAGCAAGAGTTGTATCACCCGGGCGAGAAATGGCAATTTTGGGCAGTGTAATCGATTACACAGTCCATGTAATCGATTACATGCAGATAAAAGCATCAGATATGTGCATTTTACATGATGTAATCGATTACACAATCCATGTAATCGATTACATGCTGATAAAAGCATCAGATGTGCATGATGTAATCGATTACACAATACATGTAATCGATTACATGATGATAAAAGCATCAGATGTGCATGATGTAATCGATTACACAATACATGTAATCGATTACATGATGATAAAAGCATCAGATATGCATGATGTAATCGATTACACAATCCATGTAATCGATTACATGCAGATAAAAGCATCAGATATGCATGATGTAATCGATTACACAATCCATGTAATCGATTACATGCAGATAAAAGCATCAGATATGCATGATGTAATCGATTACACAATCCATGTAATCGATTACATGCAGATAAAAGCATCAGATATGTGCATTTTACACTATGTAATCGATTACACAATCCATGTAATCGATTACATATATGCGTTAAGCGAAAATTGCTACTGTGAAATTCTCGCTTGAGCGAGAATGGGCTAGCTTGAGCGAGAATGGGCTCGCTTGAGCGAGAATGGGCTCGCTTTAGCGAGAACCCGACGACTGCTCTTTAAAAATAGAAACCCCAAACACATTTTAGGGTTAGAACTCGAAGAGAAGAGAGAGAAGGGAGTTTTTCAAGAGCAAGGAGCCTTAGGACTCATCTTAGAGCTTGCGAAGAGGTAAACCTCTTGTTTCTAACTCTTCTTCTTCCTCTCTAACTTGTTTTGGGTATGTTAGATCTATTTTCAAAATATGAGAAACCATGGAAACTCATCCGTTAGAGTTATGGTTCGTTTTATGTTGTTTTTATCTTGTAAACTCTTGGTTTAGAGATAGTATCTCAAGAATGGAAAAGGTTGTGGGTTGATTCATGAAAACCCCAAAAACCCTAAAAGTGAAAATGTGGTAAAAGGAGAGAATGAGTAAAATGTTAGAGGTAGAAGATGAGTTTACCCCAAATATTGAAATATGAGATTATGCATGTTTTAGATGGTTGAATATTGATGATGAATATTTTGTATGATTAAATGATGCAATATAAGTTGTTTATGTGATATTTGGAATAAATGACTAACATTGTGTGATGTGGTGGGATGAAGAGAGATCCTAAGGTTGGAGGCGGTGTCGGTGGAACTCGAGAAGTTGCCAAGAACCAAACCCAACACTCATCGAGGTAAGGATAAGTCTTTAATTGAGCATTTGGAATCGAAAATGTGAGTTTTCTGATTATGCAATGATTGATACGTAAAGTACGCATTTGATGTAAACATATATGGGTGTGTTTACATTAAAGTAGGCGTAGATTTACGGAAAGGAAAGTATGTGGTACTTTCTGGTTATGCGATGATTGAGTGTAAATCACGTATTTAGTATAAACATATATGGGTGTGTTTATACTAATGTGGGCGTGGATTTACCGAAAATGATTTATGGTGAAACAAATGAAAAAGAAGTACATTTTTAGCCGACCATGAATGGTTAGCGACTCTGGCTTGAGTATAGAAGCATACACTCTGGCTTGAGTATAGAAGCATACACTCTGGCTTGAGTATAGAAGCATACACTCTGGCTTGAGTATAGAAGCATACACTCTGGCTTGAGTATAGAAGCATACACTCTGGCTTGAGTATAGAGGCATACACTCTGGCTTGAGTATAGAAGCATACACTCTGGCTTGAGTATAGAAGCATACACTCTGGCTTGAGTATAGAAGCATGAAAATGATTTATGAGGAGATCGATGAAAGGAAAATATGTTTTAGCCGACCATGAATGGTTAGCGACTCTGGCTTGAGTATAGAAGCATACACTCTGGCTTGAGTATAGAAGCATACACTCTGGCTTGAGTATAGAAGCATGAAAATGATTTATGAGGAGATCGATGAAAGGAAAATATGTTTTAGCCGACCAGGAATGGTTAGCGACTCTGGCTTGAGTATAGAAGCGTAAACTCTAGCTTGAGTATATAAGCGTGATTTGTTTTAAGAGAAACGAGATTCTGCTTTTAGCTAACCCTGAGGGGTGTAGAGACTTTGGCTCAAGTTATGTAGCACGACAAAATGAATTTCGAAAATGGTTTACTAACCCTTTTTCTAATGTGGATTATCTTATAATGACGTTTATTGAATTAACAACTTACTCCTTTGTGTGTTTTGTACTTTTGTCATTGATAATCCCATTGCAGGTAAATAGACGAATGGAGTATGCTAGTTCGGGAGCTTTAGGAGCTTTAGACGTTGGATTCACTATTTGCGTTTTTGTACTTTAAATGACTACTTGTGGAATTGAATAATTGTAACCATGGCTGACATTTATTTGGATATTCGTAACCATGAGTATTGTCATATTTGGAGTATTATCACTTTTGGGCTCTTAGTACCCAATAGGAATAATAATGAATGAATTATGTTTTTCCGCAATTTAAATTATATGATAATATAATAGGTGTAAAGAGTATTTTTAAGGAATGATTCCTGAAGGTTTTAAGTAAGATGATGAATGTATGTAAGATGGAATTAAAATGAATGAAAAAAATCTCAAGGGTAGAAATCGGGTTGTTCCACAATTGGTCAGGGTTAATACCTATTCCACTAGCAGCACTTTTGAAACATTGACATAATTCCTTTCGATTTTCAGGTGAAGTAGCCCTTTGGACAAATGTAGTAGCTGCTGAACAACAAGAATCAGATGGTTTTTGACCGTCAGTAGCTTTCAAAAATGGAACGCAAGGCAACAAAAGTGGTGTAGCCTCAAGACATGATATGTCATTGATTCAACTTGCATCGGATGTTGTGGATAATAGGGCCAAAGGCATCATTGACATGAAAATAGCGGCAATGTTTTTCTCCATCATCATGTTTGGAATATCTTTTTTTCTTTTGATTTCTCTTGCAATGATGTTGTGATTAGCCATTGGATGCATGGTGCAATTTATAGCCAAAATGTTTTACAATTTTATAAGGATATATTAATATTTGAGTAATAAATATAGATTTATTAACTTTTTGGATATACATTTATTTTAAATTCAAAATTCTATCATGTATTTCCTATCGAAGTTTTAATTAAAAATGATTATTTTAATATAGTTATATCTTAATCCTTCACTAATAAATGTTTTTTTATTAGTTCATAAGTACATGTAAAATTAAATATTGAAACTTTAACAGAAAAGTGTATAATGGGTAATTTAAACACGTAAGAAACATTAAAGGGTTAAATACACCCTTATAAATATTAGAGTGTAAATTTCACATTACATAAATATTGAGGAGGTAAATTAAATTTTACATACTCTATATTTATATACGCATTTACTTATAAAAGATACCAGATATTTAAATATTATTGAAAATATTGTAAATATTTTTTTTATAGCATAGCATGAGATTCGAATTTTCAAATATAATTGGTTTATTATGTAAAATAAAATTAACAAATAATATGTAATTCAAAGTTATATAGATTCTACATTCAATTTTTTTCCGAACTTACAAAAATAAAGATAAAATAACTTATTTTTAATAGGATGTATATTCAATTATATCATCTAAAAGTGAAAAGACAAGTATTTGAAAGAGGAAATATAAATTTAAAAAGGAAAAATTAAAACTGAAATTAAAATTTTAAAATAGATAAAGTTGTCATAAGGAAAGATTATAGATTTATAAGATGGATTTTTTTTGTGAAGCCATGAAAAAGGTAGAGAAAAAATGCAACACCTCGGTCCTATAATGCGACCCCCTGCACCCACAAATATACTGAGCGTATTATCCACCACAATTTAAATACCCCATGCAATATTTTATTCCTCACAAAGGGGAGCCTCCCACGACATGAAACCATTACCTAAGGTCATGGATCCGAGTCACGGGACGCTCCCATTGTGGGGAATAAAATATTGCAGGGGATATTTAACTTAGTGGATATCACGCTTAGTATATTCATGGGGCCAGGTGGTCACATATCACGACTGAGGTTTTACAAAAAAAGGTGACTCATGGGAATAATGACTATTTGTGCCTGAGGTCATGAGTTCGAGTTGCGAGAGACTCCCCTTTGTGGGGAATACAATATTGCAGGGGACATTTAAGCTGGTGAAATAACACGATCAGTCAATTCATGGGCCTGAAGGTCGCATGTCAGGATTGAGGTGTTATAGAAAAAATAAAAAAATTGTAATAATTGATTTAAGTAATTAAATAAATACAAAAGTGAATAATAAAAAACTGAGAAAAATAAACTCATTTAAGTCATATATTAGAAGTTTATCGGTTTGTTACACTAAGTAAAAATTGAAAACAAGTAGAATTAAAGTAAGGATGTACAGGAAGAAAATCTTTCGAATATATATTTTCAAAGAGCCTTATGAGCCTAAGTTGAAACATACATAAACACTGAAAACACAAGTGAGAAATACAAGGGAATTTCAAGAGGATAGCTCGAATTTGCACCACTTATTTATTTCAATTTTATTTTTAAGAATAAATATTTTCTTTTTTTATATAGTTAAATAATGATTAGTTTACTAACTTTCATTTTCAGAAATGATAATAATAAATATTTTATTTATTGAACTTGTGTTTTGATAAATAATAATAGAATATTCATTTTATTTATTAGATAATGGGCACAAAATTAAGTTCTTCTCCTCAATTAGCAAAGTATAATTATGATTTATGAGATGGTAGTGATTAATATCATATTCACCACTGTAGTATGCTAAGATGTGGTAGCATACAATGATGTATTTCTCTCTCTTGAAATAAGTGAGCAAATAATGAAAAATATTTAGCCATTTTTGTAAACCTTACCGTATTCTTTAAAAAAAACTTAAAGGATTAAAGTGGACTCATTCTTCATCACACTTTCACCATCCTTATGTTAAGATGCGGTGAAATATAACTATATTTTACGCATTCTCTTAAAGTGTGGATGGCAGACTACGATTAAATATTGATTCTTCATTTCAAACCATCAAATAAAATACATCAAATCAACCACCATTTTAAACACATAACTATGTAGTCTTACTCCCCTATTGCTTATGGAATATGTAGGAGCAAAATATTAGATAGACATAAAAATAGAAATAAAATAATTTATTTCTAAATAAATAAATGGATAAAATAATCAAACAAAGAGCATAAAATAGTTCATGTAATTAGTGAAGGTACAGCGTAGTATAGCCGGACGAGATGCTAATAACTTCATTGGTCTTTAATCATCTCCTTAGTCTAAATCTCTAATTTAAAGACCATTGTGGTACTGCATAAAGAGAGTTTTCTATGCTTTGACCACTAACACATAGTGGCAACTCCAACAAGTCATGTAACTGGTGGTCAACTTAAAATCTGAGTAAGAAACTACTCTATAATGTTAGTTTGTGACACATATCAATTCTTTTTGGGAAAGTGCGAAATAAAAGGATTTCTCCATTACTAAAAACATATTGAGAGTTTGTTTAATAAATAAGTGTTTGATAGAGATATAAATACTAAAAAGGAAAAAGATAAAAATTCTTGTAGTGATATTATTTATATAGAAAAGTCAATAAATTTATACATTAATATATTTTTTATAATATAACTTTGATTTTTAATTTGTTGCTATCCTGTACCCTAATATATTAATAACTTGTATAATAATATTAATTTTGTTGGGAGTTTTTACTCTTTGAATTTTTTATAATATATTATTAGATTAAATTTCTACCTTCAGAATCTATTTTTGTATCTAAATGCAGTATTATAAAAATTGATTCGTGATGGGCAGTTCATTAAGTAAACCGGTCGTAATACTAGTACAATACATAATTATGCATGTTATACAATCTTATCGGTCAAAATCGCCAAAATTAGTAGTACCAGCCGATTTTCAATTGAACTGTAACAATCATATGACCGTTTTTTTTGAAATATTGTTTTTATTTTATTTTTCAATATTAATGTTAATATATTATATATGTATGTCATACCACTGTACAGTACCCTTATCGGTTTGATAATGATTGCAGTATTAACAACAATGTCTAAAAGGAATATATTAATTATCTAATTGACATAAGGTTACCAGAAAATCAAAGTTAATTCAAAATTTTGACCAACTGTTCCAATATACATAGATACAAAATATTTTCTCCTAATCAAAATTATTATATGATAGTCAATTTAAAATTAAAAATTTGTATAATTTTCTATTACTGCAAAATACTTAAACAATTTCAAAACTAATAAATGCATTTTGCATGTTGAAGTAGTAGATTATATACAATAAACGTGTTGACTAAATACAATACATAATTATTTTAATTTTCCAATCATTAATTTTCATCCATTAATGATTCATATCTATAAAAACTCTTTTGGGTTTGATAGAAGATAAAATGAATTCATTAAAATAAAAATATTTTCACATTACAAAAGTTATCATCGAACTCCATGAGGAATACTAAATAGAAAAACTATAAAGAAAAGAATTTTTATTTACAAAAAATGTCATCAGCTTCTGACCAGAACATAAAAGTAAAATAATGCAAGAATCTTAACTTACAAGTTCCAACAACGTTAGATTAACATATGTAGAAGTTAGATTAACATCTTTATTGTCAGTCAATGTGATTTAAATACCATTGTTAGCTAGCAAAAAATAACCACTTCAAAATTTGAGCATAGTGATAACATAAGCCTCGATAGAGATTGAGGTAACTTTTAAAGTAAAATAAACATTTCCTAATTAAAAAGTTTAAACTATCAATTCCATGCTATACCGGTATCAAGTTAAATATTTTTCTTTCCATATTTCTTATTAATAAATTACATATTTTAGTTGTCAATGTTAAATTATACTTCAATAGTTAAGTTACTATAAAAAAAACTTAAGGCTTCCATTCTATGGGTAAATAAAAACCTTATTCATACCTACATGAAATAAATTCATAACATTAATTACTCAAATAAAAGTAAAATTGAAATTCTAAAATAGTATATAAAGGATTTGCTGAAGTTTGTTAACAATGTTTACCATAATAAACACAAATTATATTGTTTTGCATTAGAAATATAAGTATTATATTACAATATTTCTTTCTAATTTATTGAATATATAATAGGGTACACAATCATTATGTTATATCACATGTAGAATATAATATTTAAATTTATATCCTTAATTATAATTCGGCTGCAATATTGTAATTTTGGGAGTCTCCACAATCCTATTACACCCACAATTGTAGGCTCCTCAGCCATATTCTTTCATAAATTTTTTCAATTGTGATAAACCCAACATAATCACAACCACAATTTAGAATCAGATCAAAGGATTGAGGTATACTAGGTTTACACTTTCCACATAATTTATTTATTATTTTGGACTACATTAAGATGGAAATATATATAATTGAGAGTTATATAGATTCCAAATTAACCTTTTATCCAAATTGTTCAAGCTAACTTGACAAAAATGAAGATAAAATACGTTAGAGGCTTAAATTATAAAATGAAATGCAATTTATTTTAAATAGGATGTATACTCAATGATGTCATCTCTAATATGTTTATCTATTGATTTGTATTATAAAATTACTTAATTTACTAACAATTCACACTCTTTAATTTCTTGTTTAAAATAACTAAAATACAAACATACAAAGTTGGAAAAAAAAGTAAAAGTTTAAATACAAGTATTTGAAAGAGGAAATACATATTTAAAGGAAAGATAGTACATTTATAAGATGTATCTTTTTTGGGTGAAGGCAAGTAAAAGGTACATAAAACATAAAAAAATTATTATAAGTGATTTAATTAAATAAATAATGAAAACCTAAAAAAAATAAACTCATTTGAGTCAGATACAAGATGGTTATCAGTTTGTACACAAACTAAAAATATAAAACAAATAGAATTAAAATAAGGATGTACCATAAGAAAATCATCTAAATATATATTTTCGAACAAAAATTTCTGTAGATAATCATTAGAGATAATAAGGATAATTTGATAACATCTTTTTTGAAAGCGAATTTATCAAAGTTGCATATTCTTAGTTGAAACATACATGAACATAGAAAACATGAGAAAATCTCAACAGGGTAGCTCGAATTCGCACAACTTCTCTCTTCGTTTCTAATGTCAGATGATGGTAAGTCAGATGATGGTAAGCATTATCGTTGAGTCTTCTCATTTTATTTATTGCAATTTTATTTTTAATAATAAATATTTTCTTTATTATTATATAGTTAAATAATGATTAGTTTACTATCCTTTTCATAAAAAACAATAATAAATATTTTATTTATTAAACTTTTATTTTTATAAATAATTGTAAAATATTCAATTTTACTTAATAGATAATGTGCAGTAAATTAAATGAATATTATTCTCCTCAATTAGCAATGTGTAATAATGGTAGTAATTAATATCATATTTACCAATGTTTTATGCTAAGATACAGTAGCACACGAAATTATATACTTCACTCTCTTAAAATATGTGAGCAAATAATGAAAAATATTTAGCCATTGTAAACCTTATAGTATTCTTAAAAAAAACTTTAAGGATTGAATATGACACAATATTTATGGTACTTTCATCATCCCTATGTTAAGATGCGGTGATACTTCTCTCTCTTAAAGTGAGGATGACATACTACGATTAAATATTGTTTCTTCAATTTTAACCTTCAAATAAAATACATAAAATCAACAAACATTTTTAATTTAGAATTATGTAGTCTTGATTCTCTATAGCTCATGGGATTACGTAGAAGCAAAATACAATCTTGACAGACATAAAAATAATAATTTTTCATAATAAATCAATGGATAAAATAACCAAAAAAGGGTATAGTATATAACAAATCCTACAATTAGTAAAGGTATCGTTGTCAACAGGTATAAACAACCAATTTTTGTAGTACAACATCCCATTTCTTTAATAATATGTGCCTTCATAAGACTTTTGTAACATTTCTTGCACTCATTGTTTACCCTCTACTGTTGTAACTCAATGAGGCTAGAATGGGCTCCGCGAAGTGACACCGTGATAGAGCATCAACAACTTTTTTTGCTCGTCTAGGTTTGTAAAATATCTCATAGTCAAAACTTTCAAGTTTAGTTGCCCATCTTTGTTGTTTTATGGTTTGAAAAACTTGTGTGTTAACATGTGTTTTAAGCTTTGTTGATATGTGAAAATGCGAAAATATCTGCCAATTAGATACTAACACCATTTTATCATTGATTCTGTAACAACATACAGTTCATGGATATAAGCAGAGGCAACTTGCATCCTTTAAGATAGTTTCTTGCTAAGGAAGGCTATCGAGTGCCTATTTTGTGACAACAATGCCCCAATTGCCAAGGCTGAAGCATTGGTCTCCACATCGAAGAGAACATTGAAATCTGGAAGCACTAACATTGGAGTTTTAGTCATTATTTGTTTCATTTGTGTAAAGGTTTCTAGTGCCATAGTTGTAACACCCCAAATTTTTAAGTCTTTAAAATTATAGTATCAGTCCTCGAATCCTCGCTTGAGCGAGAGATTCTCGCCTGAGCGAGAAAGGATCACCTGGGAGGGTGAAATCTTGGACTATACTGGAAGATTCTCGCCCGAGCGAGAGTTTCCTCGCCTGGGCGAGAAATGGCAAATTGGGGCTGTTGACACTGTGAGATTCTCGCTTGAGCGAGAATACCTCGCTTGAGCGAGAGGGAACCTGTTGACACTGTGAGATTCTCGCTTGAGCGAGAATCCCTCGCTTAAGCGAGAGGGTCAGAGTTGAGTTTTTAAAATGGGCGGGATTTTCTCGCTCGAGCGAGAGAAAGCTCGCGCGAGAACCCGACGAGAACATTAAATGGGGGAAACCCCAAACACATTTTGGGTTAAGAATTGAAGAGAGGTGGAGAAAAGAGAGCATTCCCAAGGTCTAGGAGCTTTGATTCTTGTTCAAGAGCTTGAGAAGAGGTAAAACTCTCTATCCTAACTCTCTTCTTCCCTTGATAACCCATTTTTGGTATTATGGATCTCTTCTCAAAATGTGTAAAACCATGAAGACTCTCTCTTTCGAGTTATGGTTCATTTTATGTCGTTTGTACCTCGTAAACTCTTGGTTTTGAGTTAGTATTCCAAGTATGGAAAGGGGTTTGTGGGTTGGCTCATGGAAACCCAAAACACTAGAGAGAGAAAATGAGGTTAGAGAGGAAAGATGGGTGAAATGCTAGAGTTAGAAGATGAGTTGCTTTACAATTTTAAAATATGAGATGATATGTATGTGTTAGATGGTTGAAAACTCTTAATGAAAGTGGTATAGGACCATTGTGAACATGATAAATATCTTGTACGTTTAAATGATGCAATATAAGGTATTTATTTGTTATTTGGGATGAATGACTAACATTGTGTTATGTGGTGGGAATGAGGAAAGATCCTAAGTTTGGAGGTGGTGCCGGTGGAACTTGCGAAGTCACCAAAAACCAAACCCAACGCTCACCGAGGTAAGGATAAGTCTTTAATTTATGCATTATGTGGAAAATACGTGGACTTTCTGTTTGAATAATGAATTAAATGTTATTGGGGGAGTACCAATGGAAAGATGACTCAAATGAATTAAATGTTATTGGGGGAGTACCAATGGAAAGATGACTCAAATGAATTAAATGTTATTGGGGGAGTACCAATGGAAAGATGACTCAAGTGAATGAAATGTTATTGGGGGAGTACTAATGGAAATATGACTCAAATGAATTAAACGTTATTGGGGGAGTACCAATGGAAATATGACTCAAATGAATTAAACATTATTGGGGGAGTACCAATGGAAATATGACTCAAATGAATTAAATATTATTGGGGGAGTACCAATGGAAATAAGACTCAAGTGAATTAAATATTATTGGGGGAGTACTAATGGAAATATGACTCAAATGAAATAAATATTATTGGGGGAGTACCAATGGAAATAAGACTCCAAACCTATTGGGGGAGTACCAATGGAAATAAGACTCGAATTATAATGACATAAATGATAAATCACTTAGTCACTATAAAGATATATGTGTATGTTTGTAGTGATGATGGGTGTATTTATGGTTTATGTATTGGTGGAGTGCCAATTAAAATAAAACTCGTTTTAGCCGACCTGAATGGGTTAGCGACTCTAACTCGAGTTATGTAGCATGGTTTTTCAAAAGTATAGATAATGAAAAAGTTTTTTTGAGTTTTTAAATCATATTACTGTTGAAACCTATTTAAATGTGGATTAACTGACATTGAGTTTTATTAAATTAATGACTTATTCCTTTTTGTTGTTTTGCATTGTAAATGTTAATCCCATTTCAGGTAGGTGGACAGAGAAGGATGATTTTGAGTAGGGGATTAGGGACTTTTGTTTTGACGTCTCTTTATCCATTCTTTTGTAATTTTAATTTATTGTAATTGATATAACTTATGATACTATGATTATTATTTTTGTACATGATATTGATCATGGGTACTAGTAACTCGGGATATATGTAGCTATGGGTGTTTTGGAAACCCATAGCTAATTGTATGCGGGGTTACTAGGTTACATTAATGAATTATGTTTTCTGCTATCGAATGTTGTATGTTACTTATGGTTTAAAGATAGGGTGTGAGTGAGAAGCGATACTTTTAAAGTAAATTTAATCACTCGGTAATTTATGATTGACTGTTACATGTATGAAATTGAAATAAATAAGGAAAAATTTTCAAGGGTAGAATTTCGGGTCGTTACAATAGTTGCCCATGTAAACTTCAAATGCTTTAATAAATTCTTGAGTGGAGTGGCGTGAGGAGCGCATTTTCCAATGAAACGATGATAAAATCTAGACAGCCCAAGAATCCACGTAATTGTGTCAATGAGCACGGTATTGGCCACTCGACTATGGCTTGTATTTTTTTCGGGTTCAAGTTGAACCTCATTGGCTCACAAAATATGTCCAAAGTAAGCAACTGATGCGACACCAAAAATGCATTTAGACATCTTACCATAAAATTGATGGTTAAATAACAACTCCAAAACCAACTTAAGATGACCAACATGCTCTTGTAATGTAGTACTATAAACCAGGATATCATCAAAAAATCCCAACACAAACTTGCATAGGTAGGGCTACAACAAGTCATTTGTAGCTGATTGAAAAGTTGATGGAGCATTGGTGAGCCCAAACGACATTACCAAGAATTCATAATGTCCATTGAATATCCTGAACGCAGACTTGTGTGTATCTTCTGGTCTTACTCGAATCTAGTGGTACCCAGATCGTAAATTATTTTTTGAGAAAAATAATGCGGTCCCAACTTCGTCCAGAAGTTCATCAATAGTGGGATCAGAAAATGGTCCTTCACTTTAATACATTGAGGCTACGGTAGTTCACACAGAAACGCCAAGTCCCATCTTTTTTTCTCACCAGTAGCACCGGGAACGAAAAGGGACTTGTACTTGGTATCATAATAACTTCTTGTAACATGTCAGATAATAGTTTGGTCATTACATCTTTTTGGATATGTGGGTATCGGTAAGGTTTAACATTAACAGGTTAAGAGTTGGAATGAGAGTGATATGGTGGTCATGTGGACGGGAGGGTGGTAGGCCTTTGGACGGGTTAAAAATGTGGGAAAAAGTGTGTATGAGGCTTTGTATTTCAGGAAGGTTAGGATTACTAGAAATAGTGTCTTGAGTAAGGGTGGAAACAGACCAAACTGCCTATCAGGGGCCTATTACCTGGCCTATAACAGGCCAGGTCAGGCCAAACCTTTTTAGTAAACAGGTCAGGCTTAGGCTTCTCCAAAAGCCTATTTAGCCGAAATAGGTCAGACTCAGGCCTTTTAAAAAAGCTATTAAGTCTAATAGGTTGGCCTATGTAATGTTATAATATATTTATAAATTATTTTTATAACATGTACAAAAAAACTAAATAATAAAAAATATATGTAAATCCACTAGGACTCAGAGATAGACTATTTAATAATTGAATATTTAATTGTTGAGACTTTGGACTTAAGTACATAACCCAATTCATGTTAAATATTAGAACAATATCATATTTTACTATGATATTAAAAGACGTTTTTTTGTATATTATAACATCAAAGGCAACACAAATCATTTGAATACATTATGCAATATTTGAAGATGATGGAAATAATTGTGATAACAATGTAAAAAAATTCACACTAATTGCTATAATTATAATAATTTTTCTAATTTGTATATAATTTGTTGAATTTTTTACCTTAACAAGCCTTTAAACAGGCTAACAGATCAGACTCAGGCTCTTATATGCTATGTAGGCTAGGCCTATTTAAGGCAAAGCCTGACCTGTTTCCACCCCTGTCTTGAGGGCATTGTGTAGTCTTGGGGGTGTCTATTTTAGGGAAGGAAATGCAAAACATTTATGCGATAGAGTCTGTATGGGAAAGTCTGCTTAATTGATTGAGTGAGGCGAGGTGTGGTGAGTATGAGGTTTTGTCTATGAGTGTAATGGGATTGTTGTTATAGGTGAATTTCATTGAAGATATTGCAAAATCAGAGGTGATAGGTCCAGGTGTTTGTAGCCAATCAATACCCAATATTAAGTCACCCCCTTGGATTGGTAATAGATAAAAAGGCACTAGAAATAACTGTTGTTGTAAATGAAGTAGAGTTTCTTTGCACACACCGGTGTAGTAAATATGGTCGCCATTTTCAACCATAACTGGGAAGTGAGGAGTTGGCAAAATATCTAGTCTTAGAAATTGGGCAACCATTGGTTGCATGACATTATGTTAGCTGCATGTGTCAACCAAAATATGAACTGGTTGGCCATGAATGAGTCCTTGGAATTTTAGGATCCTGGGAGAAGGATTTCCTTGGAGGGCTTGGGTAGAAAGTTGGAAATGGACAAACTCCAGAAAATTTTCTTCGGGAGAATTTTCAGTTGGGTTGGGAATGATAGTGTCTAAGGTGGTTTGTAAACTGCACATCTCATCAGGCTCATCATCAATTAAATATAAGAAAAATTATCTAGGCTGACATTTGTGGCCAAACACATATTTCTCATCACAGTTATAGCAAAGACCTTGGGCTCTACGTTCTTGCATTTGGGTTGCAGTAAAATGTTTAATGGGGAGTTTATTTTGTGGATTGTGGATAGTTCTAGATGGTAGTGGTATAGTGTTTTGTGTGATTGGTCTTGGAAAACGGGAATATGGTTTGACATGATTTAATTTACTCTCAATCAATTAGCTAATCCCATGGCATGACTAATAGAATGAGGTTGTAAAATATCAAGTTACCTACTGATTTCATATTTGAGTTCAGAGATAAAGTAATTTAAATTCATTTCAGTAGAAAAACCTACCACCTTATTAGATAGCTTCTCAAATCGCGTTTGGTAGTCAGTCACAATGGTGATCTGCTTAAGTTTGAACAGATCTGCTTGGTAATTAACATAGGATGATGGACCAAATCTTTGTTTAAAATTACTAGTAAAATTGTCTCAAGTAGTGAGCTGATGATTTTGGAACATCCACTTATACTAGTTGAGTGCTCCCCTTTGCATGGAAAAGGGCATGAGATCCTTATGTTGGTGATGGGCAATCTGGTAAAGCTGGTAAAATTGCTCTGCTTGAAAAATCGAGTCCAACGGTTAAGAAGTGTCAAATGGTTGGAGGTTTAATTTAGGGGGTTTGAGGTTGGGATATGGGTTGGTGGAAGAGGAATTAGTGGAAGTAGTAAAAATAGGGTTGGACGGACTAGAAAAATCAAGGGGTGAATAAATATAGGGTGGGAATAAGGTAGTTTGGGCTGGATTTGGGATTTCAAATCTGAAATCACATATTGTAGTTTTTCATGTTTAGAGGTCATGGTTTGATTCAACAATTCCTGTCTTGCAGCAAAATGGAGTTCCATGGAGGAGAGTTTCTCCGAAATTTTGTCAAGGGATCTTCTATAGGTTGAGATGTTTGCTTAGTTGGCATGAGGAAGATGATGAAGGCACCAAATTGACAGGATGAATCTACCAATAAGGATTAAAACAGAATAAAAGTAAAAGAACGAAGAAAAGGTTGAGCAAAGCTCTAGATATTTCATATGTTTTCAGCTAGCAGTCACTTGGGTTTAAATACAAATAAGCAAACCCTAATTATAATGTTAGCCACACACTTGCATCATCTTTATTAATAGATAAATTTTTAGTAAAGGAAATAACTGCAATAAAATGCTTTAATTGACAACATAATCTGCAATCCATTTTTGAGTGATAATAGCTCTTTTGGGCATAGGCCCTTTTATTGTATCCATATTCTCCACTGGATTATTCAGCCTATCATTAGTTTGTTTGGTTGTCGCTAATTCATAAACATATTTCTAAGCTGCACAAAGATAGATCATTCAACTCTTGACTTTAAATCTTATGAGACTTGAGTATTTTTTATTGGGTAAGATGACTTATTCCCCTCTTTATTGATATAAGTAAATGAGCTAGTGATATCTTAACATTGATGATTTCTATAGATAAGATATTATGCATCTTATGAAGTACAAATCTGATTCCTTTGAAAAGTTTAAAGAATTCAAGAATTAAGTGAAAAAGTCAACTTACGAAGAGTATTAGAGTTCTTCAATCATAACGAGGAGGTGAATGCATAAGTCAAGAATTTAACTGTTATCCAAGAGAGTACGGGATGGTATCTCAACTTAATCCTTTTGGAATGCCCTAATTCAATGGTGTTTCATAAAGAATAAATCAGACCTTTTTAGACAGGGGTAATTCTATGATGAGTCAAATGAACTTAAAAAACTCCTTGTGGGGTCTTACTTTGTTGAAACACAATCCAGAAGAAGAGAACATATGGAAAAAGCCCATGTTCAAAATCTAGATCCATAACTTACAAAATTGTTCTCTTTATTTCTTTCCTTTTTAGGTGAAAATTTGTAGTTTGTTAAGTTAGTTGCCTTTGGTAAACACGAGTCTGGCTCCTCTCCATTAATGGAAAGACCAGTACCTTCTCAGATTGCGACACGTGGCAAGGAAAAAATTAACGGTTATGATTGTAACATCCTAGATTTTAAAGTCATTAAATTGTAGTATCAGTCATGGGAGTCTCGCTTGAGCGAGAAAATTGTCGTCTGGGCGAGAGAGGCTCACCTGGGAGGGTGAAATCTTGGGCTATACTGAAGGATTCTCGCTTGAGCGAGAGTGGTCTCGCCTGAGCGAGAATTGTCTCGCCTGGGCGAGAAAAGTGGCATTCAGGACCTGTCGAGGTTGTAAGATCCTCGCTTGAGCGAGACGATCCTCGCTTGAGTGAGAGTTGTAACGACCCGAAATTCTACCCTGGAAATTTTTTTCCTTATTTAATCCAATTCCATGCATTTTACAATAAATCATAATTACCAAGTAAATAAATTTATTTAAAAGATCTTTCTCTCCATCCTCACACCCGATCTATGGACCAAACGTACATACACAATTCGATAGCAGAAAAACATAATTCTTATTAGTATAACCTAGTAACTACCGCATACAATTAGCTATGGGTTTCCAAAACACCCATAGCTACATATATCCCGAGTTACTAGTCTCCATGATCAATATCATGTACAAAAATAGTATTCATAGTACAATTAGTTACTTCAATTACAATCAATTAAAGTTACAAAAGAATGGATAAAGAGACATCAGATCAAGGTCCCTAATCTCCTACTCAAAAATCATCATTTCTCCATTCACCTACCTGCAATGGGATTAACATTTATCATGCACAAACAAAACAAAGGAATAAGTCATTAACTCAATAAAACTTCAATGTAAATTAATCCACATTTAATAGGTTTAAACAACGATATAAATTAAATCCACTTAAAACCATTTTCGTCATCTGTTTCTTTTGAAAAATCATGCTACATAACTCGAGCTAGAGTCGCTAACCCATTCTGGTCGGCTAAAACGAGTTTTATTTTCATTGGCACTCCACCAATACATAAACCATAAATCCACCCGTCATCACTACAAACATACCCATATATATTTGTAATGACTAAGTGATTTACCATTTATTACTTTGTTTCCGAGTTTTATTTCCATTGGCACTCCACCAATAAATAGACAATAAATGCACCCGACATCATTACAGCATAGCGTATATGCCTGTAACTACAACATGACTTACAATTTATTGTTTTATCCGAGTTTTATTTCCATTGACACTCCACCAATAAATGGACAATACATGCACCCGACATCATTACAGCATAGCATATATGCATGTAACTACAAAGTGACTTACAGTTTATTGTTTTATCTGAGTTTTATTTCCATTGCACTCCACCAATACTTAGTCAATAAATGCACCCGACATCATTACAACATAACGTATATGCTTGTAACTACAAAGTGACTTACAATTTATTGCTTTATTCCGAGTTTTATTTCCATTGGCACTCCACCAATACATAGTCAATAAATGCACCCGACATCATTACAACATAACGTATATGCTTGTAACTACAAAGTGACTTACAATTTATTGCTTTATTCCGAGTTTTATTTCCATTGGCACTCCACCAATACAAAAATGATAAATACACCCGACATCATTACAAACATATCCATGTATGCTTATAACTACAAAGTGATTTACATTTCTTGATTTCATTTCGAGTCTTATTTCCATTGGTACTCCCCCAATACATAAACCGTAAATTCACTTCTCACCATTATCAACATACCCATATATGTTTATAATGACTAAGTGATTCACATTTTATTCATTATCCATAACAGAAAATCCATACATTTTCCAACACAATGCATAAATTAAAGACTTATCCTTACCTCAGTGAGTGTTGGGTTTGGTTTTTGGTGACTTCGTAAGTTCCACCGGCACCACCTCCAAACTTAGGATCTTTCCTCATTCCCACCACATAACACAATGTTAGTCATTCATTCCAAATAGCAAATAAATAACTTATATTGCATTATTCAACCATACAAGATATTTATCATATTTTCAATGGTTCTATACTATTTTCCTTATGAGTTTTCAACCATCTAAAACATACATATCATCTCATATTTTAACATTATAAAGCAAATCGTCTTCTACCTTTAGCGTTTTACCCATTCTTCCTCTCTAACCACATTTTCTCTCTCTAGGGTTTTGGGGTTTCCATGAGTCAACCCACAACCCTTTCCATTCTTGGAATACTAACTCAAAACCAAGAGTTTACAAGATACGAGTGACATAAAACGAACCATAACTCGAAAGAGAGAGTTTCCATGGTTTTACCCACTTTGAGAAGAGATCCATAATACCAAAAATGGGTTCTCAAGGGAAGAAGAGAGACAGGATAGAGAGCTTTACCTCTTCTCAAGCTCTTGAGCAAGAATCAAAGCTCCTAAACCTTGGGAATGCTCTCTTCTCTCACCTCTCTTCAATTCTTGACCTAAAATGTATTTGGGGTTTCCCTCATTTAATGTTATCGTCGGGTTCTCGCTTAAGCGAGCTTTCTCTTGCTCAAGCGAGAAAACCCCGCCCATTTTAAAAACTCAACTCTGACCCTCTCGCTCAAGCGAGAATCTCACAGTGTCAACAGCCCCAAAATGCCATTTCTCGCCCAGGCGAGACAACTCTCGCTCAGGCGAGAATTCTCCAGTATGGCCCAGGATTTCACCCTACCAGGTGAACCTCTCTCGCTCAAGCGAGAATCTCTCTCTCAAGCGAGGATCCCATGACTGATATTATAATTTTAAAGACTTAAAATTTGGGGTGTTACAAGAGTTGCCTCGCCTGAGCGAGAAATCAGATCTGAAACTTTAAAAAGGCGGGATTTTCTCGCCTGAACGAGAACCCGACGAGTTTGCTTTATAATAGAAACCCCAAACACATTTTAGGGTTATAAATTGAGAGAAAAGATAGGAGAAGGTGATTTTGAGAGCAAGAACTCTTGGGAATCATCTAGAAGCTTGAGAAAAGGTAAATCTCTTGATTCTAACTCTCTTTCTCCCTTTCAAACTCGTTTTTGGGTGTATGGATCTCTTCTCAAAGTATGAGAAACCATAGAAACTATTCCTTTAGAGTTATGATTCGTTTTATGTTGTTTTTTTCTCTTGTAAACTCTTGGTTTAGAGTTGGTATCTGACGAATGGAAAGGTTTTGTGGGTTATTCATGAAAAACCACAAAACCCCCAAAATGAGAATATGAGTAAAAAGGGAAATGAGTGAAATGTTAAATGTAGAAGATGAGTTGTGCTTTAATGTTGATATATGAGATGAATATGTATGTTTTAGATGTTTGGAAACTCGTTATGAAGTGGTTTTGGAAACCTTGAAAATATGTGAATCTCTTGTATGTTTGACGATAAAATATGAGTCGTTTATGTGTTATTTTGAATAAATGACTGACATTGTTGTTATTGGTGGGAATGAGGAAAGATCCTAAGGTTGGAAGAGATCGTGGAGGAAACTTGTAAAGTTACTCAAAAACCGACCCCCAACACTCATCAAGGTAAAGATAAGTCTTTGATTTGTACATTTGAAATGGAAAATGTGTGTATTTTTTGATTGTGCAAATGATTAAGTTGTGAGTTGCGTATTTATTATAAACATATATGGGTATGTTTGTAATAATGATTACGTGGATTTACTAGAAATGATTGATGGTAAGATCAATGAAAATAAAATATGTTTTTAGCCGACCATGAATGGTTAGCGACTTCGGCTCGAGTTTATGTAGCAACACTTCGGCTTGAGTTTATGTAGCAAAACTTCGGCTCGAGTTTATGAAGCAAAACTCCGGCTCGAGTTTATGAAGCAAAGAAAATGAATTTCAAAATGGTTTACTAACCCCTTTTAAAATTTGGATTATCTTATAATGGTATTTGTTGTCTTGATGACTTACTCCTTTGTATGTTGTGTATTTTCCATTGATAATCCCATTGCAGGTAAACAAGATAGTTGAGGATGCTTGGTTCGAGGCCTTAGGAGCTTAGAACTTGGATCCTTTATTTTGATTTTTGTGATGTAAATTGTTACTTGGATGATTGTATTCATAACTATTTGACATTCTACATTTTTTTTGTGTAACGCTGGATATTAGTAGCTATGGGTGCTTTGGAAACTCATAGCTAGTCATATGCGTTAATTACCGAGGAAATGAATATATGAATTATGATTTTCTGTTAAATCGGACGTATGTGAATATGGCGACATGGAATAAATAGGTTGAAAATGTGATAGTAAGTATAGGAAAATGCATGAAAAAAGAATAGAATAAGGAAAAATTTCAAGGGTAGAATTTGGGTCTTTACAGGAAAAATGAATAAATTTTTTAATTAAAAAACATAAAAATCTTTAAATCCCTAAATCTCTTCCTTATTATCCCATTTCTCTTCACACTCTAATTCCAATTATCACCAATGTAAAACCTCTTTTATCCCAACACTGTTAACAATGTTCATATATTGAGCTCGACATTTCTTTTTATCTTTCTAGCTTATGAAGCTGCTCAGAATTTACAGAGAAGAAATTTAAAAAGATCAATTTTTAAATTTAAGAAATTATCGTTTTGGAATGTGTTTCGTTGAGATTAATTTTGTCAAAGTAACAGTTGTTGGAGGTCCAAATAAGTATAATTATATAACTGAAGGTGTTTGGCAAAATAATAATCATAACCCTACATCTGTTTTGGGGTGACTTGCATGGTGAATGTTTAAGATGTGACTTTTAAAAGATTTGTAGAGAAGGAGAAGAGAAATGAGAAAATATTTTCCATGGAGAATGGAGGTTTTACATTGAAATGGGAGAAAAGAAATGGGATAATGTGCAAGAGATTTAGGGATTTAGAGTTTTTTTTATATTTTTTAATTAAAATTTTTACTCATTTTTCCTGTAAAATCATAACCGTTGATTTTTTCCTTGCCACATGTCGCAATCTAAGAAGGTACTAACCTCTCCATTACTAGAGAGAAGTCAGATTGAGAAACGCTATATCAATGTTTTAAAAACCGTGCCGTACCGGCCGGTTCAACCGGAAAACTGGACCCCTAACCGGTACGGTATGTATGTTATACCGCATATGCAATAAAACCGGTCAAAACCGGTCGGTTTGTACATTAATTTTTTTTTTAAATTTCAAATTTTCAATTCTTTACCAATTCTTCAACTTCAATGATTGATATTTGGGTCATTTATTTGTATTTTGCATTTGTTAAGTGATAATTTTGGATTAATATATGTTTTGCACTTTAAACTTTGATTTTATTAAAAACTTAATGTTATTTGTTTGTGCGAATTTGAAGTAAATTATGAATATGAATTATAAATATGAATATCTACTTATTTGAATTTTTTTTATAGGTTTACATATATATACATAAACAAGTATGTCCGATTTAACCGACATGCGGTTTAATTACTGAACCACTGGTTGAACCACTGTACCACTATACCAATACCCTGACCGATTTGATAACCGGTACGGTTTTAATAACATTCCACTATATAACTCATTATTTTCATTAGGTTTCATTCAAATATTAATCATTAAAATAATACACTTCAATTTCTCTTCTCTCTTGCTCTGTTTTTGTTTTCTTTGTTCTCAATAGCTTTGTAGAGGTTCATTTTCTACATGTATTAGAGCACCTTCAAAAAATGTAACTCAGGTATGCTTCTGCATCTATACTTTTCCCCTATTTCATCTTCTTCTACCTCTAATCTTTGTTTTTTGTTTCTTTCCTTTTCTTTGCTCAAATCTCATTTTCCTCATAATGATCCCTCTTTTAAGAATCAATGGCTAATCAAATAATCACCCAAAACCCGATTCTTGATCCTGCGAGTCCCTATTTTTTTATATCCAAACGAGAATCCAGGCGTAGTCCTCGTCACTTCCTCTCTAAATGGTGGAAATTATCATTCCTAGACCAGAGCAATGACAATGACACTCAATTCAGGGAACATGATATTGAATCATCCATCCTTCCAATCATTCTATGGATGGAGACTGCATTCAAAATATGGGAGGATCTACGTGAGAGGTACTATAAAGGGTGCATATTTAGAATTTCAGAACTTGGTGAAATCTACAATGTGAAGCAGGAAAATCTTTCAATTGGAGCATACTTTACTCAGATAAAAGGTTTGTGACAGTAATTAGACAACTTCCAACCTATCCTTTCTTGCTCTTGCGAGGTAAAATGAACTAGTTCTCTAATACCTATTGTCAAGACCTATAAAGAACATGATTATGTAATACGTTTTCTAAGATGATTAAATGAACAATATTCAGTGGTAAGATCCCAAATTATGTTGATGAATCATCTACCAACTTTTAATAAAGTGTTTTCCATGTTAGTACAACAAGAAATGCAAATGCAAATAAACTCTGATGAGCCTGGATCACTTGCTAATGTCTCTAGTGAGGGATACAACGGCATAATTGATAACAAGATGAAGAGGTAGAGGATATTGAGGTCATTCTATGGGTAGATTCCAAACTTCTAGGAGATCACAAAATTCGGGAAGGAATATAGGAGGAAAATGACCTAAGGTAAGCACATATTGTAATAGAATAGGACATACTGTATATATATGCTACAGAAAACAATGTTTTCCCCTAAGCCATTCAACAAATTCAAGCAACATAAATAGTTGCACAAGGTGTTGATAACAACGGATATATCAACGACAAAGATTTGGGTGTTGCCAATCAAGAGTAACATGAAGGGTCAAACTTCACCATCACAGTAGAAGAACATAGAGCCTTAATGTCTCTACTGGAAAGTTCCACGAATCAACAGGTCCATAGTGCAAACAAATAGTTACTGCATATAAGAATCCTAATGATAAAAATCCAACTGGCCAAGGTATTAATTGTATTGAGCCTATCATTGAGAGATTTGATTGTTGGATTCTATACTCAAGAGCCGCAGGTCATGTTTGCTTTTCATTATCTTAGTTCCAAACTTTTAAAAGAATAAGGCCCATATCAATTAAGTTGTAAAATGGAACCGACTTAAGTGCTGTTTACTCAGCAACAGTGGTGTTCTTAACCCTTTTTATCTTACTGATGTTCTTTATATTCCAAGTTCCAAGTCTAACCATATCTCTATTTCAAATCTTACTAACTCACTACTATGCACGTTGATTTTTTCATGTGCTAATTGTTATATCCAAGACCTGCCATCATTGAAGATGATTCGTGCAGCTAGATTCAGAATAGGTCTATATGCAATGGTGCAACCTAGGAAATAATGCTTCAAAATTCGAGTAACTAATGTATTTTCTAATTACAATGATGACAACCTTATAGATTAGGTCACTTGTCCCATTCAAAAATGGTTTCAATGAAACCTGTTTTCCCTTTTATCCAATGCAAAAAAATATATACTCCTTGTGAAGTATGTCATTTGGCAAATCATAAAAGATTACCCTACCCTAATAGTGTTTCCGAGTCGAAACATGTTTTAACTTAATCATGAATTTGACAATCCTAGATGAATTCATGGGTTGTGTCTTAGGAGAAAATGAAAAATCAGAAAGAATGGAGTAGATAATCTATTATTTAAGCAAGAAACCCACATATTGATATAAGAGATATTTGTTGCATGATCATACACATTTCGCCTTAGCTTGGTCAAAATGTCACTTTAGGAAATACATGTTGAGCCACACTACTTGGATGGTATCTAAACTGGATCCACTAGAGTATATATTTGAAAAGCCTATTCGAACATGAAGAATCGTCTGGTGGCAAGTGTTGTTATATGAATATGATATTATATATATCATCCAAAAGGCTATAATGCACTTGGTCATGGGATGGGGCAGTTTTCATCTCCCATGAGAATAATTCCATCCTTATCATTCCTAGATTGTGCTTTGATTGTACCAACAATGTAGAAGAATATGAGGTTAGCACATTAGGCATGAGAGAAGCTCTAGAGTAGAATTTGAGAATTATAGAAGTATTCACAGATTCATCTTTGGTGATGTTGGATATCTTGTCTTGTTGGGGAAGATGCTACACCACTTGGACAAAGAAGATGTTGATGGATATCCACGTCGAAACCTCCAAAGCGTGTGTTACCACACTAACCTTTAGGTTCGATTCGCCCCCACCAATCTAAGAATATTGGATGCAAATGGGATGAACAGCGAATCCCCTTCAGGAAACTTTGAAAACCTTGGTGTGATTTGCACAAGCACAACAAGCGTATCTTTCAATAATATTTTACAAATTTATGTTTCCCACAATTCTCTCATGCATTAGAGAAGTGAAGGATTATTTCTAGGCTTTATGATTTTCGTGTTCTGATTATGGCTTGGAGGGTCTCTATTTATAGAGAAACTTATACCACTTGGTGGAATAAAGCACCTTTGGATTTTACACTGGTTTATCCTAATAGGTATATACTTTAACGTTTCAGTACTGAAACGAAAAAGTCACATAGCCCGACCGGTAGGTATGCTGCTTGGCAACCAATGCATCCATGTTCCAATCTCAGCTGATGCACTCTTTCATTTTTAATTTATACGCATTAAATAACGTATATATATAAAATAGTCCAATCCTACCTTTCGCATATTTTTATTTTTATTTTTGCAAGCATTTAAATAGACCAAAAAGGCAAAGTTAAGATCAAACCCAAGACCAATAACTCATCTTCAAGAATCACAACCACTGAACCAATTATTATATTGTATCATATATCATGAAAATATAATATCTATATATTCCTTATGCAAAATTAGAATTTTGGAAATATCTTTACACAAGTGATTCACCAAATGAGTGGAGAATGGAAACTCACGATAACAAACTAATACCTAATAGAGACCATATCCAAGGGTTAGTTGATCAGTTTGAGTGAGTGGATTTCTAGCAACTCTATTATTCATGTTTCAAATAGACGGGGATGACGCCAATCACCAAAATAGAAATCAAGGACGAACCCACTAACTATTATATATATGCAATAGACTTAGAACCATATTTTAAACTTTGATATTATGGCATAAAGACAAACCTGAAAAACAAGGAATATCCTTTTGATGCTTTAGAAAATGAAAAAATGATTCTAAGGAGGCTAGCTATAGGATTCTTGCTGAATGAAAACGTGTTGTATAAGGGAAATAATGTCATGGTATTACTTAGACTCACTGAAGCACGGATACGTTAAAGTACTATGTGTCGGTGTAGGACACGTATCCGACACGGATACGCTCCGATTCGTCATGGATACATATACGTAGATTATCCAAAAATAAAAATTAATATAGGATACATATCTGAAAGGTTTTGAACAGAGATCTAGGATAGGGACACATATCTCAAACGTTTTCCACAAAAAACCAAGATAAGAATGATAAATTTTAATCAAAACATCACAATAATGAAGGAAAATATCAATTTACTTAAAAGACAAACACTAATGAAGAGTCTCAGTAGTAAATCACACTCATGCTAACGTACCCCATCACCGGTCCATCGCACCAACTCTATGATCCATTGCATTACCGATCCACCACACAGACTCTCTGATCCACAACTTTATGAATTATTCTATTATATTTTCTAGTTTTGATATTTGGAATTTTGGAGGACAATCATTTGCAATTTCCATTATACTTTCTACTTTATATATTTTGATTTATACTTATAATTTTATCATATTTTATATTTTATACACGTATCCCTGAATATATCGTATCCTACATTTTATAAAAATTGTGTATCGGCATATCGGATACGTATCGTATCCGACACACGTATCCGTATTTTTGTTTCATAGCTTAGACTTATAGAAGCTAAAGAGACAAAAGAAGATAATCCAAGAGGAGGATGAAGGTACATAAGGCACCGATGCAAATGAGCATGTAATGGCCAGGAAAAGTATGAGAGCCAACTATTTCTTGTTACCATGGAGAATAATTGTCGCAATCATGTGTGAAAATGTCACAAATGTCAAATATATGTTGATCACCTCCTAATTCGCTAAATGTTTTATCAGCACCATGAATATTTTCTATGTGGGGTACGAATGTCATTGGATTCGTCAAATCGAAACCATCCAGTGGACATTGTTTCATTCTTGTTGCTATTGATTATTTCATCATATGGGTTGAAGTGAGTTTATATGCAAGTTAGACTCATAAGATAGTGCTCAAGTTTGTCAAAAAAGATTTGATTTTCCGCTAAATATTACGCTAGAAGATTATCACTAATAATAAAGTCAATCTCAACAATAAGATGATGACAAAAATGTATGAAGAGTTCAAAATTAAAGATCACACTTATTCACCATACATACCTAAAATGAATGAAGCACTTGAGGTGATAAACAAAAAATATAAAGTAGATCATCCATAAAATGGTTGTGCGTACAGGGATTTGCATGAGCTATTGCCTTCTCCTCTTCATGGCTACCCAACCTCAGTTTGTACCTTAACATGGGCAATACCATACTCTTTGGTTTATGGAATGGATGTAGTCCTCCCAATAAAAGTTGAGATGCCCTTCTTGTGATTTATTGTTGAAGTTGGTTTAGATGAAGTAGAATGGGTCCAAGCACGACATGTTCAACTAAATTTAATCGAAGGAAAAACATGACAGATGTATGTCATGGTCAGTGGTATCAAAAAAGGATCACGAGGCTCATGATAAAAAGGTTTGTCCCCGATATTTCAAGGAAAGGATCTAGTGCTCAAGGAAATCTTGCCAATTCAAAAGGATCATAGAGGAAAATGAACTCCTAATTATGAAGGGCCTTATGCAGTGAAAAAAATGTTCTCAAGGGGTGCTCTTATGTTGAGGTACATTTAGTTGTAATATTAAAATAATAGTATAATATTGCATTATTAATGTAATTTATTTATAAAATCGTAGTATCGTTTATTATTTATGTGTAGCAATTTTATTTAAAATTATTTAGCAATAAATATTTTTTAATTTTATAAAAGAGGGTTGATGTCAAAATTAAGTCATAGATAAATAAAAATTGAGGTGTATTTGGTTGTAATATTAAAATAATTGTTTAATATATATGTATTATTATTGTAAAATATTTTGATATAGTCATTATATTAATTATGATTTATATGTAGGGTGACAAAACAGGCCAGCCCGGCCCGACCCGGCCTGTCTTTGGCCCGCCAAAATGTGGGTTGGGCTGGCCTGACCCTTATTGCTAAAATGGCTAAAAATGACAGTCCAACCCATATTTGGTAAGCCAGCGGGCTGACCCGTTTTTCTTTTTCTTTTAAAAATAACATTTAAATTACACTGATATTCCATGAGTTTTAGTGAAATTACACAAACTATCATTCCATTTTCCACACTTACAAAAAACCCCTTAATTTATATACATACATTACATTGATTAACCCTGTATGAGATGTGTAATTTTTTAAACAAAAAAGTGATAAATGTAATTAAGTTAAACAAAATATGATATTTGATATAAATTAAACACTGATGTATAAATGTCTTATATTATATATGATATAAATTACATTGATAAGTAATTTACTTATAAATGTCTTATATATGATAATAAATTGGTTGTACACGGTAAGTGTAAAATGTTCGATTGTAAAACAATATTAAATTGACTATATTATTGAAATCACATGTAACCTTAAAATGGTAAAACAATATTAATGTTAACCCGTCGGGCTAGCCCGTCCCGGCCCGATGTAAGGACCCAAATTCTACCCTTGAAAATTTTACCTTATTTTATTCATCCTTCATACCTTTTCCTATGACTTTTAAATGAAAAATTACCAACAACTCAACTTAAGTCTCATTTCCCTACTCTTATCAATTTCATAACCTCAAAATAACACACATGTTCGCATAGCAGAAAATCATAATTCATTCATATATCCCGGTAACTACCGCATACAATTAGCTATGAGATTCCAAAATACCCATAGCTATGAATATCCAGAGTTACAAATATTAATGTTCAAAATACAGTTAGTCATATTACAAAAGAATGAATATAAGGACTTCCAAAAAGAATTAAAAGCCTCTATGCTCCTAATCAAAACGTTCCTTCATCTTCCACCTACCTGCAATGGGATTAACATTGACCATACATAGAAACACAAAGGATTAAGTCGTTAACGTAAAATAATGTCAATACACGTTAATCCACATTTTAATAAAGTTAAGTAAAAACTTAGAATTAAATATACTTAAAACAATTTCCTTTGTTTATACTTTTGAAAACATGCTCCATAACTTGAGCTACAGTTTGCTACACCAAAGCTTGCTACATTGTTTGAGCCAAAGCTTGCTACATTGCTTGAGCCAAAACTTGCTACATTACTTGAGCCAAAGTCGTTAACCAATCATGGTCGGCTAAAAACGAGTTTTATTTTTATTGGCACCCCACCAATACATAAACAGTAAATCCACACCATCATCATTACAAATATACACATATATGCTTATAACAATTAAGTGATTTACAGTTCATTTCATTATTCCGAGTTTTATTTCCATTAGCACTCCACCAATACATAAACAGTAAATTCACACCATCATTATTACAAACATACCCATATATGCTTATAATAATTAAGTGATTCACAATTCTTTTCATTATCCATAACCAGAAAATCCATGCATTTTCCATTACAGTGCATAAGTTAAAGACTTATCCTTACCTCGGTGAGTGTTGGGTTTGGTTCCTGGTAACTTCGCAAGTTCCACCGACACCGCCGCCAACTTTAGGATCTTTCCTCATTCCCACCATAAAACACAATGTTAGTCATTTATTCCAAATATCACATAAACAACTTATATTGCATTATTTAACCATACAAGATATTCATCATATTTTCGATGTTTCTAAACTACTTTCATCATAAGTTTACAACCATCTAAAACATACATATTCATCTCATATTTCAACATTAGAAAGTAAACTCATCTTCTACCTCTAGCATTTTACTCATTTTCCTCTTTAACCACATTTTCACTTTAGGGTTTTGGGGTTTTTATGAATCAACCCACAAACCCTTTCCTGTAACATCCCAAATTTATCCTCCTTGAAATTAGGTAACAGTCCTGAAGAATGGTGTAACACCCCAAATTTTAATCTTTAAAATTATAGTATCAGTCCTGGAAGCCTCGCTTGATCGAGAGATTCTCGCCTGAGCGAAAAAAGGATCACCTGGGAGGGTGAAATCCTGGACTATACTGGAGGATTCTCGCCTGGGCGAGAAATGGCTAACATTGATGAATATTTTGTATGATTAAATGATGCAATATAAGTTGTTTATGTGATATTTGGAATAAATGACTAACATTGTGTTATGTGGTGGGATGAAGAGAGATCCTAAGGTTGGAGGCGGTGTCGGTGGAACTCGAGAAGTTGCCAAGAACCAAACCCAACACTCATCGAGGTAAGGATAAGTCTTTAATTGAGCATTTGGAATCGAAAATGTGAGTTTTCTGATTATGCAATGATTGATACGTAAAGTACGCATTTGATATAAACATACATGGGCGTGTTTACATTAAAGCAGGCGTAGATTTACGGAAAGGAAAGTATGTGGTACTTTCTGATTATGCGATGATTGAGTGTAAATCACGTATTTAGTATAAACATATATGGGTGTGTTTATACTAATGTGGGCGTAGATTTACCGGAAATGATTTATGGTGAAACGAATGAAAAAAAAGGATATTTTTAGCCGACCATGAATGGTTAGCGACACTGGCTTGAGTATAGAAGCATACACTCTGGCTTGAGTATAGAAGCATACACTCTGGCTTGAGTATAGAAGCATACACTTTGGCTTGAGTATAGAAGCATACACTCTGGCTTGAGTAGAGAAGCATGAGAATGATTTATGAGGAGATCGATGAAAGGAAAATATGTTTTAGCCGACCATGAATGGTTAGCGACTCTGGCTTGAGTATAGAAGCATACACTCTGGCTTGAGTATAGAAGCATACACTCTGGCTTGAGTATAGAAGCATACACTCTGGCTTGAGTATAGAAGCATGAAAATGATTTATGAGGAGATCGATGAAAGGAAAATATGTTTTAGCCGACCATGAATGGTTAGCGACTCTGGCTTGAGTATAGAAGCGTAAACTCTGGCTTGAGTATATAAGCGTGATTTGTTTTAAGAGAAACGAGATTCTGCTTTTAGCTAACCCTGAGGGGTGTAGCGACTTTGGCTCAAGTTATCCAGCAAGACAAAATGAATTTCGAAAATGGTTTACTAACCTTTTTTCTAATGTGGATTATCTTATAATGACGTTTATTGAATTAACGACTTACTCCTTTGTGTGTTTTGTACTTTTGTCATTGATAATCCCATTGCAGGTAAATAGACGAATGGAGTATGCTAGTTCGGGAGCTTTAGGAGCTTTAAACGTTGGATTCACTATTTGCGTTTTTGTACTTTAAATGACTACTTGTGGATTTGAATGATTGTAATCATGACTGACATTTATTTGGGTATTCGTAACCATGGGTATTGTTATATTTGGAGTATTATAACTTTTGGGCTCTTAGTACTCAATGAGAATAATAATGAATGAATTATGTTTTTCCGCAATTTAAATTATATGATAATATAATAGGTGTAAAGAGTATTTTTAAGGAATGATTCTTGAAGGTTTTAAGTAAGATGATGAATGTATGTAAGAGGGAATTAAAATGAATGAAATTTTTTTTTCAAGGGTAGAAATCGGGTCGTTACAATATGGTATCAGAGCATAGTTAATCCTGCGGCCTAGGATATGGCCTTACATGCTTCTTTGTGATCTTTATGTGTTTGAATTGCTTGGTTAGCATTGACGATTGTGTGTTATGTGGTGCTTGTCTGGTTATACAATTAGTCTACTGACAAGTACGTGAGTGCAGGTACACATGGCTGGAAGAGAAAGAGGAGCGAGTCAGAATGTTCCGAATGACCTCTTGGCCCAGATGGTGGCGGCACTACAACAAATGAGTGAGAATTTACAACATCTGAATCGGAACGTGGCACCAGGTCCAAGCTCGCACACCCTAGTTCAACAAGGACCGGCTGAGTACCGGGGGTTAGATAAATCCTGCAGAAGGAACCCTAGTCCGTTCCAAGTCGGATTCACCCCGAATGCTGCTATTGAGTGGGTCCAAGGAATGGAGTTTACTAACATGAAGGCGGATGGAGTGGCGACCTCCGAATCCATTCCTCACAAGGACTTTGGGCCTCAACGAAATTTTGTGCACGGAAGAGGCAAGGATAAGATGTATCGCGAAGAGCGGAAGCATTATTTTCCACGTGTTGGTACTCGGAGTTGCATTTCGTATGGACCGAGGACCCATGCGAATGCCGGAGGGTCACGGTTAAACTCTCCACCTTGGTGCAGCAAGTGTAACCAGAAACATGACGAATGATTGTGTTCTGGAACTACAAATCACCGTTTTCTTTGTAAAGAGACCGGACCTATAAAGATGCATTGTCCTACGTCACGGCAGAGTATGAATGCTTTGGGGACTGGACGACCTCAATATATCGTCAGAGTGGTTACCATGTATGGTGCAGAGGCATCAGAATCGGATAGTCTGATCCGATGTGGGATGTATGAGGAAAGGGGAATGGATGTTTCCACTGCAAGGAGTTTGAGCATAATAAAAGGTATTGTTCCAAGCTGGATCGGAGACCTAATGCCACTCCTGCCGATGAGGAAAGAGACCACGGTCAGATGGTTACCCCAAGTGGCGCAGGGACATCAGGTGTTGATGATCCGGCGAGAGGTAAACACATGGTGACAGGTATTCCTTGTTTAGTGTTGTTGATTCGGGGGCGACACACTCCCTTATATATGATAAATGTGAAAACCGGCTGAAATTGTAAACTGAGTCATTACTTCTGACTTGGTCGCGTCGACCCCAATCTTTGTGCTGGTGGTGGTGTCGACGTTTATGTTCTAGAGTCCGGTTGTGGTAAATGGTGTGATATTTACCGTAGATTCAGTCTACTTGTCGTTATCCCAGTTAGATAAAGTTCTGGGGATGGACTAATTGTTGGCAAATCATGTTATGATTGAATAGTGATGACAAGGTTGTGGCGGTTAGGGATCTGTGCGAGATCTCTGACCATGCTAGTAGTATGGGGCCAGTGTCGGCTAAGAAAGTCATAACTCTCCTTCGAAAAAGGGATTGGTTTTTATTCAGTAAATGTAACGAGAAGATATTTAAGAACTCGTTAGTATTTCAATATATTAAGATTTGAAAGAACTATGTATTTTTCTGGGAAAGTGAATTTTCTTTTGTGAATGAAATGAGGAATTTGTGCGTAACATGTTCTGTATGACAATGGGGAAAATATCTTTCGAGATTATGTACTAATGCTTGGTTAATTATACCTTGATGCATGAATTATGAAAAAGTTATTTTGATTCTTGTGCATGAAGCTCTTGGTCTATAAAATTTGATTTTTGTTAAAGAGGAGTATTTGACGTAACAAATGTATATTGGTATTGAACGCCAAGCTATGTGCGGGGATGTTGAACCTCAAAAATTTATTTTGGATCGGGAGTGTCTCAGTGTACGGTTGGGGTAAATGGTAGAACCTTTACTATAGTGTTGATATGCGCGATGATGTCCCAGTTGGATTTAATCCTGGAAATGGACTAGCGGTCAGCAAAATTGTGTTTTGCTTAACTATGTGATGATTGTTGAGGTGAAGAATTAAGATCTAGTTGCATTGATATGTATATGGGTGCAAAAGGGTAAGACTTATAATGATAGTCGAGAAAAGAGGCTAGTTAAGTTACTTACCCCGTTAATGTGATGAATACAATGGAATGGACGTGAAACTTTTGGTCATGAATGATCGATTCTTTTGCGGTAGGACATTGGCAATGCATGAAATAGTGGTGGTGTACCTCAATTGTCTGCGTTGAATGTTGTACCGGCAAAAGTTGTTGCTGTTTCGTGAATGTCAGTAATTGCGGTGTATGGGTGTGGTGTCACCATATGAGAGGAGTTTTAGGGTATGTTGAAATGAGTATGCGTTACTTTTGACATGATAATTTGATTTCTTCGATTAAATTGCCGTGAGTCGTGGGTTCAAACCGTTTTCGAAAATCAGTTTTGGGTGAAACATAGCATGTGGCTAAATAATGATTTAGTGTCATATTGGAGAAAATCAGTTTTTGGGTGAAGCATAGCATGTGGCTAAATAATGTTTTGGGTGAAACATAACATGAGTATGAGGTTATTAAAAGTTTAGTGATATAAGACGCCCATGTATTTCTGGACATAATGCGAGTGGGATAATATGTTTATATTTACTAACGGAATTGGGGTGACCAAACCAAACGCAAGTTGTAGGTTTGAATACTGGTCGACTTGTGCTTGCCGATTGGTAACAGAATACCTAGTTTTGGTGTGAATCAATGGTTTTATGGTTTTAGTGGAGGCTAGAAATCGGTAATTTCTTTAGACGATAAGATTTGATGGTAGAAATATTTTATGTAATTAGACAATTACTGGATAGTTTGATTGTGTACAATGGATGAGACACTAAGAATTCTATTGTGTAAGTATTTTGTGGATCTAGTAAAATGAAATTGTGCTAGAGTCTCGAGTGGAGATGAAACTAGCTAGTGTATGATGAATGTTAAAAGATGCATTTAGATAGATATGGGATCAGGAGTTCCCCATTCGCTGAAGTTCGAGAGTGTTATCGGGATTCTTAACGTATGTTAGGATTGATAGATGGATAGGTGCTAGAGATCTATGATTCTTGATGGATATAGGAAAAATCTTTAGTCTGAATTATGGATTAGTTCTCATGGCACTCGAGTTATTAAAGGCTGAGATCTTAACATTTGGACATTGAGGAGTTAGTTCATGAATTGGTTTGGTGATATCATGGTTTAGTGGTGTATGCCCTTAGTGACTGATTAAGTAATCTTAATGGATTAGAGAATCGAATTGTGATTTTGGTTGAATATTCTTGTGCCAAAGATCTAGGTGATGATTTTATTTTCCGAGGTATATTTAATTTTCGGGGACGAAAATTCTTATAAGAGGGAGAGGATTGTAACACCCCAAATTTTAATCTTTAAAATTATAGTATCAGTCCTGGAAGCCTCGCTTGATCGAGATATTCTCGCCTGAGCGAAAAAAGGATCATCTGGGAGGGTGAAATCCTGGACTATAATGGAGGGTTCTCGCCTGGGCGAGAAATGGCAATTTTGGGCTGTTGACACAATGTAATCGATTACACACTCCTGGTAATCGATTACACACTCCTGGTAATCGATTACATGATGATTAAAAGCATCAGATATGTACATCTGACACAATGTAATCGATTACACCATGTTGGTAATCGATTACATAGTATTAATGTAATCGATTACACACTTCTGGTAATCGATTACATCGTATTTATGTAATCGATTACACCATGTTGGTAATCGATTACATAGCGACGATGCCTCTATAATTTACACAGTGTAATCGATTACACTATACTTGTAATCGATTACACTTATCGCAGTGTCTATAAAATAGAAACCCAAAACACATTTTAGGGTTAGAACTTCGAAGAGAAGAGAGAGAGGAGAGCTTTTCAAGAGCAAGGAGCCTTAGGACTCATCTTGGAGCTTGAGAAGAGGTAAACCTCTTGTTACTAACTCTTCTTCTTCCTCTTTAACTTGTTTTGGGTATGTTGGATTTATTTTCATAACATGAGAAACCATGGAAACTCATCCGTTAGAGTTATGGTTCGTTTTATGTTGTTTTTATCTTGTAAACTCTTGGTTTAGAGATAGTATCTCAAGAATGGAAAGGGTTGTGGGTTGATTCATGAAAACCCCAAAAACCCCAAAAGTGAAAATGTAGTAAAAGGAGAGAATGAGTAAAATGTTAGAGGTAGAAGATGAGTTTACCCCCAAATATTGAAATATGAGATGTTATGCATGTTTTAGATGGTTGAATATTGATGATGAATATTTTGTATGATTAAATGATGCAATATAAGTTGTTTATGTGATATTTGGAATAAATGACTAACATTGTGTTATGTGGTGGGATGAAGAGAGATCCTAAGGTTGGAGGTGGTGTCGGTGGAACTCGAGAAGTTGCCAAGAACCAAACCCAACACTCATCGAGGTAAGGATAAGTCTTTAATTGAGCATTTGGAATCGAAAATGTGAGTTTTCTGATTATGCAATGATTGATACGTAAAATACGCATTTGATATAAACATACATGGGTGTGTTTACATTAAAGCAGGCGTAGATTTACGGAAAGGAAAGTATGTGGTACTTTCTGATTATGCGATGATTGAGTGTAAATCACGTATTTAGTATAAACATATATGGGTGTGTTTATACTAATGTGGGCGTGGATTTACCGGAAATGATTTATGGTGAAACGAATGAAAAAGAAGTACATTTTTAGCCGACCATGAATGGTTAGCGACTCTGGCTTGAGTATAGAAGCATACACTCTGGCTTGAGTATAAAAGCATACACTCTGGCTTGAGTATAGAAGCATACACTCTGGCTTGAGTATAGAAGCATACACTCTGGCTTGAGTATAGAAGCATACACTCTGGCTTGAGTATAGAAGCATACACTCTGGCTTGAGTATAGAAGCATACACTCTGACTTGAGTATAGAAGCATACACTCTGGCTTGAGTATAGAAGCATGAAAATGATTTATGAGGAGACCGATGAAAGGAAAATATGTTTTAGCCGACCATGAATGGTTAGCGACTCTAGCTTGAGTATAGAAGCGTAAACTCTGGCTTGAGTATATAAGCGTGATTTGTTTTAAGAGAAACGAGATTCTGCTTTTAGCTAACCCTGAGGGGTGTAGCGACTTTGGCTCAAGTTATGCAGCAAGACAAAATGAATTTCGAAAATGGTTTACTAACCCTTTTTCTAATGTGGATTATCTTATAATGACGTTTATTGAATTAACGACTTACTCCTTTGTGTGTTTTGTAATTTTGTCATTGATAATCCCATTGCAGGTAAATAGACGAATGGAGTATGCTAGTTCGGGAGCTTTAGGAGCTTTAGACGTTGGATTCACTATTTGCGTTTTTGTACTTTAAATGACTACTTGTGGATTTGAATGATTGTAACCATGACTGACATTTATTTGGGTATTCGTAACCATGGGTATTGTTATATTTGGAGTATTATAACTTTTGGGCTCTTAGTACTCAATGAGAATAATAATGAATGAATTATGTTTTTCCGCAATTTAAATTATATGATAATATAATAGGTGTAAGGAGTATTTTTAAGGAATGATTCCTGAAGGTTTTAAGTAAGATGATGAATGTATGTAAGAGGGAATTAAAATGAATGAAAAAAAAATTTCAAGGGTAGAAATCGGGTCGTTACAAATGGGGCATACTGCCAGATTCTCGCTTGAGCGAGAGGATCTCGCCCAAGCGAGAGGATCAGTGTTTTGAATTTGGAAATTTTGGGAGTCTCGCCCAAGCGAGGAATGGGTCGCTTGAGCGAGAGAAAGCCTGGGCAGGCTGTGAGATTCTCGCTTGAGCGAGAGAATCTCACCCAGGCGAGAGAGCCCATGTCTAGAAAATTGAAATATCCTGGGTTTATCGCCCAAGCGAGATATTCTCGCTCGGGCGAGAGTGCCCAGCTATAAAAGAAAAGAAAAGGGTTTCACAAACCCTAATCTTCATTTTCTTTTCTCCCATTTCACTCCCAACGGCGGCTCCCCATAGATTCTGACTCATTCCTCCTCTAAACCTAAAAAACACATCAAAACTTCTTCCTCTTGCTTCTTAATGGAACATTAGAGAGCTTTGGAGAGGAAAAAGCAACAATGGAGGTTGAAGGAGATGGAGGGAGATGAAGCTCTTTGCGGATCCATGGAGCTTACGCAACCTAAGATGAGGGAGAAGACCATTGTGGTCTTAGATATTTCATTAGAGTCATCATCTCCGATTTCCCTCAAGAATCGGAGCACATTAACAAATAGAAACTCTCTTGAGAGTTTGTGGTCCAGGTGAGAGTCTTTATTTTACATGAGGATGTATTAGCCGTAAAAGTGGAGACATATGTGCGGAGAAAACCGTTTATGAAAGTACAATGTCATATGCCCCTTTATGGTAATACACTGTCATTAAAGATGGTTCTAACGTTAATGTGTATATGATGAGTGATATTTTATGTGTGGCTTGTTTATGAAAGTGATATTTTATGTGTGGCTTGTTTATGAATAATGGTATGTTATGGATGGTTGATTTATTATAAACACATATGGGTGTGTTTGTAATAAGGATTGTGATATGTGTGTTTAATGACAAAAATAGAAATTGTTATGTTGTGTGATAATGATTAAGTATGAGTTATGTATGGGCGTAAATATAAATGAGTATGTTATGGGTTGTTGATTGTTATAAACATATATGGGTGTGTTTGTAATAATGAATGTGTGATGAGTTATTAAGGTGTTAAAATGAGATGGGTATGTTGGTAATAAGAATTATTTGAATGAGTTGTTGATTTGTAAAGGTGGAGATGAGTATGTTTATCAAAGTGAAGATGTTGTGAATCGCTTTATTGTTATAAATATGTATGGGTATGTTGTGACAATGAAGGTGTTGTGTGTTATTCTATGATGTTGGAACGATGTGATTCCTTGTGTTTATTGGTGTATGACATTGAGTGATATTTTGTGCTATGACGAACATGTGATGTGAGAATAATGTGAATTACTCGACTTGCCCGATGTGGTAAGGGGAAATTACTCGACCTGCCCGATGTGGTATGGGGAAATTACTCGACCGGCCCGATGTGGTATGGGGAAATTACTCAACCCGCCCGATGTGGTATGGGGAATTACTCGACCTTCCCGATGTGCTATGGGGAAATTACTCGACCTGCCCGATGTGGTATGGGGAATTACTCGACCTGCCCGATGTGGTGTGGGGATTATTTGTACGGTGCAGAATTGTTGAAAGAGATCAAGGGTAAATTACTATGGAATGTGAATGATGTGAAATGAGTATGTTTGGATGAATAAAATATGCACACTATAACACATATATATTATGGGATATATGTGTACTATAGAGTGAATAGGGATAATATGTGTTGGTTGGTATATGTTCATCATGATTGATGTTAGACGTGTGTGGTTTTATTACTTTAATGTTATTACTCCATGTAAATCCACTCTACGGTCGTCGTAGTTATTTCTTACTCCCTCTGTCTTTCCTTGTATGTGTTGTGTATTTGAGTTCAGGTCGTGGCGGTAGCGCATCGGATGCTTGCGGAGGAGAGTACATGTTTGAGTAGTTGATTTATATTCTCAATGTTGTAATTGAATAATACATGTAATTATGAAGAGTATTTTAAATGAGATTTATGTATGAGGGACTTTCTCCTAAAGTGTAAAATGAAGTTGATTTAATATTTGTATTTAAAAGTGTCATTTGTAAAAGGGTAATTGTATAGATTATGTATTTGAAAGGAAGTGCAATGACATTCTTCAAAAGAAATGTATTTGGAATATTTCCGCCTTGTAATTTATAATGTATTCACTCAAGTTTCCAAACGGTTCAAGTAATGTCTTTTAAAAGTAATCACTTCACTTTCATGAATAAGGTTTTAAAAAAAAGAGGAATTTTTGGATTACAAAAAATCAGGTTCTTATATTTCCATTCTTGTAATACTAACTCTAAACCAAGAGTTTACAAGATAAAAACAACATAAAACAAACCATAACTCGAAAGGATGAGTTTCCATGGTTTCTCTCATTTTGAGAAGAGATCCATAATATCCAAAATAAGTTTCAAAGGGAAGAAGAGAGTTAGAATCAAGAGTTTTACCTCTTCTCAAGCTTCTAAATGACTCACAAGCCTTCTTGCTCTTGAAAAAGCCCTTTTCTCTCACTTCTCTCTAGGTTAACCCTCATAAATGTGTTCGGGGTTCCCTATTTAATGTAACAATGTCAGGTCCTCGCTTAAGTGAGCTCATTCTCGCTCAAGCGAGAAAATCCTGCCCATTTTAAAAACTCAGATCTGACCCTCTCGCCCAGGCGAGGGAACTCTCGCCCAGGCTAGGAAACTCTCGCCCAAGCGAGGTATCTCTCGCTCAAGCGAGGATCTTACAGCCTCGACAGCTCCAAAATATCACATTTCCTCGCCCAGGCGAGCCAACTCTCGCTCAGGCGAGACCACTCTCGCTCAGGCAAGACCACTCTCGCTCAGGCGAGAATCCTTCAGTATAGCCCAAGATTTCAGCCTCCTAGGTGAGCCTTTCTCACCCAGGCGAGAATCCCTCGCTCAAGCGAGAATCCCAGGGCTGATACTATAATTTTAACGACGTAAATTTAGGGTGTTACACTCGACGTGACCCGTCTAAAAAACGGGCTTCCAAACTAGGTTGAATATGAGCTTTTGGGCTAAAACCTCCAGTTCGACCCGTTAAAAATGTCGATCAAAATGGGCTGGCCCGTCGGGCCAAACCCATATTGCCATTCCTATTTATATGTATTACTTTTATTTAAGACTTGATTTTAATTAAAATATGAATATTTTAGTGTATTACTAATGATGTACAAAATTCTTAAACAACTATTGCAAATAATATTTTCACTTAAGAATATTACATCTATTAGAAATGAAATAAAGAATTGTGAATTTGATTGAATGACAAATAAATTAACCAACTTATTATATAGAAAATATAAGATATTTAACTCTACATAACTTTTAACTAACTAATCTATATTAAACATGTTTTAATTATGGAAATTGAATTTATAATGATTGTTTGTTATGCAACAAGTTTGTGGGTTTAAACTAATTACTAATCCAATATAATATTAACCCAAAATATCAAAATATATTTTAACACCCCTCAAGCTGTAGAATGAATATTGACAACTCCCAACTTAGACAAAAGATGATTGAATGGAGAAGGATCCAAAGCCTTTGGTAGAAGATCTACAACTTCCAATTCTACATAAATTTCTTGGCCATTGAAGGGAAAGCAAGACCAAATTTATAGCAATTTAAGTTGAGATATTCAATGAAAAAATTTCAAGATATCGAAAATTTCTTCAAAATATAGCACATAAAACTAGAAAGATTATGCTAAGAGAATCAATAGAAGAAATAAAAGTATTCTTAGAAGAAAATGAATTGAAATTGAAAGTAATAATGTTTTTCATCAAGAACCAGTAGAATATAAATAAGATAAAATGATATTATTGCTGAAGAATACCATCTTGGTTTCTTGGCCAAAGAATGAGAGAAATCTAGAATAGGATGAAATATTAAAAATATTTGTTCAAGAATAACAATGTTCAAGAATGCATTTTTTGTTTTGTTGGCCAAAGAATGAAAGAAATCTAGAATATGATGAAATATGAAAAATACTTGTTCAAGAATAACATGCTCAAGAATATCATATTGATTTATTGGCAAAAGAATGAGAGAAATATGGGCAATACTTACTTCAAGAATATCAAGAAGGGTATATAATGAATCATGAGCAATTTGTTTTTCTCAAGAACAAGAGAAGAATATGATCAATTATGATGAATATTTGCTTCAAGAATAAAAAGAGAATATGAAGATTGTAAAATAGACTTATGTGAAATCATTTCATAATGTGATATCACATTGACTTTGTTTGTGATGAAGCTTCAAATATCATTACAAGTCATGAAGTTAATTGGATATTGGAAGCTTGATGGATAAACAACGCATCATGAAAGACATAATTACATTGCTCTCATACAATATTAGAAATTAAAGAGCAAGAAAATAATTGTGTATTTTATTGATTGAAATGAGTGAATTGAATGAATTATATTATAAAGAAATTGACCAACCTATTATTTAGATAATACAAGAGACTTAACTCTACCTAATACCTATCTAACTAACTTATATATTATACACATATTTTAATCATGGAAATTGAATTTACAATGATTGCTTGTTATGCAAAAGGTAAATGACTTTAAGCTAATTACTAATCAAATACAATATTAACCCAAAGAGTGACTCTCTTCTCGGTTACAATTATTTTTTATACAAGTATATATTCCATATAACATAACATTATATTGCTCCTCCCTTACGAAAAAAAATAGCATTGCTCATTTTTTATAAGTAAAAAATAAGAATAAAACTTGCTGATTTTAATGCCGGCCCAACATTTGCAACTCCACTTTATTTAAAGAGCAACTAATTTTATTGATGGTGATTGAACCATAGTTTACGAAAATAAAATTTTCATAATTCCTTATTCTTCACACTTTTCACCTACTCTTATTGAGCATTATTTGAACAGACAAATCTATCCGACTCGATAATCCAATATAATATGATTGGATTTAAATTTTTTTATCTATTTCATTGAATTGAATTTAATCCAATCAAAATATAATTAACCTTTGTTTGAAGCATCTGATCTACATTATCATAACATGTCCAATCTGACCTCTTATAATTTTGTTAATAAATAATCGTAATTTCTTTTACTAAATTATTAACTTAACTATTTAGTTTATCATAGCTTGAAGACTAACATTAAGAATGAGTCCATGGTATTTTTGATGGTAGTACAATTCTACTGGAGACTTTAAGTTTTGGCCTTAATTTTTGCTAAGGCCAAATTGACTACTGTTGTTATTTGGGTTGAAGATTGAACTATTTTTATTTTCTCTTATCAACTAATTATGTATGAATAAATTATAAAATAACCATCAACGTTGTCTACATTTTTTAAAGTAATAAATAGCTAGAAAAAAAATTTATTTGTGAAAAACACAGTTAATAAGAAATGGATGTAATATACTTTATAAATTAATTTAAATTAATTCTCTCTAAATTTACATTTACCTTCTTTCTAAATAACATAAGCTTTGAATAGCACATATGAAAAAACCAAAACAAAGCGAACTAGTCCATCTTGGAGGAGGAAGAAACGGAAAAACTATGCCACATGGTGAACTCTATGGCACATTTATTGAGTTACATGAAGAATTAAAAAAGCTTATTAGAATAAGTATAGATAGAAAAAGAGTCTTACTTTTGTATGAAAAGAAAATTGTTGAGATGTAAAAAGAAATAGAAGAATTGAAATTGGAAAATGAGACTTTTGATCTAATCTATCCTTGTGTTTCATGTAATTGTTCTTCTAAGTTAATTGAGACATCTATATGTGAAAGATACAATGCTTTAGAATCTGAAAAATTCTATTTTGAAAGATAAAATTGCAAAATTCACATATAGTAGTCAAAATCTAGGCAATTTACTTGCTACTTCAATGAACATTTGTAACCGAATTGGATTAGGATATAAAAACGCTAAGAAAAGAAGGTCATATAGGAAGCAAGTAGCTCACACTCATTACATGCAACATCATAACTTGCCTACTTGTTTTTATTGTGGAATTTATGGTCATACATCATATCTTGTCATATTACAAGGCATAGAGTGCCTAGTGGTAAATTTGTATGGATGCAAAAGGGACTATCTTCCTTTGTTACTAGCAAGAATGGACCCAACATAATTTGGGTACCCAAGACATGCAAGTAAACTTGTTTTGTAGGTGCGTCTAAGGATATATGGACATCAAATCATACTTAGACATCAAATGTTATGTGCACATGATAGGTGAGAATATCAAGTTACATTGATCTATCACCTAAACAAATGGACAATTTCACTTATCGACAAAATCATTAAACTCAAATACTTAAAGTTATAAATTTTGCACTGCAAAGGTAATGAGGTATCTTTTCTAACTCTAAGTATTATATCATCTTTTAAGTGACATAGATTATGTTTAACTCAGAGATATCATAGTGAGGCTTATAGAGTTTATACAAACACATTATGCATATAGAAGAGTCTATTCATGTGCGTTTTGATGAATCGTCTCCAAAAGAGAAGAGAAAGGTTGTTTGTGATGACGTTTTAGGTGCCTTATAAGAAGCTTATACAAAAGATGTGGAATCCGAGAGAATGGTGCAGAATGATCATGAAGTAATTCAAGATCATCGTGATATGCCTAAGGCTTGGAAAACAAAGAAAGACCATCTCATCGACAAAGTAATAAGTGAGATATCTAAGGGAGTGGTAACCTAAAGCTCTTTGCGTAACATTTGTTATTTGTTGCTTTCGTTTCTGAAATCGAGCCTAAAAGTGTAAACGAGATCTTAGAGGATAAGCACTAGGGTATAACTATGTAAGAAGAGCTAAACCAGTTCGAGTGAAACAATGTATGGGACTTGGTCCCTAAGCCAACTGGTCATCCTATCAATGGTACAAAATGGTTCTTTCATAATAAATTGGATGAATCAGACTTGATTATGAGAAACAAGACAAGATTAGTAGCTCAAGGTTATAATTAAGAAGAAGGAATAGATTATTATGATACATACGCCCTCTTGCTAGGTTGGAAGCCATTAGAATGTTATTATCCTTTGCATCGATTATGAATTTCAATTTTTTTCAAATGGACATAAAAAATGTCTTCTTGAATGTATACATTCAAGAAGATGTGTATGTTAGACAATTCCCTAGTTTTGAAGATTTTAAATATCCAAACCATGTTTTTAAACTTAAAAGGGCTCTTTACGGTTTGAAATAAGCCCCGAGGGCTTGGTATCTAATTTTGTAAGGGGTAAAGTCGACACGCTCTTTTTATATCTAAATCCGAAAATAATATATTGTTAGTGCAAATATATGTAGATGACATTATATTTTGTGCTACTAACAATGTTTTGTGTTAAGAATTTTCTGACTTGATAAAAGGAGAGTTAGAGATGTCTATAATGAGAGAATTGACCTTCTTCCTAGGGCTGCAAATAAAGAAATTGAGCAACGAGATCTTTGTTCAACAATCGAAGTATTGTAAGGAGCATTTGAAGAAATTCGATATTGACAAATCAAATGAAGCTTCTACACCTACGGCATCATCTTGTTACCTTGACAAAGATGAAAAGGGAAAAGCTATTGAGGTAACTAAGTATTGGGGTATTATTGGTTCTTTGTTATATCTTACTTCAAGCAGACCCAATATTATGTTTAGCTTGTGCATGGGACGGGTCGAGAAGGGTCATATTTGGTCCCTATCTGACCCTAAATATTGTCTGGTCTAATTTTTGAACCCGAACTCGGCCCTACACCCGAGAAGACCCAACCCAATTCAAGTCCGATCATGATCGGTTCATACCGGGTGAATGGGTATGGTTGGATCCTACTCACCCCTAGTTGTCCTTAACATCAATGTATTTGAAATTTGTAAAATTGTGTCACAATCAGTGTTTAAAATTTTGACAGGGAGTGAACCAAGATAAAACTTATTGTTGAATATTTAATTATATATTATAGAAACAACGCACTTACTTTATATAATAGTGTTATTCAGGGAAATTTATGGTAGAGGAGTAGTTTGATTACTTTATTACATCTTTCGTTTATTATCAATATAAACTACTTTTATATAAATCATGTTTTATATCCAAGACTTCTAGATAGAGTCATAACTGATGATGCACACGCGTTTGATGAATTGATTTTGCTTTTTTTAACTTTTGGTCACCATATTCAATAAACTTACTAATTGGTTTAGTAGTTATTGTTTTACGTGGTAAGGTAGAGGTAATATGCTTCAATTCCCACACATTGTTTATATCTTTTTTTTTATATTCATTACATAATTTTATATATTTATATTTAAATTGTCACATGTGTACAATGCTTTTTTAAACACCCACACATTGTTTATTTTTTGTTTATAGTTACTCTCACATGTGTACAATGATTTAAGTAGGTGTGGCTGAACTTTTGATGTACAAACTAAAATAGAAATAAATTAAATTCGATAATAAATATAATACAATTAAATCATATTGTATTATACTCATTGTACAAATAATATCTCTCAAAGTTATAAAATAACAAGAAGAAATAATCAATGTGAAGGTGTTGAACTATGTACTACTATCTTACCATGTAAAACAATAACTAATAGACTAGTGTGTAAATTTATTATTAATGAATGAAAATCGTGCTTATGGAATATGACATTAAAAAATAAATATAAAAAGGTAAAATCATGGATTGTTACCATGAGTTTTAAAATCAGTTCTCAAAACTCATGTAAATAAGTGACGACTCTATCTAAATAGAAGTCGTACATATATGAAACATCATTTTTATAAAAGTACACTATATTGATAATAAATCTAAAAAAAAAGTTACACATAAAGTAATGAAACTACTCCTATATGCCCTTAAATTTCGGGTGTTATTCGTTTGAAATTCCTCATAGCACGATCACAAGTAGTAGAAATTTTTTCAAACCTACTAATTAATGATAATGTATTCTACGGTTCAACATTAACTTCATCTAAGTTACGAAGAAATGATAGATTTCTTGAGAGGATCATCACTAACATGGAGGGAGGACCTGCAGAGAGGACAGCTACAATTTGCACCAAGCCACATGTCCAAGCACTCAGAATGATAAACATGCTCACATTCTGTTAACCACTTCAGCTTTTCATTATCTTTGAAATGACTCAAACATATGCAACATTCCTTCTTCTCTAAACCTTCACCAACCAAGCTAAGACTCTTGGTAGTAGTTGAACATGGGACCATGTTGTGGTTGGTGTAATAAACTATAACACATTCATGAGCTGGTAGCTGAGAGATCACAACCGCGGCGTCTGCGGCGTCGGTGGCAGGGTGTTGTAATAAGCGACGGCGGCGGCGACAGACGTGGACACATAGGAACAATGCTGGGAGAAGGATGAAAATGGTAATGAACCATAGTAAGAGGAATAGGCCTTTGCTGTAGGAATGGAAGTTAGGGCTATTTAGCTTATTGAAGTGCCACTCAATGATATGGTAATTATGTTCTGAAGCCATTTTTGGAAAGAAATAATATGATAGTGTGTTTAGTTGAAGGTAATAAAAAGAAAGATATGTAGAACTTTTGGCAAAGAATTTACACTGGCCTTTACCAAAACCAAGCTAAGTTGGATGGAAAATTAATAGTGGAAGATAAATATGGCCATACCGTGTAGGTTGAGGTAGTTATTTTCAGATAATGCACTCAATGTAGCATCATGGGTCTCTTGTGTGAGGTGGTTGTGAGCATTTGTTGCCATCTCTTTCTCACCAAATAGGAAAATACGATGAGTCTATTTCTCCCTGGATAAGAAATTAAGAACCTTAGCAATTGAAAATGATTTAAATATTATATAACTCAAATTAAAATTTTAATATGATGGTTTGTGGTATACATTGATATCAATATTAACTTTTAAATAACAGTGAGCCATTTTTTTTATAAAAAGTGTGTACTTAAATAACTTATTGGTGTGTACATTATGTCATTTTCTTTTTACATGAGTCTCATCCATATTTATAGACTACGGTAAACACTCAATTTTATCCTACTTTTTTTATTCTATCTTTTGTTCAAAACTCAAAATAAAAGTAGAACATTATTTAGTGATTTGTGAGAATGTTTGGTTAGTGGAAAAAATAAATATGGTTAGTTGTAGCACATGTGTGATTAGTGCCAAGAAATCATCTATATCCCTTAACTTGAGTTAATTGTAACTTCCATACTTTCATTACATTAGTAATTCACCATATTATTGAAAATGGCAGTTTATGGTCTTCCTATTATTGAAACCAAAAAAACCAAATTAAATTGTTTCTTTATCTCTTCCTTTTCATCTTACATATCTAGATCTATATGAGGGATATAGTAAATAGACTACAAAGGAGCAATAACAAGTAGATATCATTAAACATGTATTCATTTCCTATTTCAATGACAATTTAGATTTGAAGTCAATTCCAGTCCACACTTGGGGTGAAATTATTATTTGTATTGTTATTATCTTATTATTGTAACAACTTTTACCTATATAAAAAATTACTTAAACTGATCCATATTTGAGCTTAACCAATTTTTATCATTATAAATTTCTACAACTTCTATACTCGGATTTCATTAAACACTCAACCACATAAATAAATATTCAACCGTTTTCATATTTTTCTCTATTCAGAATTGTCGTTTTCATCAAGGTTGTTGAGTTTGGGAAAGAAATAAGGTAAGACTTTATGTTAGATGAAAAATCATTTTCAATTTAAGGATCTATTCATTCATTTACTTCTGATGACACAAGTAAGGAACACCTTCATGACATTGTTGTTCAAACTCAAGTTCAAACTGAATTTGTTGTCCCTCAAGAACAAACTCAAGATCCTTTAAGAAAAAGTGCTTCAAGAACTAATGCCTTTATAACGATTTACTAGAGAATGAAGATATGCTTTTCCAGATGACTACAAAAAAGTATTTCTCAACAAATATGAGGAGAATAATCCTATAACTGAAATTGATCCAATGAATTTATGTGAAGCCATGCAAGATTCTAATTTAGAAAAATGGGTTGAAGCATTAAATGAGGACTATACTCAATGCAAGACAATAAAGTTTGGGAAGCTATCCCATTACATTACGCCAGAATACGTCTTTAAAGGCGCGTCTTCGACCGCGCAACCTAGAAAAATGTTGTAAAACAAAAAGTGGAGGTAACTTATATAGCGCAACATTAAGAATTCATTGTTCAAATGGATTAGCGGATATAATGTTAACAGAGCAACAGATAATATTCGCGGCTGAATATGTACTTGTTTTAATTCATAATTTTTAATGGCACTAATATTGCACATCGCTGTTAATAGTAATATGTTTAACAGCGCAACCATTTCACATCGCTGTTAATAAGAATATTTTTAGCAGCGCCATTTTTGTTTTTGCTGTGGATTTTATATCTTATACAACGTAGTCTATAACTTGCGCTGTGTATTAGATATGTGTATTAAATTATTTTCGAACCCCCATAATTCGTTTTTCTTCATGAATCTTGATATGAGTTTCTCACTTGAAAGTCGAAACAATAAAGATATCAGTTTCCCATAAATCTTTGAGTCTATATATTGAAAGAAAATGAAGAAGGATTTGATTGAAAGAAAATGAAGTTCATCAGAGATATTGATCTATCTTGCAAGAATATTTTTGGATGCTGAAATTGGAACTTCAAACTATTTTTCATCGGATGGAAATATTTGAAGATTCTTGCATTTTGTTGATTTTCATTGATCGTTTTGTTGATTTTTCATCAGTGTTTTGATTCATCATATTATATGTTTATGTAATTGGGGGATAAAATTGTGGCTGTAGTGAAGGAGAGTTATATTCCACAACTGCCAAAAAAACTTAAGGAGAGTTTTAACCATATTCTTGAAAACTTTGATGTTGTTCCAAATGATGGGTTATATGCAATCATGTTTAATTATTTTATTAATCTTATGAATTTAATTTTCATGGAATTATTCAATACTAAAGGGGTTGACCCAAACTTTATTGAATTTGTTAATTCTATTTTGAAAGATGAAGAAGATCTAGAGTTACTTAATTTCTCTGAGTCTAATTGAACTATGTTGATGCATTATGCAATTATGCATATTTCTTTTTTTCTCTGTTTTGTTGTCTTTTTTGGATATTTTACCAATGATGAACATTTATTTTCTGGCAATTCTATTTTCTGCAACTCTATGTTTGGCAATTCTGTTGTATATATGTATGCAAGTATTATATGCAGGTATTTGGAATTTCAGCAATCAAGATTGTTCAGCTCTCCAATCAAATTAGAAGTTTGTTTCAGAATATATTGAATAGATTTTAAGGATTTTAATGTGTTTCCATACTTCCATCATATGTAACAAAACATAATTAAAATGTAATTTTCATTAAATTTTCAATATATACAACATACAATTTCAGTTGTTTATTATGTTTTTGTAACATTATATAGCTTACAATTTGGATGGTATAATACTTAATGCCAGCATGCAACTTGGCGTGTTAAACTGTTAATATAACATATGTTTCAACAGCGAAATAATGAATGATCCACAGCGAAGTAAAACGCATCGCTGTTGAATATAAAAAATAATGAACTTAATGACAGTGAAGTAAAACGCATCGCTGTTGAATACATAATATAATGAACTTAATGACAGCGAAGTAAAACGCATCGCTGTTGACTATAGAAAATAATGAACTTAATGACAGTGAAGTAAAACGCACCGCTGTTGAATACATAATATAATGAAAATAATGACAGCGAAGTAGAACGCATCGCTGTTAATATAATGAAATTAATGACAATGAATTATAAGGTATATCTGTTAAATATAGAAAATATCTAAATGTAACGACTCTTTTTTAAATGGTTTTGCTTCGTTATATGAGTTTCTCAGAGAATGGTTGAAGCATTATAAATATTCAGTTTCCCACATTAAAGATATCATCAGTTTCCCATAAATCTTTTAGTCTATATATTGAAACAAAATGAAGAAGGATCTCATTGAAACAAAATGAAGTTCATCGGAGATATGGATATTCAAACTATTTTTCATGTAGATCTTTGTGTTTTGTTTATATTCTTTGACCATGAGGTATTTATTGACATCATTATTTTGTTTATTTATTTAAATTTTTTTCATTTATGATTTTCATTTTATGTGACACCCTAAACTTAAGATTTTAAATTATAGTGTCAGTCCTAAGAATCTCGCTTGAGCGAGAAAAGCCTCGCTTGGGTGAGAGAGGTGAGTGACCTCCTGGGCTATACTGAAGGATTCTCGCCTGAGCGAGAGTAGTCTCGCTTGAGCGAGAGTCGCCTCGCCTAAGCGAGAGTCGCCTCGCCTAAGCGAGAGTTGTCTCGCCTCGGCGAGAAATGGCATTTTGGACCTGTCGAGGCTGTGAGATCCTCGCTTGAGCGAGAATCCCTCGCTTGAGCGAGAGGGTCAAATCTAAGTTTTTAAAATTGGCGGGATTTTCTCGCTTGAGCGAGAACCCGACGAGATTGCATTTATTAGTAACCCCCAAACACATTTTTGGGGAAAAACCTATAGAGAAGAGAAGGAAGAAAGACTTTTCAAGGGCAATGAGTCTTGGAAATCATCTAAGGGCTTGAGAAGAGGTAAAAATCTTGATTCTAACTCTCTTCTTCTCATTGAAACTTATTTTGGGTATGTTGGATCTCTTCTCAAAATGTGAGAAACCATGGAAACTCATCCATTTGAGTTATGGTTCGTTTTATGTCGTTTTTCTCTTGTAGACTCTTGGTTTAGAGTTGGTATTTCAAGAATGGAAAGGGTTTGTGGGTTGATTCATGAACACCCCAAAACCCTAAATTTAAAATGTGGTTAAAGAGGGAAATGGGTATAATGTTAGAAGTAGAAGATGAGTATGCATTCAAATGTTGAAATATAAGATGATTATGTATGTTTTGGATGTTTGTAAACTTATAATGAAAGTAGTTTAGAAACATTACAAATGTGTTAAATCTCTTGTATGGTTAAAGATGCAATGTGAGTTGTCTAAGTGTTATTTGGAATAAATGACTAACATTGTGTTATATGGTGGGAATGAGGAAAGATCCTAAAGTTGGCGGCAATGTCGGTGGAACTTGCGAAGTTACCAAGAACCAAACCCAACGCTCACCAAGGTAAGGATAAGTCTTTAACTTATGCATTGTAATAGAAAATGTGTGGATTTTCTGATTGTGGATAATGATCCAATTGTGAATCGCTTATTTATAATGAACATATATGGGTATGTTTGTCATAATGAATGCATGGATTTACGGTGTATGGATTTATGATGTATCAATGAAAAGAAAACTCGTTTTAGCCGACCACGATTGGTTAGCGACTTTGGCTCAAGTAATGTAGCAAACTTTGGCTCAAGTAATGTACCAAACTTTGGCTCAAGTAATGTAGCAAACTTTGGCTCAAGCGTTGTAGCAAACTTTGGCTCAAGCGATGTAGCAAACTTTGGCTCAAGTAATGTAGCAAGCTTTCGCTCAAGCGATGTAGCAAGCTTTGCCTCAAGCGATGTAGCAAGCTTTGGCTCAAGCGATGTAGCACGCTTTGGCTCAAGCGATGTAGCAAACTTTGGCTCAAGTTATGTAGCATGGTTTTCAAAAGTATAAATGATTGGAAGTGGTTTTAAGTATATTTAATTTCTAAATTGTCTATTTAACCTCATTAAATGTGGATTAATGTATATTGACATTTATTGAGTTAACGACTTATTCCTTTGTGTTTTCTGTGAGTTGTCAATGTTAATCCCATTGCAGGTAGGTGGAAGACTCATAGAGGTTTTGATTAGGAGCTTAGAGGCTTTTAGTTTTGAAGTTCCTATTTGCATTGTTTTGTAATCTAATTGATTATGTATTGAACCAAATATTTGTAACTATGGGCATGATATTTGGACATGAATGTATGCCTAGTTAATCGTAACACTGTATATTTGTAGCTATGGGTATTTTGAAATCCCATAGCTAGTTGTATACGGTAGTTAACGGGGTGCATTAATGAATTATGATTTTCTGTTAAATGGATGTGTATGTCGTTTTGATTCATGAAATGAATACGAATAGGAAAGTGGGATTTAAAATAATGCTGTTGTGAGTTGTATTAAAAAACAGTTATAGGGAAATGCATGAAAAGGGAATAAAATAAGAAAAACTTTCATGGGTAGAATTTGGGTCCTTACAATATGGTATCAAAGCGTAGTTAATCTTGCGGCCTAGGGTATGGCCTTGCATGTTTTTTTGTGACCTTTATGTGCTTGCATTGTTTGATTTGTACTTATTTTTAAGTGGTTATGTGATCCTTGTTTAAAAAAAATCGATTACTGACAAGTGAGTGAGTACAAGTACCCTTGGCAGGAAGAGGAAGAGGGAGAGGAGCGAGCCAGAATGTTCTGAATGATATGTTGGCTCAGATGGTGGCGGCATTGCAGCAAGTCAATGAGAACTTACATAACCTGAACCAGAATCTGGCACCAAGTCCGAGTTCACAACCACTAGTTCCACCCGGACCGGCAGAGTACCGAGGTTTAGATGAATTCTGCAGGAGGAACCCCAGTTAGTTCCACGGGGGATTTGCTCCTGATGCTACCATTGAGTGGATCCAAGGAGTGGAGCGGATCTTCAGAGCCATGAGCTGTTCGGAGGCTCAGAAGTTGGCTTATGCCACTTATATGTTGGTGAAGGAGGTTGAAAACTGGTGGGAATTTACTCGGCGCCAAATGGAAGTGGAAGGACATTTGATCTCCTGGGGTACATTCAAGGAGGAATTTCTTCATAAGTACTTTCCTGCTGATCTGAGGAGGAATAAGGAAATGAAATTTTTGAAGTTGGAGCAGGGAAACATGTTAGTGGGGGATTATGCGGCCAAGTTTGAAGAATTGGTCTGGTTTTGTCCCTACTCCGAATTGGAAGTGGATGGAAGGTCCAAGTTTTCTCTAAGTTTGAATCGGGTTTGAAGCCCAAGTTGAAGAGCAAGTTTGGGCATCAAAAAATTGTTCATTTTCCTACCTTGGTGAACAAGTGTAGGATGTATGAGGATGACCTGGCAGTTGATGAGGCGACGACGCCTAAAGTAATTCCTCCCAAGCACTTTGGGACCCATGAGCGGCAGGGTGTGAATGTGGTGATGGCGGAACGGCCTCGATCCATTGTCCGAGTGTTTACCATGAGCGGTGCAGAGGCCTCGGATGTGTGTAACACCCTAAATTAAAGTCATTAAATTATAGTATCAGCCCTAGGAATCTCCCTTGAGCGAGAAAGGTGTCGCCTGAGCGAGAGAGGCTCACCTGAGGGAATGAAATCCTGGGCTATACTGAAGGTTTCTCGCTTGAGCGAGAGTTGCCTCGCCTGAGCGAGAGTTGTCACGCCTGGGCGAGAAAAGTGACATTTTGGACCTGTCGAGGCTGTAAGATCCTCGCTTGAGCGAGAGGATTCTCGCTTGAGTGAGAGCTGCCTCGCCTGAGCGAGAAATCCCTCGCTTGAGCGAGAGCGTCAGATCTGAAATTTTAAAAAGGCGGGATTTTCTCGCCTGAGCGAGAATGGGCTCGCTTGAGCGAGAACCCGACAATTCCACTTTAAAATAGAAACCCCAAACACATTTTAGGGGGAGAAATTGAGAGAGAAGAGAGGAGAAGGTGATTTTGAGAGCAAAAACTTGTGGGAATCATCTAGGAGCTTGAGAAGAGGTAAATCTCTTGATTCTAACTCTCTTTCTCCCTTTCAAACTCGTTTTTCAGTGTATGGATCTCTTCTCAAAGTATGAGAAACCATGGAAACTCTTCCTTTAGAGTTATGGTTCGTTTCATGTTGTTTTTTATTGTAAACTCTTGGTTTAGAGTTGGTATTTGACGAATGGAAAGGTTTTGTGGGTTTATTCATGAAAACCCCAAAACCCCCAAAATGAGAATATGAGTAAAAAGGGAAATAAATGAAATGGTAGAGGTAGAAGATGAATATGTGTTCTAATGTTGAATATAAGATGAATGTGTATGTTTGGAATGTGTGGAAACTCTTAATGAAGTAATTTTGGAAATATTCAAAATGTGTGAATCTCTTATATGTTTAAAAATGAAATATGAGTTGTTTATGTGTTATTTTAAATAAATGACTGACATTGTTGTTATTGGTGGGAATGAGGAAATATCCTAAGGTTGGAGGAAATCGTGGATGAAACTTGTAAAGTTACTCGAAACCGACTCCAATGCTCACCAAGGTGAGGATAAGTCTTTATTTGTGCATTTGAAATAGAAAATGTGTGTATTTTCTGGTTGTGCCATGATTAAGTTGTGAATCACATATTTAGTATAAACATATATGGGTGTGTTTATACTAATGACAGTGTGGGTTTACGGGAAATGATTGATGGTGAAATCAATGAAAAGAAAATATATTTTTAGCCGACCATGAAAGGTTAGGATTCCGGCTCGAGTATATGAAGAAAAACTCTGGCTCGAGTATAAGAAGCAAAACTCTGGCTCGAGTATAAGAAGCAAAACTCCGGCTCGAGTATAAGAAGCAAAACTCCGGCTCGAGTATAAGAAGCAAAACTCCGGCTCGAGTATATGAAGCAAAAGTCCGGCTCAAGTATATTTAGCGCGTTTTCTTTTTAAAAATGAAATGAGAATCTGCTTTTAGCTTAAGGGGTGTAGCGACTTTGGCTCAAGTTATGCAGCAAAGAAAATGAATTTCAAAATGGTTTACTAACCCTTTAAAATTTGGATTATCTTATAATGGTATTTATTGTCTTGATGACTTACTCCTTTATATGTTGTGTGTATTTGCCATTGATAATCCCATTGCAGGTAAACAGGGTAGTTGATGATTCTTGGTTCGAGGCCTTAGGAACTTAGAACTTGGATCCCTTATTTTTCTTTTCGTGATGTAAATTGTTACTTGGGTGATTGTATTCATAACTATTTGACCTTCTACATTTTTGTGTAACGCTTGATATTAGTAGCTATGGGTGTTTTGGAAATCCATAGTTAGTTATATGCAGTGATTACCGAGGAAAGAAATATATGAATTATGATTTTCTGTTAAATCGAACGTATGTGAATGTTGCAACATGAAATAAGTATGTTGAAAATGTGATAGTAAGTATAGGAAAATGCATGCAAAAAGGAATAAAATAGGGAAAAAATTTCAAGGGTAGAATTTGGGTCTTTACAATATGGTATCAGAACATAGTTAATTCTGCGGCCTAGGATATGGCCTTACATGCTTCTTTGTGATCTTTATGTGCTTGAATTGCTTAGTTGGCATTGACGGTTGTGTACTTATGTGATATTTGTCTGGTTAGAAAATTAGTTTACTGATTAGTACATGAGTATAGGTACACATGGCTAAAAGAGGAAGAGGAACGAGTCAGAATGTTCCCAATGATCTGTTGACACAGCTGATACAGGTGCTTCAGGGTATGAATGAGAATTTACAAAATTTGAATCGGAGCGTGGCGCTAGGTCTAGGCTCGCACACCCTAGTCTCACAAGGACCGACTGAGTACCGAGAGTTAGATAAATCCTGCAAGAGAAACCCTAGTCAGTTCCAAGGCAAATTCGCTCCAAATGCTGCTATTGAGTGGGTCCAAGGAATGGAGTGTACTAACATGAAGGCGGATGGAGTGGCGACCTCCAAATCCATTCCTCCCAAGAACTTCGGGCCTCAAAGAAACTTTGTGCACGGAAGGGGCAAAGGCAAGATGTTTCACGAAGAACGAAAGCCTTATTTTCCACCTGTTGGTATTCGGGGTTACACTTCGCATGGGCCGAGGACCCATGAAAATGCCGGAGGGTCACAGTTAAACTCTTTATCCTAGTGCAACAAGTGTAACCGAAGTCATGTTGGAGAATTGTGTCCTGGAACGACAGGTAGCTGCTTTCACTGCAAAGAGAGCGGACATATCAAGAGGTATTATCCTAAGTCACGGCAGAGTATGAATGCTATGGGGACTGGACGACCTCAATCCATCGGCAAAGTGGTTACCATGTGTGGTGCAGAGGCATCAGAAGCGGATGGTCTGCCCAATGTAGGATGTGTGAGGAGAAAGGGAATGAAAGCCAACGACCATATGCCCCAACTGGTGTCCATCGTAACCATGGTTATCAAGGGTCGAAACCTACTGTTGGAGGATTTCAACCCGACGTATTTCCTATGTGCAACAAATGTGGGCGGAAGCATGCGGGAACAATTTGTCCTGGTTCGGGGAATGGTTGTTTCCACTGTAAGGAAAATGGACATATAAAAAGGTTTTGTCCGAAGTTGACTCGAAATGTAAATGTTGTGAAGGTTGGGAGGCCAAGTACAACACGCCAAGTGAGCACCATGAGTGGCACAGATATGCCCGGTAGCAAGCTTTGGCTCAAGCGATGTAGCAAGCTTTGGCTCAAGCGATGTAGCAAACTTTGGCTCAAGTTATGTAGCAAGCTTTGGCTCAAGCGATGTAGCAAGCTTTGGCTCTAGCGATGTAGCACGCTTTGGCTCAAGCGATGTAGCAAACTTTGGCTCAAGTTATGTAGCATGGTTTTCAAAAGTATAAATGATTGGAAGTGATTATAAGTATATTTAATTTCTAAATTGTCTACTTAACCTCATTAAATGTGGATTAATGTATATTGACATTTATTGAGTTAACGACTTACTCCTTTGTGTTTTCTGTAAATTGTCAATGTTAATCTCATTGCAGCTAGGTGGAAGACTCATGGAGGTTTTGATTAGGAGCTTAGAGGCTTTTAGTTTTGAAGTTCCTATTTGCATTGTTTTGTAATCTAATTGATTATGTATTGAACCAAATATTTGTAACTATGGGCATGATATTTGGACATGTTTGTATGTCTAGTTAATCGTAACACTGGATATTTGTAGCTATGGGTATTTTGGAATCCCATAGCTAGTTGTATGCGGTAGTTACCAGCGTGCATTAATGAATTATGATTTTCTGTTAAACGGATGTTTATGTTGTTTTGATTTATGAAATGAATACGAATAGGAAAGTGGGATTTAAAATAATGTTATTGTGAGTTGTATTAAAAAAAGTTATAGGGAAATGCATGAAAAGGGAATAAAATAAGAAAAAATTTCAAGGGTAGAATTTGGGTCCTTACATTTTACATGTTTATTTTCGTAACAGGTGGAGAAGAAAGCTCCAATATTGAACAAAAATGGGAACCGGTCCTTTGTGATTCACGCTGTTATTCTTATCGATCAATATGCATGCATCCAAACCTTGATGCATCCAAAGCTTATATTCACATCTTTTACTTATTTTCAAAAGATGTGACTCTTTTTTTACAAAATCTTTTCGCAAAAGAATTGCAGATGTGACTCTTCATAGAAGGAATAATGCATTCAACTCTTCTAGCTCTTGAGGTTCAGCCGCTGGTTCAAATGATATCTTTCCTTGATTTGTGTCCTCAAAAGAGCATTTATCCAACGTTCACACATACAACATTCAACTTAGCATATTTAATAGACCTTCAATATTGAACAAAAATGTAATATTTAGCTTTAAGGATTTAATGTTTCTTTGTAACAAACAATTTCCATTTCAGTTTATTTTGTTTTATGTACAATTTCAATTTCAATATATATAACATTCAATTTCATTTTGTTCAACATTTCAACTTATAACTGTCGTGTTTTAAAAGAATGAAAATGTGAATCATCAACAGTGAAATAGTAAGTTAATCATCATCAATATTTAACAAAAATGTAACATTTAATTTTATGCATTTAATGTTTCCATGTAACAAAAACAATTTTCATTTCAAGTTTCAATATGTATAACATTCAATTTCCATTTCAGTTTATTGTGTTTTATGTCTAATTTCAATTTCATATATAAGTTTCGATTTCATTTTGTTCAACACTTCAATTTTAATATATATAACTTTCAATATTATTTTGTTGAATTATCACAGCGAATAAACATGTTGCGCTGTCGAAAATGTGAATTATTTTTTTAACGAAAATAAATTAATGCTATAGAAATTAGAAAATAGTTGTAACTTGTAATTATTTTAAAATAATTTTTTAAGTGAATTAACTTAATTGAATAATCAACAGCGAAAGTAGATCTCTACGATGTGGAAATGTTCGAATTTATTTAAACTAATTGTAACAGTTGTAAATTTCGCTATTAACTGGTACATATTTAACAGCAAACATATAAGTTTCGCTATTAATGTTTAAATTACTACAGCGAATTTTATCGCTCCGTTGTGGATGAGAAACTTTAGACAACGAATTGAAATGCATCGATGTTGAATATAGAAAATAATGAATGATCCGCAACGAAGTTAAGCGCATCGGTGTTAAAAATTGAAAAATATCTAAATGGTGTAACACCCTAAATTTACGTCTTTAATAATTATAGTATCAGTCCTGAGATTCTCGCCTGGGCGAGAAAGGCTCACCTGGGAGAGTGAAATCCTGGGCTATATTGGAGGATTCTCGCCTGAGCAAGGGTTGGCTCGTCTAGGCGAGAAAAGTGATGTTTTGGACCTGTCGAGACTGTAAGATTCTCGCTTGAGCGAGAGGATCCTCGCTTAAGCGAGAGGGTCAGATCTGAGTTTTTAAAATGGGCGGGATTTTCTCGCTTGAGCGAGAATGAGCTCGCTTAAGCGAGAACCCGACGCTGTTACATTAAATAGGGGACCCCAAACACATTTTGAGGGTTAACCTAAAGAGAAGTGAGAGAAGGGAGCATTTTCAAGAGCAAGAAGGCTTGTGAGTCATTTAGAAGCTTGAGAAGAGGTAGATCTCTTGATTCTAACTCTCTTCTTCCCTTTGAAACTTGTTTTGGGTAAGTTGGATCTCTTCTCAAAATGAGAGAAACCATGGAAACTCACCCTTTTGAGTTATGGTTCGTTTTATGTTATTTTATCTAGTAAAATCTTGGTATAGAGTTAGTATTTCAAGAAAGGAGAGGGTTTGTGGGTTGATTCATGAAAACCCCAAAACCCTAAAGTGAGAATGTGGTTAAATAAGAAAATGGGTAAAGTGCTAGAGGTAGAAGATGAATAAGCTTTCTAATGTTGAAATATGAGATGAATAAGTATGTTTTAGATGTTGTAAACTTATGATGAAAGTAGTTTAGAAACATTGAAAATGTGTTAAATATCTTGTATGGTTAAATAATGCAATATAAGTTGTTTATATGATATTTGGAATAAATGACTAACATTGTATTATATGGTGGGATGAGGAAAGATCCTAAAGTTGGAGGCGGTGTCGGTGGAACTTACGAAGTCGCCAAAAACCAAACCCAACACTCACTGAGGTAAGAATAAGTCTTTAACTTATGCACTGTGATAGAAAATGCGTGGATTTTCTGATGTGGATAATGAAATGTAATGTAAATCACTTAGTCGTTACAAGCATATATGGGTATGTTTGTAGTGATGAGGGGTGGATTTACTGTTATGTATTGGTGGAGTGCCAATGGAAATAAAACTCGGAATGATGAAATGAATCGTAAATCACTTTGTAGTTATAAGCATGTATGGATATGTTTGTAATGATGTCGGGTGCATTTAACGTTTATGTATTGGTGGAGTGTCAATGGAAATAAAACTCGGAATAAATCAATGAATTGTAAATCACTTTGTAGTTATAAGCATATATGGATATGTTTGTAATGATGTCGGGTGCATTTAACGTTTATGTATTGGTGGAGTGTCAATGGAAATAAAACTCGGAATAAATCAATGAATTGTAAATCACTTTGTAGTTATAAGCATATATGGATATGTTTGTAATGATGTCGGGAGCATTTATCGTTTATGTATTGGTGGAGTGCCAATGGAAATAAAACTCGGAATAAATCAATGAATTGTAAATCACTTTGTAGTTATAAGCATATATGGATATGTTTGTAATGATGTCGGGTGCATTTATCATTTATGTATTGGTGGAGTGCCAATGGAAATAAAACTCGGAATAAATCAATGAATTGTAAATCACTTTGTAGTTATAAGCATACATGGATATGTTTGTAATGATGTCGGGTGCATTTATCGTTTATGTATTGGTGGAGTGCTAATGGAAATAAAACTCGGAATAAAGCAATGAATTGTAAATCACTTTTTAGTTATAAGCATATATGGATATGTTTGTAATGATGTCGGGTGCATTTATCGTTTATGTATTGGTGGATTGCCAATGGAAATAAAACTCGTTTTAGCCGACCAGAATGGGTTAGCGACTTTAGCTCAAGTTATGTAGCATGGTTTTTCAAAAATATCAACGATGAAAATGGTTTTAAGTGTATGTGATTTAGATCGTTATATAACCTTATTAAATGTGGATTAACTTACATTGATGTTTATTGAGCTAATGACTTACTCCTTTGTGTTTCCTTGTATGATCAATGTTAATCCCATTGCAGGTAGGTGGAAGGAGTGTGGGCGTTTTGATTAGGAGATTAGAGACCTTTATTTTAACGTCTCTTTGCTCATTCTTTTGTAATCTAGTTGGTTGTACTTGAACTAACTATTTGTAACGATGAATATGATTTTGCACATGGTGTTGTCCATGGAAACTAGTAACTCGGGATATTTGTAGCTATGGGCATTTTGGAAACTCATAGCTAATTGTATGCAGTAGTTACTAAGTTACATTAATACGAATTATGTTTTTCTGACACTTGATCTTGTATGTCACCTTTGGAGCATAGATTGAGGGTGATGAGGGAAGTGAGATTTTTTTTTTTAAATAAGTACATTCAATCGGTAAATATAAATTATAGTTAAATGTATGAAATTGGATTAAAATAAGGAAAAATTTTCAAGGGTAGAAATTGGGTCCTTACAAATGGAATATGTGTAACGGCTCTTTTTTTAATGTTTTGCTTTGTTATATGGGTTTCTTAGAGAGTGGTTGAAGCATTAAAGATATCAGTTTCCCATAAATCTTTTACTCTATATATTGAAAGAAAATGAAGAATGAAACAAAATGCTCTCTATTTTTCAAACTATTTTTCATGGGGATCTTTCTGTTATGTTTATTTTTCATGGAGGTATTTTTTATTTTGGTTATTTATTTATTTATTTTTCATTTATATTTTGGTTATTGATATCATTTTATGTTTGTAACATGTGGAGAACAAATCTCCAATATTGAACAAAAATGGGAGCGTGTCCTTCATGACGCATGCTATTATTCGCATCGATCATAATATCAATCATGCATTGTTCATATCATGCATGACAAGAAAGTGTCAGTCTGCCCCAGATCTTCATATTCAACAAAAATGGGAACGGGTCATTTGTGCTGCACACTTTCTTCACTTGCTTTGGTTTACAATCCTCACAAGAAAAAAAAAATTGTGAGGTTCAACTCTTCAATATCATGCATGTCTTATTTATGTCATGCATGTCTTATTTATGTCATGCATGAGAAAAAAGTGTCAGCGTGGCCTAGATCTTCAATATAGAACAAAAATGGGAACACTTTTTTCAAATGTGAAAGAGAGCATGCTATGGATTAGCTGAACTTCTTGATAATGTCACAGAAGGAATAGAGCATTCAACTCTTCTAGCTCTTGAGGTTCAGCCGCTAGTTCAAATGATATCTTTCATTGGTTTGTTTCTTCAATATTGAACAAAAATGTAACATTTAGCATATCTCTATGTAACATTCATTTAAGTTTTCAATATATGTAACATTCAATTTCCATTTCAGTTTATTGTGTTTTATGTATAATTTCAATTTCAATATATATAAGTTTCAATTTCATTTTGTTCAACACTTCAACTTATAACTGAAGTGTTTTAAAAGAATGAAAATGTGATTCATCATCAATAGCGAAATAGTAAGTTTTAAATGAATAATCAATAGAGAAAGTATATCATTTAAATGACTTATCAACAGCGAAAATACGTTTTAATAAATAATCAAGAGCGAAAGTATATCACTTCGCTGTGGAAATAGTATGATTTATTTATATAATTGAAAAAAATTAATTTGATTATTAAATTTAATTAAGGATATGTGTCGTTAAGTCTTTGAGTCTCTTTTTGAAAAAAATGTAATTAGTTTAATCGTTTAAGTGAAAATTTAACTCAAAGTGAATAATCAACGGCGAAAGTATATCACTACACGGTGGAAATGTTCGGATTTATTTAAATAATTTAAAAATTTTAATTTGATTATTAAGTATAATTAAGGATATGTGCCGTTAAGTCTTTGAGTCTCTTTTTGAAAAAAATTGTAATTAGTTTAATCGTTTAAGTGAAAATTTAACTCAAAATGAATAATCAACGGCGAAAGTAATTTGGAAATTAATTTGAATAGTTAGTTTAATCAATGGAAAGCGAAATTTATCGATTCGCTGTGGATAATAAACTTTAAACAGCGAGTATGACGTTCCGCTGTTGTAAATGGAAATTAAAATATAAAAAAAAAATTGATACCCAAACATTTTAGTGAATGGATATGTGCCGTAAGTCAATCATGATGAAATTTGTAGATGACATTGTCTGTATAACCTCTTCAACAGCGTCGGCTGAAATTTCGTTGTTATCTTGTACATATTCAACAGCGAAACATATAAGTCTCGCTGTTAATGTTTAAACTTTAGACAGCAAAATTATAAAAAGATACCCAAACGTTTGGTTATGTACTTCTCAAACTTCTAATACACAGAAAAGGAAACCCTTCAACACCCCCAAACCAAGAAACTTCAAACAATGTCTTCTCAAAATGAAGTAAACGAAGAAGAAACAATGGTTAACACTCAAACTCCAATAACACAAACTCCAGAACCACAAACTCCACAAATACAAACTCAGAAACGAAAACGACGTGGTATCACTGCCATGAAGAGTGTTGTTCGTTCAAGAAGCAATAATAACAAGTTGACGATTGAATGGAACGCAAAGGGTCAATCGTTTAACAATAAAGGTGGCAACTGTAAGGACCCAAATTCTACCCTTGAAATTTTTTCATTTATTTTAATCCTCCCTTACATACATTCATCATCTTACTTAAAACCCTCATGAATCATTCCTTGAAACTACTCTTTTAACCTATTATATTATCATACAATTCATATTGCAGAAAAACATAATTCATTCAATTAGTAATTACCACATACAACCAGTTATGGGTTTCCAAGAGTCATAATGTCCATAACTACATATCTCCAGTATTGTCCTAATCAGAATTACATTCATCTCAAAATATTATCTAACCAACTACAATGACAAAGTAACACTAAAGGCATTTAAGTTAATAAACACATAAGATTCCTAAGTGAGCTTCCTCCTCAAATCCTTCACTTACCTACAATGGGATTATCATAAACAACACACAAAAACAAGGGAGTAAGTCATTAGTTCAAAACTAATAATACATGATAATCCACATTTTAAATACGATTAATCATTAATATAAATTATAACCACAAATACGTAAAATGTAAACATTCATATCTTCTTTATTTCATTTCCACGTTAGTCATATTCATTCTATAGTATATATATCCCATAATATATATTCTATAGCATGCATATTACGTTCATTCTAAACATCGTCATTCTCATTATTCATATCCACACTATAGTACATATATCCCATAATATATATCATATAGCATGCATATTACTTTCATTCTAACATCCTCACTTCTCATCATTCATATTCACCCTATGGTATATATATCCCATAATATATATCCTATAGCATGTATATTACTTTCATTCTAACATCCTCACTTCTCATCATTCATATTCACCCTATAGTATATATATCCCAAAATATATATCCTATAGCATGTATATTACTTTCATTCTAACATCCTCATTTCTCATCATTCATATTCACCCTATAGTATATATATCCCATAATATATATTCTATAGCATGCATATTACTTTTATTCTTAACATCCTCATTTTCATCATTCTTATTCACCCTTAATCGTATTCATCGAGTTCATTCCCCATACCACAACGGGCAGGTCGAGTTTATTTCCCATACCACATCGGGCAGGTCGAGTTTATTCCCCATACCACATCGGGCAGGTCGAGTTTATTCCCCATACCACATCGGGCAGGTCGAGTTTATTCCCCATACCACATCGGGCAGGTCGAGTTTATTCTTCATTCCACATAACACACAACCACTCCGGTTAGGACAACAACAATAGACCATTACCACTTCGGGTAGGGTAACAATAATAAACCACTACTACCTCGGGTAGAGTAACAATGATAATCCACTACTACCTCGGGTAGAGTAACAATAATAATCCACTACCCCTTCGGGTAGGGTAACAGTAATAATCCACTACCCCTTCGGGTAGGGTAACAACAGTATTCTTACAAATACATTACCTCTTTCACATACCTCATTCGCATCAGCTAGTATGAGTTATAGACAGTTATCCCTTACCTTGGTGAGCATTGGGGGTCGGTTCCGAGTAACTTTAAAAGTCTCCTCAGCAATTTCCTCCAACCTTGGGATCTTTCCTCATTCCCACCAATAACAACAATGTCAGTCATTTATTCAAAATAACACATCAACAACTCGTATTTCATCATCAAACATACAAGGGATTCACATATTTTCAAGATTTCCAAAACTACTTCAATACAAGTTTCCAAACATCTAAACATACATGTTCATCTCATATATCAACATCAAAGCACAAACTCATCATCCACATTTGACATTTCATTCATTTCTCTTTTTACTCATATTCTCATTTTGGGGGTTTTTGGGGTTTTCATGAATAACCCACAAAACCTTTCCATTCATCAAATACCAACTCTAAATCAAGAGTTTACAAGAGAAAAACAACATAAAACGAACCATAACTCTAAAGGATGAGTTTCCATGGTTTCTCATACTTTGAGAAGAGATCTAACATACCCAAAACAAGTTAGAGAGGAAGAAGAAGAGTTAGAAGCAAGAGGTTTACCTTTTCTCAAGCTCTAAGATGATTCCTAAGGATCTTTGCTCTTGAAAAGCTCTCCTTTCTCTCTTCTCTTCAAAGTTCTAACCCTAAAATGTGTTTGAGGTTTCTATTTTAAAGTGAAATCGTCGGGTTCTCGCTCAAGCGATCCCATTCTCGATCAAGCGAGAAAATCCCGCCTTTTTAAAATTTTAGATCTGACGCTCTCGCTCAAGCGAGACATCTCTCGCTCAGGCGAGACATCTCTCGCTCAAGCGAGGTTCCTCTCGCTCAGGCGAGAATCTCACAGCCTCGAAAGGTCCTGAATGCCACTTTTCTCGCCCAGGCGAGACAACTCTCGCTCAGGCAAGACCACTCTCGCTCAAGCGAGACCATTCTCGCTCAAGCGAGAATCCTTCAGTATAGCCCAGGATTTCACTCTCCCAGGTGAGCCTCTCTCGCTCAGGCGACAATTATCTCGCTCAGGCGACAATTATCTCGCTCAGGCGACAATTATCTCGCTCAAGCGAGACTCCCAAGACTGATACTATAATTTAATGACTTTAAAATCTAGGGTGTCACAACAACAAATTAGTAAGCTACATTGGAGTTGTGGTTCGACAAAATATATCCATAAAGTGGAAACATTGGTCTGATTATAGGCTGAATGCAGTAAAGGATATTATTTGGAAGGATATAACTCTAAGTTTCCATGCAATCTGTATTATTTGTTTTTTATTTGGAAGTATATTATTTTTATGCAAACTGTTTATGCATGAAAATGTTTAGGTATTTTTCTGTTTAGGCAACTTTTTATGTTGCTGAGGAACATAAAGATTACAAAATAAAGAGTGCTGGCAAGGCTCTCTGAGAATTTAGAACCAATTGCAGGAAATGTCTCAGAGATGCTGAAGGTTAGGGATGGCAATGGGTCTGGGTGGGTCTGGGTCGTGCATTACTCGAACCCGCCCCATTGCATCATTTTGGGACCCAGACCAGCCCCATACCCATGCTAATAATATCCGTTGAGTATACAACTCTCATGTCCTTGGGTACCCGGAAGATCCATGGTTACCCATAAATCCAAAAATATTAAAAATAATTAAGTTAAACAAAATATTATATAGTATAGGCAATTTCAAATAGTACAAAACTGAGTCTTTTTATTAGTTTTGTTTTATTACACATTATATTAACAATTCTCATGAGAAGTTTATATAACTCTTATACTATTTTGTAATGAACCAAATAATGAAGATGCATTGACTCTTATATTATTTGGAATTGTCTACACAATATACAATATTTTGTTTAACTTAATTACACACATCATATATGTATATGTATATATATATATGTGTATATGTATGTATATATATATATATGTATGTATATATATATGTATATATTTTAATATTACACTTATATCTTATCGGGGGTGGTCAGTGTAATATATGTACAAAATTAGTGGTGAATCATGTAAGAGGGAGGAATGGTTCGTGTAAAGACAAAAAAAAGGATGATTTGTGTAATTTCACTAAAACTCAGGGGTGTCAGTGTAATTAACTCTTAATTTTATTAGAGTCATTATTTTAATTAACAAAAAATAAAGTGATATAATTCAATTAAGTTTGTAGTTATTAACATAATTGTCTTATTTATATTTTTATGATAGAAATAATTAGAAATATAAGTAATGCGGATAATCACAATTCTTTACGAAAGAGCATCAAATTTTATGAAAGAGCACTAACTTCTTATAAACAATAATTATGTCTCCAATTGTAATACAAACAATTCAGTTCTCTTTACGCCATTAGGGGATGAACTTAGACGAAAGGTGATCTACGAAAAATCATTAGAACTTCATTTCCCTTAATAAGAATTCATAATCCTCTAATCATGCTTCTGCTCTCTATTACTTCATAACCATTTAACATGAACTATATTGACTATATAAAGATAGAACTCATCATTGTACTATATCCAATAATTAATTCCAACATTGAACACAAGAAACAAAATTCAAGCCCAAAGAGCAAGAATAGACATTGCAGCAGAGCCCATAGTTAATGCAAGAAATGACACCTTTTTCAAGGACATATTGGAGTTCATAAGCTTGTTATGAAAAAAATCAACTGCTATAAGATCAACAAGAGCCATGTAAATTAAAATCCCAGATGAAATTGAACCTAGTAACCCTTCCATGATCAAGGCATTAACACTACTATCATCATAGCCTGTTACTGAGAATAGAATCATACCCAAAATTATCCCTACTGGTGTTGTCACAGAGAACATGAAACACATATAAGCCATTGTACCAAAGCTAAATCCTGCCTGCAATTATGTAACATTAAACATCTTTTATCTATCTTCAATCATGAACCAAACTACTAACAAATGCATCTATCATAAAATAGTTATTTGGTACAATTTATTTGACAAAGTCATCATGATTTATTTGTTAGATTTGTTAAAGTGAGATAGGTTCAACGGATGAAGGCTCGTTATAAAAACAAAAAGTACTTCTGAGGGTGTTGAACTTTCCTAGTTTATGTCATAATATTAGTTTAGATCATACATATGAATCAATATGCTTCTAGACATATGAATCAACATTTCTTGGCAGTACAATTGTTCATACTTTATTGGTTTATTTGTCACACTCTCTCAATCCCTCTTTTTTTAAGTTAATTTTAAATATAGTATAAAATGTGACTGAATAAAAAAATATGTACTAAAACAGTTTATAAAAGAATGTTTTTCTAAAGGATGAGACAATATGTTATTACTCATTAGTACGGACTAATAAAGTTATTATCATTTCTCTATAAAATAGTTGATATATTAGTATAGTTATTAGTATTGTTCAAAGTTACTATGGACATGCACTTGAGAATCAAAATTATTAATACATATCAGTTATCAAAACAACAACGTTATTAATATAATGGAAATAATAATTTTTTTTATTTTCATTAAAAATTAATTTTAAATAAAAAATCGGTACGATTCAATTGAAAATCGGTTGGTATGATCAGTTATGGTCGATTTTGACTAATATAATTACATAGACAATATAATTATTATACCGTACCAATATTTAAACTTATTTAGGAATTTATTAATTAAACTGGGCCTACACAAACTTGTTTTTAGAGCAATTTCATTTCATTAAAGTTGTTAGTAACTATTTTGTACTGTTATTTTTAATATTAATCTCTAAATAGAAGAAACCTGAGCAACGCAGCCACCAAGACCCATCCCTTCAAAAATTTGATGAAAAGCCAAAGCAGCAACAAGTGGTCGAATGGTACAAACGTTCTGAGACATTCCCATAGTGACTCCAATAATAACTGAGTGAAATATGATTCCAATCTCCAAAACCTGTGACACCAATCTCTGTTTCAACCTCAACAACTCTTCAACTCTCTCTATTTCTCCACCACCCACTTCCATTCTCATCTCACTCTCACCCTCTTCTTTTTCCACTGCCACATAGTGCGTGTGTTCCACGTGCGAACTAGCTGCCACGTCGACAAGCAGTGCCATGATGGCACCAATTAATGTCACCAATCCCGCGAACGGGAAATCCTTCCACGGATGCCTGGACGCCAGCTGGCAATCCGAGAGTGCCGCGAAGGCGTCCGGCATCACGTGAACGAGAGACGTAGCGAGGATCACACCGGCGGCGAAGCACTTGATCACAACGATGGCCTTGTCATATAGTGACTTTCCTTGAAACCACCGTGCCAGTATCACCGGCAACGACATGCCGGTCATGCTGGTGATGAAGATGGTGAAGATGGAGATTACTTTTAGGTGCGCCGCTGCAGCGCCATTTCTGCATGCGGCGGCTCTAGCTAAGTCGGTTCCGCACGCCGCCATGATTTGTGAATGAAGAGCGATGGATGAAGCGTAGTGGTTTGAATTTTATGGTTTTGTGTGTGGGATGTTGTGTCCACTTGTTTGTGGTGATGACTGTGTAATCTGCCATGTACCCACGAAGCATGTTTTCTATTGGTATTTGGCTTTGGTGTGCTGCGTCTGAATTGCACATTAAAGTTTATGTAAAGTAGCTACGTGCATCAGTAAAGAACCGCAATCGTTTGGGTATTAGAGAGACAGAGGGAGGGATAAAGATCTCCCGTACCAATCAAAATGCTGATTTTTGTTACTTTTATTTTATTTTTATACTAGTATTCCGATTGGCCTAGGACAAAGATTGAAACATGAAATAGATAGGTGATCTGTGTTCCAAATGGAGAAATAAATATTTGTTTTTCCTAATATTTTTAATGATAAAAATGTTATTTCAATATGTATAAAACGATAAAAATATATTAACATATTAAGTTTTATTTTAATTTTGTGGTAATTATCTATTCATTAATAAAGATGATTCTTACTCAATAATAAACTTTTCAACCTTTCATCATGCTTTTTTAAAAGCTAAAAAGTAGTAAAGTAAACTTTTTTTTATCAATTTTAGCTATCGATTTGACATTCACTTATAAAAGTACATAATTTTTTGTGTCCACTAAGAAATCATTTGTGGATGATTAAATTATTTATGGAGAGCTTTAGTGTCCTCCCGAATTTAACCAATCACACCATGACAACTTTCACATCCATGCACATCAAATTTGTTGCTTGAAACTTTTAAACTTTGGAAATAAGTGTTTAGGATCTTTTTGTAAAAGTGGGAAAGTTGATTAAAAGCAATGTTATTAAAATCGTACTGATTATCAAACCGGTCAGATTACTAGTATAGTGATATAGTGGTTCAACCGGTGATTCAATAATTAAACTGCATGCCGGTTAAACCGGACATACCTGTTTATATTTATATATATATATATATATATAAATCTATAATAATTTTTTTTATAATAAGTAAATATTCAAATTTATAATTCATATTCATAATCTTTCCAAATTCACACCAACAAACAACCTTAACAAAATCAAAGTCTAGAGTGGAAAATATATATCAATCCAAAAGTATCACTTAACAAACGCAAAATATAAATAATGACACAAGTTCATAACTCAATCTACAAAACATGCAAATTTAGAATTTTAACATTTAACACCAAGGAGTCAAAGTTGTCTCATATCGAGGTTCTATTTCTTCATCATTTGACCCTGAAGCTTGACCCACATTGTCTTCATCCAAGTTAACATTCTCCATGGGGTTGAGTTGTGCATCATCATCATCATCGTCTTCTAAGTTTAATTGATCTACAACAATGTTATTTTTCATACAGGTTAGAAATTATTTAAAATGAACACTCAATCATCAGAAAATAAAAAAACATACCATTGTCATCAAGTGATGGTTGGATAGAAATATTTGCAAGGTCATTTCGTAAAGCCTCAATCTCTTCAACGGTTAGGAATGGTGGTGACTCCTCTAGTATAAAATGAGAATGATCCTCAAATATTTCTAAATTTATTGGGTCATAGTTTTGATGCCTCAAGTGACTCCTACATTTATTAATTTCATCATATACAAACATAAATACATGTTACATATGAATATATAAAGAAAGACAACTAATGTAATAAAATGACAATACCTTTGTTGTAGCCTCAAGTTGTAACGAACAAAAACAAGATCATTAAGTTTTTGATTCTCCAACCTATTTCTTTTATTAGTATGAATGTGTTCAAACACACTCCAATTCCGCTCACAGCCGGAAGCACTACATGTTTGACTTAGAACGCGGACTGCCAACTTTTGCAGATTTGGTGTACAACATCTATAAGTTTCCCACCATTGATCTACAACATTGAATGAAATCTAACTCAACATCTTATTTAATATTAAACATTTAAGACAATTAGTAATAGACATTAAAGACAACTACCAAATATGAAAGACTAATTATACCTGGCATCACTTTACTCCGTTCACGTATGGCAGCCGGTCTTCCAAAATCAAACTCAACATCTTTATATATTCTCATCTCGCTAGTTAGCTTATCTAGCAAATCAGGATCTCCATGAGCATGTTTCTCAAAAACATCCAAAAGACCGGATGTTGTGAACTTATGTTTTTCAAATTCTTCAACATTGAAGAAACATTGTGGGTTGAGCCAATATCCAGCAGCATGTAAATTTCTTTTTAATTGTAAGTCCCACCGACTATCCATAATTTCCAAATAAGGTTTTATTTTAGTCTTATTTCTTTGAAACCTCCTCTCCATCTCATGCCTAGCTTTAAAGAATGCTTGATAAAGAAAACCCATTGCAGGCTTATCCTCACTGTCAACAATACATAACACACGAACAAGTGGTTCAGTAATTTTAACAATGTCAGCACATTGTTTCCAAAAGTTTGAATCTAACACTTGTTCCACGCATTTTTTTGCCTTAACATCTTTGGAATAAGGTGAGCTTGTTCATTCTCTAGATGTTACAAGAGCTCTTAGTGCATCCTTTTGGGCCAATATACTTTGTAATGCAATAAAATTAGTGGCAAAGCGAGTTGGAGCTGGACGAAGTATTTCTTTCCCATTAGTGAATTGTCTCATTAGATACAATGGATGACAATGATTATATAGGTACTTGGTAATATTTGCAGCATGTGATACTGTGTCAGTTACTTCTGGTAATTTTCCGATGTCTTGAAACATCAAGTTAACACAATGAGCCGCACATGGAGACCAAAACAAGTGAGGAAACTCTTTCTCCAATAACCTACCAGCAGCGACATAATTAGCAGCATTGTCTGTAACAATATGAACAATGTTCTCAGGACCGACATACATCACTACCTCCTTGAAAAGTTTGAACAACAAATCTGCAGTTTTGGAAGCTTATGAAGCATCAACAGACTTTATGAAGACAGTTCCTTTAGGACAATAGACGAGAAAATTAATAAAAGTTCGTCTGCTACGATCAGTCCAACCATCTGCCATAAGAGTGCATCCAGTTCGCTTCCAAATAGATCGATAATCATTTACAAGTATTTTCACATCTTCAACCCACTTGTTTACTAAATGACCACGAACACGATAATAGTTGGGACCTTTATAACCCGGACCCATGCTACAAAGGGCATCAATCATGGGCTGATAATATGTCGAGTTAGTTGCGTTAAACGGCACAGAAGCATCAATCATCCATTTTGCGATAGCGAGGTCACATTTCTCAATCACTTCTTTACTTTGCATGACACTTTTTAAAGTGGGTTGAGCACCAGGTGTTGTTCTAGGCATAAAGTAAGAGCCTATGCGACCTTTCCCTTTCTGAGATGTAGATGTATGAGGTGTTTCAATTGATTGAGTGTGCAATAAATCAGTAACTTCATCACAAGGATTACCATCCTCGAATTCATCTTCTACTTTCCTTTTTTTGCTCTTCATTTCATCAATTGATTTTTGGACCTGATGTTGAATATTTGCTGGTACTTTCTTACACTTTTCAACTTGTCCTTTTACTCCAGCCAAATGTGCCTTAAATCGAGTGATTCTACCCCCTTTGATTTGTTTCATGCAGAAAAGACATAATAGAACCGTTCTTCCATTTTCCGCAACAACTTGTTTACAATGCGCCCAAGCTGGATCTGATTTCGTCCTATAACTACTTGTAGAAGTATTTTCCATTGATGCTTCTTGTGATGTTGGTAATTCAGGCTCATTAGATGCCATGTATTTCTACAATATGAGCAGTTAAGAATAATTAAAAACAATTCTATTATTCGTAAGCATAAAAATAAGCATAAAAATAATAAGCATTAATATATTTATTGTCATGAATTAGCACAAAAGTCAATACTACAATGAACTCATATAGTAATATAGTTCATGAAATTTGTTTGCAGTCATGCCAAAACTGGAGTAGGCACAGATAGAGAGACATAAACTCAAATGTTATCCGCAATTTCTTACTTATCCCCCACCCCAAAGAACACACTGTCACTACATACAATTAAAGTGAATTTTATCATACCAATTCTCAATTTCACTACAATATAATATAATTGTCAATTTCTTACTTTAGTTGTTGTTTCTCTATTTGAAATGTGACAATAATTAACCTTAATATTAAATTCAAGTGGTAACTTAGCATTCACAATTGCAGATGGTACATTGCATGAGCACCTTTGGTACTTCTGTGACCATAGGAAGAGTAAAAAATATGGCATAGAAGACCTCAACCATTCAAATAGCAAATAAAAACATGCCAGTTCAGGGACTACTAAAAAATAGCTATATGCATGTTTATCACAAGATTAATATATTAAATTAGCAGTCCCTAATCCAAGTCTGAAATGTATCAATGACAATAAAGAGCATTTCACAGACAATCTAGGTATTAAGCCATATTCCTAATTGATCATATAGACAATCCAGGTATTAAACTTGGAATCCATATAATATTCCAGAAGCAAGTTATGGAATAAATCTGCAATAGCTAAACATGTGTTGGCTTTGGCAAAAAAGGAGAATAAATCTTTTTGCTTCAAATACTTAAACAATTAAATGGATTGAAACATTGCATAAGGATAGAAAATTTTCCAATCTTCCTAAAATGACTCAGGTTTTTCTTCTCCCCTGACCCACATCATGTATTCATGCCGACACTAATAAGTTGGGGAGAAACAGAGCATAACAGCAGCAACAAAATTCAGTGTCATTTTAAAAAAGGAAAATGAGAAAATTAGTAATTGCATAAAATTTAGAAACAATACCTAATAAAGAAACAAAGTGTTGGTAATTGGTAGTTGGTAATGCTTAGAGGTGCAATGAAGTGGTGAACTGGGTGAGAAAAGGTTGAAGAAAGGGTTGAAGAAAATAGAAAGTTGAAAAGTGAATGAAAACCTAGAAAAAAGGGTTATGTCGTGTACTTGTGGTTACTGGGTAAAAAAGCTAAAAAATACATATATGTAAACCGGCCGGTTTAAACCGGTTTCAACCGGTTCACCGGTTTTGATCAAAATCGGCCGGTTTTAACTGGTTTTGATCAAAATCGGCCGGTTTTAACCAGTTTTAACCGGTTTCATTACATACCCGGTATAACACCCGTGCCGTGCCGGTTAAGGGACCGGTTTTCCGGTCGAACCGGCCGGTAAGGCACGGTTTTGAAAACACTGATTAGAAGTCCCAAAATCTATCTAACCCTTAATCAGATCTCACCTCCTCCTTCACAAACAGCTTACCTTGTTCGTAGGATCTCTAAATTCCATCACCAGGTAAATGAGTTTCGGTGTTTTCCAAAATCAAATCATTTCTCCATTTTTTATTGAAGTCGATTAAGATCAAAGTGTGACTCAATAGGAGGCGATTAATGATGTGATTGCAATTGTTGGACTATCTAAGCACAAGATCACTACTGAAGATATTAATATAAGGTGTATGATATTAACTCACTCATCAATCAAGTTTAAAAACTATAGTTAGATTATGTTTTGAAGTAATAGAATCTTATTTATCTTATTTTAAATAAAATGGACTTAGGTTTAAAAGTCAATAGTCTCCTATTCAACACTATAAAGTGTGTTAATCCTAAATAAAGGACATCAATAAAATTGTCTCTTTATTTTATATTCTTTAGTATATTAGAATCATAATCTTATTGGCTGCTAGAGTTACACGCTAATATTGGGGCTTTAACTTGTCCTCGTGCCTCCTAAACCAATATCTTCATCTTCCTCCACCCAGTCCAACATGGAAGAGGTTTCCAACCAAGTCGTACTTGAGATTGCAAGTACTAGTCAAATTACAACATTTGTTTCTTGCTTGTGTTTCGATGAAGACAAAGCCGACCTGAAAAGCTTGAAGACTAGACACATCAACATCCAACATGACCAAGACTCTGACTTTGGGAAGGTTTTATTTTTTCTAGAAGTCCTAAGATGTTTGCTTAGCTTTGAGTCTAGGTTAGGTAACCCAAAATGATGATCGTCTCACTCGCTCGTAAGATTGCCTAAAAATCCGTTTTTGAAAGTCATCATTCTTCATTTTAGTAGGTTGCATCAAAATTATATTTTCTATGAAAATCATGCATCATACTAAGTACCTATCTATTTTGGAGGGTTACCTCTTAACCAAGAAAACTTATAGTTTTTCTTATAATTGATGCTAACAGTGATATAATCGATTATCTGACTACACAGACCCGTTAATCGATTAAGAGTTATTTTAATCGATTAATTAGAGTTCTAGTAACACTGGTTGTTGATTATTGGCAGTTATAATCGATTATATTTTATGTTAATTTTCAAACCATTAATCGATTAAGAGGTCATTAATCAATTAAACCTGTTCAAACCAGAAAACTATAAATGACCAAGTTTCTCTCACAATTTGAACAACTTACACAATTTTCATAATTTTTCATAACTTGATTTTGAGCTTACATTTTCAAAATCCCAAGTTCCTTGTGAGATATTTACCTTGTTCTTTAGTGTCAAGTATTTGAGAGAAAAACCTTTGCTTTGTGAATAGCATTCTTGGTTTCTTGTTTTAGCAAAAACAAAGCTGTTTCATACTTGTGCAAAGTTTGAGTGCACCAATCTGTATTTCAATCCTTTGATTTCTCATATCCTTGTGAGTGAGTGTGAGTCAATCATCTTTTGGGTTGTTAGTGGCTTGTGTAAGCCAAAGAACTCTTCTTTAAGAGTTTCTTGTAAAAAGCTTGTTTCTTGTAAATTTGGTTGTAAGTCTCTAAGGTTTAGAGAAAGTTGTAATATCGGCTAGCTGCGATTGGTTGGATATAGTCTTCATTGAGTATCTTGTTTGGCGCATCAAGTAGGAAGATTGACAACCGTTTGCGAACGGAGGGAAGTCAAGGCTTGGCGAAATAGGGTTTGCATAGCAAGTAGGAAAAGCTCAATTTGGAAGTGTGTGTAAAGAACATTTTCAAATATAGTGATGCAAATCTCCCAAGATCGGAAGGGGAGGCCTGGATGTAGTTTGCCAGTGGACAGGCGAATGAACCGGGATAAAATTTCTTGATATTCTTTCTATTTCCCTTATCTTTTACTATTCCAAGCATATTAAGTATCTTGCATTCTTTAACTTGAAAGATTGAATCTTTGTTAATAAAGATTGAGTCTTTGATATCTGTATAATTGTTGTGTGCTGTTTGTGATATCCTAGTGAGAAATTGCATGATTCTTGGATAGCTTGTTTACCGAGAAACCATATTTTACATAGCTGTTGTTTCTGCTTTTTCTGCTTCAGATAATCGATTATTTAAATTCTTTAATCGATTAAATCTGTTTCATTTAATCGATTGTACTTTCTGTTAATCGATTATTACTGAATATTTCTGTAATTCTTGATTCTCTGTGCATAAATTCGAAAAGCGGGCATATTGACCGCTCACACCTATTCACCCCCTCTCTAGGTGTTATACTCTGATTGACTAGTACCCTAACAGTACAACACAAACTGTCATCTCTCCCACACCACCTATCAGAGCAGTAGGACATGATCTATGTTGCAATAGAAGCGAGAATGGAAAACATGTTAAATGGATTGGTCAAAAAGTTGACCAATCTCACATTAGTTAGTTCGCACTTTCCTCCGCAACCACCATCACATCATTCACAACCGAGACCCCCAACAACTAGTTACGGATCAGGCTATTTTCCACCACCTCGTACGATCAAACCACCCAAAGAGTACAATTTGTAGCTTTTTTCATGAAAGGAGATGCTCTAAGTTGGTACAAATGGGCATTTAACACAATATAACACAAAAATCTTGCTAGATTGTGTTGGTCGTTCTACTTTTGCAAATCCCAATCAAATTGATGCAAACCAACATAGTGAGTGAGTACCATACTCAATTTGAAAGACTATCTAATTAGGTTATGGGCTTGACCCCTGAAATGCTATTGAATTGCTTCCTATCTGGGTTGAACCTAGAAATTGCAATAGAATTGGCTATACAACAACCTTTTTTTGTTACTCATGCAATTGGACTAGCAAAATTGGTAGAAAGTAAAATAGCAAAATCTAAACTGACCACATGGCATTATCCACGTCGGAATAGAGCTGTACCAATTACACCAACAATGGAGTCGACATTTACTGATGTTCACACGATCAGTTCCACAACATTTCCCATTAAGCATCTCACTACAGTGCAAATGGAAGAACATCGAGCACAAAGATTGTGTTACAATTATGATGAAAAATATATTGTCGGACATCATTGTATACTCAAGTTATTTCTACTTACTGATGATATGATGGAAACTACTTTCTCCTCTAATATTAATATAATAGAGGAGCATAATGATTGAAGCTGCACAACACAGATTCCACAAGGGTCACTCACTTTCACTTAACAGACCAACTACAACCCAGACCGACAGGAGGGCACAATAAGAATAAACACAAACAAAATTTTCAGTCCAACCTTGATGACAAGGTTGCTCTACAATGGGAGGATAATGTTGAGTCGTCTGAGCACAAGATCACTACTAAAGATATTAATATCATACCTAGGACAATAACTCACCCACCAATCAATTTTAAAGATTATGGTTAGAATATGTTTTAAAGAAATATAATCTTATTTTAAATAAAACGCTTATGTTTAGAACTCCACATCCTCCTATTCAACACTATTTAAAGTGTGTTAATCGTGATTAAAGGACATCAATAAAATTGCCTCTTTACTTTATGTTCTTTAGTCTATTAGAATCCTAATATTATTGGTTGCTATGGTTACACCCTAATAGTAGTGACAAGAGGAGATAGAGACCCACATCTTTTCTTAGGGGTCATCATCGAAGAGGCTCGCCGACATGATGGTATCCGTATGGCGTATCCACGACATGACGGTGAAGAATGTAAATTTCTAGAAGATCTACAAAAGCATAGGGGTCCTTACTGACTATGGTGGAGGGTGTAACATGTGCATTGGTTTGGATCCAAGGTGTAACACAAGTATTGGTATAGATCCAGGGTAGACATGGGAATTGGATTTTATGCAAGGGTGTGGCACATACATTAGTTTGTACTTATGCAAGTTGTGTGATGTGAGTATACTCTTTATGGTGGAGTATAATAGTTATTTTGAACTATGATTGTTGGAGTAGACAATGGTGATAGCGGTTGAGGCTTTCTAAGGAAGCTCCAAAGTTCAGCTTGACTGAGTATTGAAGATGACAGTTTTTAGTGAATTTTGGTGTAGATGTTTCATAAAATCGAAAGGCATCCTAGAAATGGAGAGCTATATGGCGTGTTCCGTTAGACGGTGGTACGAGAAGCTGCACTACAAGTTTGGAGAACTTGACTTTTGGTAACATTGTCTAAGATACTTGAAAAGACTTACGGTGACAGCGAACAAGCTCTTATGTGGAGAATTTGTTAAAGAGAATCAGACATTGTGCAAAGGAAACAGGATAATCGCTAAGGTTGAGATTCTTGCATATGTTTCCTAAGAAAATAGATATTCGTCTATTTCAATCAAAGTGAAGATTATTGGGGTTGATTGAAATACGTTTTTTATGAAGTCCCACATTATCTAGTATTAAAATGGAGGAGAGTATCAATGTTATATATTTGACTCAAGTTCATTGTTATTACTTGTACCATATCAATTATAAGCACCAATTAAAAATATTTCATGAGCCTCATGCTCATGGCTGTGTTGGAGTCATGGCTGTGTTGGAGCCTGTAATTCTTATCCTCTAAAAATATTACAAAACGAAAGAGAAAGAGAATCAGAGGAGGGTCCAACTTAAGTTTGGACCACCATAGAAAATTGATTATTCAGAGTGATGGGCCACAACATGGATCGCTAAGAATGACACCAAAGGGGTAGCACCTAATTATGGATATCGTTTTAAATTTTCTGCGCTGAATGTGAAAGGAACTAAAGAAAAACTCCCACCATCAGACATATGGATGGACTTATCTAGCAAACAATACATGAGGATGGCTTTGGTTCTTATTACAGACAAAATCCAAAGGAAGGAAAAGAAATAATTAAGGCCAAGATATTTTGGCAGCCTATATCTTTGTCCCTGCTCTATCCCCATCGCCAGAATTATATCATGACTGCATTTTTGGCCGCATCGATGGCAAATACCCATAATTGTCCAAAACATTAAGGCTTTTGAAGTTTCTGAAACCGTTACCGAAGTACAGGTTCAAAGCTAAAGAAGGTACACATGATACATATAGCAAGGCAGTACAAACAAAAAGTAACAACCCAATCTGGTTTGGCATATACTTCATTGTGTAATGATTTATTATATGTAGAGGGCATAAAAGAGGCAAAAGGTTAGCTTAAACTTAAGATTTTCAGGAGAAAATGTGTATTTTTGTTAATTTAATTTAAAATACAACAAAATTTAACAACTCGTATATTTGTATATATGTATGTTTATACATCTATAATCGACAGAAAAATAAACACATTCCATTTGAAGAAAGAAGAAAGGAAAAATTAACAAAGTAGGTCTTTTCCAACATGGAAGGTATTCACTTTAATTATTAAATATAAATGTAATATCATTGCTTAGAAATTAAAAAACTGGTATAAAAATATTAGTATGAGATGATGAAGAAAACATTACTTTAAATGAGTGCTTATTTACAAGTGAGAGAAGAAAAAAGGATTGTAACTAAGGAATGTTCTTTTAGTCACAATTTCAACACTAGACCTGTGAAAGCTTCACAATCCCCGCAAAACAGATTCATGCTAATATAAATTCATGGCTCTGATGCCCCATTTGAGTGCTCCTCACCTGCTAAATTGGAGGTTCCATTTGCTGGCAACCGGTTCATGCTATTGCTGGTAGAGTAATTTGAATATGGAGAATATGTTGAAGCATTACTACTCCTTGAATACGGCATCTGTGCCGCAGTTCTACTTCTTGTCACTTTAAGACGTGCCTTCCTACCCTGAGGGAGGGAATAGAAGAATTTCAATGACAAAAAAGAGAGACAACAAATAAGCCTTTAACCACACTAGGTGGAGCCGGCTACATGGATTGAACGATGTTATAATGTTCTATAATAAATCATGTATGGCAGAAAAAGAGATAAGAACAAAGAAATATAAAATGAAGTACATGCATGAAATCCAGATGCAATAGTTGCACTGAGCAGGGTCTCATAAAATAACATCTGTTTAGGTGGTAGAATTAGAGTGTATATGTAGAGGTGAAACCAGAAATTTAGTTTGAGGGAAGAAGCTAGGCCAAACCGAAAGTATATATCATATAGAATATTTTCTACCCTATTCAAGGAGTATATGAAATCGAATTGTGTAGGTGTGCTTAACGAAATGTGGAACCAATTGAATGGTGAAAATTGTTTAGATGTGAGGTGATATGTGCACAAGTGTGTTGGGTAAGTAGCATTATTCAAAGTAAAAATCAATAAACAGATAGTACAAATTTATGAAACACAACTAATCTTATGGGCATAAGAAAATTTTAATTAATATTTGATTAAGAACCATATACAATTCTGAAAGATAAAAGAATCACCTTCCCCATGCACTTCTCCAAATGAGGAGCAAACCTCCCAGCCATGATAGATCGGCCACAATTCATGCACTGAAATATTTCATTTGCTACAGGTGGGTGAGTTTGTCCGAATATATCAACCACATACTTTCCATTTGCTTCATTACTATTACTAGGATCGGCCACCCGAACCCTGGCTTGTGTTGACAACTTCAATTCTTCATCTTCTTCTTCCACATTGGAATCAAGGCCCAGCCTTGCTACTCTGTGACATTCCGATGCCACATCAACTATAATGGAATCAAGGAGATCCCATAAAAAATGAGATGAAAGCTGCAAAACGTCCCAACGGAAGAAAATAAATAGTATATATATAGGAGAAAGAAGTATTTTATTACTATTGATACTTCAATTCTGTGATATATAACTAGTAACTTCAGGCACATGCATATGAGAGTCAATCCACAATGGAAAGACATGCTAGCATACTAGATATGCTAGTAGATTTAAAGGTTGGCTGTTCAAGAATATTAAATCAGCAACTATAACTGTTGTCACACATTTTTCCAGGGATACAAAAACTATTTTTTTTAAGGAGACCAAAAGAAAAATCACCCTATTTTATAGACTAAACATATTTAAACTAATTTAGAACAGAGGGTGAGCCTTAAATCAAGGGCAAAGTTGTTGCCATATGACGTGAATGTCTTGGGTTCAAATCCTAGAAACAACCTCTCCACTTGTTGGGTAAGTCTAGAGCCTACCAAGTGGAGTCTCATGCAAGAAGCTGCCATTTACGTTTAGAATAATCTAGCTCCAACATTACATGTAAAAAAGAAGTCATATTTTGCACAAGAATCAAAGAAATGAGAAACAACCCAATGAACTCACAGTTCTTCTTGCTTTATTAGATTATAGATTGCATATACATGGCAATACCAGTTTTGTTTTTGAATCCAAAATCTTTTCCGTAACTATGATCATACTTTTCTCTTCACTGTTGAACGTAACCTTATGAGAAAAGGTGCCATTTTTCAGGTACATTATGTTTCACCATCTTTACACCAGTGAATTTAAAAAGGATGTATATAACATAAAGAAAAGAACAATGATCACAGTCATAAATATATAAACATATTAATATTATTGAAAGACATAATGATTTCAATTAATATTCTTCCAAAAGGGAATCCTAAATTAAAACCATCAGACCAAAACTTGGATAAAAGTAAATTCATAGGAGAATGTAAATTGGAAATTTAACTGCACCCAGGCACAACTTGTAAAACAATTGGTTGGACAGTGAAATTTGTTCAAAATTTGCAGCCAAATCTATTTTATTTAATAATTGCAGCATGAGTAAAAGCACGCATACTCAGAGTTGAAGAGCATACCTCAGAATGTGATGACAAGTTTTCTTCATCAGGAACTGACATGAGTCTTGACCAAGGCTTTTGGATCCTTAGTGAATTACATTACTTGTAAAAAGTCAGTACACACCACAACAGCTTCATAAAAGTATAAGACATGAACAAAGAATTCAAACATAGTAACAAAAACCACTTGGCAAAGAAAATATTATTGATATTTGCATTACCTGTGCTAATTTGATTTTGAATTTTCAAAATTTCCCATCACATTATTAAAGAACCTTTACAGATACTAAGAAATTGGATATGCTTAAGATGGTATAGTATGGTCATATACAACACATAAAAAATTTATCATGGAAAGTTCAACAAGCAGGCCCTAAAAAAATAAGAATCGTGAACAAAAAAGAGAAGTGACTTAAAGAGTAATATTGAATGTTGCTCCACCATCTATTAAATAAAATAAATGGTGGAGTTGGATTCATATTGTGAAGAAAACATAGTTTAATCATAAACCAAGAGCATAGTTTCATCATATATATGTCTTGATTTTCAACAAAGTTCTGCATATAATCTTTCCCTTTTGACTATATCCAGTTAGAATGACCTTCTATCAATTTCCAGTGTCATACAAATACTCACTTCAGGATCCTAATTCATCTTAAACTCAGCTCAAAGTCCCAATTTGTATACCAAGCATCATGGTTGACAAGATTGAAATTTTACATAAGATCGGGAGAGGTAAAAGTATTATCGTAACACGGATCGTAAGATCCTACCAAGCATTACGAAAAAATTAATTATAAACATACATAGACATAAAAATGTATCTATTGTTTGCCTCAATCCATATCTAATGTATTTAAATGGATTTAATTAATTTCACCAATATTATGGACTAAATTAAAATTAAAGACTATATTTAAAATATTAAAACCAAGTTACTAAATAAGCCCAGTTAGGGAAAAAGCATGTATGTCACTTTAAAAAATAAAACACTTGTTTTTTAATTAATAACGAGTAGACACTAGTTAAGTTGTTCTTAGTAAGCCCTTTAAAAGGAAAAAAAAAACATTGGACTGAAACACCCTATCATTAAACACACGGTAGATTAGAATTTGAATATAGCATTTTCAGTGTTTAGGTTTTCTCCTCTTCCTCTAGCGCCGTTTTCGTTTTTGGAAAATCTTCCTTCTGCAGCAACACCATTGCTTCTTCCTCTCCAATCCTCCTTCCTCTTTCTATGTTCTAGATCTGGTCTAATGACCCACAAGAATTGCGGCACCAATGCTTCTTCCTCTCCAATCCTCAGCAATTTCACGAGTGTCGGCAGCATCGTGATTGTAGCATACTCGTGACTCGCTAGCTCCCTCAAAAACATAAGATCAAGCGATCCCACGAGTTAAATCGCGACATAGGGGTTCTCGTTATAAAGGAGGTTAATATCTTGGTAAGCTAAAATCTTCCCGATTTCCAGCTCAACAGTAAATTATAATGATCAGAAAAAATGAACAATCTAACCATTTACACATCAACAACCAAAACTGAAGCCATATTTTGAAATTTGTTCGATACACACTCCTTAAGTCAAGTTGCAAACTGGAAATAAATACTCCACCTTTTCATTTTCATGATGGAAAACTCGGTAAGGAGTCTCATTTTTTCAGTTCCCTATGTAGCATGTATACTTCAAATTGGTTGTCATCCTAATCTACGATTTTGATACTTTTGACACACTTTATGTTTTTATACATCTTCCAATCATATTATGAATTTGCTCTGTATCATCATATTCATATTGTGTTATCCTATCATCTAATATCCGATTTTCGTATTGGTATATGTATTTCCAAGCAGGTTCCTAATGACAAACTGGGTGGAAAGGTCTATATCTTAGTGACAATCTTTCATTTAGGCAAAATTTACTCTTGCTGGCAATGCATAAAGCACAAATCCTGTCTACATTTTTTCAATCTCTCTGATCTTCAGTTCAACATTAAAGATTAAAATAAAAAAATTGATCCCTCCCCCACTGTTTAAACTTCTAGGGATTGACAACAAAAAAACACATTAACCAAAGATCAAATTGATGCAAAATAAATCACTGAAAATTTTAAATAAATACAAATAAAAAACCAATTACCCTGAGACCAAGGATTCCGAAAATTCAGAGTGCAATAAATCATTCAAGGAATTACCAAGAAACAGTTACAGGTAAACGGGTTAAGAAGAGAAAGAAAGTGTTGAAATCATAGAAATAGCAAAGGAAGGAGCAGAATTTATGAAGTAAAGTTCGAACCTTTATGATAGTGAGAGAGGAAGATCGCGGAGAGTGATTGAAAGGATAAGAGTGGCGAACAGTGATTATATGAATCACAGGCTAATGCTACAGTGGAAACCCCTCAATCTGGGTACTTGAAAAATATTTGGACTACAAAAATGCTCCCATAACCCATTGATGTTTTTTGAGTGAATATACAATGTGGTGTTTGGGCAACCCAGTTAATGCAATTGTTTTAGTCTCTCTTTAACTATTACATGTACCAACTTTGTGCTTAGTTGTGTAAGTCCTCAGTATTACTAAATAGATTAAAAAGTCAAACATTCAATTTTTATAATTGATATTTAGTAGAAGATAGCACATCTCATGTCTCACAAAAACGGTTTGGTTAAAAAATATATTTAACTTAAAAATTTAATAATTAATTATTTTTCTAAAGTGTCATATGTAGTAATATATATTTTTTAGAATAGAAGATGTTCACCCTTGTTATGAGAGACAATTACCTACCCGGAAAAGTTTAACTCCTTACCGTAAAAAAAATATCATTAGTTATATAAAAAAAAACTTTAATGTTAATGCTATATATAATGCCGGTAACCAATTGATAAATAATAACTTGGATTTTAAATTTAGGAAAACGTTAGTTAATTGTTTTAATTTAAATAGACTCCATCTATGATGGAAGTGTAACACTTCACATTAGTTCGATTTTTTAAGGAATTAATGAACCAAAAACAATAGAAGATGTTCAGTTTAATTTAATCAATGTTGAAATTTATATAGGAATTGAATCAAACCAAACCAATTATGAACGCTTTAGTTCACTTCTACAGTTTGCTTATTTTATTTTATTTTTAAATCATGCAGTTCCATTTATATTTTATAATGCACTATTTCTTCATTTTAACTACAATTTTAACGAACAAATAACATACATACTCTAAAGTTTCAAAACACAAATCAAAAGAACTCATATCCGGAGATTTGACAAAAGGCTTCCACCATGAAATTGATGAAATAATGTTTAAATGTGAAGAAAATGTTTCTATATGCTTGATTGCATATAGAAGACCATTTATATTGATAGCATTTCAAGTGCAATATCAACGAGTATTTTTTATAAGAATAAATATAGAAATTAACATATATTAAAAAAGTAATACAAAGTGTGCATATAGTTGTAGTTTAAAGATTTTTTAATAGAATCATCAAGATTTTATGCTAATAAAAGAGGACATTTAAATATCAATATACTTCTTATAGTATTGATTATAAGGTATACTAGTTACTAATATAGTTGGCTAGTATGATGGGTATATCCCAATTTTAAGCATGCGAAATATTTTTATTTAAGTTTTCCAAAATAAGAATTACAAATCACATAAGTAATTATATGTGAAGAGTATAGAATACTAACCTTTCTTGCATTATAGGTAAAAGTTATGTAACATATTAAATCAATCAAGTGGACCTCTTTATGAATTAAGAAAACTCATAAGCAAATTTATTCTATAAAAATAAAATTTCTTAACATCTGAAAAGAACAAAATCATATAACTAAGGAGACATATGTAATTACAATGAGTTGATCGTTAATACGTTCAATACATTTAAAGGAGTCAAGCTCCAAATCTGATATATATTTTAGTCGATATGATATTTTATTTTTCCTTTACCTTATATAAAATAATGAAAATGTTTTTTAAATATGTAGTTTAGTTCACTTCGAGCGCTTCCTAAATCTCTAGAATCTCGAACCGAACTGATCTTAGATGGTTCCTTCAAAAAAAGAATTGAACCGAGAAGAATCCAACACTATCAGGTGATTAGACTTGTTATGAACAAGATCTGAAGTTATGACTCAAACTCGATACATTTTTAATCTAAATTTCAAGTTAGCAATAAAATTTATTGAACTTGAAACACTAGATCAAAGTCTGACTCAATAGTGTAAAATAATTTCTATTTATGTGACTTATTTATCTCATATTTATTTACCATATTCTCAAAGGCATCATAAGATAATAGAATTAATGATAATCACATTAATTCTATCATTTATGGTGGTATTTTTTATTATAGGAAAATATGTGAAATTTGTATGTCAAAATTTAAACGAAAATAAGAGCTCAACAAAAAGCACTAGGTAAAAAATGAGATCATAAGAATATGTGATAATATTTTTTTCTTATTTATTTATTATTATTATTAGTTAGGACTTGAGTCTAATTTTTTTTCTTTTTTTGCCTCCTTCTTAATGGACATTAAATGATCTCATACGTTGTTCACCTAGGATGTATGAAGAAGATCTTGCTCCTGATCTTGTCACGGTTTTGATGAAGACACCAAAATCACCAAAAAGAAGAAAAAGAAAGAAGACCTTGAAGACTTAGAATAAATGCTATCAAGATCAATCGATTCACAGTCTTCTAAGATATGTACATCTTTCCTAAGTCTTTTACTTATGTTTAACCATATGTTCAAGTTGATAAAATCTTTTTGAAACATATTTTAACTTACAACTAAAATGAACTTAATTTTTAAAAAGCTAAGTAACAAGTTACTAGGACCTGAGTAACATGTTACAGGACCTGAGTAACATGTTATTGGGACTAAGTAACAGGTTACTAGGAATGATTAATATGTTACTACGACTGCACAATGGGTTACCCAAACTGAGTAGCAGGTTACCATGCATATTTTAAACACATTAATTGATTACTCAATGGAATAATCGATTACTCATTTGGGAAAAATGTTAGGGAAATCGATTATCAATTAGAGTAATGAGTTATTGAGAGTTATTATACCAGATTTTCAAATCCAAAATGAACAACTTTCACCCAAAACAAATGGATGTCATTCCAAACGTCTTCTACTTTCACTTAGGGGTATGTTGGCTAGTTGGAAGCCTATTTAAAGGCACTTAGACTCTGCAATTTGGACACAATCATTACACACAACTTTCATATATCTTTCACACAATTTTCTGAACACTCCTACAAGAAACTTGTCATAAATTTTCCAAAAATTTCTAAGTTGTTATCAAGTGTTTTATTCTAAATTTTCATATACTTAAACACTTGATCTTATAGTGTTATTCATAGTGAAAGACCATAAGGATTGCAATATCAAAACATGTCAAATTATTTATGCAATCTAGCCATTGTTTCATTCTTCACTTCTTGTTAAAGTTGCTTTAAATTTTTCACCATAGGATGTGGTGGAAAATGGAAAAAAGATACGTAGAAGAAGAGTTCTTCTAAGGTTGTGAGATTGTGGTTAGTGTGTTATGTACTTAGAATCTCTGGGTGAGATTTGTAATTACAATTCATCAAATCAATAAAACCTTTTGTGTAAATAAGAGGATTGGACATAGTCTTCCTTATACTCTTTACTTTCATATATGTACTTAGATTTTTTTTCAACTTATATTTCTCATGCACTATACTCTAATTGTTTTTAACTTGTCAAAATCTTCAATTATACAGAAAACTAATTCCCCCTCTTAGTTTGTTATCTTATATTTACATTTCAAATCAGAGCTTAGATCGGGTAAGATACTCCCTAGATACTATACTCTAAGATGACCTCTAAATCATTTTTTGGAGAAGATTCTAATATCAATCACCTCCATGTTTGATTAGAGAATATTATGACTTTTGGAAAGATTAGAATGATAATCTTTATAGTATCTCCATATCTTCATATCTGTAATAAGATTGAAGAAGGACATTATATACCTTTCGTTGTAATCAATGGTGTGAGGGAATCAAAACTAAAAATTGCTTGGAACGATGATGATAAGAAAAATGTTCAATATGTTCTTAAGGCAAAAAAATATCATCATTTCAACCTAGGAATTGATGAGTTCATTAAGTTAGAGAATAAATCAATCCCTTGATTTAAGGACTCTATAATGAAGGATTATCATGAGCATCATGATATGAATTAGTCAATCCCTATAGTTAAGTTATTCCATATTATGCTCTTTAATATAATCAATAAGCATTAGTGTACTGTGATCATTATAGAATCATTGCTATTATGTCTAGCTTGACTGTAGCATCAGCACTTTACTATTTCTCTGTATATATTCATGTACTCTCCTATGTAACGATCAAGTTAAAGAATATACAATATTCACTTTTCTAATCTGGCTGATAAACTTAAACTTGCAGGAAATGAAATCTCAAACTCTGATCTGCTCATTCAAACTCTGAATGGTTTGGATTCTGAATATAATCATGTAGTTGTCAAATTATCTGATCAAACTACACTCAGTTGGGTTGATCTACAGGCTCAATTGCTAACCTTTGACAATAGACTTGAGCAACTAAATAGCCTCACCAACCTAAACCTCAATGCAACAGCAAATGTGGTTAACAAAGCTGATCACAAGGGCAATAGGTTCAACACAAACAACAACTGGAGAGGTTCCAACTTTAGAGGTTGGAGAGGAGGCAGAGGAAGAGGAAGAACATCTAGGCCAACATGTCAGGTCTGCAACAAGATGGGACATACAAAAATGCATTGCTATTATAGGTTTGACAAAGCCTACTCAAACTCTAATCACTCAACAGACAATGACAGACAAGGATCTCCCAATGCCTTCCTAGCTTCTCAAAACTCAGCTCAAGACTATGACTGGTACTTTGATAGTGGTGCAAGCAACCATGTCTCACATCAAACAGACAAGTTTGGTGATTTGACTGAACATCATGGTAAGAATTCTCTAGTAGTTGGAAATGGTGAAAAGTTACCAAAAACCTATTGAATGTGTCCAAACTAACTGCTGATAATCATATTCTTGTTGAGTTTGATGCAAATTCTTGCTTTGTGAAGGACAAGCTGACAGGGAAGGTACTTCTAAAAGGGAACCTTAAGAATGGATTATATCAGCTCTCTGAAAAAGAAAGAGACTCATGTGCTTTTGTATCTGTCAAAGAAAGCTGGCATATGAAACTTGGAAACCCCAATAATAAAGTCTTAGACAAGGTTTTAAAAGACTGTAATGTGAAATTATCACCTAGTGATAATCTTAGTTTTTGTGAGGCTTGTCAGTATGGCAAGTTGAATTTTTTACCTTTTCAATCCTCTTCTTCTCATGCTCAGGATGTTCTTGAATTGGTCCACACTGATGTATGGGGTCCTGCACCAATAATATCATCATCTGGTTTTAAATATTATGTCCATTTCATTGATGACTTCACTAGGTTTACATGGATTTACCCTTTAAAACAAAAATCAGATACAAGACATGTCTTCATCCAGTTTAAAAATATGGTAGAAAATCAGTTCAACAAAAGGATTAAAACAATTCAATGTGATGGTGGTGGTGAATATAAAGTTGTGCAGAAGCATGCTATAGAAACAGGAATGCAATTCAGAATGTCATGTCCATATACATCACAACAGAATGGCAGGGCTGAAAGAAAACACAGGCACATTGCAGAACTTGGATTGACACTATTGGCATAAGCTAAAATGCCTCTAAGTTACTGGTGGGAAGCATTTTCCACTGCAACTTTCATTATAAACAGACTGCCATCACCAGTAACCCAAAATAAAAGCCCTTATTTTGTTATGCACAAAAAGGAACCTGACTACACCTACCTAAAGACCTTTGGATGTGTATGCTATCCTTGTCTCAAGCCTTATAACCAACACAAGTTACAGTTCCACACAACTAGATGTGTGTTCTTGGGCTACATCAATTCTCACAAAGGGTATAAGTGTGTCAATTCTCATGGCAGAATCTTCATCTCAAAACATGTTGTCTTCAATGGAGACCACTTCCCATTCCATGATGGTTTTCTTAATACAAGAGTTCCTCTAAAAACACTAACTAAGAGCTCATCTGGTCTTTTTCCATTGCATGTTACAGGTACATCACTTAGAGAAGACATTGTTCCTACTAACAATGACTTACATTTTGAACCAGAACCAACTGAGAACTCAGATGCTTCCAATGAACAAGTTCAAGAGAATAATCCTGAATCTTCCAATGAACAAGTTCAGGAGAATGACACTGAACCTGCTGAATCAAATACAGGCACAGAACTTCCTGAGGCACCTGCTGAATTAGAACCAAATACAAGGCTTCCCGAGGCAAGCATGATGCGCACCAGAAACAAGGATGGGATATACAAGCCAAAGCTACCATATATTGGATTAGCTGAAAATTGTGCTGAAGAAAAGGAACCAGAAAATGCAAAAGAAGCTCTTCAAAGATCACAGTGGAAAGATGTTATGCATAAAGAAATTCAGGCACTGAATTTCAATCAGACTTGGACATTAGTACCTTATCAACCTCAAGATAGCATCATTGACTCCAAATGGGTGTTCAAAACTAAGTACAAAGCAGATGACACCATTGAAAGGAGAAAATCCAGATTAGTTGCAAAAGGTTTTCAACAAACAGCTGGATTAGACTATGAAGAAACCTTCAGTCCTGTTGTCAAGGCCAACACAATAAGAATTATTCTTGCAATTGCAGTTCACCTCAATTGGGAAGTAAAGCAGCTTGACATAAATAATGCTTTTCTCAATGGTTATCTAAAGTAAACAGTATATATGCATCAACCAGAAGGCTTTATAGATCCAGCTAAACCCAATCATGTTTGCAAATTATCTAAGGCAATATATGGGCTTAAACAAGCACCAAGAGCCTGGTTTGACAGTCTCAAACATGCCTTGCTGAGATGGGGTTTTCATAACACAAAAAGTGATACCTCACTCTTCACTCTAAGAGGTAAAGACCATATCACTTTTCTTCTAATATATGTTGATGATATAATAGTGACAGGGAACAACACCAAGTTCTTGGAAGCCTTTGTTAAACAACTCAACATTGTGTTCTCCCTAAAGGATCTTGGTCAATTACATTATTTCTTGGGCATAGAAGTTCACAGAGATGCAACTGGTATGTACTTAAAGCAGTCCAAGTACATAAAGGATTTGCTAAGGAAATTTAAAATGGAAAGTGCATCATCCTGTCCAACTCCTATGGTCACTGGAAAGCAGTTTACAGTTGAAGGGGAGAAACTGAAAAATCCAACTGAGTTCAAACAAGCCATAGGAGCATTGCAGTATTTGACAAATACCAGACCTGACATTGCTTTCTCTGTCAACAAACTCAGTCAATTCATGAGTTCTCCGACTTTAGATCACTGGCAGGGCATCAAGAGAATTTTAAGATACCTCCAAGGCACCACTCACTACTGTCTACACATTAAATGCTCTACTGACCTAGACATAGCAGGATTTTCAAATGCAGGTTGGGCCACTAGTGTGGATGATCGAAAGTCTATGGCAGGTCAATGTGTTTTCCTTGGAGAGACACTTGTTTCTTGGTCCTCAAGAAAGCAGAAAGTTGTATCAAGGTCCAGCACAGAATCAGAATACAGAGCCTTGGCTGATCTAGCTACTGAAATAGCTTGGACTTGTTCACTTCTTACTGAATTAAAACTCCCCCAGCCAAGGAAACCGACACTGTGGTGTGATAACATGAGTGTCAAGGCACTAGCTTCAAATCCAGTCATGCATGCTCGATCAAAACATATTGAAACTGATGTACATTATATCAGAGATCAAGTACTACAAGATAAAGTCATTGTAGCATATGTTCCATCAGCTGATCAAATTGCTGACTGCCTCACCAAAGCCTTGACACATACAAGGTTCAATCAATTAAGAGACAAACTTGGGGTGATTCCTTCACCATCAGTTTGAGAGGGGAAGTTAGAGAATAAATCAATCCCTTGATTTAAGGACTCTATAATGAAGGATTATCATGAGCATCATGATATGAATTAGTCAATCCCTATAGTTAAGTTATTCCATATTATTCTCTTTAATGTAATCAATAAGCATTAGTGTACTGTGATCATTATAGAATCATTGTTATTATGTCTAGCTTGACTGTAGGATCAGCACTTTACTATTTCTCTGTATATATTCATGTACTCTCCTATGTAACGATCAAGTTAAAGAATATACAATATTCACTTTTCTAACTCATTAGGGTATCAAAGTGTAAGTCAGTAAAAGGTGGGATACCTTAGAGACCACCCGTGAAGGAACTGAGGAAGTGAAGTGTTCCAGACTCAATACTATTTCTCAAGAGTATGAGATATTTTGCATGGCACCTGAGGAAGTGATACTTAATCTCCAGAAAAGGTTCACTCACCTTACAAACCATCTGATTACTCTAGGAAAAGTGTTGTCAAATAATGACCTAAACCTAAAAGTCCTTGGGTCACTTACCAGAACTTGGCAACCGAAAATGACAACCATATTCGAAAAGAAAAGTCTCTCTAAAATATCATTGGTTGATCTTTTTTTGGAAAATTACAAGAACACGAGTTGGAGTTGAGCCAACTCGAACAACATGAAGAACAAGAAAATATGAGAAAAACATCTCTTTGAATGCAAAAGCATAAATATGTGAAACCTCCAGAGATGAATCAGACAAAGAAGACATAAAGGACATGAGCATGTTAATAAAGAAGTTCAACAAACTTTTGAAATGGAACAAGGCTACAAAGTCAAGACCAACCAAAATATTCACAAAGTGCAATGAGGCTTCCACATCAGGCCAAACATTCACTTATTTTGAATGTGGGGAGCTTGTCCATATAAAGGTGGATTGTCCAACATTATTGAGAAATCCCTTCAAAGAGAAGCCAGAAAAGAAGACTGGTTGAAGAATATACATTGCTTGAGAGGACAAAGGCACGAGTTCAAACTAAGAAATAGAAGTGAGGAGCAAGTCCACTTATCTTTAATGGCATCTCACCATTCAGATGATGATAAGGTCATTGAATTAAACCTTTAGAAAATTCTTCAAATAGTGAACTTCAACATGCCTTTAATAAATTACATAGTGAATATGTTAAACTTTCCAAATTATTATTAAAATAGAAAAAAGAAGGCATTATTTTAGAAAATCATAACAAGATTTTTTTTGGAAAGACTTAGATATTTTGAAATTTTAAGTGTTCATCTTCAAAATGTTAAAATTGTATTACTCTTGAAACTAAAGTTTCAACATTAAGTCTTAAACTTAATAAACTTAACAAGATAATGGCAATTTAGTCAAGACAATAAAATTCCAAAGACATTCAATAGACTGTAAAGGTCTTAGTTATGCAAATATCTATGTAGCTAAAAACAAGAATGACTTTGGGAAAACAATCATGAGAAACACTACAAAATTTCATAAAGAAAGTATTCACATTAATCCTCTTTTTAAAACCAAAATTACGATACATAATCACCAACCCACCTGCTTTTACAATATGAATGTTGATCACACACGAAACTCTTATCAAATTAAAAAAAAATGGTGTACCAAATAAAATGTCTTAAACCACTAGGACGCAAATCAAATTAGGTACCTAATAAAACATGATTGTTCTGTAGGAAATCTTGGATGCCACAAATGAAATGTGGTACTTGGATAATGGTTGTTCCAAGCATATGACGGGTGATAAGAATAAGTTCTTTGTCGTGGCTGCAATTGATTTATAGTCTTCTAAGATAGGTATTTATTTCGTAAGTAAAATGAACTCAATTTTCAAAAGGCTAAGTAACATATTACTTGACACGAGTAACATGTTACTGGACCTGACAAGTTACTTGAACTAAGTAACATGTTACCCAAAGTGAGTAATAGGTTACCCAAAAAGAGTAACAGGTTATCCTATAGTTTTTAAACAGAGGATTACTCATTGGGAGTAACCAATTACTCATTTCGACAGAATGTTAGGGTAATCACAGTAATCGATTACTGAGAGCTATTACACCAGATTTTCAAATCCAAACAAAACAATTTTCATACAAAAAACGAATGGGTGACATTCCAAACATCTTCTACCTTCCCTTAGGGGTAAGATGGTAGATTGGAAGCCTATTTAAAGGCACTTAGACTCTCCCAATTGGTACACAATCATTACACACAACATTCATATATCAATCACTCAGTTTTCTAAACACTCTTACAAGTAACTTGTGATAAAGTTTTAGAAATTTTCTAAGTTGCTATCAAGTTCATTCTAAGTTTTCATATACTTAAACACTTGAGCATATTGTGTTATTCATAGCGAAAGACCATAAGAAATTCAAATTTAAGAAATGTCAAATTTTTGTTGCAATCTAGAGAGATAGTTGGAAGAAGAATTCTTTTAATGTTGTGAGATTTTGGTGAGCGTGTTTTGTACTCAGAATCTCGGAATGAGATTTGTAATTACAACTAAGGGTGACAAATGGATGGATTTGGATGAGTTTGAATTTGGATGAAAATGGATGGATGGAAATGCATCCATCAATCCATGTAAATCCATTTAAATCATATTTTAAGTTATTCAATCCATCCATATCCAATGGATTATATTTCATCCAATAAATCCATGACTTCACATTTTTAAAAAGTGTTTTTAAAAAAATATTTTTAAAAAAGTGTTTTTTTTTTAAAAAAAAACACTTTTGAAAAGGTGAAATTTTGAAGTTTTTATCCAAGAACTTAAAAGAGTAATAAACTTAAAAATTAAATTTTAAGCTTTTAATGGTAAATCACGTGATTAAGATTAATTTTATAGTCTTAAAACCTTCAAGTGAGGATCATGTTAGTTTTGTTAGAAAAATTTGACTTATATCATGAAATTCATAGATTCGTTTTGCTATTTCTCTCATTCTTCGTATTTTTTTGGTTGGTTACAAACATAAATTATATTTACCAAAGTTAAATTACATGATTGATAGATAGTTGAAATATCCAATTGAAGGGAATACAAAAGAAATAAAATTAGCAAGAAATGTTAAACACTCAATGCAATTATGTGAAGAAAATTAACTTTTGTTGAAGGAATTCTTTTGTTAGAAAGGGTAATGCAACTTTTGAAGGAACCATTTTATTAAAAAGAAGTTTGCACGTGTGTTTTTTAGAAAATAAAAATGTTTTTATTTTTAATTTTTTTGGATATATCCATGGATATCCATTGGATATAATGAATGGATTTGAATTCATCCATTATCAACATTGTCCATTTGATTTTATCCATTTAAATCCATTAGCTCTAATGGATGAATTTAACTTGGATTAATTATAGATTGTGGATAATTTTGTCACCCCTAATTACAATTCATTAAATCAATAAAATATTTTCTGTTAGTAAGGGGACTAGACATAGTCTTCAAGTGGACAAGAAGGTCGACCATTATAAAAGTAGGGTATCTCTCTATTATTCCTTATACTCTTAAATTTCATATGCCTACTTAGATTTTCTACAACTCATATTTCCACTATACTATACTCTAATTGTTCTAAAGTTGGAATAAATTTCAAATTGTGTAGAAAGCTAATTCAACCCCTCTTACTTTCTCATCTTATACTTAGAGGGTGAACCCTAATTTTAGTTTTACATAAAATATAATAATATAATGTCATTATAATAATCAAATTATTGAACAAATTCAGCAGACTAGTGGCACATGCACCAGGGCATCCCTAATAACCATATTTACATCTTATGGGGATCACCTTGATCTTATAGAAGATGATCAAGTTCAACTATGGGAGGAGGTGGCTTAAGCACTGAGAAATCTTGAAGGTAGCAAACTCCTTGTATACTATAAATAGGACCTTTAAGTGTATTTATTCTAAGAACTCAACTCAATACTACATACATATACTCCTTCATTCTTGTCTCATACTTAAACATGTCTCACACTAAGATTGGCACTACTTTACTCATGGTCTTGCTCTTTAGAAAGTTTCACCATGATCTTTCTTATGGCATAATCAAACTATAGGTGTGATGCAGAGACAAAATATTAAGTACCATTCATGTTTATGTATATAATTAATCTATTTATTTAAAACAAAGTTCAGCCTTGATTTTCCCAAACCAAAAGATTGGTAACCCGAATGGGAGAGATAAACTACAAACCCAACAATTGCAGAATCTTGATGAGGAACAATGCAGTTGTGGTGACTGTTGCAACTGCATCACGCCGTAATTATGGTGTGACTCCGAATCACAATGGTGTGGCCGCATTGGGCGGCAACACAATCGCATCGGATTGCATTTGGACCACATCAGACCCATCTAATTCAAAAATGTTGTGTTGATATCAAAATATTTCACATTGTAACGGCCGCAATCTGCATCACAATGGCCACAATGACTACAATCGCAGTAGTTACAACCGTTACCATAGTCGCGACTGCAGACGCAATTTAAAACACTATTAGTGGCTATCCTAGAGGATTCACCTTCAAAACAAACGATGACATCAGTTACCCATGGGAACACTTGCAAGAGCACAAATATGCCATTCTATTTAAATGATGGTGCAATGAAATAATATGTTTATTATTCACAACAACTTTCAAAGGACTAGCCTTTGTCCACTTCCATTGAGTACCAACCTTCCCAAACAGTTACCTGTTGGGAAGAGTTGGGAGAATTATTGTGTCAAAAGTTCCAAAGAAATTAAGTTGAACCTATCCAGCTCCAAGCCTTTGTAGGTACCAGGGAGGTTTGAATTCTTTTAGGATCTGTTTGCGGGTAAGATTTTGGAGGGGAAAGAAAGAAAAAAAAAAGACTTTGTAACCATGAAAACACTTGTGAGATGATTTTGAAGTCTCCCATTTCCCTTTCTTCCCCTCCAAAACTCAACTCGCAAACAAAACCTAAAGGATATCTTGCCAAATTCAACAAGGGGTCAACGGTTTGGAAGATAAATCCTCACTAACACTTCAAGCCCTTGTTTCCGGATTAATGGATGAAAGCAAGAATGTTGAGCACTTAAGAGGGAACCCCTCTATGTATGTAGCAAAGGGCAACGAGGAAGTAGGGAAATTGATAAAGGAAGAAGTGTTAAATGCAAGGATATAATTCCTTGATGACCTAATTCAGAATATCATCAAACCGCAAGGCCACTAGCAATGAAAGAAGAACATCCTCAAAAATTCAGAATCTGAGGCAATGGTGATTATTTGTATGAATGGCACAAAATAAGTAATCACAATACCAACCAATGACTCAACATCAGAGATATCAAACATATCATGGAACCTTGTTAGACGAAAACAAACCTAAAAAAGAAGTCAACATCATTGTTAGAGGCTTTGCGGTAGGATACATTTCAACTAAAGTAATAAGGATATATATATATGAAATTGGTTCCATCCACGTTGATAGCTTCCAAGAAGATAACAGATTTGTTACTCCTCTTTGACTTTGGGAAACGTCATTGCACAATTGCAATTTCTGTAACATGATTATAACAACCACAAGATTCTCAAATCACACATGCATCTTCATACATCACTGTATATGAATGACCTACAAGAACATACCCTCCCCATCACTGGTTTTGTAAAGTTTAGGATATAAATTATGAATGTGTTTGAACCCTTTTCATTCTCTTCTCTCATCCTCCACACCCTATTGCAAGGCAAGAAACACCATGAACCACACTCATTATTGTAATCAAACGAGAAAAGGTGAAAATAAACACTTATGTCATTAACATAATCAATCTAACCTTAAGCAATGAATTTTCAAAAGAGAAAATTGTGAAGGGCTTAACTCAAGATTAATAACAAACCCGCTTTCACTTCAAATATAAAAGTTCTGTCTGAGATAAAATCAAATACTCCCCACGAATCCTTTTCATATCACCTTCAAATATAATATATTTTTCTGACTGATTCAATTTGGTAGTTCAATAATAAAATAGAAACCAAAACAACAACAACCACACCATAGTCCACTAGGTAGGACCACCTATGATCTTTTGATATGGTCGGTTGACAATGTTGCCATGTACCTATTTCGAATATGGAACATCAGGGTCTTGATATGGTCGGTTGACAATGTTGCCATGTACCTATTTCGAATATGGAACATCAGGGTCAAACACGCTGACCACAATAAGATGAAAGCGACCTAACGGAAATAAATGGAGACTTGAGGGATGTCAATATCATTATCATCGTCATCCTCACAAGCCACAACAACATCCAAGTGACGACGGTAGGAAGGAATGTCCATCTTGGCTACTTCCCTTGCTAGATCTGCTACTTTTTTGTCCATCCGCTCTTTGTGCCTAGGGAACATGCTATTATAGAGTAGGCAACTTCCACAAGAAATACTATAAGCATTCAAGCCTTTTGCCTTCAACCAATCAAGAAGTTCCCTCAGTGTAGGATTGTCTCTCAAAATCCACCTGTCCCAAACAGTCCAACTCATATCTTGATGCTTGATAACCTTCGGTGGAACAGGCTCAGCCATTGAAAAGAGAGGCAGTGCCAAGTTAGCAAATGTGTTCCTGTAGTCTTCGACTTTGTGCCTTCCCTCCAACGCTTTGTACAGATCCAAGCAGACAAGACCTGTTGCCATAGCAGTCGCGGTTGCAATGGCAGGAATGATCCGCCCAGCAATGAACTTCGCTTTAAGTTTGTCAACCTCAGGAATGCTGTAATTCCGCGCCCTCATATTGGCAAGCCCAGCTATCACATCCATGTGGTAGTTTGTATCATCATCCTGCAGTTTTAAAGTAGAATGATAATTACTTGATAAAAAACAATTACAAATAATACAGTACAAAATGCAGATTGAAGAGTTCATGTACTCTGGATGCACTACAAACAAATGCATAAGTAAACCCACCAATTCAAAACTCCCTATTTTAACTACAAAATGTAAAGCACCATTTACAAGACTAAATAAATGGTTTTATCAGGTATTGAGGCAAGAAGGAGAATCCTGGTAAAATTTCAGTAAGAAGAAAAGTATAATGAAGGAAAGCCAAACCTTCTCAAACTGAATTGGTTTCATCCTGAAGACTGGAAGTAGATTCGATCGACACCTTTCCAATTTGATTATTAGATCATTGATAACAGCTGCATCATCTATAGAAGCAGTAGATAGACTGGTAGCTTTCTCATCTGTCACTATTCTTGCATCCTTCTTAGGCTGAAAGTCGGGTACAATCACCCTATCAACTGCATCAGCCACTTTCTGAGGGTTCTTTACCCAGTCAGGGATTGGGATACCAAATGTCTCTGCTCGTAAAATAGAAGCTGCCACTGCAAAAAGTAGATGTCCCTGATCAGAGGATGAGAACTGTAGTGGGTGAGGGAATCTTTTCGGTGCAGACCAGAAAGGAGCTCCAGTACTGGTTGAAGCATCTTCAGGAAAAGTATATGTTAACTGCTTCACACGGTGAGCAAAATAATCTTCAAACCTGTGAAAAAATGTAAAAATAATTGTGTTTGAGTGAAGGACAAAAATCTAGTAAGCTCCCACAGCAACATTACTATAAGAAACAGATAAAGATATATTATCAAACTAACATACTTTAGCCGAGCCCAAGTAATACAATCTTCAAAAGTTTCACACTTTTCCCTATCCAGACACTCAAGAACACGCTCTAAGTTATCCCTTGCTTGAGCATCACCAGCATTTCTCATTGCACTAGCATATTCACTTGGGTTAGACAAATATGCATTCACTTCAGCAGGAGTTTTCTCAAGCAAACCCTCAAACTCTGATCGAGCCCATGTCAAGCAGTGATCAATGTTGTGTGGAAAAGAGTGTACAGTACACATTGGTGCCTGTTTCTCGGGTGGATCTCTTGATGCACCGTAGTTTTCTGTCAGGTGGGGAATGACCATCTGTGTATTGCATTTGGCTCCAAGAGTTCCAGACTCAAGAAGAGGCTTTTGGAAATACAAGCATCTCTGATCAACATATAGCCTCGCATTTACATTATCTAGTGCATTTATCACAATGTTTAAGTTTTCCCAGAAGGTATCATTGAACACATTTTCAGTTTCAGTGCCAACCCGATTTTGCAGAGCTTCAATATTAAATCCAGGATTTATAGATGCAGCAGCTGAAGCAGCAACTGTAGATTTTGCCTGTCCAATATTCCAATCCCGGAAGAGGAACTGCCTACTTAGGTTACTCTTCTCTATAACATCATCATCAGTAATTGTCAGCTTCCCCCGACTTCCACAAGAAACTCCCATGAGCGCAAGGTTTTTCAGAAATTCACATCCCAAAGCGCCAGATCCAACAACAAACACTTGAGAATCCTCTAATTTCTTCTGTAAGTTCCGTCCAAAAACTGAAATCTGAGCATCATACCGACTATTCACTGGTCTCAAATCATTGGGGTCCAGTGGTTCAGTAGGAAGTGATTCCACAGAGTCAAAGTAGAAAAACTGCAGGGTAGAAGTTAAAACCACATTAAAAAAGAATGACAACAAATACTAGCTTTAGAAACTAATGCTCAATTAACAGGAAAACAACAAAACAAGGTGAAACATGGATCTGCACAAGTGAACATGTATTTGCCATTAAACTATCTCATCATCCTATAAACTAAGCAAACCATCACACCAGTATATTGTGACTAGAGTAATCTGACACATCATCCTTGTCTCAAAACTATGTTTAAATATCATGGGTTTAAACCAATCAGTGTGTTACACCTATTTGGTTAAACCCAGGTTTGTTAATAGATTGCAGCATGAAAAAATGACGTCGCAGTGGCATGAAGACGAGAGCATAGTTACATAATTCTCTCGTTTACCCTACAGTGTCATGTACTGAATTCATTGTACTGCATACCACGTACCGGATTCATCATAAAGAATGTCTCATAAAATTAATGTAAAAAGTGACGAATTATGTAACCAAGTGCAACATGATAGTTAAAATCGCGAATCAACTCGTGAGATCACACGAGTCTACGCGTTGAGCAGCCTTGGCCGTGCTCAATCCCATAAACGAGCTCTGGAGAAGGTCGGATCATGAAATCGCCACGTTGAGGCGTAGAATCGGCACTTCCACCGTTCATAAGAGTATTGCAGCCCGTTTCTGTAATTGGGCCTCAACCCATTTCTACAAACTCGGGTCAATGAAACCCTAAAATTGAGCTCTGGAGAAGGTGGGATCATGAAAAAGCAGTGTTGAGGCAGAGAATCGGTGGAATCGGCGCTTCCACCATTCCTAAGATTACTGCAACCCATTTCTGTAATTATTGGGCCTCAACCCATTTCTACAACCCAGGTCAATGAAACTCTAAACCCCAGTCCACTTACCAAGTAAGTTCACTATTCAACTTCCCCCCTTCTTCATTCACATTCACATTCACTATTCACGTTTCTTCAATCACCATTGCTAGAGCTTCGTTGTCCTTTCTCCTACCTGACCTAGCTTATAGTGTTAATAAAGTATGTCAATATATGAGCAATCCTCTTAAACAACATTAGGTGGCTGTTAAGAGGAATCTAAGATATCTACAAGGCACTCTCACTCTTGGCATACATCTCAAAGCTGATGTTTCTGCCTCATCTCTCCCCCTCACTCTAACAGCACTTTGTGATGCAGATTGGGCCACTAACCTAGATGATAGGAAGTCAACCTCAGGGGCTTGCTTGTTTATTGGACCAAATTTAATTACTTGGTGGTCTAAGAAGCAGCAAACTGTCTCCAGATCCATCACTGAAGCTGAGTATAGGAGCCTTGCCCTTGCCTCTCAAGAAATGATTTGGGTGGAGTCTCTGCTCTCTGAACTTAAGGTTCCACATCAAGTTCATCTGATTCTATGTGATAATCTCAACACTGTGGCTATGGCTCATAATCCTGTTTTGCATAACAGGACCAAGCATATAGAGCTTGACCTATTCTTTGTGAGAGACAAGATTCAGAAACACATCCCTTTTGAGTTTCAGACAGCTGATGTGCTCACCAAGCCCTTGGCCACTGCAAGGTTCCTTCAACTAAGAAAGCAACTGAGAGTTGTTGAACTCACTTCCTTGGTCAACTACCCTCAGTTTCAGGGGGGTATATTAGAATATAAGGCTTAGCTAATTAGTTGTTGTCTTGATTAAGTTGCTGTATCACATTTAACACATGTGCATATTTGCTTAGTTACTGCACATGTGCTTAATAAAGAACACATGTTAAATGTGCAGCAAATCTGCACACGTGTTAAATGTGATACAGCAACTTAATCAAGACAACAACTAATTAGTTAAGCCTTATATTCTAATACCTTCTTCCTTCTCCTTTCTCCTTCCCCGTTTCTCCTTCCTCCATTTTACAGAACCCCTTCTCCACAGAAACCTGTTTCTCCTTTCTCCACCAAATCCATTTATCCCTTCCCTGTTTTTTTTGCGTCCTCTCCCTTCCCCGTTTTTTTTTGCTTCTTCTCCCTGCTGATTATTATTTTAAAAAGTGCACAGTAAAATACCCACTGCACATTGTTTATTAATAAACAGTGCACAATAACATACCCACGATTATTATTTTAAAATACCCACTGCCTTTTGTTTATTGTTTTAATAAACAATGCACTTTGTTTATTATTTTAAATTACCTGCTCTTTTATTTCTATTTTAAGCAATTAGTGTTTGAATATGTCTCGAGAAGATAACTCAAATTAAATCCCAATTGTTGGAGGCGCAAGTGCTGCTCCTAACTCCCAATGTAGTACTTCTAAAGTGTTGCCCATGAAAGCACGTGGGAATAGATTTAGTTGATTATAGAGAGTTTGATGTGAATGATTTGTTAAATTAGATTTAGTTGCATTAGGACTTACGTTTTGATATTTGATTTGGAAAAATGTCTTTAGCAAATTTATGCTTTGAAGTTGGATTTGAAATTATGTTTTTATCAAATGTATGCTTTGAGATTGGATTTAGAATTATGTTTCTAGTAAATTAAGATTGGATTTGGATTCATGTCCACTATTTTATATATATATATATATGTGTGAATTTATTTGCATACTTCTCTATTGATACGTAGGATCTTACAAGTCGTGTTACGATCCTATGTTTACGATCCTACATTTATGATCTTTGACTCTCCTCTTGACCCTAAGTAGAATCTCAATTTTGGCTACCATGAACCACATACCTATATCAGTACAGTGTATCGGATAACTATGGACAAGAGTAATGGAGTATTCATTTGGAGAAGTGAACAAAGAGATAGGCAAAAGCTATAAGAGGAATAGGTGGTGGTTTAGGATGGATTTACTAGGGTAAAGCCTCTCCTAGGCAAGGTAGTCAAAATCGATATGCTACTTAGAATCGGGAGAGGAGTCAAAGATCGTAAACATAGGATCGTAAACATAGGATCGTAACACGACTCGTAAGATCCTACTTATCAATAGAGAAATATGCAAAGAAATTCTTATATATATATAGATAAAATAGTAGACATAAATCCAAATCCAAATTTAATTTGCTAGAAACATAATTCTAAATTCAATCTCAAAGCATAAATTTGATAAAAATATCATTTCAAATCCAACTTCAAAGCATAAATTTGCTAAAAACATTCTTCCAAATCCAAATACAATATCAAAACATAAGTCTAAATGCAACTAAATTTAATTTAACAAATCATTCACATCAAACTCTCTATAATCATCTTCCAAAGGGACCTCATCCTCATTTTCTTCAACATCGTTTATATCTTCTCAAATATATGTGTTATTTTTAATGTAATAATCAAACAAATTGGGGGGGAAATGTCACTGTGCACTTATAAAAATTAATAAACAAGTGCAGTGGGTGGTTGAAATATGCACTGTTTATTAAAATAATAAATAAGTGCAGTGATTGATTGAAGTGTGGATATAAAAGAGTAGTGGGTGGGTATCTGATTACTTTTAAGAAAGGAGAGGAAGCATAATAAAAAAGGAAGAAGGGGGAGTAACAAAAAAAATAGGGAAGGGGAAGAGGAAGCAAAAAAAAATGGGGAAGGGAGAAATGTGTTCTATGAAGAAGGGAGAAAATGGTTTATGTGGAGAAGTGGTTATGTGAAGAAAAAAACGAGGAAGGAGAAGGAATAAAGTGAAGGAGAAACGAGGAAGACGATGAACAATGAACGTGAACAGAAAATGAAGGAGAAAACGAAGGGGCTCTGGAAGAAACGTGAAAGTGAACGTGAACGAAGAAGGGAGAAGATGAACATGTCTGGTAAGTGGATTGGGTTTTTAGGGTTTCATTGACCCGGGTTGCAGAAACGGGTTGAGGCCCAATAATTTCAGAAACAGGTTGCAGAAATTTTAGGAACGCTGGAAAAGTCGATTCCACCGATTTCACGCCTTAACACGGCGGTTTCACGATCCCACCTTCAACGAAGCTCGTTTCTGGGATCGAGCACGACCATGGCTTCTCAACTCGTAAACTCTTCCAATCTCACGAGTCAACTCGCGATTTTAACTACCTTGCTCCTAGGCTATGTTTGGATATTAAACCTATTGTTTGGGAAGTGGATAGAATGGTAAAGATTCAAAATTAAGATTCTTGCATAACCTTTACCATTAAATTAGAAAACATATTACTTTGCCTCTCTTATTCTCTGACTTGGTCTCAGATTGATAGCCATTTAGCTTTCCTTTGTACAAATGAAAATAATCTTCATGAGCTGGAGATTCAGAGTAACTGAATGACGGGGTTTTCTAGATTCTACAATCTCCAGAAAATATTCTGTGAGAAAGCAAAGCAAATGGGTATATGAAAAAAGGTTCTGTGTGGGTTATCTGTGATGGGGTTGCTAGTCTTTGTTTAGTTTGAGAGTCAAATGACAATAACTATATACAAAGAAATAAGAAAGAAACCTTACAGTGCATATTTGTCAATTAATTAATAAAGGAATAACACCCCAAGAACACATTTTAAAAAAAACTCAAATTTCAGCAACCCTAGATTTCTTCAGAACTGAGACTACATAACCTGTAGCTACATTGCACTGTCCCATCAATATGATAGAGTAATTGGAAAGAAAAGGTCCATTGGAAGGGAAAATGACAGCAATCACCAAACCTTCAACATAACCAATGTGAGAAGTGGTGAACAGTGAAGAGAGAAAAAAAATGGAACTTATCAAATTCCATTTTCCATCTCATTCCATCAATCCAAAGATAGACCTGAGGCCAAGGGCTCAATCTGGGCATTACTTTCTGTATCTAGTAATTTTCATTTCTGTTCTTGTATTCCCAGAATTTCCAGAATCATCGCTCTAGAGAAAGAAATTCAGAGAAAATAGAGCCCAGATTCTCTGGTTTCTAACAGAATGCAAGAGCATGTACAAAAGCACAAACTTCTTTAAGAGAATGCTAGCCTTTGCTAATCAGACAGGCATTTAGATGTGATTTATAAGCACCTCTAAGTTTGTGTGGCTTATTGTTTTTGGAACTTGGAAGGCAGAGAAAGGAAAGACACTGGTCAATACTTGAATGGTAGAGAAGTTATATAAAAAAATACAAAATCCACCAGTAATTAATATTTCATAATCAAGATCAAGTGTTATTAATAAGATTAAGATCTAAACTGATGGAGAGGCTTGATATCTTGTTTAGTTGCTTTGTTCATTAGGTAAAAAACAATAAAAAATCAAAATAAAAACCTAAACTGAAGCAGCAAACTGAGAACACATAATTGGCTGACTATTAAAAAGGACTTCGCAATAAAAACAATATTTCAAATTATTGGAGAATCTAAAGAAACATTAAAAATATATGCACCTGAAAAAGAGGATGAAACTTCCCTGAGCATGCTTTGACAACCTCTTGTCCAACAATACCACCAAACATAGCAGCCATAGGGTTCAACACTGCCCTAGCACCAAATGCAAATTGTTTCAGAAGTTTTGGGTTTATATCTTCTAACTTTCCATCACCTAAGCTGTCATTAATACTACTGGCTACAGATATAAGCTTCTGTGCATCATCCTCTGAGCCAGCAACAGGGAAGCGACCTAACTCAGAAACGAACTTGTCTAAAGCTTGGAATGCAACATGAAGGAGAGGTGGACGGTCAAACTTGGAAAAATCACTCAGAAGAAAATCGCCTGGATCACTAAGTGCTTCCTTGAGAGGCTTAAAGTTCAACACCTTTGGTTGTTTGGCCTGTGTGACAATACCACCCTTCTCATACATACCATAATTTGTTGTGTCTTCTTCAAGGGTAAATGAATAAGCTCTAGCATTTTTAATCTTCCTTGGTTTTCCATCATTCAATTCTTTCATACCACATACTTCAGAGAATACAACAAGATCTCCATCCTGAAACTCAAGCCTCTCATCATCAACACAAGATACTAGAGCAGGGTTGTCATTGCTAATGGATGCGATAATGCCGGTATGGGGTTCCTCTCCATCAACATCGAAAACAGTGAACTCAGGCCCAAAATCACAGAACACAGAACCAAAAAGGCCTCTCACTTCAGTTTTAAGAAAAGCAATAGAAGGCTGATGATTGTGGCAGTAATCATTGAACTCAATGGCTTTCTCAAGACTGACATCAGTGAAAACAACAGCCTACAAAATGGTAAATAAACATAGCAAAAGTAAATATAAGATTTAAAATATAATAGCATGAAATTCCTTTTTTTTCTTAAAAAGGAAGAGTAAAAAGCAAGAGAGGAAGTACCTGGAAATTAGAAAGTTGCTCTTTTGTCAGTTCAGTTGTCAAGCTCAGTACAACCACTGCATTGTTGAGTTCCTGCAACTTAATAACAGAAGCTGCTGCCCTGTTTTTACCAACATCATTCTCTGAAAACACAAAATTACTGGACAGATCCCATAGCTCAACAGTCCCCTCGTCGTGCAAGGTCACAGATTTGACACCAGCAAGAATGAGATTCTTTGCTGCACATAGTTTGTTTTATTAAAAATAAAAAAAACATGATCGCAGATTACAGAACTGGCACTATTTAAAGCTTCAACCTAAATATCAAAACCATTGAAAAAACATAAAGTCACAACCAATAAAAATCAAATTGTGTTATGCTTTATAAACTTAAATTATCTATATTTAATACTGTATAACTGAGTGCTTCAGCTATCAAGGTCACCTAATGAAGACAAAAAAAATCATTAAAGCAGTTTGTGTAGAGTTACAGATAACAAATTGATCACCTGAGTAATAACAAATTGATCACCTGAGTGATAACAAATTAACAACAATATGGACCTGAGTAACACTATCAGTAAAATTGATCATGGACAAAAATTTACAAGATTATAATAGAGACATCCACATTTCTCTGCCTCCATTTTCTAGATGACTAGGGGAAACCAAGGACCAAATCACCAAATCTAGTAGCAGCCATTATCTAACAAAATGATGTTTGGAACCTTGTGGAGTGGATGTGCTAAATTATTGTAGTCCCCTAAATTTTGAACATTCAATTATAAATATCTCCATTCAATCAAATAAGCACATTCATAAACCACTAAGTGCACCAAAAGAAAATAGATTTGAGGCAACCCACATCTAATCTAGGGGACATTTGTTTAGATTTAAAAAAGGGTGAATATACAAAAGTGGCTATCTTGAAAAGCTGTAAAACTCCAACCAAACAAATGTGCAACTGTTAAAAGTGATTTTTGCTATCAAAGTAATCACTTATTTTGTAAAGCAAATACCTGAAACAAACAGACCCTAATCTAACAATATCCATTCAACAAACATCAATGAAGGGAGAATCAATCAAAGGTGTGTCAAGAATTATACCAATCTCAACACCAAGTCCCTTCATCCCCGAAACAAGCACACTCGACCCAAAGAGCCTCCGCATGGTCTCACGACCATACACTGCGAGTTGCCGGCTGTGCAGATCCTCATCAATATCCTGGTTAGAATTACCCAAAGCCATAATCGACACTTCTCCTTGTGCGCTCCTACTACCACAACTTTTACTATTGCTGTTACTGCTACCACCACTAATGCTCTGGTCTCTGTTATTCACAGAATCAGCAGTGTCAGTAGGATCCGACGCAGCGATCCGACTCTTCTTGTGATTACTGCTGCTGTTGTTGTTGGCTTCTTCTTCTACAACCTCTCCTTCACAGAGTCTCTTTCTAGGAAGCATATAGTGCAGTAAACTGCTGAACACGTAACAAAACACCGTCATCAAAATCCCGATAACAGTAATTGCAATCAATAACCAATAACTAACAGCAGGAACATAAAGAATAGGGAGATCGAAACGGCGATAGAGATAAAACGAAATGATCAAAGGAAATGAGAATATAAACCCTAACTCTAGCTCGCGCAGCATGAAATTATTCCAGTTCAGAACAGTGAAGTAAGAGAGTAGAAAGAAGAAACGTACCGAATTGAACCTTTGCGGGGAAGGGAAGAATGGAATCTGATTGGGAACTAAGAAAATGAGAGGAAATGTTTCGTGTTTGTTCGATTTTGAGTTTATAGAGAAGGGTTGAGTATAAAAAGAGGGGCATTTATTGATTTACATAAGAATTTAGGGTTTTGAGAATTGGGACAAGTGCCACCTTTTTCTCTTTCGTCTTTCTCTTGGACAAGGTGAAAGAGAAGACAATAAAAGAAGTGTCATAAATAAGTCAGTTATAATACAGAAATGAGAAAGCCTGCCACGTGGTTGTTTTTTTGGTCCAAAATAGATTGAACCTACTACAAACCCAATGTATTTGAACGTATTGAATTTATTTTTTAAGGACGGAGTGATCTAGTCTGATTTTCAGTTTCACCTTTTGCATCCAGACCGAACTGATATTCTTAAAAGATAAAACTTATGTTTTCTTTGGTTGAGCGGGAGAAAATGAGAGAAGAGAAATTAGTGAGAAAGAAAGAGAGGAGAAAGAGTTAGGAGATAATTATAATAGATTTTTGTATTGTTTGATAGGAGAGAAAGAAAGAAGAGAAAAGAAAGAAATAGACATAAATCTTTGAATGACAAAAATATCCCTATAATAAATAGAGTATAAAGAAGTGTTTTAATAGTAATTAAATAATTAATATTATAAAGTTATTTTAAATTAAATATTATAATATAAAATATTTAATCAATTAAATATTATAATGTAAAATATTTAATCAATTAATTTAATATTATAAAATATTAAAAAATGTTAATTGTAAAGTCACCACATTTTTCCATTAAATCATAGTTTGTCATTGCCTAACATTTCTCTTCTCCTTTATCCTTTCTTTGCATACAAGGAGAGAGTGACTTTAGGCAAGAGTCCCACACAAATTTACTATTTCTTCCCTATTTCTCATGTAAACAGGGAGAAAAAATGCTAACTTTTTTTTTCTCTCTTCACAAACTCTTGCATTCCAAATAAAGGCTTAGAGTATCTTCCAAATAACCTAAGTGTGTGTTTGGTACGGATCATGTTTCCAGTTTTACTTTATAAATTGTGAGATTATAATCTATTTATGTTTGCGTATCTTAGCTGAAAATTGAAATAAACTAATATATTTTGTTTGTATAAGGTAGAAATATTGTTTTTTATATAGTAAATTACATAAAAGGTATGAGGTTATTTGTTTATATTATGATTTTTTTTTTTTGCTTTTTACGCTATTTTTAATATTTACCATCATATATATTTTTACTATAAATTTTTAATATTGCATAACAAAGGCTAAAAAAATATTAAAATAAAATACAATATAAAAACCAATATCAATATTAAAAAACAATATAACACACAAATAAATAGAACTTGTTAAACTTGAATTACATAATTCACAAAATAAATAATACACAAATATTAAGTTTTATACAAAAGTTTTGTGGTTTAGGGGGTTTATATATAATTCCCAAAAAAATTAATATTGCATAACAAAGTTTTATACATAACTTTTTGTTCATATATGTGTATAGATAAATGAAAGTGTTACAGGGAGTTATGAGATTTGGTGGTGATAGAGAGTGAGTAAAATGAGAGTTATGGAATTTGGTGGTGGTGATGTGAATATTTATGGTGTTTGGTGTAAGAGTAAAAAAGGAGGAGAGAGATAAAATTATGATGAGTTAAAATGGGAACTGGAAAATTGGAGAAAATAAGCTAATGAAAAATAAATTAACTCATGACTTTGGAGCTTATATTTTTTGCTTATTTTTCAGAAAAAACTGAGTTTATAATTTCATTTGTATATCAAACATACATAGTTTATACTTTCAGTTTATTTTAAAAAAAATAAACATAATCTAAAGAAAATGATCTATGCCAAACATGACCTTATTCCTCAATCTTCATTGCCTCTCTTCCTGCCACTCCTTCCTCCATCATCTTTTCTCTGCCACTCTCTCATCTGTCAGACTATCACTCTCTATTCCATCAATCGATACTCTCTTCGTATTGGGTAAGTCCATTTCTCTTGTGTTGAATTTTACACTCCCATTTTGTTCCTTCTATTTGTGATGATGAAGAAGGTATTGACCAATTTGTATTTGAAAATCTTGTATGAAATATGATTGAATCTTTATATGGTATATTAATTAGTGTGTTATTAGTAATTCAAAGAATGAAAAAAAAATGAAAACCAAGATTCTTCATTGGCAAAGAGAAGGTGGATGATTCATGAAAAAAATGTATGATTGCAGTTTGCAAAATGGGAATACCAAATTTGTTGATGATTTGAAGAAGTAATATTCCTACAACACCTAACATGGCCAACGTCCATTCACAATCTTACCTTGAACAAACCACCTCAATTTCTCTACGTCCTTAGCCAACCCCATAGGATAAGATCTATTGTCACTAGGACGACTAATGTATTTATTGCACGAAAACCAATATCACCAAGTGAATAATCATAACCGAGTGGATTTAAAATTTCAATTTATATATACACAGGATGATTTATGATAAAACATTATGGTATCAGTTGTTATTTGCTACATGCATGTAGTTGACTTTATGTAAGAGTTAAAAGACTTGGTTGATGTATGTATGTAAGTGTGTTAATGTTAAATACCTGCTAGTGAGGTAATTTGGGGAGTCCAAGCCTGGAAACTCTGTTTCCCAGGGTTAAACCTTGGAGGAAGAGGTATATGAAGAAGTCTTCCTTTGTGTAAAACTAATGTAATGACCCAAATTCTACCCTTGAAAATTTTTCGTTTATTTTAATCCTCCCTTGTATACAGTCGTCACTTGAATTAAAAACTCTCAAGATGCACCCTTTGAAAATACTTTTTACTCTATCATATTATCATACAAATTTATGTTGCAGAAAAACATAATTCATTCAGATAGCATTTACCGCATACATCCAGTTATGGGTTTTCCAGAGTTATAACGTCCATAACTACATGACACCATATTATCCTAATCAGATTACATTTATCCCAAAATACTATCAAATCTACTACAATGTCAAAGTGCAATAAAGACAATCGAGTAAATAAACACAAAAGCTTCCTAATTGAGCCTCATCCTCAAAATCCTTCATTTACCTACAATGAGATTATCATAAACAACACACAAAACAAAAGGGAGTAAGTCATTAGTTTAAAACTAACATCACATGATAATCCACATTTCAAATACGATTAAGCTTTAATATAATTTATGAACACAATTACGTAAATGCAAATATTCATATCTTCTTTCGTTCATTTCCACGTTATCCATATTCATCCTATAGAATATATATCCCATAATATATATTCTATAGCATGCATATTACGTTCATTCGAAGCATCGTTCTTCCCATTATTCATACTCACACTATAGTATATATATCTCATACTATATATCCTATAGCATGTATACTACTTTTATTCTTAGCGTCTTCATTTCCAGCATTCATATTCACCCTATAGTATATATATCCCATAATATATATCATATAGCATGCATATGACTTTCGCTCTTAACATCCTCGTTTCTCTTATGTCGTATTCATCCTTAATCGTATTCACCGAGTTCTTTCGCAAATATAACCCCCTACCACATCGGGTAGGTCCAACTACATCTCCATACCACATCAGGCAGGTCTAGTTATTATCCATACCATATCGGGTCGGTCTAGTTATACTCCATACCACATCGGGCAGGTCTAGTCATACTCCATACCACATCGGGCAGGTCTAGTTATACTCCATACCACATCGGGCAGGTCTAGTCATACTCCATACCACATCGGGCAGGTCTAGTTATACTTCATACCACATCGGGCAGGTCTAGTTATTATCCATACCACATCGGGCAAGTCTAGTCATACTCCATACCACATCGGGCAGGTCTAGTTATTATCCATACCACATCGGGCAAGTCTAGTCATACTCCATACCACATCGGGCAGGTCTAGTCATACTCCATACCACATCGGGCAGGTCTAGTCATACTCCATACCACATCGGGCAGGTCTAATTATACTCCATACCACATCGGGCAGGTCTAGTCATACTCCATACCACATCGGGCAGGTCTAGTCATACTCCATACCACATCGGGCAGGTCTAGTTATACTCCATACCACATCGGACAGGTCTAGTTATTATCCATACCACATCGGGCAGGTCTAGTTATTATCCATACCACATCGGGCAGGTCTAGTTCACAATACTTCACTACCATTCTCGGTACGATACAATAACAGTCCACTACCACTCCGGGAAGGACACAATAAACAGTCCGCTACCACTCCGGGTAGGACACAATAAATAGTTCACTACCACTCCGGGTAGGACACAATAAACAGTCCTCTACCACTCCGGGTAGGACACAATAAACAGTTCACTACCACTTCGGGTAGGACACAATAAACTACTACCCCCTCGGGTAGGGTATCAACAATAAACCACTACCTCTCCGGGTAGTGTATCAACAATAAACCACTACCTCTCTGGGTAGTGTAACAACAATAAACTTACCAACACTTTACCTCTTTCACATACCTCATTCACATCTGAGTATGAATTAGAGCCACTTATCCCTTACCTTGGTGAGTGTTGGGGATCGGTTCCGGGTAACTTTAAAAGTCTCCTCCGCGATTCCCTTCAACCTTAGGATCTTTCCTCATTTCCACCAATAACAACAATGTCAGTCATTAATTTAAAATAACACATAAATAACTCGTATTTCATCATCAAACATACATGAGATTCACATACATTCAAGATCTCCAAAACTACTTCAATATAATTTTTCAAACATCTAAACATACATGTTCATCTCTTTCTCTTTATACCCATATTCTCATTTTGGGGTTTTCATGAATAACCCGCATAACCTTTCCATTCATCAAATACCAACTCTAAGACAAGAGTTTACAAGAGAAAAACAACATAAAACGAACCATAACTCTAAAGGGTGAGTTTCCATGGTTTCTCATGTTTTGAAAATAGATCCAACATACCCAAAACAAGTTAGAGAGGAAGAAGAAGAGTTAGAAGCAAGAGGTTTACCTCTTCTCAAGCTCTAAGATGAGTCCTAAGGCTCATTGCTCTTGAAAAGCTCTCTTCTCTCTCTTCTCTTCAAGTTCTAACCCTAAAATGTGTTTGGGGTTTCTATTTTAAAGAGCAGTCGTCGGGTGTGTAATCGATTACCATATGGTGTAATCGATTACATCAGTTAAAAATTTAAAATACAAACTCAACGACTTGATGTAATCGATTACCAAACATGTTGTAATCGATTACAATGTGAAAAATGCACATATCTGATGTTTTTAATATGTTGTAATCGATTACGAGTATAGTGTAATCGATTACATCATGTAAAGTACACAGGTCTGATTAGTTTATCAGCATGTAATCGATTATCAGGATTGTGTAATCAATTACACTGTTTTTTTTATAAAAAAAACAGAATCTCACAGTGTCAACAGCCCAAAATTGCCATTTCTTGCCTAGGCGAAACAACTCTCGCTCAGGCGAGAATCCTCCAGTATAGCCCAGGATTTCACCCTCCCAGGTGATCCTTTCTCGCTCAGGCGAGAATCTCTCGCTCAAGCGAGGTTTCCAGGACTGTTACTATAATTTTGAAGACTCAAATTTAGGGTGTTACAATCCTCCCCCTCTTATAAGAATTTTCGTCCCCGAAAATTAAACATACCTCGGAAAATAAAATCATCACCTAGACCTTAGGCACAAGAATATCCAACCGAAATCATAATCGATCCCATAATTCATTAAGATTACTTAATCGGTCATTAAGGGCATACACCACTAAACCGTGATATCCCCAAACCAATTTATGAACCAACTTATCAATGTCCAAATATTAAGATCCTAGCCTCGAACAACATCGAATACCATGAGAACTAAACCGTAATTCAGACTAAAGATTTTTCCTATATTCGCCAAAAACCATAGCTCTCTAGAACTTATCCAGCTGACAAACCCCTCATACGTTAATAATCCCGATAACACTCCCGAAATTCAGCGAATGGGGAGCCCCTTATCCCTCATCCACCCTAATGCCTCGTTTAACATCCACCATACACTAGCTAGTTCCACTCCCACTCAAGAAACTAGCATAATTTCATTTTACTCATTCAACAAAACATCTACACAATAAGACTCTTAGCGTCTCTTCCATTGTACACAATCACACTATTCAGTAATTATCCAATTACATCAGATTTTTCAGTCATTAAATCTTACCATGGAAAGGAATTACCGATCCTTAGCCTCAATTAAACCCATAAAACCATCAATTCACACCAAAACTAGATATTCTGTTAGCAATCGGCCAGCACGAGTCGACCAACACTCAAACCTACAACTTGCGTTCGGTTTGGTCATCCCAATTCCGTTAGGAAAGATAAACTTACTAACCCACTCACATTATGTCCAGAAATACATGGGCGTCTTATATCACTAAAATTTTAACAACCTCCCACTTATTCCGATATGGTTGCTAAATTTCAGAATCCTCCAACATGATACTAAATCATTACTTAGCCACAAGCTATGTTTTACCCAAAAAGGATATAGACTGTCTCATGAAGATTGCCATGTAAAAAGGCATTCCAGACATCTAACTGATGGATGGGCCATGAATTTGATAAAGCAATGTTGAGAACTGTTCGGATAGTTGTTGGTTTCACCACAATCGACTCCAACTTTTTGAGACCTGCCATCACCAACAAGACGAGCCTTATAGCGACCAAAAGAACCGTCAGATTTCTTTTTATGGCGAAAAATCCACATAGATCAAATAATATTAACACCATAAGGTTGGGGGACCAAATCCCATTTCTTATTTTTAATAAGAACTTCAAATTCTTCTTGCATTGCGGATTTCTAATGTGGGTCAGACAAGGCTAAATATGGATATTTCGGAATGGGAGGGGGTAAGAGGTCATTAGCCGAGGCAGATAGGTTGAACATGTGTTTGGGTTTGGAAATTTCACGAATGTTGCATGTTGTTATGGTCCGTGCGGGTTGGTGAATTGGCTGGCCATTTGTTGGAGGTGGGTTGGTTTGGATGATGGTGTGTGGAAGATGTTGTTGTTTGGGAAAGCAGTTTGGGTTGTAGCTAGAGGGTTGGCTGTAATGAGCTGCAAAATTTGATTTTGACAGTGATGGATGTAGGAAGGATGTAGAGTATCATCTAGAAAATCAAATGCAGTTTTGAGGGTAAATGTAGCTTAGTAAAAGAAAATTGTGTTTCATCAAATATTACATGTCGGGAAATAATTATTTTTCGTTTTGACAAATCATAACATTTATATCCTCTGTAGTTGGATGGGTAGACCAAGAAAACACACAGGATAGAGCGAAGTTGTAATTTATGGATACTGGTAGAAGGAGGCAGTGGGTAGCATAAACAACCAAAAATCCGGAGGTGTGTATAAGTGGGATCCCGGTGATACAAGATCTGAGTGGGTGACTTGTGATTTTGAGATTTATGTGGGAAAATATTTAACAGATAAGTTTCCATTTGAGGGCATGATGCCAAAAAGAAGTGGGCATGGAAGAATTGATAAGGAGAATGTGAATCATGTTATTTATGGCGCATATTTTTTGTTCTGCTTTACCATTATGAGGAGAAGTGTGCGGGCAAGAGAAACGAAAAATAAGACTGTTAGCATCACAATATTTTCTGAAAGTGTCATTGTCAAATTCGCGTCCATTGTCACATTGAAAATATTTGATGGTTTTATCAAATTGAGTTTTAATGAGAACTCAAGGATGAAAAAATAGAGTAGACTTGTGATTTTTTGCTAATAGGGAAAGTCCACAAAACATTAGAGTAATCATCTAAGAATAAGACATAATATTTATGCCCTACAGAGCTTAAAATAGGAGAAGTCCATAAATCGCTATGCATAATATCAAAAGGCATTAAAGTATGAGATTGAGAAGCATAAAATGACAATTTAACATGTTTCCCAAAAACACAAGTCACAAACAGAATTTGAAATTAAATTGTTACAATCAATGAACTTATTTTTGCTAAGGGATCGCAAAACAAATGAATTCGGGTGCCCTAAGCGATTTTGCCATAAACTGGAAGTAAGAGATGCAAAAGTGGATGGATGGGAGACTTAATAATTATTGGTGATAGGATAAAAATCACCAATACTATCACATCTCATTAGTGGCATCCCCGTATAAAAATCATTCACATAGAATCCAAAACATAAATTAAATTTTTAATAATTTGCGGGGCATGTAGGACATTTTGTAGTTTTAAAGGTTTTGTAGGTGTAGAAAGGGTTGATTGTCCATAACCACGAATTGGAATTTGTTGTCCACTGCCAACAATAATATTTTGATTTGAATTACTCATATTAGAATAAGACGAGAGATTACCTTGTAATGTCATCATATGAGAGGTTGCTCTAGTATCCATATACCACTGACCATCGGGAGGATTGAGGAACATGGTGTGCATGGCGGCTTCAATGTCCGTGGGTGCTAGAGAAGGTGTGCTGGTTGCATAGGCTTGTAGACGTGGACCTAATAATCATGGTTGCTTTGGAGGACCACTCAGGCGAGTCCATTGAGAATACATATATGGGCAAGGAGGGAGTCCCCATGGTGGTGACATCCATCTCCACATATACTGCTGCCAGGGAGCAGGAGGAGACTGCCACGGTGAGGTGTTGGCTTGCTGGGATGGTTGACCACCGCCACGTCCACCACCACGTTGACTATGTCCACTGCCATGTCTTACGCACATTTCATTGATGAGAATTGGAAATTTCATAAAATGATTCTTAATTTTTATACAATTAAGAATCGCAAGGGAGAGATAATTGGTAGAAGAATTGAAAAATGTCTAGAAAGTTCGTTGATAGGCATAATTTTCACCATAACAGTAGATAATGTTTCCTCAAATGATGTTGCAATCTCATACTTAGAAGTTATAATGGAGGATTGGAATTCACATCCATTAAAGGGAGAACATTTGCATGTTAGAAGTTGTGCACATATCATCAATGTTGTTGTTAGTGATGGGTTGAAAGACTTGCATGATTCAATAAGAAAAATTAGGAGTGCAATTATATATGTTCGAGCATATCCTCTTCGACTGGATAGGTTTAAAATATGCATAAAAGAAACTAGGATACAAGATTTGTGTTCTGCGTACCTATATTATGTTTGAAAGTGCATTAAAATTTTAAAAGGGTTTTAAGAGACTAGTTGAGAGAGATACTGGATTTTTATTCGAGATGATTGGAATAATGTCAAATGCTTTATTAAATTCTAGAAAATATTTTATGATATCACTACGAAAATGTGGGGATCAACTTATGTGACTTATTCTCTATATTACAATGAGCATTTTGTTATAATGATGACACTAGAGAAATAGATTGGGAGTCATGACCCATTGCTTGGTACCATGGCTATAAAAATGAAAACAAAATATAATAAATACTAGGGAGACATCAAAAAGATGAATATTATGTTCTTTATTGTTGTCATACTTTATCCTGAATTTCATTTTGTTAAGTGGGGCTTGGATAGGATTCATGAAAAGGATGATGTCGTAGTTTTGTGTGAAAAGATAAAGGATATGTCATACAAGATGTTTGATAAGTATAGATTGTTCCTTAGTGAAGGGCAGGAAAATTCTACACAAGCCACTAAAGAAATTTAAATGTTAGATTGTGATGCACCAAATGAAGTTTCAGTCGCTATGGAATTTGAGAAAGACATGAACCTTCATGAGACAATGAATAAAAACGAGGTAGATATCTCATGGAGGGTTTGGAGAACAAAAGTCCAAATTTTGATATATTGAATTGGTGGAAGGTGAATTCCACGAAATATCGACAGTCACTTCAGAGTCTGATTTTAGCACATAAGGTAGAGTTCTTAATTGTTATAGAAGCTATATTTCTCCCAATATTGTACCACACCCAATAATGTCTAGTTTTGAATTTGAAGAGTCTGCAAAAATATTATAACTTTGTTCATGATTTATATAATGAGTTTGTAAAAATATATAATTAAAAATTTAAATATTATTACCTTTCATGTCACCCCTTAGCCAATCTTGGAGAAACATCAATGCCTCTACAGTATCTGGACGTAATCTACTACGATGAGGAGTAAGAATTCGGCCTCCAGTACTAAATGAAGATTCTGAAGCAACAGTTGAGATAGGAATTGCCGTTAAGACTCTTGCAATTCTTTGTTAGGTTGGATATTTTATCCCATTTAACTTCCACCAAGCTAAGATGTCAAACTCTCCTCCTTGATCGGGCAACACTCTATCCTCTAAATATATGTCTAGTTCTGACCTACGGTGTGTTGTAGCAAATTTTTTGTTCAGAAACAAAACTTTGATACTTTTCCCTCCAATCAATATTCACTCCATCCGCCCAACATCTATTAAATTTAGAGTTTGACTTTGACTTGAAAATGAAAAAGCACTCTCCTTACCCTTCATTTTAATCTCATACTCTTTTACTAAATCTTCACAAATACTTTTCACCTTGCTCATTTCAGAACCATGTTATTGTCCATAAATTATGGGATAAAAAAACTCTAAGAAACATAGTTTGTATCTAGGATCTAAAACAATACCAACAGCCATCAAAGCACTAATATCACCCAAATACTTTTCAAATTTGGCATACATTACTTCAGCCATTTGGTGAATAACAAGGCCAATAGATTGAAGTTGAAGCTGTTGGTGCAGCGGAAGCGATCGTTGCGCAACATTGGTCACAAAACAATCAAATAATGCATAGAATAAATAGAAGAGAAGAAACAAAGACTTTGGTAACGGGGTTTGGCCAATTGTGCCTACGTCCCCGAGAGCGCTGAGCGGCTACCAAGATATTATTAGAGAATAAGGATTACAAACCCTATCACACCCATGAGGTGTTTCTGTTTGGTGCTTATATCTGGTGCACATTACAACAAGGGACCTGAGTCCAATATATAATATTGGTTACTCTACTCTATTCCAATACCAGGCGATGTGGGACTAATCTAATCACATATTTCAAGCATCCCCAACAATCTCCAACTTGATTGAAATAGACGAATATCTCGCTCCTTAGGAAATCTACACAAGATTCTCCACCTTAGCGAATACCTGCCTCCACCTTGCTCAATGCATAATTCTCTTTAACAAATTTCTCCCATTTAGCATAAACTAAGTATCATTGACGATGTTACCAAGAGCCTAGCTCTCCAAACTTTTAGTGCAGCTTCCCGTACCGCCATCCAATGAAACACGCCGCCTAGCCACCTATTGCTAGGAAGTCTTTCGATATATGGAACCCCAATACACAAAATTTCACCAACAACCGTCCTCTTCAATACTCAGTCAAGCCGAACCTTGGAGCTTCATTGGAAAGCCTCAACCACTACCACCATTGTCTATTCCGACAATCATAGTTCAAAAGAACTATCATACTCCACCATAAGGAGTATACCCACAGCACACACCTTGCGCGATGCTAACTAGTGCTCGTGCCACATCCTTGCATCCAAGCCAATGTCCATGTCACGCCCTGCATCTCTACCAATGCCCGTGTTACACCTTGCATCAAAGCCAATGCACTTGTTACACCCTGCATCAAAGTCAGCCAGCATATGTCTCAGGGTCAAACTCAACACGTGAGTCCCTATCTCCACCTTGATCCTAATCCAATACATGGACTTCTAGGATTATGGATCAACACATATATAGCCCCTACCATAGTTCCGCCATATTTTCTTCTTCTTCAACTCATCTTCTTTATCCTTGCATAGTACATTTGACGCACATTGTCTAACCAACATGTCTTCACCTTCTTTTGCCATTATCTAGCACCTGGGTTAAGAGCCATCTACCAATTGGCTCTGATACCAATTGTTGGTGCAGCGGAAGCGATCGTTGTGCAACATTGGTCACAAAACAATCAAATAATGCATAGAATAAATAGAAGAGAAGAAACAAAACTTTGGTAACGGGGTTTGGCCAATTGTGCCTATGTCGCCGGGAGCGCTTAGCGGCTACCAAAATATTATTAGAGAATAAGGATTACAAACCCTATCACACCCATAGGCCAACTGCCCATGGGGTGTTTCTGTTTGGTGCTTATATCTGGTGCACATTACAACAAGGGACCTGAGTCCAATATATAACATTGGTTACTCTAATTTATTCCAATACTAGGCGATGTGAGACTAATCTATTCACATATTTCAAGCATCCCCAACAGAAGCCAATCAAGTAATGGCAATTTAATTTCACAGATTTTTGGGAAAAAGGACATTCGTAGTTGGATACAAAGTACCAGAAAACACTAACGTCACATTATAAAATAACTTTAACTTTTGACAAGTTTCATTGGCCATCTCCCAATCTCTACACTCAGCAATGTTTTATATAGATTTTCTCTCAGTGACAATCTTTGAAAGATATCTCTATATATTAGTGCAACATGGAGCATCAAGAGTTTTAACTTTTTATCATATCGAATGTTTAATTGTTCACACGTCTCCTCAAATTTTTCCTCTCTTTTTGGCGTTGCAGTCCAAAATCTTACACTATATATAACCCTCTCTATTGCACTAGAGATAATGGAAAACACATCCTTCACAAATAAATTCAATCTAGAACACAACAACACATGTGAAACATTTGCCCACACAAAATAAATGGTTGAGGCGAAATCTTACACAACATGCACTCAATCATTCGGTCATTTGTAGTGCACTTATGAACAGTTAGAGTAGACAATTTCCTATCTAGGTTCCAATCCAATAGGCATTCATACAAGCAATCACTAAGAACTTCACTAGTATGAGGAGCAGACACATATATGAACCTAACATTTAATGAAATTAAAACAACAACGTCATCAAAACAATATAAAAATAATAAACATTGTGAAAATGTTAATAAAGATTAGCATTAATACCTCATAAGTCGACTTTTTAGTACCACAAATCAACAATAAAGTGTGTTGTGACAACCATATAGCCTTTATTTTGATTACTAGCGGTCCACATGTCAGTTGTAATTGCAAACCGACTTTGGTTCTTTGAAATGAAAGTCATGGTTTTAAGCTTCCCTTCTTTATACATCCTTACGATTTCACCCTTCACTATATTGCGATAAATCCCTTCAAATAAAGGTTGCAATGCACCACAAAACTTCTTAAATAAGATGTGATAAACCATGGACATAATATACTCCTGAAAAATTATCATTTTCGCTAGTTCATGTCTAGAAGCATCTTAGTTGAATGCATAAGAACCAACCAACAATGATTCAATACCTTTTTGTGTAGTTTTGAGAAGTGCTTGCTTTATATCTGAATTTGATCGACGTATACAACTTTTAAAGTGACTATGGAAGTGTTTTGTTCCTTGACTTGGATCTCCCAAGAGTCACTTGCCACAATAATTGTAAGCTACTTTCCACTTTTGATCTACTCGATGTCGCTCAAAATGATTCCAAATTGATGATATTTGTTTTGTCGAGCTTCTTCAACATTAGTTGGACTTGAACAATGAGTTTCATTTTGAATTGGAGGAGCATCTACATTCATTGGAACTGAGTTTGATTCACCAACATTAGATGTATTAGGAACTTGATTTTGTCCAATAGAGGGTTGCTAAGTTGACATACTACAAAGTTAGAACATGAAATTTTGAATTTAGTACATAATTTGAGTGCAAATAGTACAAGAATCAGCAATTATTTACACTTTATGTGTGACACAACTTTCATCTTGCCCAACCATTTTATTAACAATAGTATCCAACTTAAATATAAAGTGAAATATTTTATTATACCAAGACATTGGAGGAGATGCAACTATAATAGCATCCAAAACTTTGAATAGTTTATCACAATAAATTCCCAATCAAAAATCCAAAAGTTAATCCTTCAAAAAAAGCATTGTCATCTACATATGCAAATTTCTTTATTCTTTGAACACAACATTTGATCATTTCAGTAAACACTTTTTAGGATTATAAATCTTTTCTAACCGATTCCTTCAACCACTTTATGCACATTACCACCTCCAAACAGGAACATTAATTTTCACCTGTTTGAAAATCTTTCTATGTTTGTCAAGCACTTTATAATACCAATCTTCATGCATATATATTTCAATTATTAACTTTCTCAAAAGGAGAATCAAGTTCTTCAGATGCCTTCTTTCCAACATAACACAATATATAATGCTAATATGAACATATAATATAGATATAAAAGCTCAGTCATGAAAGTCACAAATCACAAACACATAAAACAAATACTAATGACAATAATCCAATGGAATCCTCGTGCAGAATGAAAATGGCAAGTACATAAAAAGGTAGAACCAACCGTTCATAAATAAAAACAAAAGCACAAACTAATCTAACTATAAAGATCATCATCATCAATAATCCACCAACACTTGCAAATGGGTCAGATATAGCAGCATTAGCAGAACCAGAGCTGGTATTATCTGCAAAACTGAAATCAGTTCCAAACCCTCTTGATTGCTTCAATCTCTGAGCAAATGCTTCGTACTTGTAAATGTTGGCATCACTCACACTCATTTGTGCAAACTTCATTGATTCTTCAAAATGAGCTGCCTAAGTTTTATGTGTTTTGTGGTGCTCTTTTTGAGCAATGTATGTTTATTAAGAGATGAATATAGTGTTGAGAATGTCCCTTTCAAGTGAGAAAAAGCCACCAAAAAGATCCAAAGCAAACTAAACAACTAGCAACCCACCATCAAAATAAATAAGAATGAAACGTGTGTTATAATCATTATAAATGTTATATTTTAGTGATGAAATGTTACACATGTTATGTTATTATTAAATGGACTAGGGAATCATTCAAGAGATACAAACAAGTTGAAGAGAATTTTTTTTACCTTTCACAAAACAAAAGCAAAGTTGAGGAGGATGAGAAGAAGGGTGAGAATGCTGCAGCAAGAAATGAATTTTGTCTCTTTCACATTGGTTTGTTATGGATTGAGAATGGGATGATGATGGAGTGAGGGATTAGGGATTAGGGAAGGGAATGAGAAATGGAAAATGGAAGATATTAGGGATTTAAGGGGAAGGGAAAGGATTAGGGACTTTAAGGGGATGGGAAATGATTAGGGATTTTAAGTGGAAAGGAAGTAGGGATTAAAGATTTTAGGGAGAAGGATAATTTTGTAATTACATATATAGCGGGTACCCACAGGCACGGGTACCACAATAGCCGTTCTCGCCCATTGGTACTACGAGTATTTTTGAAAACCCGTTTGAAAAACCCACGGGTACCTGTTTGTGACTCGTGCCCATGTTCGTGCAGATTTTACTCGTGGGTACAAGTTTTTTTGCCATCCCTACTCCCATGCGGCTCAATTGTACCCATTGTATATGTCATACCTTGTAGTTGGGTAGGAGTTACGAACAAGTCCTCCCTCTCTTAGCCCAAACATATTTGATTTTCTTACACCTATTATTCCCCTCATATTTCCACCTCACTATACTCTTCACATTGGTTGATCGTTGTTATTCTACTCTGGTGGATCCGGTCTGCACGAGTTGTGGTCGGATAGAAAGTCTTCCGGTTGTTGCCTAAGGTCTGCCTAGGAGCGCATGAGGATATACCTGAAAAAGTTCTTTGATGCTCAAGTCAGTATATGAGATATGTATGACAATATATAGAATATAACATGTAAGAATAAGTGAGAAAGTTAAGATTAGGAGTGTAACTTCCTTATGGGGGAGTCCCCTATTTATAGTGGAGAGGTGCATAGAATATTCCCTAGAATATGTTGTTGGTCTTGCCGATCGGGCATGTTCCAAACAAGTAGTGGTTGCTTTACCCGTGTTGAAAGGCTCTGGTAGGTCCGTACTTTATGGATAGTTGACTTAAAAGCCTTGATTGATTGAGTAGACATATTCAAGGCTTGTCTCTGTCGCCAAATAGAGTGTGGGTGCAATGTGCAGGTGACATGCAACTTGTGGTAAAGATTTGTTCTTTTCAAACAACTTGGCATTTATGTTCATGCGGCATGGAAGACGAATGGTATAAGTAGTCTCTACACTGCCATCTGGATCTTGTTCGGTCAACAATGTACCTTTATGAATTGTTTGGTTGTCTAGTCAAGATTCAAGGGTATCTGGAATGGACTCACCCTATCCAGTATTTGCCTGACACTTGATGGTTTAGCCTGAGCATGACGTATTTTTTAGACAGGGATGGAACAATTGCCTCATTCTATTGGTATGCCTTGAAGTCAGGCGTGTCAGTAGATTCGATTGTATAATTGTGGGCCCTGCTGTGGATATGGGCGGATAATTGTAGTTGTGAAGTGTGAAAAATGATAAGTTCGACTAAATCTGGACAGTATTACGTGTATTTGTTGATCTTTCACGACAATTATTGCTTCAAATTTTGAGTGTGGGGGCACTGTTAGGGCCTGATAGGTCTATGGAATCTTTGACATGTGTATTTGATGACATGTGTCTTGCCCCTAAATCTTTTCAGTTTTGCATTAATGTGTCGCCTTGATTTCTAGAATATTTTTGGATCATGCTCGAGTGCTTTTGTGAGGCCAAGGTGGAATCTTGTCCTGTCCTTTGGTGTTTTGTTTCACATATGTCTATGCCCTCCTTAGTAGGAGGAATTGGGCCATGCGTAAGGCCCTTTCACCACTTTTAGGGCCCTCTCTTTCATTTCTTTTCCTTTCCTCTTGCTATCTTGTTGTCTTGGTGAAGAAAATTCTCCAATTTTCTCCGCTTCGTAAAGAAATTTATTTCGTTAGTAACTTAGATAACTTTCTTTTCCCCGCCTTTATTTCTCCCTTCCTTCACCATCATGGTAGAAATAGTAGGAGGGGATGAGTGTAGTGATAGTAGTTTAGAGGTATTATATGGGCCTCCTTTTTCCTTTGTCACATCGTCTTCTTGGCGTCACGAGTAGAGGGGGTCCCATCCATCCCGTTCGGAGGAATTGGGTTTTCGGAAAGTATTCCAAGAAGTTTCTAATGTCCATGGGCAGCTCCAAGTCGGACAGGGAAAAGAAAACTTGTAAGGTCCTTGATGAGGTTGCCAATCAAGTGGCTCCTTACTCGAAGTAGGTGTCCACAATGCCGACCTTATGTTCTATGAGTATGATGAATCTTTTGGTGGCAAATCTAAGATCATGAGTAACATTGTTATTCAGGCATATCTGTACTATATATTAGCTAGGCACAAAGGGTCAGATTCCCCTTATCACTAGGTGGATTATGAGGTGTTGGAGACAGAATGCTCCTTTTCGCTAGGGGCTCATCTTAGGGTCGACATACTAGGTGGATTGGTGAGAGGTTCTACTTCAACCACGAAATGGTGTGCAAGAATTATGATTCCTTTTATATGTACAAAGTCTATTATCGGAAGCTCGGGCTTTGTATATCATTAGAGGGGTGGTGCACCTTTGTCCTCGGTCAACTTCATCCCAACACCTAGGGTTTCGTCAGAGCCTTCGCTATCTTCTACCAGACAAGTGCATTATCTTGCACCCTTCAGCTTTTACCTTGGATGTTATGGGTAACAAATAACTCCAACAAGGATGAAGAGCAAGCAATGCCTCACGGATGGACGTGTCTTCAGTCCAAAATGGGAGGGCATTGTCCAATATGTTTGAGTCATTTTTAAAGCTTTGGAAGATCATCTATTATTGTGCTGAGCTTCAGGGGGAGAACTCGTCTTTGGCCTCCAAGCCAACCAATGTAAGGCGGTTCCCCTTCTAATGGAATCAGGAGCATCACTAGAGGAACTACAAATGGTACAACTTTTAGGAAAGCGACTTCACTGCCCTAGACAAGGTGGTTGCTATGGAGATAAAGAAGTGGGTAGACGCAGGTGCTAGTTGTTTGCTCCTCTTTGTTTGGGGGCGATATTTTCGTCAAGTCTATTGTTGTTAGGTGTTGGTCATACATCAGAGTACTTGTACTTGGTGATTCCTTAAATTGTTTGTTTTTTCTTTTTCCTGACTTGTTTTTTAAATGTCTTTCAGTCGATATGGCCAAACACAAACATGTTTAAATGCTGATGTTGGATGTAACCCAGAAAGTGGGCATAGTCGAGGGGTTGTATCACCTCGGACATTAGACCTAATAAGACACGACAACACAAAAAATCTCCCCTCCCTTATTCTGTCGTTCGGCCCTGGCGAACAATCAATGATTTATAGGTATCCAGGGGTATTGATCCAAAACTGCTTAAACAAAAAATGCTGACGAGTGTAATTAAGTCAAACAAAATATAATATATTATGAAGACAAATTCAAATATTATAAGAGTCAATGTCTAGTCATTATTTTTGGTTTGTTACAAACTGTATCAATAATTGTAATGAGATGTTTAAATCACTCTTATACTATATTGTAACTAACAAAAATAATGAATATACGTTGACTTTTATACTATTTGGATTTGTCTTCATAATATACCATATTTTATTTAATTTAATTACACTCGTCACTTTTTTTGTTTAAGAAATTACACTTATCTCTCCTAAAGAAGTAGTGAGTATAATGTATGTATATAATTAGGGGTGATTTGTGTAGGTTTAAAAAATGATGTGTGATTTGTGTAATTTCACTAAAACTCAGGGGGTGTCAGTATAATTTACTCATTTTTTTAATGAAATTGTATGTGATACATTTGAATACTTTATAGTATACATGAGAAACAACTTGATAACCAAAAGGCTCATTCCTACTTTTAGAAGAATTTATTCATTTCAATCAGAAGAAATATTGATTTCTTTGATTATTATAACTTGTCTTTGACATTTACCATAAATGTATTTATTGCCTTTAGATGTCCAAAAATGTCTACTATATCATTGCACTACATCCATGAACCCATATAACATTGAAGCAACCAAATCGTATGAGAAATACAAGGAAGATTATCTCGATTAAATGCAATGTTGGCATCCATGAGTTATGAACCTCAGAGGCAACACAAGTATATGGATCCAACTACTATCATTGAGCATCTTAATAAGATGTATGCTTATAAAAGTTGTACTATGAGATATGAATTATCCAAAAAGTTGTTTAGGTCCTTAATGGATGCAAAGGATCAAGTTGGACCCCATATGCTCAAGATGATTGATCTTATTGAACAACTTGTGAAGTTAGAATGCAAACTTGGGGAAGAGTTTCCTCAATATTTAATTCTTCAATGCCTTTCTGGATCATTTTAACAATTTATTATTAATTTCAATAGGAACAAAACGAATTATGATTTACATGAGGTGCTAAATATGTTGATTGACTATCAAAATCAATTTTCATATGAAAATAAAACTAAAACTGTCATGATAGTCGGAAACTCCTCTAAAAGGAAGGGCAAAAAAATTTTAAACAAAAAAACTTACTCATATGGGTGGTGCAACCAAACCTTACAAGATGGGTAGAACTTACCAAAGCAATATTGAGTGTTTCTTCTACAAAGAGAATGGCCCGTGGAAGAGAAACTAAAAGAAGTATCTTGATTCTCTAAAACATTAGAATCAATGTTAGAATTTAATGAAAAAAATTTCTTGTTTTCTTTACGTATAACAGATTCTTCATTATGGATATTAGATATTGTCATTAGTTTTAACATATGTAGTATGTTAGAGGAAGTACAAATCATTAGATGGTTGAAGAAAGCAAAAACTAGTCTCCAATTAAGGAATGGAGAAATTGTTGTTGTCTTAGCCGTATGATTAGTTTCTTTAAAAATGTCCACAAGAAAAGTTCTAGTATTGAATTGTTATTATTATGTTCCAAAATTGTGTGAGTAAGAACTTTTGGTTTTAGAGTGTTCTATTTTCCTGTTCCATTTGTTCAAAGAGTAAGTAGCAAATATTGGTCTTGGTGTGAATATATGTGTTAGAGTCTTCATAACTTTAAAGAATAGTTTTAAAGATTCCAGAACTATATTCGGGTACGCTTTTATATGCATTTTCTGATTGTAAATAACTTAGACACAAATAGATCCAAATTTATTCTGATGTGCGTGTTAAGAGCACGATAATAACTCCTTTTCAAATGCATAGATGGTATATATTGTATTAACTTTGTATATGTTTTTCTATGACTTCTTGCTTTAGTCCTTATTTTTATATGGGTGACTACCCCTTATATTTTTTCATCACTTAAATTTTAACTTACGAAAAATTTCAATGAAGTGGGAAAAAAACTGTTCTTTGGATCATGATCTTACTCCATGGTCATCCTTATTGCATCTCAAAATTTCCACGAGATTTGACATTGCAGATGGATAAGATGGGAAAGCAGTTACTGTAACACCCCAAATTTATCCTCCTTGAAATTAGGTAGCAGTCCTGAAGAATGGGGCATACTGCCATATTCTCGCTTGAGCGAGAGGGCCTCGCCCAAGCGAGAGACTTAGTGTTTTAAAATTGGAAATTCTGGGAGCCTCGCCTAAGCGAGGAATTGGTCGCTTGAGCAAGAGAAGCATGGGCAGGCTGTGAAATTCTCGCCCAGGCGAAAGAGCCCGTGTCTGGAACATTAAAATATCATGGATTTCTCGCCCAAGCGAGATATTCTCGCCCGGGCGAGAGTGCCCATCTATAAAAGGAAAGAAAGGGTTTCACAAACCCTAATCTTCATTTTCTTTTCTCCCCTTTTCACTCCCAACGACGGCTCCCCATAGATTCCGACTCATTCCTCCTCAAAAACATATCAAAACCCCTTCCTCTCGCTTCTTAATAGAACATTGGAGAGCTTTAGAGAGGTAAAAGCAACAATGGAGGTTGAAGGAGATGGAGGGAGATGGATCTCTTTGCGAATCCATGGAGTTTACGCAACCTAAGGTGAGGGAGAAGACCATTGTGGTCTTAGAGTATTTCATTAGAGTCATCATCTCCGATTTTCCTCAAGAATCGGAGCACATTAACGGATAAAAACTCTCTTGGGAGTTTGTGGTCCATGTGAGAGTCTTTATTTTACATAAGGATGTATTAGCCGTAAAAGTGGAGACATATGTGCGTAGAAAACCGTTTATGAAAGTACAACGCCATATGCCCCTTTATGGTAATACAACGTTAATAAAGATGGTTCTAACGTTAATGTGTATATGATGAGTGATATTTTATGTGTGGCTTGTTTATGAATAATGGTATGTTATGGATGGTTGATTTATTATAAACACATATGGGTGTGTTTGTAACAATGAATGTGTGATGAGTTATTAAGGTGTTAAAATGAGATGGGTATGTTGGTAATGAGAATTGTTTGAATGAGTTGTTGATTTGTAAAGGTGGAGATGAATATGTTTATCGAAGTGAATATGTTGTGAATCGCTTTATTGTTATAAATATGTATGGGTATGTTGTGACAATGAAGGTGTTGTGTGTTATTCCATGATGTTGGAACGATGTGATGCCTTGTGTTTATTGGTGTATGACATTGAGTTGATATTTGTGTTATGACGAACATGTGATGTGAGAATAATGTGAAATATAGACCCGCCGAAGTGGTATGGGGAAATAACTAGACCTGCCCGATGTGGTGTGGAGAAATCACTAGACCTGCCCGATGTGGTATGGAGAAATAACTAGACTTGCCCGATGTGGTATGGGGAAATAACTAGACCTACCCGATGTGATATGGAGAAATAACTAGACATGCCCGATGTGATATGGGGATAACTAGACCTGCCCGATGTGGTATAAAGAAATAACTAGACCTGCCCGATGTGGTATGGGGATAACTAGACCTGCCCGATGTGGTATAGAGAAATAACTAGACCTGCCCGATGTGGTATGGAGAAATAACTAGACCTGCCCGATGTGGTATGGAGAAATAACTAGACCTGCCCGATGTGGTATGGGGATTACTAGACCTGCCCGATATGGTACGGGGATTACTAGACCTGCCCGATGTGGTATGGGGAATTACTCGACCTCCCCGATGTGGTATGGGGATTACTAGACCTGCCCGATGTGGTATGGGGATTACTCGACCTTCCCGATGTGGTATGGGGATTACTCGACCTGCCCGATGTGGTAGAGGATTATTTGTACGGTGCAAAATTGTTGAAAGAGATCAAGGGTAAATTACTATGGAATGTGAATGATGTGAAAAGTGTATATTCGGAAGGAAAATCATATGCATGCCATAGGATATTATGGGATATATATCTTATAGGGTGAATATGAATGATGAGAAATGAGTATGTTTAGATGAATAAAATATGCACACTATAGCACATATATATTATGGGATATATGTGTACTATAGAGTGAATATGGATAATATGAGATGAGTAAAATATGCACACTATAGAACATATATATTATGGGATGTATGTGTACTATAGGGTAAATATGGATAATATGTGATGAATAAATATGCACACTATAGAACACATATAGTATGGGATATATGTGTACTATAGGGTGAATATGGATAATATGTGTTGATTGATATATGTTTATCACGATTGATGTTAGATGTGTGTGGTTTTAATATTTTAATGTTATCACTCCATGTAAATCCACGCTACGGTCGCTGTAGTTGGTTCTTACTCGCTCTGTCTTTCCTTTTATGTGTTATGTATTTGAGTTCAGGTCGTGACGGTAGCGCATTGGATGCTTGCGGAGGAGAGTACATGTTTGAGTAGTTGCTTTATGTCCTCGATGTTGTAATTGAATAATGCATGTAATATGAAGAGTATGTTAAATGGGATTTATGTATGTTGTGATTTTCTCCTAAATGTATAGTTAGGATATTAGATGATGTAAAAATGGAAGGAATATTGAGAATGGATAATTGTATCTAAATTGTGTAATTAAAAAGAAGTGCAATGACATGTTTTTAATGAAGTGAACGATTGATTGCTTTCGCACCTGAGAGATGAATTGAACTTGTATGTATATTCAATCAGGTTTTCCAAATCGTTCGGGTAATGTCTTTTAAAAGTAATCATTTCACTTTCACGAATAAGGATTTTAAAAGAGAATTTTTTGATTACGAAAATCGGGTCCTTACAGTTACATCCATGGGAATAACATTCAACGATATCCTTAAGAAGTCGTTAACATGTTTTAAAGCATGTTAGGACATAGTTGCCGATAGAAAACATCCTCCTCTTGCCAGCTCCCGCATAAGTAGAGAAAGCGATCTACACACGAGTTCAAATCCTAAAAATAATATATTAGATTGTGAGAATTAAACAACATATAACTATTCTCCATAGACCACATTAGGTGGAGCCTCATGCATGTGCACTAGGCCATCCATATGATGTTAGTGATTCAATTTTATTGGGTATTTGAAAAAAGAAATTGTTAATAAAGATAACATTCATTTAAATTAAAATTAATGTTCAAAATATTTATTAAATAAACATTTTTGCACATTGTACTTCATTTTTTTTAATTCCTAACTAGAAAATGGTTAGAAAATTTCTTAAGGAAATCTTAAGGTTTGAAGAAAGGGTATAATTGTTAGAGAATAAAATCCCTATAACTATATTATTCCTATAATCAAGTCATTTAGTATAATCAATAACATTAGTCAATTGTTATTATTATAAAATTATTATCATGATGTCTAGCATAATTATAAGATTAGAATTACTACTAATTATTGTATATATACACTCATGTATTCATCTATAAAATCAACAATTGATCACATCAATTATACTTTTTGACTTGGTATTAGATGCTAAGTCTTGAAGGCTCTTGATCCCAAAAAAAATCACGTCATCCGTTTTCAATTCGAACAACAAAAATGATCTCCCATTTAGTGTATCTATCAAGCTGGATAGAGACAACAATCCGTTGTGGAAGTCACTAGTGTTGCTTATACTCAGATTTGTCGGGTTCGATGAGTACATTTCAGGGAAAAAGGAGTGTCTTGAAGAATTCAATAATGCTGCAGATTCAAGAAAAAAGTGTAATTATAATTATGACGATTGACAAGCATATGATCAATAACACCTTGGTAGGTTGATTAACTCAATGACTGTTGACATATGAACGTAGTTATTGCACTATGAAACCTCAAAACAATTTTAGGATGAACCTCAAAGTCTAGCTGATGCTCACACAAGATCGCAAGTAACTTATGTCACATCTCAGTTCCATAGCACAAGAAAAAGGAGGAATGAAAATGGAAATTTACCTCATCAAAATGAATAATTTGGTTGATAGGTTCAAATTTGCAAGAAATCTAATCTCAAATTCTGATCTAATCATTCAGACCCTGAATGGTTTGGATTTAGAATATAATCCCCTAGTTGTTAAACTTCCTTATCAAACTACACTCAATTGGGTCAATCTACAGGCTCAATTGCTAACATTTGAAAATAGAATTGAACAACTAAAAAACCCTTACCAACCTAACTCTTAATGCAACAACAAATGTTGCTAAGAAAACATATTACAAGGGCAACATGTTCAATTCAAACAACAATTGGAGAGGTTGCAACTTCAGAGGTTCGAGAAGGTGCAGAGGAGGAGGTAGAACATCTAAGCTAACATGCCAGGTTTGAAGCAAGATTGGACACACAACAATGGGATGCTACTACAAGTTTGATATGGCCTACTCAAGTTCTAGTCATTCAACAAATAATGACAAGCAAGGAGTTCACAATGCCTTCCTTGCTTCTCAAAATTCATTCTAAGGCTATGATTGGTACTTCGATAGTGTTGCAACTAACCATGCGTGACACCAGACTGGTAAGTTTCAAGATCTAATTAAACATCATGGTAAGAATTCTCTAGTTGTTGGAAATTGTGAAAAAATAAAATTTGTTGGAACGTGTTCCCCAAAACTAAATTTATTCAATTTACATGATTTTTTATATGTGCCTAATATTACGACAAACCTATTGAGTTTGTCTAAATTGGTTGCTGATGATAATATCCTTGATGTGTTTGATGCAAATTCTTGCTTTGTGGAGGACAAGGTGACCGAGAAGGCAATTCTAAAAGGGAGACTTAAGAATGGCAAGTATCTCTTCGGAATTGAAAGGGACTCATGTGCTAGTGTATTTGTTAAGGAGAGCTAGGATATGAAACTTGGCCACCCTAATAATAAGGTCTTAAATAAAATCTTGAAAAGCTTTAATGTGAGACTATCACATAGTGACCATTTTAGTTTCTGTGAGGCTTGTCAGTGTGGCAATTTGAACATTTTACCTTTTGAATCCTCTCCATCTCATGCTCGAAAAATCCTAGAGTTAGTTCATACTTATGTATAGGTTCTTTGACCAATAATATCATCATCTGGTCTTTAAATATTATGTTCATTTCATTAATGATTTTACCAGATTTATATGGATTTACCCTTTTGAAACAAAAATATGATATTGCACATGTATTCATTCACTTAAAATAATGGTAGAAAATCAATTTCACAAAAGGATTAAAATTATTCAATGTGATGGTGGGAATTAATATAAAGTTGTTCAGAAGCATGCCATAGAAGCAAGAATGCAATTTAGAATGTCATGCCATATACATCACAAATGGTAGGGCTGAAAGAAAACACAGACACGTTATAGAACTTGGGTAGACACTATTGCAACAAGTCAAGATGCCCTTAAATTACTGGTTGGAAGCATTCTCCACTACAACTTATTTGATCAATAGGCTGCCATTACTATATAAAAAGGAACCTCACTACAACTACTTGAAACCTTTTGGACGCACTTGCTATCCTTGTCTCAAGCCCTACAATCAACACACACTCTAGTTCCATGCAACTAGATGTGTGTTCTTGGACTATACAAACTCTCACAATGGGTATAAGTATGTAAATTCTCTCTTGGAAGAGTGTTCATCTCAAGACATATTCTTCAATGAAGATCATTTCCAATTCCATAATGGCTTCCTTAACACAAGAGTTCCTCTAAAAACACTAACTGAAAATTCATCCATTCGTTTTCCTTTTCATGTTGCAGGCACTCCACTTACACAATAAAATGTTCCATATAATAAAACTCAAATATTGAACAAGAACCAATTGAGAGCCCTAAAGATAACATTAGCACAAGGTAGGCTTTTAATGACCCAATTCAGGGTAATGGCACAAAACCTGTAGAATTAGATACAAACGCAGACCTTCCTAAGGCAGACACAAATCCTCACTACATGCGCACTAGGAGTAAAGATGTGACCAACAAGCCAAAGCTACCATATATTGGATTAACTGAGAGTTGCATAGAAGAAAAGGAACTACAAAATGCAGAAGAATATAGGAGACTCACAAGACCACAATGGAAAAAAGCCATGCATAAGGAGTTGGAGGCACTCATGGGTCAATGAGGCCTATGGGTGGAAACAGGTCAGACCAAGCTAGACTTTGCCTTAAAAAAGTCAAGCCTATATAGCATATAGGAGACTGGGCCTGACCTGTTAGCCTGTTTGAAAAAAATTCAAAGTCTAGCCATGGTCTGTTTAAAAGTTTGGTATGGTTTGTTAGCTTGTTTACAGGTCTGTTAAGGTAGGGAACTCAACACATTATGTACAAACTATGAAAATTTATTATAACTATATCAATTAGTGTGAAATTTTTTACATTATTATCACAATTATTTCCATCACCTTCCAATATTGTGTAATGTATTCGAACGATTTGTGGTGTCATTGAGGTTAGAAGATACAAAAATGTCTTTCAATATCATAGTAAAATATGATACTCTTGTAATATTTAACATGATTAACAACTTAATTGTCAAATATGATATTTCTGTCTAAAAAATATCCAAAAGGCAATACTAAATTGCTAAATAACATCTAAACATTATTAAATTTGTTGTAGTGTTATCTAAATATTATACCATCCAAAAGTTATCACACCAAAATCAAAACAAATACCATGTTACACACTTAGTCAATTAAAATTACATACTTATATGGATTGGGTTATGTACTTAAACTCAAGTCTCAACAACTAAATGTCCAATTATTAAATAGCCTAATCTCTAAATCTTAGTGGATTTACACGAAATTTTTATTATTTAATTTTTTTGTACATACTATAAAAAAATGATATATTATTACATAGGTCGACCTGTTAGGCTTAATAGAATTTTTAAAAGGTCTGAGTCTGACCTATTTAGGTTAAATAAGCTATTGGAGAAGCCTAAATCTGACATGTTTACTAAAAAGGCCTAGCCTAGCCTGGTATGTTATAGGCTAGGTACTAGGCCCCTGTTAGGCGGTCTGGTCTGTTTTCACCCTTAATGAAACCTAAACACTAGTACCATATCAAGACAAAGAGAGCATTATTGACTCCAAGTAGGTTTTCAAAACCTAGTACAAATCGGATGGCACAATTGAAAGGAGAAAGGCTAGACTAGTTGTAAAAAGGTTTCAACAAATAATTGGATTAGATTATAAAGAAACCTTATGTCTTATTGTCAAGGCCACAACAATCATAGTTATACTTGCAATTGTAGTACACCTCAATTGGGAAGTAAAACAACTCGACATAAATAATATTTTCCTCAATGACCATCTAAAGAAAACTATGTTTATGAATCAACTGAAGGTTTTGTAGATCCAACCAAATCCAATTATATATTCGAACTATCTAAGGCAATCTATGAACTTAAACAAGAACCAAGAGCATGGTTCGACAGTCTAAAAAGGCCTTGGTGAGTTGGGATTTTCAAAACACAAAAAGTTACTCCTCACTCTTCACTCTAAAAGGTACAAATCATATCACTTTCCTTCTAATATATGGAGACGATATAATTGTGACAAGAAACAACACAAGTTCTTGGATGCTTTTATCAAACAACTCAACATTGTGTTCTCCCTAAAGGATCTTGATCACTTACATTATTTCTTTGGCATAGAGGTTCACATATATCCAAGCGGTATGTACTTAAAACAGTAAAAGTACATAAAGAATTTGCTAAGAAAATTCAAAATGGATAATGCATCATTATGTCCAACTCCCATGATAACTCGTAGACATTTTACAATTGAAGGGGAGAAACCTAGAGATCAAATTGTGTTAAGACAAACTATATGCGCTTTGCAGTACTTGACAAATACAAGACCTGACATTGCATTCTCTACCAATAAGCTTAGTCAATTCAATAATTCTCATACTCTAGATCACTAGTAGTAAATAAAGAGAATTTTGAGGTATTTCCAAGGCACCATCTACCACTGCCTACACATCAAACTCTCTCCCGATTTAGATTGAGCTCAGATGAATAATGGGTTACTATTATAGATGACGTAAGTCTATGGTAGGTCATTGTGTCTTTCTTAATGAGACACTTATTTCTTGGTCCTAAAAAAAGCAGAAGATAGTATCAAGGTCCATCATAGAGTCAGAATATAGGGCTTTAGCTGATTTAGCTACAAAAATAGCATGGACTTGTTCACTCATTTTGAATTTAAAACCCATCTACCAAGGAAACCAACATTGTGGTATGACAACCTGAGTGCCAAGGCATTAACCTCAAATGCAGTCATGCATGCTCGATCAAAGCACATTGAAATTGATGTGCATTACATTATAGATAAAGTAGTAGAAGATAAGGTGATTGTAGCATATGTTCCATTAGCTAATCAAATTTTCGACTGCCTTACCAAGGCCTTGACTCTCACACGGTTCAATCAACTTAGAGACAAACTTAGGGTGTCTCCCTCACCCATCAATTTGAGAGGGAGAATTGAAGAATGAAATTCCTATAATTATGCTATAATCAAGTCATTCAATATAATCAATAGCATTATTCAACTGTTATAATCATAGGATTATTGTCAGATGACTAGCATAATTATATGATCAGAATTACTATACACTCTCTAACTATAATATGGTTATAATTTTTATTTCTCTAACCACATGTATCATCTATATGATGTAATCATGTTCAAGCGGGGATATCCATTATAAAATGGAATTAATTTTGCTGGGAGATCTTCATCCTATAACATTCTTCCATTGGTTAAGTGAAATAAATATATAAGTGTGTTTGATACAACATCTTTATAAAAAACTTAAGGTATTAGGTCTTTGAATTCATCAACTTATATGTTCTTCAACTCATTCACTTATAACAATGTGATACTTCTTCTTTACAGTTGGAATATCCAACGTCTCCCACTCAAATGTGAGTTACTTCCATCTGAGTATCACATACACTAGAGGCTCGACTCTCTATCTAATTGCACCGTTGTTGACTTGTCTTATCACCAACATAACACACTACCTTGACATTTCATGAGGAAGACTTTTGACGCAAAGATTCCACATGGACTTATGATCCATTTGTCGCTTCAATACTCGATTGACCCACTGAACCATCAACTCTGATACCACTTGTTAGGAGATTTTAATCCATGGGCTATATAACATTCTTTCATTGGCTAAGTGAAATAAACATATAAATGAGTTTGACACCACATGTTGACTCAAAACCTTAAGACATTATGTATATGGGTTCATCCACTTATGTGATTTTCAACTCATCTACTTCTACACAATGTGAGACTTCTTCATGAAGAGAGCCTACCCCATATATTATTATATAACAACGCACACATTTACTTACGTGTGTTAGTATATAATAATAAGTAAGCATCACAATTGTTAGTTTGCCCCTTTGGGTGTGTCTTTCAACGGCCTAAAAAAGATCATGGATCAGGATGCAAGAAATGCTTTGCTAAAACGTTATAGTATGATGCATATTCTAGGCCAAAATTAAATTTCCATTTCAATATTCAAACAAACGTAGACAGCAGGATTCGAATCTGCGCAGGAAAAGCCCAACAGATTTCGAGTCTGTCTCCTTAACCACTCGGACATATCGACACACATGTTCCCTTCACAAATTCCTTTTTATACATACGTAGTGAATTCGATAAATTGATGATAATTATTTCATTTTCACACACTGCCCTTTAATCCAAATATAAACTGATGTTGAAAATAAAAGTGGTTACTAAGCATAGTGTGTGAAAGAGCAAGTATACACCAAGCAACCACTTTTTACTTTGTTCTATGCCCGTTGCCATCAATTAAAAGTTTAAAAGTTGTTTCTAATACAATTTTTTGATTTGTAAATTTTTGGAAAGTAAATATTACATTGTCCATCTCATTCTGTTGGATAGTAATACTCATTTGATTATCAATTGCTTTGACTTTATAGTCACAATTAAAGTGCTCACTAGTTGTGATGGCCTAGTGTGACATGTTTTTATTGAAGTACATGTTAGGTTCAACTTCATTATTTCGCTTCTGTGATAGAAATGTACGTTACTCTTAGAATTGTAACAAGATTTATGGGTAAAAAATGCAAACACATCCAAGAGCATGGTTAAGAGGCCACCTTCTAGGATGGGTTGTTCAAACTCTCTTCAACTACCTTCAATCAAATACTGAACATGCCTAGTAAATAAGAACTTCTATTGCAACAACAAAACTACAATGCTTCACATCACCTTTATTTCTTTCTCACTCAATCACTAACTCATACGTGAACTCACTTCTTGTTTAATTACCTGATACCCACTATTGGAACTTGCCTCAATTAAAGAGACATTAATGGAGATTTTTGAATGTGAAATGAAAAAACGTTAAGTCCCACATAGGATGGATGAACCACTTGCAATAGATGTTAAGACCGTTTTCTAGGGGCTTAAAGTTATAGAGTGTGAAAACTGATTCTTCATGGCCGCAAAGAACTTCTGAAACCAAAATTTCAAGCTGGAAAAACACAGCAAGTTGAAGGTGACTTAAAGGAAATAAAAACGCACTCAGGCTTGAATGAATGAAATGTTCAATCAATTTTATTTCATTACTTGCATTGAATTATTACAATTGATCACTTATTTATAGTGAACTTCAAGGAATCAAAACAGAAAAAGAAATGCAAAGAAACTAAATAAAATCTGCAACAAACCAAGAAGGGAAACTAAACTAATAACAAAAAAAACAGAATTATGAAAAGTTGCTAAACAAGGAAAGTTAAGTGTAAGGCATTGAAACTAGATCCATGAGCCTGAGTTTGGGCTGTACAATATATGAATTCTCATCTTTAACAGACCCCCTCAATTTTGGCAGATGTATGTCAAGAATGCCAAGATTGGATATGATATGACGAAAAGGTTTAGGTGAGAGTGATTTTGTGAAAATGTCAGCCAATTGAAGGGAGGAGGAGATAGGTAGAAGATGGATTGTGTTGTTTTGAACTCTCTCCGAACAACATGGCAATCTATATCGATATGCTTTGTTCTTTCGTGAAAAAACGGGGTTGGCAACTATGTGCAATGCAGATTTATTGTCACAGAAAATGCTCACTGGTTTTTAATGGTTGATGTCAAGATCTTTAAGCATAAGGAATAACCATTGAGCTTCACAAGAGGCCATGGCAAGGGCACAATATTATGCCTCTGTAGAGGATCTAGAAACAATGTGTTGGTTCTTAATTTTCCAAGAGATGAGTGCACTACCCATGAAGAAGCACCACCTTGTCACTGATTTCCTGGTATTTAAGCATGTGGCCCAATCTGAGTCAGAGTAGCCTTGGAGCATGATGTTGTTGTTGCTGGGAAAGAAAATACCTTGCCCAGGTGAACCTTTGAGATATTTGAGGATTCTTGTGGCTGCTTGATGGTGTAAATCTGTTGGTGAGGCTAGATATTAGCTGAGAGAGCTCAAAACAAATGAAATGTCGGGTCTGGTGTGAGTGAGATAGAGAAGCTTGCTCATTAAAGTTCTATAGGCAGTGATGTCTTGAAGGGGTTGTCCACTTTTCGAATGAAGCACTTTGTTGTATTCCATGGGAGTGGAGGATGGTTTAGAAGCAAGAAATCCAGTGGCTTGGAGTAAATCCAATGTGTATTTCCTTTGGTATAAACATATGCCATGTTGAGATCTAGCTATTTCCATGCCAAGGAAGAACTTCAAGTGTCCAAGATCCTTGATGCTAAAGTGGTTGTGTAGAATAGTTTTGGTATGAACTATTTGGTCTAAGTCATTGCCTGTTATGATTAGATCATCAACATAAACTAAAATAGCTGTAAGGCTGTGATTAGTGTGCTTAATAAAAGGAGAATGATCAGAGAAAGATTTAGTATAACCAAGAGTTGTTAAAGTGTTGGTGAGCTTGTCATGCCAATGGCGACTTGCCTGCTTTAATCCATAGATGGATTTCTGTAGCTTGCATACCTGATTGGGCTTGGCATTGTTGAATCTAGGTAGGATCTTCATATAAACAGTTTCTTTGAGGTCACCATGCAACAAAGCTGTATTGATGTCCAATTGATGCAAGTGCCAATTATGAAGAGAAGTTAGGCAAAAAAGGATTCTGGTTGTTGTCATTTTAACCACTAGGCTAAAGGTGTCCATATAATCCACACCTTCCGTTTGATTAAAGCCTTTTTCTACTAAACGTGCCTTATACCTTTTTTATGGATCCATCAGCATGATGTTTGATTTTAAAAATCCATTTGCTGCCTATGGCTCTTTTGTTGCTTGGAGAATGAGTTAGGATCCATGTATTGTTGTTTTGCAAAGCATTGAGTTCTATTTGAATGGCTTGTCACCAACAATCAAACTTGATAGCTTCTGAGTAGGTGGTAGGAGTGTGGTGGGCAGAGATGGATAGAAAGAAATGCTTATGAGTGGTGGATAAGTTGTCATAGCTAATGGATTGACTAATAGGATAGGTTATATAGGTAGTAGAGGGTTGAATTTTATGCATTAAGGTGTAGTGGTAGACTACTAAATAGGTTGGGGGTTTTATGGTTCTAGTAGAATGTCTAGTTGAGGCATTATTGGTATGGACATTTGGTGAAGGTGGTTGTTCTATAGGGTTGCTTAAGTTGTGTATGGGTAATTCATTGATAGGCTAATTGAAGATGTCTTTAGCAGGGATAGGCAAAATAGGTGTATCAGTTTGGTTGGTTTGTGTTGTATTAGAGTCTTGGTTGGAGAAGGGAAAGATGTGCTCAAAGAATGCCACATTTCTTGATATCAGGATCTCATTGGTTCTTATATCAAGAAGGATGAAGCCTTTTGTTCCATGTTGAAAGCCTAGAAAGACACATCTCCTAGATTTAGGGTCAAGCTTTCTTCTATGGAAGACAAGGGTGGAGGCATATGAAAGGCAACCAAATACTTTTAGGTTGCTATTATTAGGAAGAGTGTTGTGCAATACTTCAAAATGTGATTTATTAGATAAGAAAACAGTGGGTTGTCTTTTGATCAAATGTATAGCATAAGAGACAACATAATTCCAAAAACATGCAGGGATATTAGCTTGAAACATCAAAGCTCTAGTAACACCTAGTATGTGTTGGTGTTTTCTTTCCACAATGCCATTTTGTTGTGGTGTTTCCACACAAGTTCTTTGATGTTCTATTCGCTTTTCAATATAGAAGTTGTGCATAATGAATTCCTTTCCATTGTCACTCCTAATGACTTTAACTTTGTGATTAAACTGTGTTTATATGTTTTGAACAAAAGTTTTAATGATTTGACATGCTTCACCTTTGTATTGCATGAAAAAGATCAAAGTAAATCTAGATTTATCATCTACTATTTTAACAAAGTACTTATGACCAAAAATGGATGGTGTGGAGATAGGCTCCCATATGTCAATGTGAATTAAATCAAAAATAGAATTGGATCTAGTGGTGCTGTCAACATAGGGCAGTTTCTTCTGTTTTGACAAATGACAGATCTCACAAGGATCTTGGCTTTTATTACATTTAATGAAAGGAAAAATATGTAGCATAACAATGAGTTTCTTATGAGATGGGTGGCCTAGTCTATAATGCCATAAATTACAATCATCATAGCAATTATAGGCATTGACATTGTGAGCATTAACATGGGTCTTGCTGGATTCATTTAGCACATACAAGCCTCCTCTATGCTCAGCTGCACCAATCATCTTCAAGGAGTGTGGGTCCTGAATTTGACATTGATTGGTGGAAAAAGTTAAAGTGCAGCTCAGGGAGGTGGTGATTTTTGCTATAGATATGAGATTAAAGTTGAAATTAGGCACATATAGGACATTGTCGAGATAGAGTTCAATAGAAAAAATGACAGATATCGAGTAATTGACTATGACTTGATTACCATTAGGTAGGGTAATAGAAAAGGGGGTGAATCCTTTTATAATTTTGAAAGAATTTCAGGGAATGACAAACATGGTCAGTTGCCCTTTAGTCTAAAACCCAATTATTAGATTTAGATATAGTTGCTAAGATCATAAGTTGTTTACTTGAGTTTTGTTGGTCAAAAGTGTGGAGCTAGCAATGGAATTTCCTTGATTGGTACTGTGAGTGGCTTGATTAATTGACTATTGGATCAGATTCTTGAGAGCAATGTGCTAAGCTGGTGTGAATGAGCAATCTGAGTTTGTGTGCTCTTGGATAGAAGTTCCTCTCACATTTTCTTATATCATTTTTTGGCTCAGTATTATCTTCTTGGTCTAAGTATCAGTTGACATTGTTGGAGTTGTTTGAGTAACTTGAAGGAAATCCATGCTTTTTGTAACAAGTGTCAATGGTATGGCCTGATCTTTGACAATAAGTGCAAGTTTTTTGTCCTCTGCCCCTATTGAAGCTGCCAAATCTTCCTTGTATGATGGTTTTGTTGATACTTTTTCCTCTATGTAACACCCCAAATTTTAATCTTTAAAAATATAGTATCAGTCCTGGAAGCCTCGCTTGATCGAGAGATTCTCGCCTGAGCGAAAAAGGATCAGCTGAGAGGGTGAAATCCTGGACGAGGATTCTTGCGTGGGCGAGAAATGGCAATTTTGGGCTGTTGACACAGTGTAATCGATTACACTCTGCTGGTAATCGATTACACTCTGCTGGTAATCGATTACACTCTTATGGTAATCGATTACATCGTATTAAAAGCATCAGATATGTGCATCTGACACAGTGTAATCGATTACACATTGCTGGTAATCGATTACACATTGCTGGTAATCGATTACACATTGCTGGTAATCGATTACACATTGCTGGTAATCGATTACATCGTATTAAAAGCATCAGATATGTGCATCTGACACAGTGTAATCGATTACACACTCCTGGTAATCGATTACACACTCCTGGTAATCGATTACACACTCTTGGTAATCGATTACATCGTATTAAAAGCATCAGATATGCGTATTTTTCACGTTGTAATCGATTACACCATGTTGGTAATCGATTACAACCTGACGACACCTCTTTAAAACAGAAACCCAAACACATTTTAGGGTGAAAACTTCGAAGAGAAGAGAGAGAGGAGAGCTTTTCAAGAGCAAGGAGCCTTAGGACTCATCTTAGAGCTTGAGAAGAGGTAAACCTCTTGTTCCTAGCTCTTCTTCTTCCTCTCTAACTTGTTTTGGGTATGTTGGATTTATTTTCAAAACATGAGAAACCATGGAAACTCATCCTTTAGAGTTATGGTTCGTTTTATGTTGTTTTTATCTTGTAAACTCTTGGTTTAGAGATAGTATCTCAAGAATGGAAAGGGTTGTGGGTTGATTTATGAAAACCCCAAAAACCCCAAAAGTGAAAATGTGGTAAAAGGAGAGAATGAGTAAAATGTTAGAGGTAGAAGATGAGTTTACCCCGAAATATTGAAATATGAGATTATGCATGTTTTAGATGGTTGAATATTGATGATGAATATTTTGTATGATTAAATGATGCAATATAAGTTGTTTATGTGATATTTGGAATAAATGACTAACATTGTGTGATGTGGTGGGATGAAGAGAGATCCTAAGGTTGGAGGCGGTGTCGGTGGAACTCGAGAAGTTGCCAAGAACCAAACCCAACACTCATCGAGGTAAGGATAAGTCTTTAATGTTGCATTTGAAATAGAAAATGTGTATTTTCTGGTTATGCAAAGACTAAGTTGTAAATTACGCATTTAGTATGAACATATATGGGTGTGTTTATACTAAAGTAGGCATAGATTTACGGAAAAGGAAAATGTGGGTATTTTCTGGTTATGAAATGATCGAGTTGTGAATTACGCATTTAGTATGAACATATATGGATGTGTTTATACTAAAGTAGGCGTAGATTTACGGAAGATGGAAAATGTGTGTGTTTCCTGGCCATGCAATAATTATATTGTAAATCACGTATTAGTATAAACAGATATGGAGTGTTTATACTAAAGATGACGTGGATTTATGGGAAATGATTGATGGCAAATCGATGGAAGGAAAATTATATTTTTAGCCGACCAGAAATGGTTAGCGACTTCGGCCCGAGTTTATGAGGCAACACTTCGGCCCGAGTTTATGAGGCAACACTTCGGCCCGAGTTTATGAGGCAACACTTCGGCCCGAGTTTATGAGGCAACACTTCAGCTCGAGTTTATGTAGCAACACTTCGGCCCGAGTTTACGCGGCATGTTTTCTTTATAAAAGAGATGAGAATTTGTTTTTAGCTAACCTTAAGGGGTGTAGCGACTTCGGCTCGAGTTTATGTAGCAACACTTCGGCCCGAGTTTACGCGGCATGTTTTCTTTATAAAAGAGATGAGAATTTGTTTTTAGCTAACCTTAAGGGGTGTAGCGACTTCGGCTCGAGTTTATGTAGCAACACTTCGGCCCGAGTTTACGCGGCATGTTTTCTTTATAAAAGAGATGAGAATTTGTTTTTAGCTAACCTTAAGGGGTGTAGCGACTTCGGCTCGAGTTTATGTAGCAACACTTCGGCCCGAGTTTACGCGGCATGTTTTCTTTATAAAAGAGATGAGAATTTGTTTTTAGCTAACCCTAAGGGGTGTAGTGACTTTGGCTCGAGTTTATGTAGCAACACTTCGGCCCGAGTTTATGAGGCATGTTTTATTGGTAAAAAGGATGAGAATCTGCTTTTAGCTAACCCTGAGGGGTGTAGTGACTTTGGCTCAAGTAATGCAGCAAGACAAAATGAATTTCGGAAATGGTTTACTAACCCTTTTTCTAATGTGGATTATCTTATAATGACGTTTATTGAATTAACGACTTAATCCTTTGTGTGTTTTGTACTTTTGTCATTGATAATCCCATTGCAGGTAAATAGATGAATGCAGTATGCTAGGTCGGGAGCTTTAGGAGCTTTAGACGTTGGATTCACTATTTATGTTTCGTATTCTAAATGATTACTTGTGGATTTAAATGTTTGTAATCATGGCTAACCATTAGTTGGATATTTGTAACTGGGTGTATGGTTATTTCGGAGAACTATACTTATGAGGTCTCATTATCCGTGAGACAATACGAATATGAATTATGTTTTTCTGTCAAATCAAGTGTAGGTGATTATGGAATTTGAAAGTATGATAGTAAGTGTAGGAAAATACATGCAAAATGATTAAAATGAATAAAACAATTTCAAGGGTAGAAAATCGGGTCGTTACAACATGGTATCAGAGCATAGTTAATCCTGCGGCCTAGGATATGGCCTTACATGCTTCTTTGAGATCTTTATGTGTTTGAATTGCTTGGTTAGCATTGACGATTGTGTGTTATGTGATGCTTGTCTGGTTATACAATTAGTCTACTGACAAGTACGTGAGTGCAGGTACACATGGCTGGAAGAGAAAGAGGAGCGAGTCAGAATGTTCCGAATGACCTCTTGGCCCAGATGGTGGCGGCACTACAACAAATGAGTGAGAATTTACAACATCTGAATCGGAGCGTGGCACTAGGTCCAAGCTCGCACACCCTAGTTCAACAAGGACCGGCTGAGTACCGGGGGTTAGATAAATCCTGCAGAAGGAACCCTTGTCCGTTTCAAGGCGGATTCACCCCGAATGCTGCTATTGAGTTGGTCCAAGGAATGAAGTGTACTAACATGAAGGCGGATGGAGTGGCGACCTCCGAATCCATTCCTCACAAGGACTTTGGGCCTCAACGAAATTTTGTGCACGGAAGAGGCAAGGATAAGAGGTATCGCGAAGAGCGGAAGCATTATTTTCCACGTGTTGGTACTCGGAGTTGCATTTCGTATGGACCGAGGACCCATGCGAATGCCGGAGGGTCACGGTTAAACTCTCCACCTTGGTGCAACAAGTGTAACCGGAAACATGACTAATGATTGTGTTCTGGAACTACAAATCACCATTTTCGTTGTAAAGAGACCGGACCTATAAAGAGGCATTGTCCTACGTCACGACAGAGTATGAATGCTATGGGGACTGGACGACCTCAATCTATCGGCAGAGTGGTTACCATGTATAGTGCAGAGGCATCAGAATCGGATAGTCTGATCCGATGTGGGATGTATGAGGAAAGGGGAATGGATGTTTCCACTGCAAAGAGTTTTAGCATAATAAAAGGTATTGTTCCAAGCTGGATCGGAGACCTAATGCCACTCCTGCCGAGGAGGCAAGAGATCACGGTCAGATGGTTACCCCAAGTGGCGCAGGGACATCAGGTGTTGATGATCCGGCGAGAGGTAAACGCATGGTGACAGGTATTCCTTGTTTAGTGTTGTTGATTCGGGAGCGACACACTCCCTTATATATGATGAATGTGAAAACCGGCTGAAATTGTAAACTGAGTCATTACTTCTGACTTGGTCGCGTCGACCCCAATCTTTGTGCTGGTGGTGGTGTCGACATTTATGTTCTAGAGTCCGGTTGTGGTAAATGGTGTGATATTTACCGTAGATTCAGTCTACTTGTCGTTATCCCAGTTAGATAAAGTTCTGGGGATGGACTAATTGTTGACAAATCATGTTATGATTGAATAGTGCTGACAAGGTTGTGGCGGTTAGGTATTTGTGCGAGATCTCTGACCATGCTAGTAGTATGGGGCCAGTGTCGGCTAAGAAAGTCATGACTCTCCTTCGAAAAAGGGATCGGTTTTTATTCAGTAAATGTAACGAGATGATATTTAAGAACTCGTTAGTATTTCAATATATTAAGATTTGAAAGAACTATGTATTTTTCTGGGAAAGTGAATTTTCTTCTGTGAATGAAATGAGGAATTTGTGCGTAACATGTTCTGTATGACAATGGGGAAAATATCTTTCGAGATTATGTACTAATGCTTGGTTAATTATACCTTGATGCATGAATTATGAAAAAGTTATTTTGATTCTTGTGCATGAAGCTCTTGGTCTATAAAATTTGATTTTTTGTTAAAGAGGAGTATTCGCCGTAACAAATGTATATTGGTATTGAATGCCAAGCTATGTGCGGGGATGTTGAACCTCAAAAATTTATTTTGGATCGGGAGTGTCTCAGTGTACGGTTGGGGTAAATGGTAGAACCTTTACTATAGTGTTGATATGCGCGATGATGTCCCAGTTGGATTTAATCCTGGAAATGGACTAGCGATCAGCAAATTGTGTTATGTTTAACTGTGTGTACTTGTTGAGGTGAAGAATTAAGATCTAGTTGCATTGATATGTATATGGGTGCAAAAGGGTAAGACTTATAATGATAGTCGAGAAAAGAGGCTAGTTAAGTTACTTACCCCGCCAATGTGATGAATGCAATGGAATAGACGTGAAACTTTTGGTCTCGAATGACCGGTTCTTTTGCGGTAGGACATTGGCAACGCATGAAATAGTGGTGGTTATCCGAAATTGTCTGCGTTGAATGTGTACCGGCAAAAGTTGTTGTTGTTTCGTGAACGTCAGTAATTGCGGTGTATGGGTGTGGTGTAACCATAGGAGAGAAGAAGTTTTGGGTTGTGTCGGAATGAGCGTGCGAACCTTGTTTCACAACGTGGTTGCCATGAGTCGTGGATTCAAACCGCTTTCGAAAATCATTTTTGGGAAAACTTAGCTTGTGCCTAAGTAATGATTTAGTATCATGTTGGAGAATTCCGAAATTTTAGCAACCCTATCGGAATAAGTATGAGGTTGTTAAAAGTTTAGTGATATGAGACGCCTATGTATTTCTGGACATAATGCGAGTGGGTTAATAAGTTTATATTTACTAACGGAATAGGGGTGACCAAACCAAACGCAAGTTGTAGGTGTGAGTGTTGGTCGACTTGTGCTTGCCGATTGCTAACAGAATACCTAGTTTTGGTGTGAATCAATGGTTTTATGGTTTCAGTGGAGGCTAGAAATCGGTAATTTCTTTAGACGATAAGATTTGATGGTAGAAATATTTTATGTAATTAGACAATTACTGAATAGTTTGATTGTGTACAATGGATGAGACACTAATAATTCTATTGTGTAAGTATTTTGTGGATCTAGTAAAATGAAATTGTGCTAGAGTCTCGAGTGGAGATGAGACTAGCTAGTGTATGATGGATGTTAAAAGATGCATTTAGATAGATATGGGATCAGGAGTTCCCCATTCGCTGAAGTTCGAGAGTGTTATCGGGATTCTTAACGTATGTTAGGATTGATAGATGGATAGGTGTTAGAGATCTATGGTTCTTGATGGATATAAGAAAAAAATCTTTAGTCTGAATTATGGATTAGTTCCCATGGCACTCGAGTTATTAAAGGCTGAGATCTTAACATTTGAACATTGAGAGTTAGTTCATGAATTGGTTTGGTGATATCATGATTTAGTGGTGTATGCCCTTAGTGACTGATTAAGTAATCTTAATGGATTAGAGAATCGAATTGTGATTTTGGTTGAATATTCTTGTGCCTAAGGTCTAGGTGATGATTTTATTTTCCGAGGTATGTTTAATTTTCGGGGACGAAAATTCTTATAAGAGGGGGAGGATTGTAACACCCCAAATTTTAATCTTTAAAAATATAGTATCAGTCCTGGAAGCCTCGCTTGATCGAGAGATTCTCGCCTGAGCGAAAAAGGATCAGCTGGGAGGGTGAAATCCTGGACGAGGATTCTCGCGTGGGCGAGAAATGGCAATTTTGGGCTGTTGACACAGTGTAATCGATTACACTCTGCTGGTAATCGATTACACTCTGCTGGTAATCGATTACACTCTGCTGGTAATCGATTACACTCTTATGGTAATCGATTACATCGTATTAAAAGCATCAGATATGTGCATCTGACACAGTGTAATCGATTACACATTGCTGGTAATCGATTACACATTGCTGGTAATCGATTACATCGTATTAAAAGCATCAGATATGTGCATCTGACACAGTGTAATCGATTACACACTCCTGGTAATCGATTACACACTCCTGGTAATCGATTACACACTCCTGGTAATCGATTACATCGTATTAAAAGCATCAGATATGCATATTTTTCACGTTGTAATCGATTACACCATGTTGGTAATCGATTACAACCCGACGACACCTCTTTAAAACAGAAACCCAAACACATTTTAGGGTGAAAACTTCGAAGAGAAGAGAGAGAGGAGAGCTTTTCAAGAGCAAGGAGCCTTAGGACTCATCTTAGAGCTTGAGAAGAGGTAAACCTCTTGTTCCTAGCTCTTCTTCTTCCTCTCTAACTTATTTTGGGTATGTTGGATTTATTTTCAAAACATGAGAAACCATGGAAACTCATCCTTTAGAGTTATGGTTCGTTTTATGTTGTTTTTATCTTGTAAACTCTTGGTTTAGAGATAGTATCTCAAGAATGGAAAGGGTTGTGGGTTGATTCATGAAAACCCCAAAAACCCCAAAAGTGAAAATGTGGTAAAAGGAGAGAATGAGTAAAATGTTAGAGGTAGAAGATGAGTTTACCCCCAAATATTGAAATATGAGATTATGCATGTTTTAGATGGTTGAATATTGATGATGAATATTTTGTATGATTAAATGATGCAATATAAGTTGTTTATGTGATATTTGGAATAAATGACTAACATTGTGTGATGTGGTGGGATGAAGAGAGATCCTAAGGTTGGAGGCGGTGTCGGTGGAACTCGAGAAGTTGCCAAGAACCAAACCCAACACTCATCGAGGTAAGGATAAGTCTTTAATGTTGCATTTGAAATAGAAAATGTGTATTTTCTGGTTATGCAAAGACTAAGTTGTAAATTACGCATTTAGTATGAACATATATGGGTGTGTTTATACTAAAGTAGGCGTAGATTTACGGAAAAGGAAAATGTGGGTATTTTCTGGTTATGAAATGATCGAGTTGTGAATTACGCATTTAGTATGAACATATATGGATGTGTTTATACTAAAGTAGGTGTAGATTTACGGAAGATGGAAAATGTGTGTGTTTCCTGGCCATGCAATAATTATATTGTAAATCACGTATTAGTATAAACAGATATGGAGTGTTTATACTAAAGATGACGTGGATTTATGGGAAATGATTGATGGCAAATCGATGGAAGGAAAATTATATTTTTAGCCGACCAGAAATGGTTAGCGACTTCGGCCCGAGTTTATGAGGCAACACTTCGGCCCGAGTTTATGAGGCAACACTTCGGCCCGAGTTTATAAGGCAACACTTCGGCCCGAGTTTATGAGGCAACACTTCGGCCCGAGTTTATGAGGCAACACTTCGACCCGAGTTTATGAGGCAACACTTCGGCCCGAGTTTATGAGGCAACACTTCGGCTCGAGTTTATGTAGCAACACTTCGGCCCGAGTTTACGCTGCATGTTTTCTTTATAAAAGAGATGAGAATTTGTTTTTAGCTAACCTTAAGGGGTGTAGCGACTTCGGCTCGAGTTTATGTAGCAACACTTCGGCCCGAGTTTACGCGGCATGTTTTCTTTATAAAAGAGATGAGAATTTGTTTTTAGCTAACCTTAAGGGGTGTAGCGACTTTGGCTCGAGTTTATGTAGCAACACTTCGGCCCGAGTTTACGCGGCATGTTTTCTTTATAAAAGAGATGAGAATTTGTTTTTAGCTAACCTTAAGTGGTGTAGCGACTTCGGCTCGAGTTTATGTAGCAACACTTCGGCCCGAGTTTACGCGGCATGTTTTCTTTATAAAAGAGATGAGAATTTGTTTTTAGCTAACCTTAAGGGGTGTAGCGACTTCGGCTCGAGTTTATGTAGCAACACTTCGGCCCGAGTTTACGCGGCATGTTTTCTTTTTAAAAGAGATGAGAATTTGTTTTTAGCTAACCTTAAGGGGTGTAGCGACTTCGGCTCGAGTTTATGTAGCAACACTTCGGCCCGAGTTTACGCGGCATGTTTTCTTTATAAAAGAGATGAGAATTTGTTTTTAGCTAACCCTAAGGGGTGTAGTGACTTTGGCTCGAGTTTATGTAGCAACACTTCGGCCCGAGTTTATGAGGCATGTTTTATTAGTAAAAAGGATGAGAATCTGCTTTTAGCTAACCCTGAGGGGTGTAGTGACTTTGGCTCAAGTAATGCAGCAAGACAAAATGAATTTCGGAAATGATTTACTAACCCTTTTTCTAATGTGGATTATCTTATAATGACGTTTATTGAATTAACGACTTAATCCTTTGTGTGTTTTGTACTTTTGTCATTGATAATCCCATTGCAGGTAAATAGATGAATGCAGTATGCTAGGTCGGGAGCTTTAGGAGCTTTAGACGTTGGATTCACTATTTATGTTTCGTATTCTAAATGATTACTTGTGGATTTAAATGTTTGTAATCATGGCTAACCATTAGTTGGATATTTGTAACTGGGTGTATGGTTATTTCGGAGAACTATACTTATGAGGTCTCATTATCCGTGAGACATTACGAATATGAATTATGTTTTTCTGTCAAATCAAGTGTAGGTGATTATGGAATTTGAAAGTATGATAGTAAGTTTAGGAAAATACATGCAAAATGATTAAAATGAATAAAAAAATTTCAAGGGTAGAAAATCGGGTCGTTACACTCTATATCCTCTTCAACTTCCCCTTTGTCTTGTGTCCTAAGCATTGGTGGATAAGTTGGCTAAGAATTTAGGTTCCTCAAACTGCATTTGTCTTTCTTGTTTAGCCAAGATTGAAAAGACTTTGTTGATAGGTTGTAAAAGTTCCATAAGAATGATTTGGGATCTAACTGTAGAAAAAGAGTCATTTAGGCCTATTAGAAAACAGATAACATATTCAGTTTCTATGTAGTTTCTAACAGCTGGTAGTGTCATGCAGTGGCTGTTTTCACAAGAGTAGGGAGGATTGGGTTTATATGTGTCCAGCTGTTGCCATAGTCCCTTCATTTGTGTGTAGAATTTGTCTATAGAAGCATTTCCTTGCTTGATTGAATGCATTTCTCCAATGAGGTCTGAGATCTTGTATATGTCACCGTGATTGTATCTTATTTTTAAATCTTTCCAGATTTCTTGTGCATTTTCCATCCACAAGACACTTTGCACTATGGAAAGATCAATGGCTTAAATCAGCCAAGATACAACAAGGTTATGACATCTGTTCCAGGTGTTATACATTTGGTCATGGGGCATTGGTTTGGTGAGAGTTCCATCTATGAACTCTATTTTTTTCTTGGTTTGAAGAGCCATTATCATGGCTCTCGACCATATATGATAATTGCTTCCATTTAGCAAGCAATAAACAATGGTAGCACCTGGATTTTCATTGGGGTGTATGTAATAAGGATTGGTGGGATCTAAAATAAGAGTAATCAATTGGTTTTCCATGAGCATATTAAACAGAAACAAATATGAAAAGAAATGGCAAAAGAAGATAAAGCAAGTAATGGGACGAAAAGGAAAAGATAGCAGAGAAGAGTTCACAATGGATGCGCATCAAACACACCTTCATAAGGGTGCTCTGATACCATGTGAAAACTGATTCTCCATGGTTACAAAGAACTTCTGAAACCAAAACTTCAAGTTGGAAAAGCACAGCAAGTTGAAGGTGACTTAAAGAAAGTAAAAACACATTGAGGCTTGAATGAATGAAAGGCTCAATCAATTGTATTTCATTACTTACATTGAATGATTACAATTGATCACTTATTTATAGTGAACTTCAAGGAATCAAAACAAAAAAAGAAATACTAAGAAAGTAAAGAAAATCTGCAATAAACCAAGAAGGGAAACTATACTAATAACAGAAAAAACAGAATTATGAAAATTTGCTAAAAAAAAAGAAAGTTAACTGTAAGGCATTGAAACTGGATCCATGGGCTTGAGTTTGGGCTGTACAAGATCTGGATTCTCATCTTCAACAGACCCCCTCAATCTTGGCAGATGTATTTCAAGAATGTCAAGATTGGATATGATATGATGAAAAGGTTGAGGTGAGAGTGATTTTGTGAAAATGTCAGCCAATTGAAGGGAGGAGGAGATAGGTAGAAGATAGATTGTGTTGTTTTTAACTCACTCACGAACAACATGGCAATCTATCTCGATATGCTTTGTTCTTTTGTGAAAAACGGGGTTGACAGCTATGTGCAATGCAGATTTATTGTCACGGAAAATGCTCACTGGTTTTTTATGGTTGATGCCAAGATCTTTAAGCAGAAGTAGTAATCATTGAGCTTCACAAGAGGCCATAGCAATGGCACGATATTCCGCCTCTTTAGAGGATCTAGAAACAATGTGTTGTTTCTTACTTTTCAAAGAGATGAGTGCACTACCTATGAAGAATCACCACCATGCCACTGATTTCCTGGTATATAAGCATATGGCTCAATCTGAGTCAGAGTAGCCTTAGAGCATGATGTTGTTGTTGTTGGGAAAGAAAATCCCTTGCCCACATGAACCTTTGAGATATTTGAGAATTTGCTTGATGGTGTAAATTTGTTGGTAAAAAAGGAAAGTCAAGTGTAAGGCATTGAAACTAGATCCATGAGCTTGATTTTAGGCTGTACAAGATCTGGATTCTCATCTTCAAAGTAGAGTGTTCAGTTTACTGGGATAGATGTGAATGGTCTTTAACGCACAAGATTTATAGAATACAACTTTGAAAATGTTGAGTGTGGTTTGGTATCGGAGATATAGTTCAAGACTACGAGTCTCTCTTGTAAAATCTAGATCTTACACATTGTGCAAAGGTTCAAATCACATGACACATTTGTTTACGCACAATCTTATAAAGACCATATAAATTCTCATAAACTGTTTTTTAATTTCAAGTGGTGGATTGTTGGAGCTTGTCTCAATTAAAGGCACATTAATGAAGACTTTTAGGTGTGAAATGAAAAAATCTCGAGTTCCACATAGGATGAAGGAGACACTTGCAAAGACTTAATAAACCTTTGGTCCTCCTCTATCGTCCGTCTAAAGGCTCAGGTTTAGGCTTGGGCCAACTTTTTTATTATTATTTTATTTCTTTCTTTCTTTTTGGATGTGTGACTGATCACGTTAATACACATTTGACATGCATGCGACTGAGTCAACACATAGTAGAGGAGTGAGGGAAGTGGGGAGGAAGATCTGGTCATTAAGGAGGGAGATTTGGTCATGTGAAAGTTGGACTCCTTCTGGGTTGCCGGATCAAATTTACTGTTGGGAGCCTCACCGTATAAATAGAGGTCACCCCCATTATGTAATACTCGTCCTAGTTGAAAGCATTTCCTCAACTTTTCTTTTCTCCCTCTCAATCTTTGTCGAAACATTTCCAGCTCATTTCTCTTTCTTTCCGTGGTACTAAAATAGGCAAAGGAAATCAAATTATGGAATTTGTTAGAACTGAAACTGATAGAAAGATTTTGGGAAAGTGAAAATTTTGAGAATTGACACAGGTAGTCATAGTGTGAGTATTTCAAAATTTGGCATTGATAGCCAAATTGTGAGTGTATTCGAAATCAATTTTTACAGTAAGAATTCGAAAACAGAGAAATAAGTTGTTTTATTCTAGGAATGTCGTGGTTGAGAGTCTGCTTGCACATTTTGTGGAGTACTGTGAAACGTCTTAAAGAAAACAATTTGGTTATAACTCAGGCACTAATACTTTTTTTATGCCATTTAGAATTATTACAATTCACATAACAATACCCACAAAACACATTTTCTAGCTATTTATTTATATTAGAAATTGACGGTGGAAAGAAGATTTCATAGCTTCTAGCTTGTTAGCACATATTTGCCATGAAACAGTTACATGTTTATCTCCAAATAATTATCCAAATTCGGTAACATTTGTTGAGGAGCTTATAGCATCTCAAGATTTATCTACAAACTTCCACATTATGCTAGCAAGGGCGAGAATAATAATTGTTATTCTTAACATATTCACCTATTACATCAATGTAGAAGAGAATATTTTGTGTGGTTTTTAATGGCTTTTACAACAATGTTATACTCTCCACTTTACTTCATGCTAGATTTCATTAAATACCACTTGAATTGTTCTTTCTTCTCCTTTGAAGATTCTGTAATTCCTCTCTCTCACATATTTCAATTATAATTCCTCTTTTCCCATATGTGGTATCTTTTCAGGTAACACTGCGTACATAGTTTCTCTCCTTTAAATACTATTCTTCCACATTTGCAGAATTATTATCTCCATCTATTGAATCTTTGTGTAATGTTAAGAGATTACATTCTTTTTAGTTACCAAATGTGGGTACCAGTTAACAAGACAGGTAAAAGAAAACGTAGTAAATTATTAAATTAGTATTGGACGATTTGGTAAAAATTCATTTAACCCTTTGTAAAAACCAAATTAGGTTCAGATCAATTTCATTGATAAAAAAACAGAAGTAACTGATTGAATCTTTATATTTAATTTACGAAAACCCTCAACCTTAATCCAACCTTAATCATTAAGTGACTTCTTTACTATGAACTGAACGACATCATAATAATCTATAATAAATTATGTTTATCGACAAAACATTTATCTTCATTTTTCCTCAATTGTTTCACTTTTGGTTTTTAATGGCCTCCTTATTCATTTCAGAATTGGATTAACCTCCATTTGATCGATTCTCGTTTTTGGGGAATTTACCGGTCTGCTCCACACATATCCAAACAAAATAAGGCATGACTCTGTCATCTTTTCTATAATCAAAGTTCCTCCAACTTTTTCTCCAATGTGTTCATTTCTAACTCTATCTTCTCTAGCGTGTTCGTTCGTCTAACACAATATCTTCATCTATGCTACATGATGTTGTTTTAAAACCAAAAGTTGAGGAGAAACCTAGAATAGTCATTCCTTTCATATTTATTTCCCCATGCCACAACGCCATGAAAATCTTCAAATCCTATATTGTCCTTCCCTACATTTTCTATTAAGATATATTCTTACGAAAAACTTTTATATTAAAAGGTATAGTCTAGATTACGCCTTCCAAATCCTTCTAACATATTATCTTATGATATTCCTCTATTGCTACCTAGGATGCATAAGCACTAACCACATCAAAGGTGTCTTCCTTTGTTACAAGCTTTTGGACTATTATCATATCTCTCATTCTCTTTACATTTACTACAATCTTCTTCCATTCCTTATCTACAATTATACTCACTCCATTACTCAATATTGTCTTATCGATGTATTATAACTTTAAATTTGAAGTGTCTAATTCTTTTCCTTTTCCCAACCCACTTAGCTTTTTGCAGGCACATAAAACTGACCGTCGTCCTAATCATGGTGTTAACTATTTTTATTGATTTACCTGTATGGGTGCATAATATTTCATGTTCATATTTGTATCTTATAGTGGTGAGCTAGCTTCTTTACCCACACTTGTTCATACAAGTACGAGAATCATTGCTTATTTTTCATTATATCTTGGTCACAATGCAGTACGTTACTTCTAGACAACAACCTAATATTAACACTATGAAACTGTTGATTAATATCAAAGAGACTCAAAAAAAATTTGTATTGGTTTTCGACTACCTAACATTACTTTTACATTTTATTTAAAGTTAAGGCCGAATATGTACAACATCAAACACATATAAATATAATTTTACATTTGATGGACTATCATTTTTCTCTCTGTTGGTGCAGCAGAAGCGATTGTTGTGCAACGTTAGCCACAAACAATCAAATAAATGAAATAGAATAAATAGAAGAGGAGAAGCAAGAGAATTTTCTAATGAGGTTCAGCCAATTGTGCCTAAGTTCTTGGGAGCATTGAGCGGCTACCAAAATATTATTAGAGAATAAGGATTATAAGCTCTAGCACACCCAAGGGTCCAAGTGCTCATAGAGTATTTCTATTTTGTGCTTCTCTTGTTGCACATTATAACAAGAGACTTGAGTCCAATATATAGCATTGGTTACTTTGCTAAGAAATCTACTCCTCAATAATCTCCATCTTGATTAAAATAGACGAATATCTTATTTCTTAAGAAATTTACGCAAGATTCTCCACATTGGCGAATATCTGACTCCACATTGCTCAATGCCTAATTCTCTTTAACAATTCCTCCACATAAGAGTTTGCTCCCTTATAGCATAAACCTTCTGAATATCCTTGACGATGCTACCAAGAACCTAACTCTCGAAACTTTTAGTGCAGCTTCCCGTACTACCATCTAATGGAACATGCCGCCTAGCCATATATTGCAAGGAAGTCTTTCGATATATGGAACCTCTACATAAAAGTTCACTGACAATCGTCCTCTTCAATACTCAGTCAAACTGAACCTTAGAGCTTCCTTGGAAAGCATCAACCACTACCACTAGTGTCTAGTCCGACAATCATAGTTCAAAAGAAATATCATACTCCAGCATAAGGAGTATACCCACAGAACACACCTTGTGTCAATGTCAACCAATGCTCATGTCATACCTTGCATCTCTACCACTCCATGTGTTACAACTTGCATCCAAGCCAATGCTCGTGTTACACCATGCATCAGAGTCAACCAGCACCTATGTGTTTTAATGGATCCGCTAACAATTAATATCATTCACATGATGTTGCGGACACGCCATTAGAGTATTACACTTCTCATCTTAAATGGGATCACCCTCTCCAACACCTAGAGAGATATTGTGAGCACCTAACTCAACATATGAGTCTCTATCTCCACCTTGATCTCAATTAAATACATGGACTTCTAAGGTTCTGGATCCAACACAATTGTGGTCTTAACCATGTTTCCTTCTCCTTCAACTCATCTACTTTATCCTCACACAATACCTTTGACAGACTTTGTTCAACCAACATGCATTCACCCTCTTTAGCTATAATCTAGCATATGGGCTAAAAGTTATCTAACAATTGGCTCTGATACCAATTGTTTATACAACGGAAGCGATCGTTGCGTAACGTTAGTCACAAACAATCAAATAAATGACATTGAATAAATAGAATAGGAGAAATAGTAGAATTTGGTAACGAGGCTTGACCAATTGTGCGCCCATTAAAGGTACAAAAATGTAGCGTAAATTAATCATAGAATGGGTACATCGATTTAATACTTGTACCTGGTACTTTGTTTATTTTTATAGATTTTTTTTTGTAATTTCATATTTTTATTAATATTATATTCTTATTGTTATAAAGATAGTCTATAATCACTTATACTAAAATATATTTAGTATAAGTCTATTTAAGTATAAGTATATTTGAAATATTAAATATAGTTAAGTAAGTGAATATACTTATATATAGTAGTGGAGTAAAGGAACTATCATTTATGGAATAAACTATTTAAATTATCTTGTACCTGGATTTGAACTGGGGAACAGGATTTACAGTCCTCCACCTTATCGCTTGGTCATGCCGCAAAAATAATACAAAAAAATATTTGAGAATATACCCTCGAAAAAAATCTCCTCCATTTCAATTATAACAACAACTGACACTATATATAGACCCTAGATTATATAATAAAATTTGATTTTTTACACATATATTATTTAATCAGATAACTTATCTATATCAAATAGCTAATTAAATTTCGAAATCAATCAAAACAAAGTTAATTTACCACCTTTTACTTTTGATGATCTATTTGAGAAAAGTAAGGAAAAATAAAAAAATAAATAGCATTTAAATCCATTTTTATTGACAAATTAGAATTGTCTCCCAAGATCTATGATTGTCTCAAAAGGTCAAATATAGAACCATCATTCTTAATACCAATGAGTCGGGAAGAAAAAAAGGGTGAGAGGAGCTCCCCGTTCCTGATTCTCCTGTATATGGATCCTCTGGAACCACAAGAATCCTTAGTTAGAATGGGATTGCAACTCAGTACCTTTTGAGATTTTGACAATAGTTGCTTTTTGAAGAGCACAGTACGATAAAAGTTGTAAGCTGTGTTTGGGGGGACATTGATAAGATCCTTCCATCTAGTAGCACCTTAAGATGGCATAGCCTTCAAGTTCAAGTTAAGGGTGAAGTACAAACGAGGAAAATATCTCATCAATATTGGGTAGCTGTCGTTAAACCTGGTAGAATACTTTATGGAATGGGTGGAGTTGCAAAAAATACAGTTAGAAAGACTATTTCAATAGCAGCATCCAAAATGCCTATATGAACTCAATTCATTATTTCGGGATAAAAAACCAAAGAAAATAGGTATTTGGGATGAATAAATGTCAATTGTAGGTTTCTTTTCTTTTTAACACATTTTTTGTACTTCAACCCTTGAATTGAAAAAAAAGATAAAAAAACGATACGAGTCAACCTCAAAACCATTTAAATATAGCCGATAGCAGCAAAGTCCACAAATTAACGTGATTCGAATCATAAGAGCTAGTAATCGGAGATGTGCTTATATAGGTGACATTATTGTTTTTTATGTAATACTAAAAAAACTAGAAAAAGTAGGCAAGAAATAATACGTTTCCTATGTCTATCATACATGAATGGAAAAAATCATCGGATAAAAATTCTTGTTATTTTAAGTTTAAGCATGACTAGAATAATATAATAAAGAATGGAAAAAATATAAAATAAAATAATAATATAATTTATTACATTTTTTTAATTTCTTTTTTACACAACTAGAGTCTGTCCATGCGTTGAGCTCTTTTTGTTACCACGAACCTTCGAATACAAAGATTTAGTTGAATGTATTTCATTTGAACATGCCCGCGAGAGTTGAGCGCCTATGAATATATTAGAGAACAATGATTACAAGTTCTACCACACTCATTGCCCAAATGTTTATGAAGTTTTTCTATTTGGTGCTTCTCTTTGTTGCGTATATAACAAAGAACTTGAGTCCAATATATAACATTGGTTACTATACTTTGTTTCAATACTAGACAATATGAGACTAACAAAATAACATATTTTCTTTGTGAAATCCATTATTATGTGAACTACCACGTATTAGTTATATATCAAGAGTCATTAAGCAAACTAACACATTGTTTAGAGTAAGAGAGATAAAGATGAAAAAATGTGGGAAGATATATTTTAGAATGATAGGATCAATAACAGGAAAGAAAAAGGAAGGAGATAAAAATAAAGGAATGATGCCCATATTTTTTTGTGGATATAGACATAGGTGTCATTCATGATAGTTAGTTTTGTTTTAGTTGAACACATCTACCTAATAATGTGATTAATTATGTAAGTAGATATGTTCTCTATACACAAATATTCTAATTCAAATTCTTATTTAAAAGAAAGCAAATGTGTGCTATATGGAACAACCACATGTTACTACTAGGACCACACTTTAGTTATTCTTTTCCTAATGAAGAAGAGAAGAGAAGAGAAAGGGGAGAACAAAGGTGTGGTACTCACACTTTCTTGTTTATTTTCAATCACGTACCTCTCATTCGTAGGACCTACTATTTTGTTGTTAATTTCAAGAGCATTTTTTATTTTAAAAATATCATTTTTCTATTCTCATGTTTCAAACTATGAAAGTAAATTAACATTTTTCTCTTCTCTTTATTTTATTTTTTTCTCTAATATCAAATAATATAAAATAAGTAAACACTCATTTGAATTCCTATGTGAACACCAACTTAATCTATAATAAATTTAAATCAGTGACTTATATTAGATAGTTCATGTCATATTGGATAAGCCGTTAACTCTGCTTGCCATACATAAATCACATACTTTGAATTATGATATGAAATGTTTACAAAATCCACCCTAAAGTAAAAAATGATCATTCCTATGTTTCATTCTAAAGCCTCATGTGACTATCAACACTACTCATAATGTCATAAGATAAAGTGTGAAAGATTAAAAACTTTTACACCATAAGGAATAGGTCTACCAAAAAAAATGTATTTGTGCCCTATTAATACCTGAACTACGTTATAAAGGGACATATATATTCAATTAATTTAATTCCTACTGAAATGAATACAAATAAATAAACAACTACATAGTCTTAATTTTCTATTGTCTATGGAGATATGTAGGAACAAGATTTCTTCTTGTGAGATACAACAAAAATAAATAAATAAAATTTACTTTTTTAATTTTAGTTTATGAAATAAGTCATGCAATTTTGTGCGTTTAAAATGGGCGGATAGGATGCTAATATCTTCTATGTTCTGTAAACGACTCACGAATTCGAATATCAAATCCAAAACCCTTTGTGATTTAAGAATTGGACTAAAAATATTTTTCTATATTTTTTATCATAAAAAATGTAATGACAACTCTAAAAAGTCACGTAGTCGAAAATCAAGGTACGACACAATCTTATGAGTAGAAATATAAATTGAATTAGAGAAATATTATTGTTTGATTAATGTAAGTGTGATATTGTAAAGAAAGGGAAGACTAGAAGAAAGAAAATTGTGTTCTTAATCATCGTGAAACGCATAAAGGGAAAGTAGAGAGGTGAGACAAAGACAACCAGAAAGTTCAGCAAAAACAAAAAGGAAACTAAAATGAAACCATGTATTCCTTAATATCTTGTTTTATCATGTGTCATAATTGTAAGGTCATAATTAAAATATTCTTATGAACCAGTAAAGATTCTCATAAAATTTAAAGTAACAATTGCTATCAGAGCATGAGGTTATGGAAATTATGATCTTCCTTGTATTTATGGAATTGAACCATGTGTACAGTAACATACATGCACACATGTATGCTTGTATGTTCATTAATTATAATGCATATCTTGATCACTCAAAAATAGATTATTACATGTAATTAAAACTATGATGTCTTATGGATAATAAATTAAATTTGTTCATAATTATGATGTATATCTTATTCACCCAAAAATAAATTGTTATATATATTTAATGACATTAAAGTTTTAAAAAGAATATAATTAATTACTCATTAAACAATAATGTTATACATCATTAGTATAACCCATTCATTGTGCATTGGGCAGCCCAAGTGAGATTCCAATCCTAAATTCATGCAAAACTGAATCATAACAGAAGAAACCTTCACTCCTTGTTTTGCACTATTTTCCCGGGGAGGAATCTACTTACTCCAAGAGTAAGTGAAAAATGACTTACTCCACATCTTAACCATCCAATCTTGAAAAATCCAATGGTTTAAATTGGTAAGTACATCTAAATCATTGGATTTTCCAAGATTGGATGGTTAAGATGTGAAGTAAGTCATTTTTCACTTACTCTTGGAGTAAGTGGATCCCTCTTCATCTTTCCCATAAGCATTATTTATATACCATGAATGTTATTGAGTTTAAAATAAAAAATATAACTAAAACATAAAATGTTTCTAAAAGTTAAATAACTAGTGGAAACAAGGAGAATAAATGGCACAATCACTTTTGCACAGGAATATATGTTCCTTAATATAAAAATGTTCATATTCTTGGCCTTAACGAATCTTTACTTTTTTTATCTCTGTCTTAGTGTACTTAACGTTTTCACCCTTTCTAGTTTCACAGTGAGGAGATAATTAAAATTGCAAGCTACAATGGAATAGCCAAAGTATAAAAGTGCATTCACAACCATCATGTAATAATAACATTATACACAACAGGGTTTTGCTGAGAAATTATTAACCTATTACAAGTTCTACTTTATAGGGATCATCACTATAAGAGAACTAAACAAACCATTCTGAAACCACAGAAAGCATTGCCACATTTATATTTCACTTCAAAAGTTCATCTTTTCCATCAATGATGTGATGGTTGACCATACTAGTTCCCATGTTGGAATCATTCTTTCCATAGGGGAAACAAAATGCTTAGGCTTTGCTTCCCCTTTAGGAACAGAATTAAGGTATTCTTTGCTGCAACTTTGGGGTGTATCAGTTCCTTTATAAGCTTTACAGACATAGCTTATGAAGTTTTCATAATCCTGCAGTTTAGAAATTGGGAAGTTCTTCAAAATTTCCAGTACATTTGTAACACATATATGTAACAAATGCAATCATTACAACTTATTTGTTAAATAGAGGCCTTGTTTCTTGAAATAGGAATGGTGTATCGGCCATATAAAAACTCGCAAAACTAACCTCGTAGATTGGTTTTCCATCCACAACTACCCATGGAACATAAGTATGAGGAGGCTGCAGAGCATTTGTTTCAGCTGCATATTGTAGCTCTAGCTGCATAAAGATGGTAAACACTACTTTAGAGAAAATTTTCAGCCAAACAATGGTATATAGACTCCAAGTCCATTTCATATATTTTTTATTGTCAGGGGGTAGTATTAACATTCTGCAAGTTTGGCAAAATATGCAGAAAATATTCGCAAGATCATCATGAAGAAAGATTCATAATCAGAAGCAACACATTGTATGATCTATTATTTGTACTGTCCTGTAGCAATTATAACAAAGAAGCACTTATCACCAATTCTGCACTGCTTCAGAGTTCTGTAAGAAATGAAAACCAGAAACCAAGTTCTCCAAAAGTATTTGTTACAATTGATTTAAATGGTTCATCATTAGATATCTATGTTACATGAACAGTACATGAGCCCATCACAATTCTAGATAAAAGCATTATCACTAGCACCAGATTTATAATCCAAATTTTGCTTGAGACGGTTAATGTCCTTTGAGAAAAATTTCAGACAAACAAATGATATATTGACTCGGCCAATCATATTTGTCGTCTTTTGTGTCTGGAGATAGTACTGACTCAATAATTTGCAAGTATGAATATTCCAACTTATGGTGAAGAAAGAGGAATAATCATAAGCTACCAATTGGTAGTTCCATTATATATTTTTTAAGTAGTTGCACAATTGCACCAAAGAACCAAAATAATGATCTATGAATGTAAGGTAATTCAAAGATCTTGCAATATTACACTACTTCAAGCGAAAAATCAAAATCATTCTTACACCGATTGTTTTAGAACTGGTTGAAAGAATGTCTTGTTAGTCTTTTCATTTTGCTGGGTTGAAGAAAATAAAAACACAGTAGAGTAAGTAGCACATCACAAATGCCAAATAAAGCATTGTCACATGCACCAAATCTATTATCCAAATCTTTACATAATGGAACGGTAACTACCAGTTGATATGGATTATATCTACTAAAATTGGACTCAATTATCTACAATTAAAAAGGCCACACAAATTTTCCTTCTGTATGACTGTTTAAAATTCCAAATTCTCAAGTACCAAAAGTTTGTTTCATTAGCAATGTTAGTAAAAGACTAAAAGTTCAACATTTATATAAATAACAAAAAGAGCATTATAATTATAGAAGACAAAAGTTGACACAGCCATGTGTCACTGTCTTGTTGTGACACATGGTATCAAATACAAAGAAGAGAAAAAATAAATAGAAAAATTAGAACACTTCGATCTCTTTCTTGATGACAGAAAATGTGGTAGCCAGCAGAAAGTGTTTCAGTTCGTAGGTAGTGTACATTATACATATTACTATCTACGAAGAGCATGGTATTTAATTTCAAGGACAAGAGCTAAATCAGATAAAATCACTAACCTCTTTTCCATATTCACCATTATAACATTGTTCAATAGGTTTTGGATCCAGACTCAGTTTGTCAAAACAAGATTCCCACTCTGTCTGCTTATGCTCATACACTAGAGTCTCAACACAATAGATGAAAGGAAAATTTTGGTTCTGCAAAACGGTGCAACGTGCAAAAATACTTAGAACAGTTATATACATGTAAAGTTATTGTTATACTGAATCAACAGTATGATCAGATTGACTTTAGAACAAGCAGAAAAAGCTCAATTTATAAACTCAAGTAGTTATAAAACAAGTGAAGCTATGTAATTCCCCATTTGTTCAGATAGACATTGATCTGTGCTACCTCTTATAACCATAGAAATTATGGATTGCCCTGTAACATTCATATTTTATTTACTTCATAAACAAATTTAGAGTTTTTCTTTTTCAACTTGTTCTAATTATCATAGTACTCCACACCCCCATATTAAAGAAAAACCCATTAAATTTTTTATCAGTTCTTACCAGTTCAGGCCAGATATTGATTGCACACGCTTCAACAGTGTTCAGCAAGCACTCATATGGGCCATGCTGCAATTCCCATCAATGAAAAATAAAATAGACATAAAACCAGTTACAATTCGCATTACGTTCAGTTAAAAATATAGAGAACTCAAAGCTTAGAACTGAACATTTATGGTAGCATTTGATGGCTTGGTGCATGGAATGAACAAAATAGAACAAGATGTTCTATTCCATTCTATTTGGTTCCACCCTTTTAGTGGAACCAAAATATTACATTAGTTTACCCTTTCATAAGTAGAACTAACACAACAGAAATAATCCGAAGGATAAGTAAATTCCATTCATTCACATCCACCTCATGAATGTTTGGAATCTATATAGACACTTCCATTTCAAACATGTATAACAAGAAAATAAAGTATCTCCTCATACTATGAGATAACTTACCTCCTTCGGCCATTAAAAGAATGGCATGTGTATTGTTTTGTTTAATTTTAAAAATATTTTTATAGAAGATGATTAAATGGTACACATGTCACGATTTTAGTGGCTGGAGGAATAACTTATCTCTTATACCAGGAGATACATTATTCTCGTATAATAAAGCTACCTAATTATAATAATAACTGAGTCTTCTCCGACTAAGTAGAGTCGGCTACATAACAAACCATCTCATAATGTTACACTAATTTAAATTGCGGACCGCATCATATCCCCATCATATGATGCGGTTGCAATATTGTGGTTGAGGTGACCGCCGCAACTGCATCACATCGCAATTGCGGTGTGACTCTGAATCACAATGATGCGGTCGTGTCGGGCCGCAACGCAACCGCATCAGACCGCATTTGAACCGCATTTGAACCGCATCAGGCTGCATCGAATTCAAAAATGTTGTTTTAATAACAAAATAATTCACACCGCAATTACTGTAACAACCGTAATCGCAGTAGCCACAACCATTATCGCAATCGCGACCACAACCGCAATTTAAAAAACTGTCTTACACCATAAATCAAGTATTATTAATACAAATCATTTACATCTAAATTCTTCAACCATTAAAATAAAGGAGAATAAAATCGAAAAGAATACAAAAAAGTGGGTGATGTTTGGTAAATTGAGATGGAGAGAAAGAACCTGGCAAGTGAAGTTGTTATTGGTTTTGAGCTTAGCATTACCCCAAGGAACGAGGGTGAGATCAACGATGGGTAAAAGGTCATCAGTGAAAATCTTAGGAAGATAATTGACGATGAAATTTGCGCTATAAGGACATATACTTTCATAGTATAACTCCAAGGATACCTTCTGGGATTGAGAGGGAGAGAACAAAGCAAAGAAGAACAAGTAACAAAGCAGAGAAACGGTGGTGGTGGTTGAAGAAACCATGCCTCTCAATCTCACAAGAGTCTTAACTTTTGTGTTGTGACTTGTCAAGCTATTTTTGCCACGGTAAGTCACTACACAGTTAGGTGTACGGATATATTTGGATACGTAATTTATTACTTTTACCTTAATAGACATTTTTCTAATAAATTTAGTATCTTATATGTTGTAAGTTACACTGAATTTGTTAAGATTGTGTTGTAAAAACTAAAACTTGTTCATGATTACCCGGTAAACTAATTTCAATATCAGTACGGTATATAATTATATTAGTTAAAATTGTTCGTACCTACTATTTTTTAATTGAACCATAACGGTAATAAACGGTGATGTTTTATTTAAAATTAATTTTTGATGAAAATAAAAAATTACTGATTTTTAATTATTTTTTGAATATTTATATTAATATATTATATATGTATATCTAATTTTACCAATATACAATTTAATTAATGAATAATTGATGCTATACTATTATATTAGTTTCATGACTAATTTTGATAATTAATATAACATTAATAACATTGATATGAGCATGTGAACAACACAACACTATTAGTGTCGGCCGAAGATGTTTTATTTTTGGTATAAAAACAGTTAAGAATAAGGCTTGAGAATGCGTCTAGGTTCAAATCAATGGGGCTTTGGATATGGATATCTCTAGGAAAAGATTGTGAAGTTATTGATTTTATTTTTGTCATCAGATCCATAAAAATATTACATTTAGATATTTGGTAGTTTAACAGTGAAATTTCAACAACGAAAATAGGTGTGATAACTATTTTCAATAATCAATTATTAAGAAAATCAAATTAATTCACCACGTATCATAATCACGAGCCAATCCATCACTAAGAATCCTATTCAAATAAATCAAACAGCATATATCAACTCATCACTTCATTAAAACACTCAAATAAATTTCTCTGTCTCAGAATTTTAATGTAACACTCAAATCACAATATTTATGATTTCAAACATAAAAGCACATAAGTTCATATCTAAAATGCACAATTTCATCCATGATGTGGGTAGATAGGGTTGGTGTTGTGAGTGTGCCACATGACTCAGTTAATGAGAGACCCAATTATTTTTACATACATAAGTTATATGGGACAAATGTGCTATTATTTTTTATTTTTTTATTTATTGTATTATCAAAGATTATAGTAATTACTCTATCCATAAGTTCATTCCTTATTGGTCATGGTGATGATATTATAATATGGTTGATATATAATTGAAGTAAAGTCTGACCTAAGGTGAGTAAAGTATAATAGTGTTTAAGGATTATCAAGAAGTTTGGTTTCAAAAAATATATTAGTTTCGAGACCCTGAAAATAAAGTGTATCAAATGTTTTAAAAGTTGACTATCAATCACCCTTTTCAATGTGGTATTCACCATCTTTAGATTTGAGTCAGTAGGGATTTCTTAAGATTGCAAGTATGCAACATCATATTGTTTTGATGAAGACAAGGATAGTAGGCAAGCTTGAATATAAGACCAACTCAACAAACAACAAAGTCAAGGCTCAAGTTCAATGAAGAAGACTTAGGTTAAACTTTTATATTTCTAGAAGTCTTAAGATGATTGATTGGGTAGAGTCTAGGCTAGGTGAACTTTGAACGAAAGTCTCAAAATCTTAAAATTGAATCATCTTAAAATGAGACTTGCATTCATTCATACATGATTAACATGCTCATACATTTATATATGGTAACATGATTTTGATGCATTAAACTTGGTTTATCACTTACATCTTTCAAAATCATGCACCACGCATATATACATCATGTAGAAGGTTCATCATGCATCAAAGAAATGCTTTTCAACACAGTTAATCGATTACAACTTGTCCTAATCGATTAAATAGTATGAGGAACCCATTAATCAATTAGGAATAGGATTAATCGATTAAATGAAGTTACATTAGCTAAATATTTGAATTTCTTAGGATCGTTAATCGATTAAGCTGCAGGTTAGTCGATTAAATCCAACACAAAACATTTACGTATAAAAAGCTAATTTTCCCCATTTTCTAATAACAAATTCTCGAAAATTCTAGGGAGACAAAATTCTTGAGCGAAAAATTACTTGTTGTGTGAATTAGTTTTCTTTAATTCAAGTGAAAAGAGATAGGGTAGTTTTATAGAAGATTATCCATTATGCATCATTATCAAATCAATTTTGAAAAATTTGGCATAATCATACATAATTCTTTTGAGTTTTTGTGAGATTTATGGGCAAGCTTTTAGTGTTGTTCCTGATTGTATAATTAGCATATTTAGGTACGCGCAACTTGTAAATTTTTTAGACGGTTTTCTTGGATTCTCTACGTGTTTAGTATCACCTTATTAGAGAAAAGTGTTGGGAAATCCTAGCTACGGTTAGGTATTGATTGTCTTCACGTTAACAAGAGTCTTGGTTGGAAGTTAGGAGTGGCTGAGACCGGATCGTTAGAAGTGGTGTTAAGTACCCATTAGAAGCGATGAGAGGGTCAAACCATTCAAGAGCTCGAGGGCTAAGAAGGGAGTCTTGTATTTTTGAAGTTTGTATTAACATTGATTTCTAATAGCGAAGAAAAATTTCCCAAGATCAGAAAGTGAGACCTGAATATAGTTTGCAAGTGGACCCACAAATGAATCACGATAAAAGATCATCGTCTCAATTTTGTCTATCCATTATTCTTTAATTTCAATTGATTTACACTTTACATGATTAGATTGCTTTACTTAATGAGTTTCCTGCATGTTATGAATCTGTTAACATTTAGGTATAAATTCATTAAGAGGATTGCATCTGGAATTGATTGAAATCGTTGTAACTTTCTGTGTAAGAAATCTGTTTTTCAAGAAAATAGGGATTATTTTAATCGATTAAACCTGATGTTAATTGATGAAACACAACTCAAGTTAATCGATTAAGAGCAAACATAATCGATTAAACCGATAATTTCCTAGAATATCTCATTTACCGGAAAAACGGGAATTATGATCCGCTACACCTATTGACCCCTCTAGGTGTTTTAAGTCCTTATTATCCAACATTTGTTTTTCTTCTTTTAATCTCTACTTTCCAACCCATTCTCTGAATCACTTTTTCTCTTTTATTGTGACTTTTTAATAACTACTTACTTACTCTTATTTGTACTCACTCTTTCTCCCTTCTTTTCTTTTTGATTTTTTTAATAACTACTAAATTACTCTTATTTGTTTGAACCTCTTTCTCAAATAAATTATCACTCTCTTCTTCAACAACACTCTCATTCTCATAAACTATTTTTTCACTAATACTTTTACCAATCAGCTCACCAATTATTCTTGTGATAAGGCTGGATTGCTCTTGAGAATCAGATTTAATGTAAGCACTTAATACTCTTTGTTGGTTATCTACCAGCCGCTTTGCTAATTGCTTATTCACTTGCTTGGCGAACTACAAGGCATACCACATTAATAAAAGGATACAACATTGCATCTAAAGGGTAAAAATATCACATAAAAAATTCACGTTGTTTTTTCTACACTTCCTTCTCCAGTAATGGAGAGAACTCTGGCCCTTACACAAATGCACTCAAGCCTTTGGCCCATTTATAAGTAAATGTAAATTTTCTAACAGCCACAACCCCCTTCCTTAGTATCGCAATACTTTGGAAGAGAAAAAAGTATAATAGGAAAAGGGAAATGATAATATTATTCAAGTGAGAACTACTTCATAGAAAGTTGTCATTTACATTTGTTGTTACCATAACTTGCAACAATTATAAATGGAAGGATGTTGTTAATAGTAATCTTGGTTCAACACAAGATGTGGTTAGTGTTGCATCTCCCAGCTGCATATCCCACGAGTCAGTCGAGGTTGGAGAGCTGAGACAAAAGATTGCTGCAATCAGAACCGAGACTCATCAATTAAGGAAAAAGATCCAAGCGTTGAAGGCACAACAGGACACGTTGGTGCAAGTTGTTTTACAGCTTCTCCCACCCAATGTGGTAACGCAACAATAGCGTCGTGTGCATTCACCGATTCTTTTACCTGCTATATATAATTCGTAGCTTTAGTTTAGATGTGACTACACTATTTGTCACTTGTAGATATCCATAGTTATCATGATCTATTAATAGATAGTTGTTATGGCAGTATATAGTTACAATGTAACACATTAATTAGCTTTTTATAACAAGTTGATTAAACAAAGTACTTCATGTCTTGTTCTACTATACTTGCTTTGGCTTTAACCTTACTTTTAAACAAGTAGTAGTAATTCATGTCTTGTAGAATATTCTGCCAAACTTCCTCTGCTATCCTACTTGTACTTTGATGAATTTGCTTACTTCTTTCAACTCATTTAGTTACAAACCATAATAAATTCACACTTTTCTATATGCTAAGTTGTATGTTTCTGGAATAAGGCACTTTGTATGTTAGTGTTACTTGTTTTTAAAATTTTCAAAAAACAACTTTAATATAATTTGATATTTCACTCTTTCTAATAAATTAAATTACTAAAAAGTTGAAATAATAAAAAGACCAAATTCATACATTATTCTTGGATGGATGCACTTTGAGGCAAATTCATGCATTGCTAAGATTTGAGGTAAAAGAGACCAAAAACTAAACAAAACCCAAAAAAAAGTGAATAACTGATATATTTATTGTGCCAATATGGAAATGATAAATAATCAATACATAAATACAATTATGCCAATAGTTCAATTTATATTTTCAACTATTTTGGTGATTCTCACACCAATCTTCCAACACTGTTTGGAATCATTCAGATCGTTGATCATGTGCAACGGACTTTACATAGATATTATACTAAAAGGTGCTTTCTAACATGCGAACTCTATTTCAGTACGCATGGATGCTAACCCCTTTATTGCCATCCATTTCATCTAAGCCGTTGAAATAATGACCGATAGTTTTTTAGGAGAGAAGTCGGTTTGGGCCTGGCATTCTTTAACCCATACAGAAGTCGGTATGGTTCTTGTACACTTTACACCATACAGAAGTCGGTTCCAAAGAAATTAACATAGGCCCACACAGAAGTCGGTTTGTAAGAAACCGATTTCCTAACATTGTATATTTTTTATATTTAATAGATTTGCTTTATTTACTTTATTTAATTAATTTGCTGAGTAGTCGGTTTATACTGTACCGACTTTCCAATGTTTTATTTTTTCCTTTCTATAAGTCGGTTTTTAGTTGACCGAATTTACACTATACTAATCCGATTTTCTTCCTAGAAGTTTGGACCGACTTCTTCATGGACTTTTTTCGTTTATGTACTTTAAAATAAGTAACTTAAACGAAGAAGAAGTAGTTTATTTTATAGCAGAACATTGGAGAGACATTACAGAGGTAAGTTTTAATTTAAAAGTTTTGTTTTTGGTTTATGATAGTCCCTTTCGTATATGTTTGGATGATAGATTTACGGTTAATAATAATTTTTTTTAGATGGAAGAAGAACTGAACGTGAATAATGAAACACTAGAGGTATGAAATGTGATATATTATTTAGTTTTTGTTAATATGTATTTTATATTGAATGTAGGTTTGTTTATATTTTTTTAGGGATTAGATGACTGTAATGGTAGTGAAGAAGAAAATGTGAATGAAATAGAGGGGTTAGATTTTGAAGAGATTGATTTTCGATTACTAAATGAAGATGAAGTGAAAAAATATCGGTTTTTAAACAATGAAATTGCATACAAATTTTATAAGATGTATGGTATGAAGAAAGGATTTGGCATTAGAAAATATCATACTCGGCGAGACAAGGATGGTGAGATTTTGTGGCAATCCTTTTTTTGTGATAGAGAAGGATTTATAGATAAAAAAATGATTTGATTCGGAAGAGGACGCCGAGAAAAGAGACTAGATGTGGTTGTTTAGCAAGAATAAAAATCCACATTGACAAGGAGAAAGGAGATTGGTATGTTAGTTATTTTGTTGATGAACATAATCATGAACTCGTTGGTGAATATTATGGTGCAATGATAGCCTCTAACCGAAGAATGACAGAGACAGATGTGGCTCAGATGAACACAATGAGAGAAGTGGGTATTGGGACAGGAAAGATATTTGGTTCTTTTGCTGTTCAATGTGGGGGTTATCAGTATATTGGGTTTTCTAAGAAAGACATGTATAATCAAATTCAGAAGCAAAGAAAAATTGGAAATGGAGATGCGAAAACTGCATTACAATACCTAAAGGAGCAATCAAAATCAGATTGTGCAATGTATTAGAGGCATAGTGTAGATGAAGAACGTAATTTGCAACAATTATTTTGGGCAGATGGATGTAGCATTTTCGACTACTCAATTTTTGGAGATGTTCTTGCTTTTGATGCAACTTATGGTCGAAACAAATATAAGTTTCCAGTTGTTATATTTTCTGGTGTTAATCATCACAAACAAACAACTATGTTTGCTGATGCTGTTGTGTCAAATGAGACAGAGGAAACATATGTATGGCTTTTGGAGAAATTTTTGGAGGCAATGAATGGGAAGCATCCAAAGTGTGTTATAACTGATGGTGATTTGTCCATGAAGAATGCAATTAGAAGATTTTTTCCCGAAGTCCATCATAGGTTGTGTGCTTGGCATATTTGTAACAACGCTGGGAAAAATATAAAGAAAAATAATTTTCATAAGGATTTCCAAAAAGTGATGTATGCGGATGTAGAGAGTGGAGATTTTAATATGATGTGGGAGGAACTTATTAACAAGCATGGACTTCATAACAATGCATGGGTGGCTCAGATTTTTGATTGTAGAAGTATGTGGGCGAGGTCTTACATTCGGGGAAAGTTCTATGCTGGTCTGCATACTACATCACGTTGTGAGGGATTACATTCACAAATGGGAAGGTATATAGAATCTGGGTATAACGTTACTGAATTTCTCCATCACTTTCAACGATGTCTAAGTCACATGAGGAACAATGATGTGATGGAAGATTTTAAATCTTCATATGGTGATGAGTTGTTACAAACTCCTTATCATAATTTAGAGGGTTATGCTGCTTCAATATATACTAGAGTTGTTTTCAAAGAATTTCGTGAAGTGTTGTTGGAAGCTGCAAAGTTGAGGATAATTTCTACCCAGCAAACCTCGAGTCATGTAATATACAAGATTGGAAAGCATTATAGTCCTAATAAGAAATGGCATGTATCACATTTTGACAATGGTACTAACATGGACATTAAATGTTCTTGTAAAAGAATGGAATCTTTTGGGATGCCACGTAGTCATTCTGTTTTTGTGTTACTAATTTTGGACATATCACAATTGTCATCTTGTTTGGTTCTTGATAGATGGACAAAGAAAGCAAAGGATGTTCAGCGTCTCAATTTTCAGCAATGTGACCTAAGTAAAGAATCAGTTGGAAGTAGTAGATATGGAGCTTTGAGTGATGGTTGTAGAGTGTTATGTAACTTTGCATGCAAAACGGAGGAGAATTTTACTGAGATGTTGGAAAAAATATATAACGAATGTAGTAGACTGAGATTGAAACAACAGTCCAGTGAAACGGAAAATGTTGAAAATGTTACTGAAGAGCAAGTACGAGATCCAATTCGAGTACGTGCTAAAGGGCGAGCACCTGGGATGACCACAAAAGGTAAGCGGGGAAATCAGTGCGGTATTTGTCGTGAAATTGGCCACAATAGAGCAAATTGTCCAAATGTTGTTGGTAGTTGTAGTCGTATTTTCGATGATGAATAATTAGCAAGTGTTTTACAATTACTAATTTTAATAGTGAAAGTGTTTTACTAATTAGCAATTCTCACTTGATATGCAAAAACATTTCTAGGAACATTTTTAGAACATTTTTGAAGACTTCAATGTTATTAAGACTTCAATGTTTCTGGACTCAATGCCCTACATTTCTATGTTCCTGAATATTATCATATTTGTTGGACATGCTAACCTTTGTTTTTGGACTCAATGCCTTACATTTCTATGTTCCTGAATATTATCATATTTGTTGAATATTATCAATGCCTTACATTTCTATGTTCGTAGTTGTTAGTATTATATTCTGAGGCTGAAAATAGTGTTGTTTTACTTCTTTGGAAATCTATATTATTGCTTTGTGTATTTAGGGAGAATGCTAATACTATGGATTTGATATCGTCTTTTGTCGTTTAGTGGTCTTTCAATGCAGTAGTGGTCTTTTGTCGTTTAGTGGTCTTTCAGGTTTGTCGTTTTGTCATTTAGTGGTATTTCCGTAGTGTATATAAATTCTCACATGGTTAAAAAACAAATACTAATTTTATGGCAAAAGACAATTAAATAGAACATAAACATTGTATTCATCAAAATAATTACATTCAATTACAGCAAAAAGCAAACAAAAAAAATTGGACCACATTAAATCCCATAATGTTGACCAACATACACCACAAACAAGCAAAGCAAAGTGATTACATCACAAGTTTCCCAAAAATCAAAAAAAAAGTTCATAATTTGTTCAAATAAAAGGAAGTTTTGACCACATCAAAGTGCATTTGGTCTTCACTTCCTTTTTCATCTTGTTCATATCATGCTTAACTAATTTCAAAGCATTCTTCATCCTCACATTTTCATCATGTAACTTCAATAAATAAAAAATTAGAATTACAATTAATGTTAATTTATAATTGTAGATAGTAATTTTGAAATTAATTTTATCTCCCCAATCACAGTTGACATGAATGAATCTTCCATTTCTAGCCATTGCATAACCCACACCAAAGAATTCCAACTACAATTGAAAAGTGAAATAATTTCCAAAAGTTAAGGTGACCATATATTACCAAATATAATTATTGTGAAAATACATACCTATTCCACAAGTTAGGTTGACCTTCCCCATTTTTTATTTCCCAACCTGACAACTTGTTAAGGAAGTATGGCATTTGACTCTTATAAAATGGTTGGTCAAGAACTTTTTCCAGTACATAGGCCTAAAATTATGAATAAGTTATTAATTAAATGTGGATAAGTTATTATTATTTTTCAACTAAAAAATAAAGTCAAAATTCCAAACCAGCTTTGCAATGTCCAAGTATCTTCTCTCCCTATAACATTTCATGTCCCAAGTGTCCAATTTATAGATGGTGTAATCATCAATATCAACCACCATTAAATACCAATGGGCATTGTATTCAACAATGGGCACATAGATCTTGTACAAACAAATAAAAAAAAATTAATTAGTACATGACTTCATTAATGAAATAAGGAAATAGAATAAATAATATAGAAAATTATTACATATTTCAAATTAGAAGAGAGAGGCATCCATAAATTCATGTAGGTTGTGAAGATTTCTTGTTCAGGCATGTCATTAATAACTTCGACCTACATATGTTTAAGTTGTATAGTTAATAGAGTGGTCATAGTTACAAACTAATTTATTTACATCTTATTCCTTACCGAAAATGACGGGGGTAGATACCAAGTAGTGATTGGAGAATCTCCATGTCTTTCTACATAAGTTCTTAATTTCGCCAATAGAATGAAAATCTGTTAAAAAATATTATTAGTTTTCCAATATATAATTAAATTAAAATATATAGACTTTATAAGTTAGAATTTTACTTTCTCATTAATATCTCTTCCACTTGCAAGAGATAGAAATTCACGATGTGTCCCGGTTTCATCCCCAATCATAAACAACTCCTCGCTAATGACATAATAACAACAAAAAATATATAAGTGTAAATCAATGTAAGCATATATATAACATAATTATAATGAAACATAAATAAAATAATACTCACTCCAAGTCTAGTTGGTCATTGAAAATGTAAGCAGATAAACGAGATTCCTCCCAAGTCAAATCCATGCTTGGATTAGGTCTAAAGCAAGATTTAACTTCCTACAATAAATAAAGTGAAATTTATAATTATTTTTTGATTTTAATTTACATATAATTTCTACTTCACAATGCACTAATAATACCTTTGGGATAGTGTGACCTCTTGGTCTAGATGCTTGTGTGAGAATTTTTTTGCAAAATCTTTTCACACCCGAGTAAGTTGAAGATGGTGACCCCCGAATCCTCTTAATAGGTTTTTCGGCCGAAGATGGTGAGTTAAATAATTTTTTCCCAAGTTTAGGTAATTGGTTATTATATTCCATGATTGACTTGCCCTTTAAAAACAATAAAATTGTTAGATAATATATAATTAATAATTTATAAAAATTGCTTCAAATGTTATATAATTACCTTTCCACTCCTCTGCTGATAGGGGTTTTTTGACTTACTCGAAGTTCTGCAGTCCACATTGTCATCATCAGATATGGTGACAATATTTTCAGGAGGTGTTAAATTCACTTTTTTATTTTGATTATTTCCTGTTTTGATGTCTACCACTTCTTTTTTGAGTTTTCCAACCTCTAGTTTCAAAGTTTCTACCCGTTCAATTAGCAGCTGTGATATGAACATAAAATAAAATATAATGTAACGTCTCTCTAAAAATATAATCAATTCGTAACATTAACAGTTACATAAAAAGTAAATATATAATCGGTAACTTAAAAAGTAACTATATAATTCGTAACATTAACAATAACTATATAGTTATTGTTAATGTTCCAGATAATAATAACTATATCCGTAACATTATGTTACTGTTATATAGTTTTTGTTCATATTATCTTATATTCTTAGATTATGTTTGATGTTACTAATCCAAGCAATAAGTACTTTTATTATATAAACAACAATTAGAGAACAATAATAATAAATGGATAGAATATGTATTATGCATGTATTTACCTCAACTATAGATATTTCATTTTTGTTGCTCATAAGATTATTTGAGTAGAATGAGTCATTGATGAACTTCTCATTTTCCTGCATATTTTAATACAACCAACATTAATCCAGTAATAATGAATGAAATAGGTATAATGTGTTGTTCACTAAATAACATTAAATACACTTACACTGTGTTGTTGAGAATTCATACTATAAACTCAGTATTGAATGAAGAGATATTTGAGTAAGTGAAAAATTGAAATGGATTTATTACTGTATGAATTAAGGAATCTATTAATATAGAAGAATGATTTTTTACGGAGTAATTAATGGGCTAAGAGGCCCATTACGAATGTTATGTTAATAGATTAGGTAAATTATGCAAATTTTATGCAAATTTTATGCAAATTTTATGTAATTTATTCTAAAAATCACAAGCCTTCTGCCAAAATCACCTCCATCATTAATGAAGTCGGTTTGGCCCATTGGAAAGTTCCAATTAGCAAAACCGACTTTCAAACATCAAACCTGCCAAAACTGTGACATGGACTGCAAAGACAGTGATGTCGGATTGGGTCTCTCATATGTTGTAATTACCCAATCCGACTTATGTGAGGTGAAAAAAAAAACAATAATAAGTGAAGTCGGTTTGGCCCATTGGAAAGTTCCATTTAGCCAAACCGACTTTCAAACACCAAACCTGCAAGATTGTGACGCGGACTGCAAAGACAGTGAAGTCGGATTGGGCTTCTCATTTGTTGTAATTACCCAATCCGACTTATGTGAGGTGAAAACAAAAAAAAAACAAAAATAAGTGAAGTCGGTTTGGCCCATTGGAAAGTTCCATTTAGCCAAACCGACTTTCAAACACCAAACCTGCCAAACGTGCACTATTGTGACGTGGACTGCAAAGACAGTGAAGTCGGATTGGGCCTCTCATTTGTTGTAATTACCCAATCCGACTTATGTGAGGTGAATTACAAAAATATGCAAACTTCTCATGCGAAAAGCTGAAAACTACGACCCATTTAAATAACACAATTTTCCAAACTGTAAAAACCTGAAAAGCTGAAAAACACTGCCCAACATTTTGACTATGCGGTACTATTGGGCAAGTTAAAGGTCCATTTGAACAAATTTCCTATTGCTCATAAGTAGGCTAATACTCCTATAAATTCACCTCTCTATAACTTCACAACACTTACAAATCAATACACTCTCTACTCTCAAAGAAAAATTTCAACTACATTAACTTCGACTAGATTAAAATGGCTGATTCATTGCTTAGACTTCAAGATCAATATAGATCATCATTCATAAATTATTTGGTTATTAAGTTTAATCATTTAGTTTAAATTTTTTAATTTGTTATATCTAAAATAAAATTATTCACTTATTATGCTTTATTTCATTTTAGGTAATGAATTATTTATATCTTCTTTTAATTAATTATTTGTTCATTAGATGTTACACTGCCATATAATTGATAAATTTGTTATATCTACAATAAAATTATTCACTTATTATGCTTTATTTCATTTTAGGTAATGAATTATTTATATCTTCTTTTAATTAATTATTTGTTCATTAGATGTTACACTGCCATATAATTGATTAATTTGTTATATCTACAATAAAATTATTCACTTATTATGTTTTACTTCATTTTAGGTAATGAATTATTTATATCTTCTTTTAATTAATTATTTGTTCATTAGATGTTACACTGCCATATAATTGATTAATTTGTTATATCTATAATAAAATTATTCACTTATGCTTATATCATTTAACATTTGTGGTAAAAAAAACTATTTTGATCTTTGTTGCTTATTATGCTTATATCATTTTAGCTAAATAATTCATTATTTGTTCTGCCAAATAAATTATTCACTAATTATTCAGTATCATTTTAGCTCAATTATTCATTATTTGTTATATCTACAATTGAATTATTTACTTAGACATGTTTACTAATTCATTATTTTGTTCTGCCAAATAATTGTATATTCTGTCCATTAGCTGTTCCACTGCCAAGTCATTTTATTAACAGGCCTACTAAATAAGTCGGTTTGGGCCACTTACATGTTGCACAGGCCCAAACCGACTTCTCACTTACATGTTGCACGCCTAATAATTATTTGGGTATAAGTTGCTTAATAGTTACAAATATGCTATAACACGTCTAAATATTTTTGCAAAATTAATTTGGGTATACCTTGCTTAATTAATTTGGAAAATATGCTACGGTTTGGATATACCTTCCTCATATTTTTTGCATATATCATTATTTATATAACATATAACACGTGTTGTATTTTTTACAGGAACCGTCTAAAAATGTTTTGAGAGTGAGACATTCTAATTTATTTGGGGAAGAACCGTTATTGGATGAATTACTCAACATGACTGGTTTTTCTAACTTTTCTAGTCTCCGATGTTTCAACATAAACCCATCTTTAATAACTGCTCTAGTTGAAAGATGGAGGCCAGAGACACACACATTTCATCTTCCATGTGGTGAATGTACAATCACACTAGAAGATATTTCACTACAACTAGGACTGAATGTTAACGGTCGACCGGTAACAGGACCTACATATTTTGATTGGGATGAGATGTGTGGAGAACTATTGGGAAAAGTCCCAATAGTTGAAGAAGATATGAGGGGGTGTGAGTTAAAGTTAGTTTGGCTAGTTGATAACTTTAGTCAACTCCCACCCTAACCCTACACAAATACAATTACAACAGTATTGTAGGGCACATATCCTATATATTATAGGAGGCGAATTGATCCCCGACAAATCCAACAGTAGAGTACATCTAATGTACTTACATTTACTTAGAGACATATCAAGAGTTAACAGATATAGCTGGGGTTTAGTTTGTTTGGCAAACTTGTATAGGGAGATGTGTCGGGCTACTAAACCAAATGGAAAAGCCATGGGTGGGTGCTTAATACTTTTACAATCTTGGGCATGGTATAGACTACCTTTTCTTGCACCAAGATTGGATGGTCCACCAACTTATCCATTGGCTAAAAGGTAATATATGTTCATAATTATACATTAACAATTACTTACAATTTGTTACTTTTTAAATAAATAATTAATAATTCTTTTTTTGAAGGTGGGGTCAAACAAATTTAATCTTTCAAGGAGTTCCACGTGGAGACTTGACAGGATATAGGTCACGCTTGGATCATATGGAAGCCAACGATGTAAATCTTTTTAAAATCTTTATGAACAACAACTAACAAAATTTTCAATTTCCTAACATTATATATTCTTATATTTGTAGTTTAAATGGCTGCCATATGAGACTTATATCAACAATCTCGAACGTGAAATTCGACAATATAAGAGGGTGTGGAGTGCATGTACATCTTTGATTTGTTTCTCCATTATCGAATGGCATCAAACAGATCGAGTAAAACTACAGTTTGGACTTGTCCAAGATTTGCCACAACCACCGATGAATCTTGACGCCCTACACAGAGTTGACAAACGGGGTAATCAAGATGCAAACTGGGCTTCCAAGCATGCACAATGGATTGAATATTGGAGTCATCGTAGGGATCAAGTCCTACGAGGACCTCAAATCCAATATCTCATCCACACACCACAATATATGATTTGGTATAGAACTAATTCTAGACCTTTCTTATCTTCCGAAACTCAACTCTGAGACTCACGCCAAATAAATATACAAACTAACCCACATCAAACAAATCAAATTCCCACACTTCAAACACCAATGTTCCAACCTATGACGAACCAACCTATGACGTCACAACTTCCGATGATTCAACCATCAATGTCTAGCTCTTATAACCTTCAACCAGGGAGAATGTCTTTTCATTATGAACCGTCACAACACCATCACAATCGGGTTGATGATTTGATGCCACAACACCACTCATTTTCTACCGACCAAAGCGATTTCATCAACAATTTATTCGGTACACCTGATTCGGCAAATGTGCATCTTAATGATATTGAATTCAACTTCAATCAAGATGGTGCTAGACCATGTTCTTTCGTAGTTAATAATAATATTTTCCCAACTGGGCAGACAGATACAACTCAAGACCAACCAACGGTTGAAAATAGAGGGAAGTCGAGACATTCTAGGCAACCTCCTAGGTGTGGAACAGGAGGTCATTTAGGGAATTTGTAATAAAGTGGGACATTTCAAATTATTACATTTAAAGTTAGAATATTTTAAATTAAATGAAAATTATAATTTATTTCACAAAAATATTTATCATGTTATAAATTAATTCTCGGATTAGTATAGTGTAAAGTCAGTCAACTAAAAACCGACTTATAGGAAGGAAAAAATAAAACATTGGAAAGTCGGTACAGTATAAACCGACTTCTCAGCAAATTAATTAAATAAAGTAAATAAAGCAAATCAATTAAATATAAAAAAATATACAAGGTTAGGAAGTCGGTTTCTTACAAACCGACTTCTGTGTGGGCCTATGTTAATTTCTTTGGAACCGACTTCTGTATGGTGTAAAGTGTACAAGAACCATACCGACTTCTATATGGGTTAAAGAATGTCAGGCCCAAACCGACTTCTCTCCTAAAAAACTACCGATCATAATTTCAATGGCTTAGATGAAATGGGCGGCAATTAAAGGGATTAACATCCATGCGTACTGAAATAGAGTTCACATATTAAAATTGGACATACTAAAATATAACAAAAAGTTATTTTACTGTTCTCAATATCAAACAGTCTAATATTGTTAACCACATAGATAAATCAATGCAAATATGTAGGGACAAGTTACCAGATTCTCCAAAAGTGGCAGGTGTGAAACAAAAGTGTCACGTAAAAGTGAAAACTTGGTAAATTTAGGTATAAAAATGTCTTAATAATGAAATAAACCATAATTCATCAACAATTATTTATCATTTAAAATGTCAAAAAAATAAAATTAATAGAGAATGTTAAAAGGAAAGAGTCATTTACATTTGATCATTGAATATCGAAAGTTTAAAGGAGTTATCTTTAAGCTTCAAATTGTATATTCACTATTACATGAGATGAACCAAATAATGTATTGAAATAATCATTTAAAAAAAATGTCAAGGCTTCTTTTTCAAAAGGGAGTTGTGAAATAAACAACCTCAAAATTGAAAGGCCTTATTTCATTGTGGAGCTAGAATCTATGTTAAATGACAGGAGTTGTGGGTGTGAAGATGATGAGTGAAATTTATGTAACTAAAGATCTATTTTTGTATATTTCAAAACCAAACAGAGAGCACAAATATGAAAATAAAACCTACAAAATTAAGAAACTTAGGAGCAAAATTTTGATAAAATAATTATCATGCAATATTCATTACAAAGATGTAGTACAAACATTAAAATTGAATAGTTCTAAAGTAAACATGACACTATTTAAAAACTTCATTTATAAAGAGATTTACTAATGGAGTGAATAACTGATATATTTAGAATTTCCCCCATTTGGCTAAGGACGAGGAATGAGAATAAAGAATGAAAAATGTGGTGGGACCCACCAAATTTGTTTCCCCCAAAGTGAGGAGAAAAGAAGTAATTAATATTATAATTTTTGTAATTAACATGAATGTTTTCATCGATACGGACATGATTTGAAACATAATTTTGGATGATAAATCATTGTTCAGGGAAGAGTGAGGAAGAAACACTCATTTCTTTCTATTTTTTTCTATACAATCAAACACCACTAAAATTCACTTTATTTCTCATATCTTTATCTCTTTTCATTCTATTTCTCTCTTCTTATTTTCTCCTTCCATCCGAAGGAAGCTTAAATGAGATGAATAGTGTGAGAGAAAAGAACATATTAACTTTATAAGGGGAGAGAACATTGCCTTTCTAGTTTTCAAAGTGAGAGAAAATGAAGAGTGTGAGGAAGACATAAAGGGCAACGATTCAGAGGAAGTGAGAAAATGAAGAATTTGAAACTAAATTTGAAGAGTGGGAGGGGGGGAGAGAACATCGCCTTTTCAGTTAGCATTACCCGTTATGAAATTATGTTTATACCCCGAAAAGAAAGTTGGTTAGCATGAAAGGATAGAACACATTATTGTAATTTCATTCACCTCTGCTTTGTAATAAATGAACCTGAAGCAACTTCAATTTTTTAATGAATTAAATCTAATGAAGTTACAAAAATACCCCCAGGTGAATAGAAGTAATACATGTTTCTGTGTTAGTTTTTACGTCACAATAACAAATGAAAGTTACTTTTAAATTTAAAACAAAATCTGATTATTGAATTACAATTTTACCCATGAAATGGCCAATTATCAAACAAAGGTGAACTCCAATATTGTCTTTTCACCGGCCCTTTCAATTAATATATAAATATAGATTGATAGGTTTTTTTTAGAAAAGTGTAATATCTATGAAAGATTTATACATAGTTATATCATCCACCTTTATTTGTATCAATTTTTTAATAGTTAATGATAATTAAACATGAATAGTGCATGATTCATTGACAGTGTAAAAAATCTTACACTATTAATGAATACATATTTTTTCTCCTTTTACCATTCAAGTTAAAGACTTTTGATTGAGGTTTTATACACAGAAATCAGAGGCAATCCAAATTAAAGGATAGATCATTCACATTAATCTTCCTAGTATAAAATGATATAAATATATATTATTAATTATATATATATATATATAAATTGAGTGACATATGAAATAATATATTGCTACTTTTGATTGATCAAATAGATGTTATTATTCTATACACAATTAAATAGAGATTCATACAAATATGATAATTGAGTGACCATGGACTAGGTCGGGTCGGGTCATACTTTTCATTACTCAACCTTAAATATGTCTAATTATTTAATCCAAATTTGATCCTAGATCCGATGACATCCAACCTTATTTGAATCCGATCATAATTGGGTCAAATTGGGTGAGCGGGTAGAGTTTGGTCTTGCTCACCCCTAATGAGTACAATGGAATTGTATCATTCATTTCTATTGCTTTATTTTATTCTACTGTTTCTAGCTTGCTATTTTACAACATGAGAGTGTCTGAATTAGTTTTAAGACTTTAATTTCCTATGTTCAAGTCAAAATTTAAATTTAAGATAATACAATATTCAGTTGAAGTTTAATATTATAATTAAATCAACCTTGGTGACATATCTTATTTTAGGAAAATAATCTTCTTCTGTACCGGAGATGATACAAGTTATTAATTTTATATTTATACTTAAGAGTAAGAATGTCATCATATTGAATCTAAATGGTAAAAAGGACATATCATTCTATTTTCCCATTGTTTTTTAAGGTATTCCCCTGTTACCTAGGGCAAAGAATTCCCACTCCTTATTCTATTAATATTAAACTCAAACTATTCATTAACTCCGTGAGCATATTCCATCAATAGAATTGATTAGACAAGTGGATCATTAATTGGGAGTTTTGGGACAAAAATCCTCTATCCAAAATTTTTGTTTCTGCCCAATAAACTTACACCAAATGACATAACTTTTTTTTAATAATTTTTCTATTTAATTGAGCAATACAATTTAATTGGTCCAGGAAACATATGAAGATATAAATAGGGACAATAGATCTCCATTAAATTAATCAGACCATTGAATCACTGGTTGCATCTATTAGTTAACAGTAGGGGTGAACAGGACCCGACCCTACCCGCTCACCCAGTATGGCCCGATCATAATCGGTCCTGAGTAATGTCGAGTTTAGGGCTAGATTCGGGTTCAAAAATTAGATATAGTCAATATTTAGGGTCGGGTAAGGACTAAACATGACCTGTCTCGACCCGTCCCATGTTCACTCAGTCGTGATGTTTGTATGTGTCTATCCAAATGTGTATAGGGTAATGATACCATTTGGTTGAAAGTATCATTAATTCTCTAATTTTTGATCATATATACATGTTTAATAATATATGTACACAAATGTTATTTTATATGTCAGATTACATATTCAAAATAATAAATAATATTTAGAATACTTTACCTAAATGAATATACATTATATTTAATCGGGTCTAGGGTCGGGTTCAGGTTTAAAAGCGAATTGTGTGAATATTCAGGGTTGAGTTCACTTCGGGTCTAGGACCGAATTCAGGTTCAAAAAATAACTCGACCAACATTTATGATAGGGTAAGGAGAATCCTTAACTCGTCCCTACCCGATCCATACTCATCCCTAGTTAACATATTAGTCATGATTACCTAAAATTATACGATCGTTTTTTTATAAAAATTTAAAAAATATTAATTGCAAAATTAGAAAGTGAAAATTATTATAGCATGTTTTGCCCCATTTTGTATTTTGCATTTTGCATTAACATAACGTTAACATTTTCTCTTTCCCTTTCTCTTCTTTCTTCACCGTTTCCCTTTTGAACCTTCAAGATTTGGTTTTTCATCTATTAACGCTGCCAAATCCAAATTTCTTGCAAACCCATTTGTGATATGGATCTCAATTTCATAGAACACCTCTCATTTCTCCAAATTTCAGCTCCCTTATCTGACTTAGAACTAGGGTTTCCACTTCCCCTTTTTTGTGGATTTTGTTTAAAATTTACATCATGGGGTTCGATTGGTACAGATTTTACCTTAATGGATTCTATCTAGATTCTTTGGAACCCTTTGATTTCAGCTTCTGAGTCAAAATGCTCAAGAACATCCTTAAAAAGTTACCTAGGAAGTCAAAACTTCATGGTGTGATTTGTCACGTTCCACCGTTTCTTGGTGCCATTGAAGGATGTTCCAAATTCTGAAAAGATGAACATTTTTGTGAGCAAGTTGAGTTTTTCTATGTTACTTTCGATTTTACCGAACCGGGTAAGAACATTGTTTGAACTTGTTGATTTTTTAGCTTGTTGTGGTTCAATGAAATTTAAGCTTATTTTTTGACAAAGAAACTGTTTAATTACTTGTAATAATAATTATAATGTAATAATTTGTTGAAAGAAATTAATGAAGTATATGGTAATGATAAATATTTGGTTCAAGAATTTATAATCAATAAATAAGTGATATGGTTTTAGGAATAAAAATAGATATTTAGTTACATAATAACATAACGGTAGTAAAAGATTTGTGTAACAATTATTACAATGAGAGATATTTTATAACATAGTTAGTTGTATTCATATTATATATATAAATAGTGTAATAGTTCACTTCAACACACTCTCATTCATTCATTCAACACTTACATTAATCACTACTCTTTCCTTATTCATTGTCTCTCTTTCAAAGATGATGAATAAGAATAAGGATCATGATAAGAAGAACAAGAAGCCTCGACTTGCTTGGTCGGAGGAGTTGCACCGCAAGTTTGTTCATGTTGTTAATCTTTTAGGAATTGAGAGTATGTTTTCTTCTTCACTTTCTCTATCCATATTCATGCATACTTTTACTATACCCTTTTCTTTGTTATCAAGATTTCTGTTATTTTTGCATCATGTTTGACACTACAATCACTTGTTTCTGTCTCTCATTTCTTCTTTTTTTATCTGTTTTATATGGGTTTCAAGAAAGTAACATGTTTTTTTATATCCTCTTTATACTATGTTTTTATCTAGTTTTTTAGAACATTTCACTTTCACTTAAAAGAAACATACACCTTATTATGTAGAATGATTAGATAAGCTCCACAATATGTTTCTCACAATTAACATTAATAATAAAGGTTGTTCGTTTAGTATTTATGATTACAGGAATAAAACAAAATACAGTATTGATATTCCACAATATGTTTTTCTTGTTGTTCTTGTTTCTGTTGGATTTGGGTTTTTTATGTGGATGCTAACTTCTGATCTTGTACTGATTTATCTTTCTTCTCTAATTATATTTCCTTTTTTATCCACAAGAAATAAAAGGAATCATGTAAATTAGTTGCTTATATATAAATCAACTTTTTACTAATTTAATTTATTTGAAAGAGTGAAATATCAAATTATATGAAAGCAACTAATTTACATGATTCCTTATATTCACTTATATTCAGTATAAAGGAACATTTCATGGCATGGTAAAATCAAATTGAAGAAGGAAGCATAATTAGGTGATATGGAAATGAAGGTCGAGAATAACAAAGGACGAGCAGCAATTGAAATCAAATCGAAGAAATCATAAATCTAATCATTACCATCTATCAGCGCAGGGATGCAACTCTTTCAAATAAATTAAATTAGTAAGAAGTTGATTTAATAAAACGACCAAATTCATACTTTTTTTTTATGGATGCAACATAAGGCAAATTCATGCATTGCTAAGATTTGAGGTAAAAGAGAACAAAACAAAACCCAAAAGAGTGAATAACTGATATATTTATTATGTCAATAAGGAAATGATAAATAATCAATAAATAAATATAATTTTGATGGAAAGTAGGATAAAAAAAGAAGAGAATAATTTATACACTTACAATGTAAAAGTTTTATACAATGTCAGTCAATTATTCATCATTCATTTACAATCATTATTGACTATTTGAAAAAGTAATACAAATTAAATGTTAGATGAAGTATTGTGTGTAGGGGTGGAAACTGGTCAGGTCAGACCAGTCTTTGCCTTAAACAGGTCGAGCCTATATAGCAAATATGAGCCTGACCCCGACCTATTAGTTTGTTTAAAAAAAATTTAAAGCCTAGGCTTGACCTGTTAGTCTATTTAAAGGTCTACTAAGGTAACAAATTTAAAATAATTATGTACAAATTAGAAAAATTTATTATAATTATAGCAATTAGTGTTAATTTTTTTACATTGTTAACACAATTATTTTCATCATCTTCCAATATTTGGTAATGTATTCGAAGGATTTGTGGTGTAACACCCAAATTTATCGTCCTTGAAAATAGGTAACAGTCCTGAAGAATGGGGCATACTGCTAGATTCTCGCTTGAGTGAGAGGATCTCGCCCAAGCGAGAGGATCAGTGTTTTGAATTTGGAAATTCTGGGAGTCTCGCCCAAGCGAGGAACGGGTCGCTTGAGCGAGAGAAAGCATGGGAAGGCTGTGAGATTCTCGCTTGAGCGAGAGAATCTCGCCCAGGCGAGAGAGTCCGTGTTTTGAAACTTAAAATATCGTGGGCTTCTCGCCCAAGCGAGATATTCTCGTCCGGGCGAGAGTGCCTAGCTATAAAAGTAAAGAGAGGGTTTCACAAACCCTAATCTTCATTTTCTTTTCTCCCCTTTCACTCCCAACGGCGGCTCCTCATGGATTTCGAATCTTTCCTCCCATAAACCTCAAAAACACATCAAAACCTCTTCCTCTTGCTACTTAATGGAACATTGGAGAGCTTTGGAGATGAAAAAGCAAAAATGGAGGTTGAAGGAGATGGAGCTCTTTGTGGATCCATGGAGTTTACGCAACCTAAGGTGAGGGAGAAGACCATTGTGATCTTAGAGTATTTCATTAGAGTCATCATCTCCGATTTCCCTCAAGAACCGGAGCACATTAACGGATAGAAACTCTCTTGGGAGTTTGTGGTCCATGTGAGAGTCTTTATTTTACATAAGGATGTATTAGCCGTAAAAGTGGAGACATATGTGCGGAGAAAACCATTTATGAAAGTACAACGCCATATGCCCCTTTATGGTAATACACCGTCATTAAAGTTGGTTCTAACGTTAATGTGTATATGATGAGTGATATTTTATGTGTGGCTTGTTTATGAATAATGGTATGTTATGAATGGTTGATTTATTATAAACACATATGGGTATGTTTGTAATAAGGATTGTGAGATGTGTGTTTAACGAAAAAGGTAGAAATTGTTATGTTGGGTGATAATGATTGAGTATGAGTTATGTATGGGCGTAAATATAAAATGAGTATGTTGTGGGTTGTTGATTGTTATAAACATGTATGAGTGTGTTGTAACAATGAATGTGTGATGAATTGTTAATGTGTTAAAATGGATATGAGTATGTTTATCAAAATGAGTATGTCGTGCGTGGTTGATTGTTATAAACATGTATGGGTGTGTTTGTAACAATGAATGAGTGATGAGTTATTAATGTGTTTAAAGAAGATGAGTATGTTTCTGAAAACGAATATGTTGTTAGTCGTTTTATTGTTATAACGTATATGGGTATATTTATACTAATGAAGGTGTTGTGTGTTATTTCATGATGATGGAACAATGTGATGCCTTGTGTTATTGGGTGTATGGTATTGAATTGATATTTTGTGTTATGATGAACATGTGGTGTGAGAATAATGTGAAATATCGATTTGCCCGATGTGGTATGGGGAATTACTCAACCTGCCCGATGTGGTATGGGGAATTACTCGACCTGCCCGATGTAGTATGGGGATTACTCGACCTGCCCGATGTGGTATGAGGAATTACTCGACCTGCCCGATGTGGTATGTGGATTACTCGACCTGCCCTATGTGGTATGAGGATTATTTGTACAGTGCTGAATTGTTGAAAGAGATCAAAGGTAAATTACTACGGAATGTGAATGATGTGAAAAATGTCTACTCGGAATGAAAATCATATGCATGCCATAGGATATATATTATGGGATATATATCTTACAGGGTGAATATGAATGATGAGAAATGAGTATGTTTGGATGAATAAATATGCACACTATAGAACACATATAATATGGGATATATGTGTACTATAGGGTGAATATGGATAATATGTGTTGATTGATATATGTTTATTATGATTGACGTTAGATGCATGTGGTTTTAATACTTTAATGTTATTACTCCATGTAAATCCACGCTACGGTCGCCGTAGTTGGTTCTTACTCCCTCTGTCTTTCCTTGTATGTGTTATGTATTTGAGTTCAGGTCGTGGCGGTAGCGCATCGGATGCTTGCGGAGGAGAGTACATGTTTGAGTAGTTGCTTTATGTTCTCAATGTTGTAATTGAATAATGCATGTAATATGGAGAGTATGTTAAATGAGATTTATGTATGAGTGACTTTCTCCTAAATGTATAGTTAGGATATTAAACGATGTAACAATGGAAGTTTTATTGAGAATGAATAATTGTATTTAAATTGTGTCATTAAAAGGAAGTGCAATGACATGTTTCTAATGAAGTGAACAATTGATTGTTTTCGCACCTAAAAGAGGAATTGAACTTATATATATATTCAATCAGGTTTTCCAAATCGTTCGAGTAATGCCTTTTAAAAGTAATCACTTCGCTTTCATGAACAATGTTTTAAAAAAAACAAAAAAAAAATTTTGGATTACGAAAATCGGGTCCTTACATGTGGTGCCTTTGAAGTTAGAATATACAAAACAATGTCATTTAATATCATAGTAAAATATGATATTGTTCTAATATTTAACATGAGCTGGGATATGTACTTATGCTCAAGTCTCAAAAATTAAATATCCAATTATTAAATAGCTTAACCTCTAAGTCCTAGTGGATTTATATAAAAAAAAATTTATTTAATTTTTTGAACATGTTATAAAAATAATTTATAAATATATAATAACATTATATAGGTCGGTCTGTTAGACTTAATATGCTTTTTAAAAATGATTGGGCCTGACCTATTTCGGTTAAATAGACTTTTGGAGAAGAGACCAAAAACTAAACAAAACTAAAAAAAAGTGAATATCTGAAATATTTATTATGCCAATATGGAAATGATAAATAATCAATACATAAATACAATTAAGCCAATAGTTCAATTTATATTTTGAACTATTTTCTTTTTCAAAATCATTTATAGCTTAACTTAGCAGGTTTTTTATTTCCAGAATCATGAAGTGTGTAACATAGTCTTCTTATGCATTTGCTTTAATCAAAATATCACGCACTATATCTATACTATATATGGCAAAACATGATGTAACTTCCATTATGGTGCAATTTCACTTTCTTGTTTTGCCTTTTACACTTTTTAATTTCTAAAAAAAACCAAATAATTATATGTACTCACCGACATATTAATCACACCTCTAACCTTAAATTGAAGATCTATTGATCTATATATAAAGGCAAAATATGATGTAACTATCACCATAGATTAATTTCCAATTCTCCATTTTGGCATTAAAAATTATACACTCGCTGAAATTAAGTTTACATTAATATCATTATGAACATTTACAACATGCAGAATATAGGTGTCAAAATGGGCTACCCGGATGGGTTCAGGCTAGCCCATATCGGGTTGGGCTAATCTGGTCCGAACTAGAAAATCGAGATACAAATTATGCATAGCAAATTGTAGCTCAAGCCCACCCTAAGCGGTTTGCAGGTTGTGGCGGGCCGATCCGCATAATACTAAAATATAATTATTTAAATTTTAACATATTTAATCTATTTAATATATATATATATATCATATGATATTAATGTATAAATTTTTAACACACTTGTTATGTCAAATGCAACCAAACTTATAAATATAATCCATTGTGTTTGAGTGAAGACGTGATGTCAAGTCTACGTATATATATTTTAACACAACTTATTTATTAAGTTTCTCATTTCTATTGAACTTTCACTCCCTAACAAAATATAATTTGTAATCTCATTTTAATATATAAATCTTTGAACATTATAAAAAAATAACATCATCTTAGTTTATAGTAATAGTAGTATAGACTCAAGTTCATAATGAACTCTATGTCAAAGTATATTCACCATTATAATATATGTTCAATACGTTTTACTTTCTGTTTGAAGATATTATGTATGTTCTTTATCAACACTTTCATTGTGAACTATTATGTTAAATTTGGTTGTGTGAAACTCTCTATTGTAAACAATTATGTTGTCTTTTAGTTTTGTTGTAAAAGTTATTTTCTTTATTATGTTTTTGTTGTAGAAGTTAAATATAATTAAATACACAAATAAGAAATGAGAAATGAGATTTATATGCTTTAATGTATTTTAATTTGATTTGACACACTATTTTGTTATTATGCTTAAAAGGATAGTATGTAAAATAGGAAAAATATGATAATGTTTAACTTTATAAAATTATTGTAATTTATAACACAATATATATTCTCTAATTTTTATTATAAGTTATTTTGTAAAATAATTTTCACCCAAAGCTAATTACCAAGCCAAAGGTCTCTAAAAAATAAAAATAAATAAGGGAAAACGGGTAGCTTGAACCCGCCCGGGAAAGCCCGGCCCGAGCCCAGTTTTAATATAGCCCAACCGGGCTAAAAAGCTCGGATTCAATGAAAAATACCTAATATGATACCCAAACCCTATAAATTTTTGGGCTTTGGCAGACCGGTCTGATTAGTCCCGCCCATTTTGACACCTCTAATGTAGAATACTTATTACAAACAATAAGAAAGCGGGTTGTTGTATGAAACAAAAAATAAATGGTTATAAATAAAATCCCATTATATCTTCAACCCTAAGTCTATATTGTTGAGTGGAAGAAATTTTTTCTTCTTTCTCTCCACAAACTTCAATATACTCTAAAAAACAGATACTGCACAAGTTTGTTGGTTTTCGTATATCTGAAATGCGTGTTGTTGAGTAACATCTCTGGCATAGTGAATCCTGAAAACACCAGTTTGTTGAAACTCTAATTCTTTTTCTACTTCTCTCATAAGTATCTAAAAGGCTTGATGATTTAAATACTCAGTTGGAATAATGAAACTCTTCATATTTTCACCAACAAAAACAGATAGGTACCCTTTTGGAACAACAATGTTGTTTGATTCTTCTCCCTTATTTTCTGATAAAGAAAGTGTTCTATTCATAAACTTAATGCTTTTACTGCTTATGTTGTTGCCGGTGGTGGTGTTGGTTTTTGAAGAGTTTACTTGTTTTCTCCATTTCTCATGGAACAATTGAAGTCTAACAATTTCTATGATCTTGTTAGATTTCTTTGGATCCATAGACATGGTCTCTCTCTCTGACTTAGTTTATCAACTTGCTCTTTGCTTTTACGAACAACTAGTAGAAAACCCGTGCATTCACACGAGCGATAATATATTTTGCATGAATGTATTTAAACAATATAAAGTGCTTGATTAATTAAACATTTGATAATGATTACGTGATGAGAGATAATGTTTAAGTAAGTGTTTGATGAAGAATAATTGTGGGCGAATGATGTAACACCCTTAATTTCACTCTTTAAAATTATAGTATCAGTCCTGGAATTCTCGCTTGAGCGAGGGATTGTCGCCTGGGCGAGAAAGGCTTGCCTGGGAGGGTGAAATCCTAGGCTATACTGATGGATTCTCGCTTGAGCGAGAGTTAGCTCGCTTGAGCGAGAGTGGCCTCGCCTGAGCGAGAGTTGGCTCGCCTGGGCGAGAAAAGTGATATTTTGGACATGTTGAGGCTGTAAGATTCTCGCTTGAGCGAGAGGATCCTCGCTTGAGCGAGAGATGCATCGCTTGGGAGAGAGTTCCCTCGCCTGGGCGAGAGGGTCAGATCTGAGTTTTTAAAATGGGCGGGATTTTCTTGTTTGGGCGAGAATGGGCTCGCTTGAGCGAGAACCCGACGAGTGCATTAAATGAAAAAAAACTCCAAACACATTTTAGGGTTAAGATTTGAAGAGATGTGAGAGAAGAGAGCATTTCCAAGGTCTATGAGCTTTGATTCTCGTCCAAGAGCTTGAGAAGAGGTAAAACTCTTCATTCTAACTCTCTTCTTCCCTTTGAAAACCCATTTTTGGTATGTTAGATCTCTTCTCAAGATATGAGAAACCATGGAAACTCACCCTTTTGAGTTATAGTTCGTTTTATGTTGTTTTTATCTTGTAAACTCTTGGTTTAGATTTGGTATTTCAAGAATGGAAAAGGTTTATGGGTTGATTCATGAAACCCCAAAAACCTAAAGTGACAATGAGGTTAAATGGGAAATGGGTGAAAATGTCGAATGTAGAAGATGAATGTATGTTCTAATAATGATTATAGGGTGAATGTGTATGTTTTAGATGTTCGAAAACTATATATGAATGTGGTTTTGAAAACATTTGGGGATGTATGAATCTTGTGTATGTTTAGAGATGAAATGAGTTATTTATGTGTTATTATGAATAAATAACTTACATTATAGTTATGTGGTGGGGATAATGAAAGATCTTAAGGTTGGAGGAGGTAGCGACGGAACTTGCAAAGTTACCGAAAACCAACCCCGACACGTACCAAGGTAAGGAGAAGTGATTAATGGTATATGATAATGGAAAATGGGTGGATTTTCTGATTACGTATATGATTTATGTATGACTTGCCCGATGTGGTATTGAGAGTGACTTATCCTATGTGGCATTATGTATGACTTGCCCTATGTGGTATTGTGTAGGACTTGCCCTATGTGGTATTGTGTAGGACTTACCCTATGTGGTATTGTGTATGACTTGCCCTATGTGGTATTGTGTTTGACTTGCCCTATGTGGTATTGTGTATGACTTGCCCTATGTGATATTGTGTATGACTTGCCCTATGTTGTATTGTATATGACTTGCCCTATGTGGTATTGATAATGACTTGCCCCACGTGGTATTGTATCTATGTCTTTCCCTTGGTGGTAATGAAAAGGTAAACGTACATGTGGAAAGTAATGATATGAGGTAGTATTGATGAATGAGGTGACGAGGTATGGTAAAGATGAACGTATAGATCTAATGTGATGGACGAGGTGGGATGAGAAGGACAAATATGATATGTTGATTTTATCTTTTAACGTTAAGTCGTTTATTTAAACCTTTAAAAGTGTGTATTATCGCTTAATGATATTTGTTGAATTAATAACTTACTCCTTTATTTGTTGTGTATGTTTGCCGTGATAATCCCATTGCAGGTAAACAGGATAGTTGAGGATGCTCGGTTCGAGGCATTTGGAGTATGCGGCCAAGTTCGAGGAATTAATCTGGTACTGCCCTTATGCTGAATTAGAGTTGGACGGGAGGTCCAAGTGTGCAAAGTTTGAAATGGGGTGAAACCTGAAATGAGGGTGATGTTCGGTCATGAGGAAATTCCTGACTTCCCTACACTAGTGAACAAGTGTAGGATGTATGAGGATAATGTGCGGGTGAGGGACGCTGCTGCTGGTAAAGGGAACCCTCCACGGAACTATGGCCCCCAACGAAACTTTGTGCAAGGAAATGGTAAAGAAAGGATGAATCATGATCGACAACCTTATGCTCCACCCAACCACCATCGCAACCAGGGATCTCAAGGACCAACCGCCTCTACTGCTACCGGAGGGTCGTCTCAGAACTCCTACCCTGTGTGCAATAAGTGTAATCAGAGACACAATAGTAGGGCGTTTACCGTGGATTTAATCTGCCTACCACTATCCTAGTTAGATCTGATTCTGGGAATGGACTGAAGCCGTTGTTGGCTAAGGGAGTCAGGACTTCCTGTAAAGAGGGAGGAGTCGTGTTTATGTTGTTGGCATCCCTTGAGGGTATTGAGAAACCCAAGGTTGAGGATATTCCGATAGTTCATGAATTTCCGGAGGTATTTCCTGGTGATATTCCGGAATTGCCTCCAGTGAGAGAAGTTGAATTCTCTATTGATTTGGTACTTGGAACGGGTCCCATCTCTATAGCTCCTTATAGGATGGCATCGTTAGAGTTGGCTGAGTTGAAAAAGCAGGTTGAGGACTTATTAGCAAAGAAGTTTATTCGTCCTAGCGTCTCACCATGGGGTGCGCCTATTCTGTTGGTTAAGAAGAAAGATGGGAGTATGAGGTTGTGCACGGATTATAGACAGTTGAATAAAGTCACCATAAAAAATAAGTATCTATTGCCTCGGATTGATGACTTGATGGACCAGTTGCGGGGAGCAATGGTATTTTCAAAGTTTGATCCTAGATTGGGTTATCATCAACTTCGAGTGAAATCGGAGGATATTCCTAAAACTGCTTTTAGGACGAGGTATGGTCATTTTGAGTATTTGGTGATGCCTTTTGGTGTAACGAATGCCCCATTAATATTTACCGACTACATGAATCGGATTTTTCATCCGTATCTGGATTCACTCGTAGTGGTATTTATTGATGAAATTCTGATTTACTCCAAAAGTCGAGAACAACATGTGGAACACCTGAGAGTTGTTCTGGATCTTCTGAGTAAGAATCGGTTGTATGCGAAATTGTCAAAATGTGATTTCTGGTTGGACTCAATGAACTTCCTTGGCCATGTGATATCCCGGGAATGAGTGGTAGTAGATCCTTCCAAGGTCGAAGCCGTGATGGAGTGGGCGGTGCCCAAGTCTTTTACTGAGATCAGAAGTTTTCTGGGTTTAGTTAGTTACTACAGAAAATTTATAGAGGGGTTCTCTAAGTTGGCTTTGCCTCTGACTAAAATCACCAGGAAGGGAGAACCTTATGTGTGGACGATTCGTTGTGAAGAGAGCTTTCAAGAGTTAAAGCGGAGGTTGACTACGGCACCAATGTTGGTTCTTCCTAATACTGATCGTGATTTCAGCGTGTATTATGATGCTTCTAAGCAAGGCTTAGGATGCGTACTGATGCAAGATGGGAAGGTTGTTGCCTATGCTTCCCGACAGTTGAGGACGCATGAGCAAAACTACTAGACGCACGATCTAGAACTAGCCGCCGTGGTTTTTGCATTGAAAATCTAGAGACACCATCTGTATGGCGTAAGATTTGAGGTGTACAACAACGACAAGAGTTTGAAATATCTCTTTGATCAAAAGGAACTGAATATGAGTCATATGAGGTGGATGGAGTTTCTAAAGGACTATGATTTTGGACTGCGGTACCATCCGGGAAAGGACAATGTAGCGGCCGATGCCCTCAGTCGAAAGTCTTTTCAAAAGTCTTTTCATATGTCGACTTTGATGATTAGAGAAGAGAAACTGTTTGAGGAGTTCAGGGATATGAACTTAGCAGTCCAAGTGAAACCCCATAGTATGATATTAGGAATGCTTAAGGTCACAAATGAACTGTTTGATCAAATCCGGGTAATGCAAGTTGAGGATAGTGAGCTAATGACTAAACGAAATTTGATGCAAAGTGGCAAGGAAACTAATTTCGCATCAGACCCTAATGGCATGTTGCGTTATAAAGGGAGAGTTTGTGTGCCTCGTGATGAGACGTTATAGAAGAGTATTTTAGAGGAGTCCCACAAGAGCAAGATGAGTTTTCACCCGGGAACTACAAAGATGTATCAAAGATGTCTGGGTTGAAGAGGGATGTGGATTTGTATGTCTTGAGTTGTTTGATATGTCAGAAGGCCAAGATTGAGCATCATCGACCAACAGGAGTGTTACAATCCCTAGAAATTCCCGTTTGGAAGTGGGATAGTATCTCCATGGATTTTGTATCGGGTTTTCCGAAGACTAAGAAAGGATACGACTCGATATGGGTAATAGTGGATCGGTTGACTAAGGCTGCTAATTTCTTGCTGATGAACATGAGATACTCCTTAGAACTGGCGGAACTGTATATCCGAGAAATTATTCGTTTGCATGGGATACCGTCAAGCATTATATCAGATAGGGATCCCCGTTTCACCTCAAACTTTTGGACTAGTTTGCAGTCCGCATTGGGAACTAAGTTGAAGTTGAGTTCAGCTTACCATCCACAAACGGACGGTCAATCGGAAAGAACAATACAGTCATTGGAGGATCTTTTGAGGGCTTGTGTCTTAGCGCAACCGGGGAGTTGGGATAACATGTTGCCTTTGATTGAATTTACCTACAACAATAGCTTCCATTCGAGTATTGGGATGACACCCTATGAGGCCTTGTATGGTAGGAAATGCCGAACTCCAGTGAGTTGGTTTGAAACTGAGGAGAACTTGATATTAGGACCCAAGCTGGTCCAAGGGACGACGGAAAAGATCAAGAAGATCCGGGAGAATATGAGAATAGCCCAAAGTCGGCAGAAGAGTTATTATGATAAGAGACAGAAACCTCTGGAATTTAATGAGGGGGATCATGTCTTTATGAGAGTAGTCCCGACTACCGGGATTGGTAGGGTGTTGAAGTCTCGTAAGTTGACTCCGCGATTTATTGGGTCGTATCAGGTGTTGAAGAGGATTGGGCAGATAGCATATCGAATTGCTTTGCCTCCGTTATTATCGAATCTCCACAATGTGTTTCATGTGTCTCAATCTAGGAAATATGTTGGGGATCCATCTCATGTGGTTGAGTCTGATCAGATAGAGCTGAAGGATAACTTGACCTTTACGACGTTGCTAGTGAGAATCATGGATACTAGTGTTAAAAGGCTAAGGGCAAAGAAATTTCTTTGGTGAAAGTACTATGGAGCCAAGTAGACGAATGGGATGCTACTTTGGAAGTGGAACGTGATATGAGGGAGGACTACCCTCATTTGTTCGAATCGAGGTATGTTTAATTTTCGGGGACGAAAATTCTTATAAGAGGGGGAGGATTGTAACACCCTTAATTTCACTCCTTAAAATTATAGTATCAGTCCTAGAATTCTCGCTTGAGCGAGGGATTCTCGCCTGGACGAGAAAGGCTCTCTTGATAGGGTGAAATCATGGGCTATATTGATGGATCCTCGCCTGAGCGAGAGTTATATTGATGGATCCTCGCCTGAGCGAGAGTTAGCTCGCTTGAGCGAGAGTGGCCTCGCCTGAGCGAGAGTTGGCTGGCCTGGGCGAGAAATGTGATATTTCGGACCTATCGAGGTTGTAAGATTCTCGCTTGAGCGAGAGATGCCTCGCCTGGGCGGGAGTTCCCTCGCCTGGGTGAGAGGCTCAGATCTGAGTTTTTAAAATGGGTGGGATTTTCTCGCTTGGGCGAGAATGGGCTCGCTTGAGCGAGAACCTGACAAGTGCATTAAATGAAAAAAAAAACCCAAACACATTTTAGGGTTAAGATTTGAAGAGAGGTGAGAGAAGAGAGAATTTCCAAGGTCTAGGAGCTTTGATTCTCGTCCAAGAGCTTGAGAAGAGGTAAAACTCTTCATTCTAACTCTCTTCTTCTCTTTGAAAACTCATTTGTGGTATGTTGGATCTCTTCTCAATATATGAGAAACCATGGAAACTCACCCTTTTGAGTTATGGTTCGTTTTATGTTGTTTTTATCTTGTAAAATCTTGGTTTAGAGTTGGTATTTCAAGAACGCAAAAGGTTTGTGGGTTGATTCATGAAACCCCAAAAACCTAAAGTGACAATGAGGTTAAATGGGAAATGGGTGAAAATGTCGAATGTAGAAGATGAATGTATGTTCTAATAATGATTATAGGGTGAATGTGTATGTTTTAGATGTTTGGAAACTATATATGAATGCGGTTTTAAAAACATTTGGGGATGTATGAATCTTGTGTATGTTTAGAGATGAAATGATTTATTTATGTGTTATTTCAAATAAATAACTGACATTATTGTTATGTGGTGGGGATAATGAAAGATCCTAAGGTTGGAGGAGGTAGCGACGGAACTTGCAAAGTTACCTAAAACCAACCCCGACATATACCAAAGTAAGGATTAGTGATTAATGGTGTATGATAATAGAAAATGGTTGGATTTTCTGATTACGTATATGATTTATGTATGACTTGCCCGATGTGGTATTGAGAGTGACTTATCCTATGTGGCATTATGTATGACTTGCCCTATGTGGTATTGTGTATGACTTGCCCTATATGGTATTGTGTAGGACTTACCCTATGTGATATTGTGTATGACTTGCCCTATGTGGTATTGTGTATGACTTGCCCTATGTGGTATTGTATATGACTTGCCCTATGTGGTATTGAGAATGACTTGCCCTATGTGGTATTGTGTATGACTTGCCCTATATGGTATTGTGTAGGACTTGCCCTATGTGATATTGTGTATGACTTGCCCTATGTGGTATTGTGTATGACTTGCCCTATGTGGTATTGTATATGACTTGCCCTATGTGGTATTGAGAATGACTTGCCCCACGTGGTATTGTATCATATGTCTTGCCCCTGATGGTAATGAAAAGGTAAACGTACATGTGGAAAGTAATGATATGAGGTAGTATTGATGAATGAGGTGACGAGGTATGGTAAAGATGAACGTATAGATCTAATGTGATGGACGAGGTGGGATGAGAAGGACAAATATGATATGTTGATTTTATCTTTTAACGTTAAGTCGTTTATTTAAACCTTTAAAAGTGTGGATTATCGCTTAATGATATTTATTGAATTAATGACTTACTCCTTTGTTTGTTGTGTATATTTGCCGTTATAATCTCATTGCAGGTAAACAGGATAGTTGAGGATGCTCGGTTCGAGGCATTTGGAGCTTAGAATTTGGAATCCTTATTTCTCTTTTTGTTTGATGTAACCTGTTACTTGGGTGATTGTAAATCCTAATTGATTTAGTTTTACATTTTTGTAATGCTGAATATTCATAGATATGGGTATTTTGGAATCTCATAGCTAGTCATATGCGGTAATTACCGAGAAGCATATATACGAATTATGTTTTTCTGTCTATTGGAGAAGGGTCTTAGTGTAACATGATAACTGAAATTTAAGTAACGAATATTGATCAATTAATGTGTAGTGGAGTTTGTAGTAATATTGGATTAAAATAAGGAAAAATTTTCAAGGGTAGAATTTGGGTCCTTACAAATGACATGACGTAGAACCTATTGTAAGAAAAAAAAAAAAATGTTATAAAGAATATTTAAATAGTGCAATTTAAGATAACTTGTAGAACACCTATTAAAGATTTTGAAAAACTTCTTTATAAACTACATTTGTTGTTGACTTTAGTGGTTAACCATCCTTATCATGAATCAAAATCTTCAATCTCTTCTTTCTTTTAACCCTTGAAATAACCACATATAATTTATGATGACTGAATACTGGTCTTGGCATATATAAGTCGATATTCTCTAAGGATTGACCTTGAGTTTGTTGATTGTCAATGCATATGAAATAATTATAAGGAATTGTCTTCTGATAAATTGCATAGGAAACAATTGCTGTTAAAATACTCTATTCATGTTTTGTGTTTCCTAATGTGAAGTAGAAAAGAACATATCCCCTTACCTGCAAGTTTATTTAGGCAATATTAAATTGATTAACGATTTCTAAATTACTGTACAATATAAGAATAGACTAAATTCGACTTCTTATTGGTTATTTGGCATCAATGTTATAAATTGTTTGTTTTGTGAAAATAGAAAAATTTGTAATTGTCTATTTAGCATCTGTGTAGTTGAGATAAATTTAGATAATGATTAACCAAAGCAATAAAAATACATTAAATATGTCAAATTCAACATGTATGTCTATTTTAATTTTATAGAAGTTCATAAGCAAAATATTTATTTTGTGACATCTTAATATTTGAAATCCATTGTATTTGAATTTATTATTTGAATTCATAGTCTATTTATAAGCACTACCAAGCCAGAGGGTTGGCCAGGCCCAGTCTGTCTCTCGCTTGAGCGAGAGGATAGCGCTAAAGCGACATTTCGAAGATTTCAGATCAACCTCTCTGTGGGTCTCTTGCCTGAGTGAGAGGATAGCGCTCAAGTGACAATCCAAGGATTGAAGTCCAAACTCTCTGTGGGTTTCTCGCATGAGCGAGAGGATAACGCTCAAATGACAATTCGAAGATTGTAGACCAACCTCTTTGTTAGTCTCTCATTTGAGCGAGAGGATAGTGCTCAAGCGACAATTCGAAGTTTGCAGACCAACCTCTATGTGGGTCTCTCGCCTAAGCAAGAGTACAGCGCTCAAGCGACAATCCCAGGATTGAAGTCCAAACTCTCTATGGGTTTCTCGCCTGAGCGAGAGGAAAACGCTTAAGCGACAATTCGAAGATTGCAGACCAACCTCTCTGTGGGTCTCTCGCTTGAGCGAAAGGATAGCACTCAAGTGACAATCCCAGGATTGAAGTCCAAACTTTCGGTGGGTTTCTCACCTGAGCGAGAGGATAACGCTCAAGCGAAAATCACAAAATTGAAGTCCAAACGTTGGACAAAAACGTTGGAATTTATTTGGCCTGAAAAACCATTTGGCCTGACAACTCAAAAATGGAATCCCATGAAACCATTTGTTATAAAGGTTGAGTAAGAAAAAACAAACACATAAAAATGAGCGATGATGGCACAAATTAGCGATAACATCCAAAAAATTTAACACAACAAAAGATCTCTAAAATGTACACTTTACAGAACAATAATGACAAACAAAAGAATGAAGAAATATATTCATAATATTATAACCCGAAATATTAAATGATAAAAAAAAGAGGGAATGGATGAATCAACCAAAGATTTGTGTTCATAATGAAAACTCAAAATGTAATCTTTCTTTTAAAAATGGAAACCCATGAATCAACATAAAATGTAAATTTCTTTAAAAATGAAGACAAAATGGAGGTGACAAAACTAAGTTTAACATAGAAATGGAAAACATAAGATAATGAATAAATAGAAGGTCACAAAATTAAGTTTAACACATAAAAATGTAATCTTTTAAGATAATACACTGAACTGCAAACTCAAAATGTAATCTTCTTTAAAAATGAAAACCCATTAATCAATATATAAATGTCATATTTCTTTAAAAATGAAGAAAAAATGGATGAAAGACAAAGAAAAAATAAACTGGAATAAAATGAAAAACGGACTGGAAAAAGTAGAAACCCTTGAAAATCGAAAATGGATTATTGAAGAATACTTTATATTGCCATATGATGAATGACAGAAGAAGATTGAGAGAAAGTGAATATTAAACTTGATCTCTTCTAATTGGTCTCATTCTTGTAGGTTGATGCAGCCAAATGGATGCCATGGATGCCAAGTCAAAAGCCTTGAGTGCCAATCAAGATGCCTTGGATGTTAAGCCAGGTGCTAAGTCAGATGTTGAATCAAATGCCTTGGATGCTAGGTCAGATGCTGAGCCAAATGCCTTTGATGCTAGATCAGATGTTGAGCCGGATGCCTTGGGTGCTAGGTCAGAGCAGGCAAGACAAATACATCAGATGCATCAGATGCCTGGGTCAGCTGGGTCATTATGCTTGACCCAGGTGCATTAGAGACAAAGTCAAGCGCATTAGAGGCTAAGTCAGGATGCGCATCAGAAGCTGAGTCAGGCGCACCAGATGCAAAGTCAAGCGCATCAAAGGCTAAGTCAGGATGCGCATCAGAAGCTGAGTCAGGCGCACTAGAGGCAAAGTCAAGCTCGGTCAGTTTGCTTTGGTTTTCTCGGTCAGTTGGCACGTGGGCTAAGTCAATAGCACAACCATTTGTTGCTTAGGACTCAAGTTACTATATTTTGTGTTGTTTTAGTTTGGTTTCTATACATAACAATAAGTTTGTTATTTTAGTTATTTTTTTATTAAGCTTTGGAGTGTCCTTTTCTTATAAATACATGTTATTCTCCAAGCTTCAAGATCAATAAAAGTATTCTTTTCTTTCTTGCTTAGTCTTCACCTTTGTTTCATCATTGTTGATTTCAAGAAGCCTTTAGCCATGAATTCTCATGTTCTAAGATGGTATTCAAATATCATATGATGCTCTGTTGTGCATTCTTTCTAAAAGAAACACCATGACCTTTTTTTCTCCTCTCAACTTTTCTTTTTCTTCCTGTTATTCGAGATGGCCAATGTTGTGACCATTGTAAACCCACTTAGTGATCCTTTTAGTCCATATTTCATGCACATCAATGAAAACCCAGGAGCACCCTTAGTCACTCCCTTACTAACAGGGAAGAACTACCACTTTTGGTCCAAGGCAATGATGATGAAACAAAGATGAAGACTAAGCAAGAAAGTAAAGAATACTTTTATTGATCTTGAAGCTTGGAGAAGAACATGTATTTATAAGAAAAATACACTCCAAAGCTTAATAACAAAATAACTAAACTTATTGTTATGTATAATAACCAAGCTAAAACAATAGAAAAAATAGTAACTTGAGTCCTAATCAACAAAAGGCTCTACTGTTGACTTAGCCCACGTGCTAGCTGACCGAGAAAACCAAAGCAGCCTGACCGAGATTGACTTTGCCTCTAGTGCGCCCGACTCAGCTTCTGATGCGCATCTTGTAGAGAGCAGGTTCTAAATGGAGTTGTTCACCTCATGCCCATAGCTAGCAATGAACAAGTGGTTGCCATTTCACAAAAGCTCAACCCACTCAGATTTTTTCTTATAATCTTTCTGAGCTTGGATTGTGTAATATACACAATCCAGCTTGTGGGGGGTATTAAACTTGGTCTCTTCTAATTGGTCTCATTCTTGTAGGTTAATGCAACCAAATGGTAATGCCCTGGATGTCAAGTCAAAAGTATAAGGACCCAAATTCTACCCTTGAATTTTTTTCTTATTTTAATTCATTTGTACAATCATTATCTTCATGACTTATTATTATAAAAACAATAAATTTACCTTAGTCATCCTCCTCAGTTCATATTCATTTTATCGGGCAATATTCATACATACTTTCACTATGCAGAAAAAACATAATTCATATATCAGTATCTTCCAGTACTTATGACATACAATGGTTAAGGGTTTCCAAAATCATAATACCCATAGTTACAAATATCCAAAACAACATTTAGTCAGTTATGGTACAATAAGAACTAATAAAGAAATTCAGTTTCAAAAGCTCCTAAGGCACCAAAATCAAGTACCCTCAATTTACCTGTTTACCTGCAATGTGATTATCAATGACAAATACACAAAACATACAAGGGAGTAATTCATCAATTTGATAAATATCATTATACGATAATCCACATTTTAAAGAGAGTTAAGTAAACAATTTAACATTCGAACATAAAGTCAGCGCATCACATTTCCAGCTCATACCACATCGTTCACCACTCTTATTTCTACATTCCTCATCGTCAAACATTGTTACCTCACTCATCATTACTCCACCACAAATTTATATTCCACATATATACATACCGTTAAATTACCACGTAGGGCAAGACATTCAATTCAATATCACGTAGGGCAAGACATTCAATTCAATACCATGTAGGGCAAGACATTTAATTCAATACCACGTAGGGCAAGTCATTCACAATATCACGTAGGGCAAGTCATTCACAATACAACGTAGGGCAAGTCATTCACATTACCACGTAAGGCAAGTCATTCACATTACCATGTAGGGCAAGTCATTCACTTTAACACGTAGGGCAAGTCATTCACATTACCACGTAGGGCAAGTCATTCACATTACCATGTAGGGCAAGTCATTCACCGCTCAACCTCTTAAGGGAGCTAAAAATAAGTTTTCTTCCCATTACTTCACAAATCATATATAATCATAAAATCCACGCATCCTCTATCATCATATACAATTAAACACTTCTCCTTACCTTGGTGAGTGTTGGGGACGGTTTTGGGTAACTTTGCAAGTTCCTTCGCTACCTACTCCAACCTTAGGATCTTTCCTCATCCCCACCAAACAACAACAAAAGTTGGTAATTTATTCTCAACAACATATAAACAACTCATAGTTCATCCTTAACCATACAAAAGATTCATACATTTTCAATGTTTCCAAAACCACTTTCATTAGAAGGTTTCAACATTAAAACATGCAAATTCATCTTCTATTTTACATTAGAACACATACTCATCTTCTACATCTACCATTTCACCCATTTTCCTCTTTAACCACATTTTCATTTTGGGGGTTTTGGGGTTTTCATGAATCAACCCACAAACCCTTTCCATTCTTTGAATATCAACTCTAAACCAAGAGCTTTCAAGAGAGAAACTAAGTACAACGAACAACAACTCAAAAGGAAGAGTTTCCACGGTTTCTCACATTTTGAGAAGAGATCCCAAACACCCAAAACAAGTTTTCAAAAAGAGAAGAAGAGTTAGACTTAAGAGATTTACCTCCTCTCAAGCTTGTAGATGATTCTCACAAATCCTTGCTCTTGAAAATGCTCCCTTCTCTCTATTATCTCCAAATTGCTAACCCTAAAGTTCAGTCGTCGGGTTCTTGCTCAAGCGAGCCTTTTCTCGTTCAAGCAAGAAAATCCCGCCCATTTTAAAAACTCAGATCTGGCACTCTCGCTCAAGCGAGGTATTCTCGCTCAAGCGAGGATCCTCCAGTGCCAACACCTCTCTTCATCGCCCAGGCGAGCCAAATCTCGCTCAGGCGAGAATCCTTCAGCATCTCCCAGTTTCCACTCCCCTAGTGAGGCATCTCTCGCCCAGGCGAGCCTCCTCTTGCTCAAGCGAGATTTCCAGATAAAATCCTGGGAGAAACTCTGATCCTCTCACTTGGGCGAGGCCCTCTCGCTCAAGCGAGAATCTGGCAGTATGTCCCACTCTTTAGGACTGTTACTACAACTTAAGAAATATAAATTCAGGGTGTCACAATCCTCCCACTCTTATAGGAATTTTCGTCCCCGAAAATTAAACGTACCTCGATTCAAACAAATGAGGGTAATCATCCGTCATGTCTCGCTCCACATCCCAAGTCGCGTCTCCTTCATCCAATTGGCTCCATAATACCTTCACCAAGGAAATCTCTTTTCCTCTCAACTTCTTAATACTGGTATCCATGATCCTCACAGGCAATGACTTAAAAGTCAGATTATCCTTCAATTCTATCTGATCGGACTCAACCACATGAGATGGATCCCCAACATATTTCCGCAATTGAGACACATGAAACACATTGTGGATATTCGACAACAATGGAGGTAAAGCAATCCGATATGCTACAGGGCCAACCCTCTTCAATATCTGGTATGGTCCAATAAATCTTGAAGTAAGCTTACAAGACTTCAACACTCTACCAATCCCAGTATTTCGAACTACTCTCATAAATACATGATCTCCCTCATTAAACTCAAGAGGTTCTCACCTCTTATCGTAATAGCTTTTCTGCCGACTCTGCGCTATCCTCATATTCTCCCGGATCCTCTTGATCTTTTCCGTTGTTTCTCGGACCAACTCGGGTCCCAATACTAAGTTCTCCCCAGTTTCAAACCAACTCACTAGAGTCCTACATTTTCTCCCATACAAGGCTTCGTAAGGGGCCATCCCGATCAAAGGCAACATAATATCCCAACTCTCAGGCTGTTCGAAAACAAAAGCTCTCAAAAGGTCTCCAATGACTGTATGGTCCTTTCCGATTAACCATCCGTTTGTGGATGATAAGTCAAACTTAGTTTAAACTTAGTCCCCAAAGCGGATTGCAAACTGGTCCAAAAGTTTGAAGTGAAACGGGGATCCCTATCCGACACAATGCTCGACGGTATCCCATGCAATCTATCTCCTTGATATACAACTCAGCTAATCACTCTAAGGAATATTTCATATTCATTGGTAAGAAATGAGCAGTCTTAGTCAAACGATCCACTATTACCCATATGGAGTCGTACCCTCTTTGACTTTTCGGAAAACCAGATACAAAATCCATTGAGATACAAGCCCACTTCCATACGGGAATCTCTAACGATTGTAATTCTCCCGCCGGCCTCTGGTGTTCAATTTTTGCTTTCTGACAGATTAGACAACTCGAGACAAACAAAGCCACATCCTTCTTCAAACCAGACCACCAAAACAACTTTTTCACATCTTGATACATTTTCGTGGTACCCGGGTGGAAACTCATTTTGCTCTTGTGTGACTCCTCCATAATACTCTTTCGCAATTCTAAATTATGAGGCACACACACCCTCCCCTTGTATCGCAATATTCCACTAGAATCCGACTCAAAACCGGTTTCCTTTCCCTTAGCCATCAAATCTCGTTTGACCTTCAACTCACGATCCTCAATTTGCATTATTTTGATCTGGTCAAACAACTCATTGGTGACTTTGAGCATTCCCAAAATCATGCTACGGGGTCTTACTTGAACTGCGATGTTCATATCCCTGAACTCTTCAATTAGTTTATCTTCGTGAATCATCAAAGCCGACATATGTAAGGACTTCCGACTTAAAGCATCGGCTACCACATTTGTTTTTCCCGGATGATACTGCAATCCAAAAACAAAGTCATTAGGAAAATCCATCCACCTTTTTTGTCTCAAGTTAAGTTCCTTTTGATCAAACTGATACTTCAAACTCTTGTGGTCGTTGTACACCTCAAATCTTACGTCATAAAGATGGTGTCTCCAGATTTTCAAGGAAAAGACCACTGCGGCTAGTTCTAGATCATGTGTAGGGTAGTTTTGCTCATGGGTTCGACTGTCGCGAAGCATAGGCAACAACTTTCTCGTCCTGCATCAAAACACAACCCAAACTTTGCTTAGAAGATCGCAATACACACTGAATTCACGATCAGTATAAGGAAGAACCAACACTGGTGCCGTAGTCAACCTCCGCTTCAACTCTTGGAAACTTTCTTCACAACGGATTGTCCACACATATGGTTCTCTTTTTCTGGTAAGCTTAGTTAGAGGTAATGCCAACTTTGAAAATCCCTCTATGAACTTCCGATAATAACCGGCCAAACCCAAAAAACTCCCGATCTCGGTGACTGGCTTAGGTACCGCCCATTGCATAACCGCCTCGACTTTAGAAGGGTCCACTGCCACCCCTTCCCTGGATATCACATGTCCAAGGAAGTTCACCGATTCTAACCAGAAATCGCATTTTGACAAATTTGCATACAATTGATTACTCCTCATAAGATTCAGAACAACTCTCAGATGTTCCGCATGTTCCTCTCGGCTCTTGGAGTAAATCAGAATGTCATCAATGAATACCAATACAAATGAACCCAAATATGGATGAAAAATTCTATTCATGTAGTCGTAAATATTGTTGGAGCATTTGTCACACCAAAGGGCATTACCAAATACTCAAAGTGTTCATACCTCGTCCTAAAAGCTGTTTTAGAAATATCCTCCGACTTAACTCAAAGTTGATGATAACCTGACTGAAGGTCGATCTTTGAAAACACAACCGCTCATCTCAACTGTTCCATCAAGTCATCAATCCTAGGCAATGGATAATTGTTCTTGATGGTGACCTTGTTCAACTATCTATAATCGGTGCACAACCTCATACTCCCATCTTTCTTAATAATCAACAAAACTGGTGCACCCCACGGTGAGACACTAGGACGAATGAATTTCCTTCCCAACAAATCATCAACCTGCTTTTTCAAATCGGTCAGTTCTAACGGTGTCATCCTATATGGAGCTATAGATATGAGTCACGTTCCAGGTACCAAGTCAATGGAGAATTCAACTTTTCTGACTATGGGCAATTCCGAAATATCACCAAGAAACACCTCAGGGAACTCACGGGCTATTAGAATATCATCAATGTGGGGTTTCTCAATGCCCTCCAGTGATGCCAACAGAACAAACATTGACCCCCCTTCCTTAACGGAAGTCTTGACTCCCTTAGCCGACATTAGCTCCATACAACTAGCCTTGTCGGAAATCTCACATAGATCTCCAAACACTACGGTCTTATCAGCACAGTTAAGCATTACACTATTTGTTGATAACCAGTCTATTCCCAGAATTATATCTAACTAGGACAGTGGTAAGGAAATTAAATCCACGGTAAACATTCTACCATTCACCACCATCGGACATTGAGACACAAACATCGACACCACCACCGGCACACTAGTTGGGGTGGATACAACCAAGTCGAAAGGCAACGACTCAGTTCGCAATTTCAGTCGGTCCACGCATTAAACAGATACAAAGGAGTGTGTCGCTCCCGAATCAAACACCACTAAAAGAGAAATACCTGCTACCAAGCAATTACCTTGGATTAGACCATCAACCTCGGATGTCTTCGCAACGTTTATGGTAAACACCCTACCGTTGTTCCTAGGCCTTCATGCACTCCCGCTATTTGCCCCCTGGTCAAGTTTGGGACAAAACCTCTTCACGTGCCCTTTCTCTCCATAGTGAAAGCACCCATTTCCTGATCCATGACAAATATTGTCATAGTGTCTTCGACCACACTTATTGCATAAAGGGTAAGAGTTCTAAGATGACCCTCCAGTAGTAGTAGGGGCGTTTGGCCTTTGAGAACCATGATTGCGATGGTTGTGGGGTGGAGCATAAGGTCGTCGATCATCACCCATCTTTTCCTTACCCCTCCCTTGCACAAAGTTGTGTTGAGGTCCATGGTTCCGTGGAGGGTTCACTTTATCAGTAGCAGTTTCCCTCACTCGCACATCATCCTCATACATTCTACACTTGTTCACTAGTGTAGAAAAGTCAGGGATCTCCTGGTGACCAAACATCACCTTCAGCTCGGGCCTCAACCCTATTTCAAACTTGGCACATTTGGACCTTCCGTCCAACTCTAGTTCAGCATAAGGGCAATACGGGACCAATTCCTCGAACTTGGCCGCGTACTCCCCCACCGACATGCTCCCTTGTTCTAACCGCAAGAATTCCATCTCTTTCTTCCTCTTCAAGTCTGCATGAAAATACAGATGAAGGAATTTACTCTTGAAGGCTTCCCAAGTGATGATTTGCCTCTCGGTCTCCATCTGTCTCCGGACCATCTCCCACCAGTTTTCAGCCTCATTTACTAGCATATAGGTGGCATACGCCACCTTCTGAGCATCAGTGCATGAAAATACATCTGAAGGAATTTACTCTTGAAGGCTTCCCAAGTGATGATTTGCTTCTCGGTCTCCATCTGTCTCCGGACCATCTCCCACCAGTTTTCAGCCTCATTTACTAGCATATAGGTGGCATACGCCACCTTCTGAGCATCAGCACAACTCATGGCCCTGAAGATTCTCTCCAATCCTTGGATCCAGTCAATGGCAGCATCCGGAGCGAATCCACCTTGGAACTGACTAGGGTTCCTCCTGTAGAATTCAAACAGACCTCGGTACTCATCCGGTCCGGGTGGGACTAGGGGTTGTGAATTCGGACTTGGGGTTGTTTTCTGATTCAGAGTCTACAAGTTCTCGTTCACATGTTGCAATGCAACCACCATCTGAGCTAACTGATCATTCGGAACATTCTGACTCGTTGGTCTTCCTCTTCCAGCCATGTGTACCTGTACTCATTCACTTGTTAGCAAATTAAATTTTTAACCGGGCAAAGATCATATAACCACACAACAGTTTGTACAAATCGAACAATTCAATCACATAAGGGTCACAAAGAAGCACGTAAGGCCATACACTAGGCCACATAATTAACTATGCTCTGATACCATATTGTAAGGACCCAAATTCTACCCTTGAAAATTTTTCTTCTTTTAATTCATTCGTACAATCATTATCTTCATGACTTATTATTATAAACCCAATAAATTTACCTTACTCATCCTCCTCAGTTCATATTCATTTTATCGGGCAATATTCATACATACTTTCACTATGCAGAAAAACATAATTCATATATTAGTATCTTCCAGTACTTATGACATACAATGGTTAAGGGTTTCCAAAATCATAATACCCGTAGTTACAAATATCCAAAACAATATTTAGTCAGTTATGGTACAATAAGAACTAATAAAGAAATCCAGTTTCAAAAGCTCCTAAGGCACCAAAATCAAGTACCCTCAATTTACCTGTTTACCTACAATGGGATTATCAATGACAAATATACAAAACATACAAAGGAGTAAGTCATCAATTAGATAAATATCATTATACGATAATCCACATTTTAAAGAGAGTTAAATAAACAATTTAACATTCGAACATAAAGTCAGCGCATCACATTTCCAGCTCGTACCACCTCGTTCACCACTCTTATTTCTGCATTCCTCATTGTCAAACCTTGTTACCTCACTCATCATTACTCCACCACAAAGTTATATTCAACATATATACTTACCATTACATTACCACCTAGGGCAAGACATTCAATTCAATAACATGTAGGGCAAGACATTCAATTCAATACCACGTAGGGCAAGACATTCAATTCAATACCTCGTAGGGCAAGTCATTCACAATACCACGTAGGGCAAGTCATTCACAATACCACGTAGGGCAAGTCATTCACATTACCACGTAGGGCAAGTCATTCACAATATCACGCAGAGCAAGTTATTCACATTACCACGCAGGGCAAGTCATTCACATTATCACGTAGGGAAAGTCATTCACATTACCACGTAGGGCAAGTCATTCACATTACCACGTAGGGCAAGTCTTTCACCGCTCAACCTCTTAAGGGAGCTAAAAATAAGTTTTCTTCCCATTACTTCACAAATCATATATAATCAGAAAATCCACGCATTCTCTATCATCATATATAATTAAACACTTCTCCTTACCTTGGTGAGTGTTGGGGTCGGTTTTGGGTAACTTTGCAAGTTCCTTCGCTATCTACTCCAACTTTAGGATCTTTCCTCATCCCTATCAAACAACAACAAAAGTTAGCAATTTATTCTCAACAACATATAAACAACTCATAGTTCATCCTTAATCATACAAAAGATTCATACATTTTCAATGTTCCCAAAACCACTTTTATTAGAAGTTTTCAACATTAAAACATACAAATTCATCTTCTATTTTACATTAGAACACATACTCATCTTCTATATCTACCATTTCACCCATTTCCTCTTTAACCACATTTTCATTTTGGGGGTTTTGGGGTTTTCATGAATCAACCCACAAACCCTTTCCATTCTTTGAATACCAACTCTAAACCAAGAGTTTACAAGAGAGAAACTAAATACAACGAACCACAACTCAAAAGGAAGAGTTTCCATGGTTTCTCACATTTTGAGAAGAGATCCCAAATACCCAAAACAAGTTTTCAAAAGGAGAAGGAGAGTTAGACTCAAGAGATTTACCTCTTCTCAAGCTTCTAGATGATTCTCACGAATCCTTGCTCTTGAAAAATGCTCCCTTCTCTCTATTCTCTCCAAAGTTCTAACCCTAAAAGTGTTTGGGGTTTCTATTTTAAAGTTCAGTCGTTGGGTTCTCGCTCAAGCGAGCCTTTTCTCGCTCAAGCGAGAAAATCCCACCCATTTTAAAAACTCATATATGGCGCTCTCGCTCAAGCGAGGGATTCTCGTTCAAGCGAGGGATTCTCGCTCAAGCGAGGATCCTCCAGTGCCAACACCCCTCTCCCTCGCTCAAGCGAGCTAAATCTCGCTCAGACGAGAATCCTTCAGCATCTCCCAGTTTTCCACTCCCCCAGTGAGCCATCTCTCGCCCAAGCGAGCCTCCTCTCACTCAAGCGAGATTTCCAGATAAAATCGCTGGTTGTGTAAGGACTCGATTTTCGTAATCCAAAAATTCTTTTTCTCTTTTAAACTTTGTTCACGAAAGTGAAGTGATTACTTTTGGTAGACATTACTTTGACAGTTTGGAAACTTAAGTAATTACAAATATTAGTTTCATTTATAAGTCACAAAGCGGAATTATTCCAAATACATCTCATTTCAAAAGCAAGTCATTACACTTCCCTTCAAATACATAATCTATACAATTTCCTTTTCTCAAAAGTACCTTGAATAAAAATATTAGATCCACTTCATTATACACTTAAGAGGAAGTTACTTATACATGAATTCACGTCAACATGTTCTTCATATTACAAACATTTATCATATAACATATCAATTACATAAAACACTACTCTATCATGTACTCTTCTCCGCAAACGTCCAATGCGCTACCTCCACAATCTGAACTCAAATATACAACACATGCAAGGAAAGACAGGGGGAGTAAGAACCGACTACGGCGACCGTAGCGTGGATTTACATGGAGTAATAACATTAAAGTATTAAAAATAACATACATCTATCATCAATCATGATAAGCATATACCAACCAACACACATTATCCATATTCACTCTAGAGTACATATATATCCCATAATATGTATGTTCTATAGTGTGCATAGTTATTTCATCTCATTTAAACATATTCATCCTATAGTACACGTATATCACATAATATATATGTTCTATAGTATGCATATTTATTCATCACCTATCATTTATATTCACCCTATAGTAAACATACATCTCATAGTACACATGTGTTATAGTGTGCATATTTCTTACATCCAAACATACTCATTTTCTCCTCTTTCATATTCATCCTATAGTATATACATTCTATAGCATGCATATTTATTTCAGTTTAAACATACTCATTCCTCATCATTCATATTCACCCTATAATATATATATATATATATATCCCATAATATATATCCTATAGCATGCATATTATTCTCAACAGAACATACTCACTTTCCCATTTGTCGTATACACCCTTAATCGTATTCACCGAGTTCTCCCACAAGATAATCCTCTACCACATCTGGTAGGTCTAGATAATTCCCCATACCACATCGGGCAGGTCGAGTTCATTCCCCATACCACTTCGGGCAGGTCGAGTTCATTCCTCATACCACTTCGGGCAGGTCGAGTTCATTCCCCATACCACATCGGGCAGGTCGAGTTCATCCCCCATACCACATCGGGCAGGTCGAGTTTACACATTACACTCACATCCAGGTCATACACAATCAACACAAGGCATCTCATTATTTTATCACCATAAATAACACATAACACCTTCATTGTCACAAACATACCCTTATCCATTTTAACACCTTAACAACTCATCACACAGTCATCGTTACACGCACACCCATATAGGTTTATAACAATCCGCAACATACTCATTTTGATAAACATACTCATATCTATTTTAACACATTAACAACTCATCACACATTCATCGTCACAACACACCCATACATGTTCATAACCATCGACAACCCAAAACATACTCATTTATATTTATGACCATAAATAACTCATACTCGATCATTATCACGCAACATAACAATTTCTACTTTTGTCCTTAAACACACATCTCATAATCCTTATTACAAACACACCCATATATGTTTGTAATAAATCAACCATCCATAACATACTATTATCATAAACAAACCACACATGAAATATCACTCATCATATACACATTAACGTTAGAACCATCTTTAATGATGGTGTATTACCATAAATGAACATATTGTGTTTTACTTAAATAAATGGTTTTCTTCGCACATATATCTCAACTTTTATGGCTAATACATCCTCATATAAAATAAAGACTCTCACATGGACCACAAACTCCAAAGAGAGTTTCTATTCGTTAATATGCTCCGATCCTTGAGGGAAATCGGAGATGATGACTCTAATGAAATACTCTAAGACCACAATGGTCTTCTCCCTCACCTTAGGTTGCGTAAGCTCCATAGATCCGCAAAGAGCTTCATCTTCCTCTATCTCCTTCAACCTCCATTGTTGCGTTTTCATCTCCAAAGCTCTCCAATGTTCCATTAAGAAGCAAGAGGAAGAGGCTTTGATGTATTTTTGAGGTTCGGTGGAGGAAATAGTTGAAATCTATGGGGAGCCGCCGTTGGGAGTGAAAGGGGAGAAAAGAAAATGAAGATTAGGGTTTGTGAAACCCTCTCTTTTCTTTTATAGATGGGCACTCTCGCTTGGGCGAGGAACCCACGATATTTTAATTTTCCAAACACGTGATCTCTCGCTTGGGCGAGATCCTCTCGCTCAAGCGAGGCAACTCTCGCTCAAGCGAGGCAACTCTCGCTCAAGCGAGGATCCTCTCGCTTAAGCGATGATCTTACAGCCTCGACAGGTCTGAAGGCCATTTTTCTCGCTCAGGCGACAACTTTCTCGCTTGGGCGAGGATTCCAGAATTTCCACACTGGGTCTCTCGCTCAAGTGAGAATCTGGCAGTATGCCCCATTCTCCAGGACTGTCACCTAATTTCAAGGAGGATAAATTTTAGGGTGTTACAGGTTGAACCATTATATCACTATGCTAGTACCCTGATCGGTTTGATAACCAATACAATATTAATAACACTAGATTGCATAGTTCCAATTTATAAAGGAGTGAGTTCTTGCTAATTCATATTTCCTAGTAATTAAAAAAATTATTTGTTTTGTCTAATATATTATTAATGTGTTTTACAGTGGCGTCAAGTAACTTATAAATTATAATAGCTTATTTTTTAATAAAAAAATATAAGTTTTTTGAAATATATTCTATGATAAGGGATTCATTGACTTTAATAGTAATTTTTTTAAACTTACTCCTCATCTTAGCCATCGATTCTAGGGAAATCCAATGGTTTGAATTAGTGGGTAGATCTAAATCATTTGATTTCCCTAGAATTGATGGCTAAGATGTGGAGTGAGTGGATCCCCACTCATTTAATAAAGTTTATATTTGATAAACTATTTAATATAGATTATCTATTATAAACTAAATGCTATGTAATATAGATTATGTATTATAAACAAAATAAATAAACACGTATATTAAGTTTTATACAAAAGTTTTGTGGTTTATGGAGTTTATACATAATTTTATGTTCATATATGTGTATAGATAAAAGAAATTGTTATGAGAAGTTATGGGGTTTGGTGGTGATAGAGAGGGAGGAAAATGAGAGTTATGTAGTTTGGTTGTGATGATGTGAAGAGTTATGGATGTAAGAGTAAAATTGAAAAAAAAAATAAACAAATGAAAAATAAAACAACCCATGATTTTGGAGCTTATACGTTTGGCTTATTTTTTTAGAAAAAAACTGAGTTTATAATTTCAATTGGTTGTCAAACATACAAAGTTTATATTTTCAGCTTATTTTTCAAAAAATAAACATAATCTAAAGAAAATGATCTACAACAAACATGGCCTAAGTGATGGGTATGAAATTGCATCATATTTAGTTACCATCTTGCATGCAATTCTTAGTTAATCCATGGATGTCATAAGATAAAAACTAAATATGAATAGTGCATGATACAGTGACAATGTAAAAAACTCTTACATTATTAATGCATACATATTTTTTTCTCCTTTTAGAGTTCAAGTTAAAGACTTTTGATTGAGGTTTTAGAGATAGAAATTTGAGGCAAGACAAATTAAAGAATAAAGCAAGCACATTCTTCTTCCCCGTCATAGAGTTTGAGATATGAAATGATATTGGTATATATGTTATTAATCATATATATATATATATATATATATATATATATATATATATATATATATATATATATATATATATATATATATATATATATATATATGAAAACTGAGTGACATATGAAATCATATATTGCTACTTTCGATAAAAAGATCTCATCATTCTATACACAATTAAATAGAGGCTCATACAAACATAATAAGTGAGTAACCATGGATTGAGTCGGGTCGGGTCATACTATCCATTATCCAACCCTAAATATTGTACGGTCTAATTATTTAATCTAGATTTTATCCTATAATACAATGCGTAAGTGAGCGAATAGGGTTCGTTCTCTCACCCCTAATGAATACAATGCAATTGTACCATTCATTTCGCTTGCTTTATTTTATTCCACTCTTTATAGCTTGCTATTTTACAACCCGAGGGTGCTTGAATAAAACAAGTTAAATTTAAGATAATACAGTTTTTAGTTGAAATTTAATATTATAGTTAAATTAACCCTTGTTGATGTATCTTATATTAAGAAAATAATCTTACTCGAGATGATGCAAGTTATTAATTTTATATTTATATTCAAGAGTAAGAATGTCATCATATTCAATCTAAATAGTGAAGACAAATCTTTCTATTTTCCCTTAATTTTTTAGTTATTTTGGAGAGAATTCACACCCCTTATTCTATTTATATTAAACTCAAACTATTCATTAACTCCATTAGCATATTCGACCAATAGAATTGATTAGACAAGTTGATCATTAATGGGAGTTCGAGACACAAATTCTCCGTCCCAAAAACTCTATCTCTGTGTAATAAACTCACACCAAGTAACATAAATTTGTTTTTATAATTTTTCTATTTATTCAGCGATACAATTTAATTGGTCCGGGACACAAATGAAGATATAAATCAGGACAGAAGATCTCCATTACATTAATTGGACCATTGAATCACTGGTTACATTAATTAGTTAACATTAGGGGTGAGTAGGTCACGACCCTATCAGCTCACGCTATATGGTCGATCACGATCGGGCTTGAATAAGGTCGGGTCTCATCTGGTCTAGGCTGAGTTTGGGTTTAAAAATTATACTCAGTCAATATTTAAAGTCGGGTAGGGACTAAACATGATTCGAAAGTATCATTTATTCTCTAATTTTTCATCATATATACATGTTTTAATAATATATATATACAAATATTATTTTATATGTCAAAATTACATATTCACAATAATAAATAATATTTATAAGACTTTATCTAAAATGAGTATACATTATATATAATCGGGTCTAGAATCGAGTTCGATTTTAAAGCTTGACGCTGTGAATATTTAGGGTTGGATTAACTTTGGATCTAAGGTCAAGTTCAGGTTGAAAAAATGATTCGACCAACATTTAGGAGCGAGTAAGGACAATCCTTAACTTGTCCCTATCCCTAGCTAGCCCACACTCATCCTCAGTTAACATATTAGTGATGATTACCTAAAATTACAGAATTTCTTTATAAAAATTAAAAAATATAATCGTAAAATTAGAAAGTGAAAAGTATTATAACATATTTTGCCCCATTTTGTATTTTGCATTTGCATTAACATAACGTTAACATTTTCTCTTTCCCTTTCTCTTCTTTCTTCACCCTTTCCCCATTTGGTTAACAACGTCCAAGATTTGATTTTTTATCAATTGATGCTGCCAAATCCAAATTTCTTGCAAAACCATTTGAGATATGGATCTCAATTTCATAGAACTCCTCTCATTGCTCCTAATTTCATCTTCCTTATGTGACCTAGATTTAGGGTTTCCACTTCCCCTTTTCATGGATTTTGTTTAAAATTTACATTATGGGGTTCGATTGGTACAGTTTTTACCTTTATGGGTTCAATCTACAACCTTTGGAACCCTTTGATTTCAGCTTCTGAGTCAAAATGCTCAAGAACATCCTTAAAAAGCTACCGAGGAAGTCAAAACTTTTGTGCCATTGAAGGATTTTCCAAATTCTGAAACTGCTCAAGAACATTTGTGTGAGCAAGTTGAGCTTTTGCTATGTTACTTCCGATTTCGCCGAACCAGGTAAGAACATTGTTTGAACTTGTTGATTTTGTAGCTTGTGGTGGTTCAATGAAATTTAAGCTTATTATTTGACCAAGAAACTGTTTTATTACTTGTAATAATAATTATAATGTAATAGTTTGTTGAAAGAAATTAATGAAGTATATGGTAATGATAAATATTTGGTGCAAGAATATACAAATAATATATAAGTGATATGGTTTTAGGAATAAAAATAGATATTTAGTTACATAATAACATAACGGTAGTAAAAGATTTGTGTAACAATTATTACGTACAATGAGAGATATTTTATAACATAGTGGTATTCATATTATTATATATATAAATAGTGTAATAGTTCACTCCACACACTCTCATTCATTCATTCAACACTTACATTAATCACTACTCTTTCCTAATTCATTGTCTCTCTTTCAAAAATGATGAATACGAATAAGGATCATGATAAGAAGAACAAGAAGCCTCCTCGACTTGCTTGGTCGGAGGAGTTGCACCGCAAGTTTGTTCATGTTGTTAATCTTTTAGGAATTGAGAGTATGTTTTTTTCTTCACTTTCTCTATCCATATTGATGTTATACCCTTTTCTTTGTTATCAAGATTTCTGTTATTTTTGCATCATATTTGACACTACAATCACTTGTTTCTATCTCTCACTACTTTTTTTATCTGTTTTATATGGGTTTCAAGAAAGTAACATGTTTTTTATATCCTCTTTATACTATGTTTTTGTCTTGTTTTTTAGCACACTTAACTTTCACTTAAAAGAAACATACTGCTTATTATATAGAATGATTAGATAAGCTCCATAATCTGTTTCTCACTCCTTACATGCAACAATATTTTTTCCTATAATTAACATTGTGATTAAAGGTTGTTCATTTAGTATTTATGGTTACATATATAAAACAAAACACAGTATTTATATTCCACAATATGTTTTTCTTTTTTTTCATGTTTTTGATCTTCTACTGATTTATATTTCCTTTTTTATCCACAAGAAATAAAAGGAATCATGTAAATTATTTGCTTCTGGTCATATCTTGTGAATGCCATATTTTTTTCCCTTTATTCCTTTGTTCATTATCATGAGTTGGAAATGACCAAAGATTGTGCTTGACCTATCCAAATCCAGTGATGAATTTTTCCATATCATTTCATGGCCTTCAAGTAAGGTCACTAGTATAATGTGTACAGCATTTCCTCTTCCTGTTTTTGATTTAGGATTTTTCTATTTTCCCTGCGCTGATAGATGGTAATGATTAGATTTAGTATTTCTTCGATTTGATTTCAATTGCTGCTCGTCCTTTGTTATTCTCGACCTTCATTTCCATATCACTTAATTCTGCTTCCTTCTTCGATATGATTTTACCATGCCATGAAATGTTCCTTTATACTGAATACAAGTGATTATGTTTGTGCCTCACAATATTGTTTATTCTTGTTGCAGATGCTATACCTAGAAAAATTCTTGCTTTGATGAATGATGAAAGACTTACAAAGCAGAATGTGGCCAGTCATCTTCAGGTACTTTTCTATTCCTTCGTATATGCTTTAGTTTAATATAAGTCGAGCCTTTTCATTTCATTGACCCTTATTAACTTGTTTAGTTGATTATTGCAGAAATATAAACTTTCTCTCAAAAGAATTAGCAGCAACTGTGTGCCAAGTGGAAATGGTTCTAAAATTGGTTGTGTACAATTTCAGAATGTTTCTCCAAGTGATCCTGTTTATCAGAACGCTGCTGTTCAAGAAATGCCGATGCCAACATGGCATTCCGACGAAAGCCTTGATTCGTTGTTCGATGATGTGTTTTTGCAATGGTGGGAAGACCATAATACGGACGCAACTGACCTTTCAAATGTTATTGGTACCTCACCAAACACACTGACTCCATTGATGGATGTTGTTAATAGTAATCTTGGATCAACACAAGACTTGCTTACTGTTGCATCTCCCAGCTGCATCTCCCACGAGTCGATCGAGATCGGAGAGCTGAGACAAGAGATTGCTGCAACCAGAACCGAGACTCATCAATTAAGGGAGACGATCCAAGCATTGAAGGCACAACAGGACATGTTGGTGCAAGTTGTTCTACAACTTCTCCCACCCAATGTGGTAATGCAACAATAGCGTCGTGTGCATTCACAGATTCTTTTACCTGCTATATATAATTTGTAGCTTTAGTTTAGATGTGACGACACTATTTGTCACTTGTAGATATCCATAGTTATCATGATATATTAATAGATAGTTGTTCTGGCAGTATACAGTTACAATGTAACACATAGCTTTTTATAAACAAAGTTCTTTTATACTTGCTTTGGCTTTAACCTTACTTTTAAACAAGTAGTAGTACTTCAGGTCTTGTAGAATATTCTTGTACTTTGATGAATTTGCTTACTTCTTTCAACTCATAGTTACAAACCATAATAACTTCACACTTATTCTATATAATAAGTTGTATGTTTCTGGAATAAGCCATTGTGTATGTTAGTGTTACATATTTTTTTAAATTTTCAAAAAGAACTTTCATATAATTTGATATTTCACTCTTTCAAATAAATTAAATTAGTACAAAGTTGAAATAATAAAAAGATCAAATTCATACATTATTCTTAGATGCAATATGAGGCAAATTCATGTGTTGCGGCTAAGATTTGATGCAAAAGAGACCATAAATAAAACAAAACCCAAAAAAGTAAATAAGTGATATTTTTATTATGCCAATAGGGAAATGATGAATGATCAATAAATAAATAAAATTATGATGGAAAATCGGGTAAAAAAAAGAAGAGAATAATTTATACACTCATTTTCAATCACATATTAAACCAAAACATTAAGATAATAGTTTTATGAGTTTCTTTCACTTTTAAACTCATTTATTTTCAACCCCTCATATTAATGAGACTTTAGATTTAAATAAAATCAACATGATATTCATGATTATTGAATACTTGTTAGTAATCAATAAATAAATAAAATCAACCGTAATATTCCAGTCGCATCATGTGATACGGTCCACAATTTAAATGTCTTGCATTCAATAATCTAAGGGAAAAATTACTAATATGATGACTTCTAAGATAGGACAATTCGATAGATTATCAATAAGGTACATACCTTACTGTATTGCAGATACCATTTTTGGGTGTTCAAAGATCTAAAAGATTTTTTGTTTTGGGTCAAAAGGTTAGATTAGATATATAGGATGCCTTATATTGTAGACAAAGCACACGGTAGGATTTTAATCACCAACTCATTTTTTGGGGTAAACTTTATAGAACATGTTTATATACAATGAGGAAATATATCTAATTGTTTCTCAGTATTTATGTGAAACACACGCTTTTGAGTGCCATCTTTGGCATAGTTGTTAAAACATGCTGCAATTTTCTAGAAAGATCTAGAATGATGGTAATGCCATAATTCTCTAGAAACATCTTGAAGGTTGAAGAAGAGGAATTGCATCTCTAGAATATTCTACAAAGTTGTAGTAAATACTATAAGGCAATAGATTTAAAATAACAAGTAGTATAGTTCTAGAATTATCTAGAAACATTGAGACAATGTAGGGTAGAAATGTATGGAATTTTCTAGTCCTTCCTAGGTGTTGTAGAAAGCCTATAAATAGGCATTCACCCTTCATTTGAAAGGCAATGCATGAATTGTAGCCAAAACCTCCAAGCTATCTAAATCAATTCTAAAACCTTGTTAATATCACTATATCTACTATCTTTTATAAAATACTATCAGTGGCATCAGAGCTACGTTTCGGTCATACACTGGGCGTAGAATATCACTTTATACCTATTGAGCTATGGCTAGCACTATTCAATCATCATCAATTCCTATTCCAATTTTCTCTGGAGAAAACTATGATTTTTGGAGCACAAAAATGACTACTTTCTTCCGGTCTCAAGATTTATGGGACATTGTAGAAGAAGGATTCACTACTCCATAGACTACTTTAACTCTTACTGCGGCTCAGAAAAAGGAGTTGAAGGATAATGTGCAAAAAGACGCAAAGGCATTATTTATTCTACAACAAGCCTTGGCGGAGACTATCTTTCCAAGAATAATGGGAGCTACAAGTGCCAAAGAAGCATGGGATACACTAAAGGAGGAGTTTCATGGCAGTGATAAGGTACGAACCATTAAACTTCAAACTCTTAGACGTGAGTTTGAATTACTTAAAATGAGAGAGTCTGAGACTATAAAAGACTATTACTCTAAAATAAAAGGAATAGTCAATCAAATGAAAGTTTATGGGGAAAATATTCTTGACAAAAGAATTGTTGAGAAAATTCTAATTTCTATTCCCCAAAAATATGACTCAATAGTTACTGTAATTGAGCAAACCAAAGATATGTCTAGTCTATCGGTGACAGAGTTAATGGGTTCACTAGAAGCTTATGAGCAAAGATTGAGTAGGCATGATGAAGGTTCACTAGAAAATGTCTTTTAATCAAAGCTCCGGCTAAGGTCTCAGAGTAAAGATTATGAAAGAATAAATAATAATGGTGCAGAACATTCTAGAAACAAAGATATTTCTAGAAATTTCTTTAGAAGTAAGGAGTTTTCTGAAGATCTCTCTAAAAACAATCAAAACAAATATCCTCCATGCGGAATTTGCAAGAGATCAGACCATTCAGAAAAATATTGTTGGCATCGAGGAAAGACACAATGCCAATATTGCAAAAGATTCGGGCACTCAGAGCAAAACTGTCGCAACAAAAATAATCATCAGGCCAATTTCACTGAAGAGTGTGAACATGACCAACAACTATTCTATGCCAACCAAGTCTCTAGTCGTGATAAAGAAGAAAATTGGTATCTGGATAGTGGTTGTAGTAACCACATGGCTAAGGACGGGAGCATTTTCAGAGATATTGATGAGTCCGTCAAAGTACAAGTTCGATTGGGGAATGGCACCATTGTGGAGTCCAAAGGCAAAGGCACTATCATGGTGGAGACACAGTCAGGTACGCGACTTATCAAAGATGTCTTATTAGTTCCCAATCTTAAAGAGAATCTCTTGAGTATTGGCCAAATGATGGAGAAAGGCTACTCTCTCCACTTTGAGAGAGATACATGCAATATATATGACAACAATAGAAAGCTTGAAATAGCTCAAGTTAAAATGGAGAAAAGAAATAGAAGTTTTCCAATAACTTGGAAATATGCTACTAATATTGCCATGAAGGTGCAAGTTGATGAATCATGGCTATGGCATCGAAGATTTGGCCATCTAAACAATCAAGCCTTAAAGCTATTATATCAGAAAAGAATGATGAGAGATCTTCCATGCATCCAAGATAATGAAGGAGCATGTGAAGGATGTCTACTTGGGAAGCAACACAGACTACCATTTTCAAGTGGGAAATCTTGGAGAGCAAAACGCTTGTTGGAACTTATACACACTGATGTATGTGGACCAATGAGGACGCCATCACTCACTAACAACAGGTACTTCATCCTTTTCATTGATAATTTCTCTAGAATGACGTGGGTCTACTTTATGAAAGAAAAATCAGATGTGTTTGGAATATTCAAGAAGTTCAAGGCCTTCGTTGAGAAGCAAAGCGGGAAACATATAAAAGTACTCAGAAGTGATCGTGGCAAAGAGTACAACTCCCGTGAGTTTGATAAATTTTGTGAGGATGAAGGCATAGAGCGTCAACTCACAGTCGCATACACTCCACAACAAAATGGGGTGTCTGAAAGGAAAAACCGCACAGTCATGGAGATGGCTAGATCGATGCTCAAGGAGAAAGGTTTGCCAAATACTTTTTGGGCTGAAGTAGTTTACACTGCTGTCTATATAATGAACAGGTGTCCAACAAAGGCAGTCGAAGGTAAAACTCCTATAGAAGCTTGGAGCGGTAGAAAGCCATCAGCTAAACATCTAAGAGTATTTGGATCCATCTGTTACATACATGTCCCAAAAGAAAAGAGACACAAACTAGAAGACAAGACGATAAGAGGCATCTTCTTGGGATATAGCACACAGCAAAAGGCTATCGGATATACAATATAGAAACGAAGAAACTTATCATCAGTCGAGATGTTCAAGTAGATGAAAGTACATCTTGGAACTGGAATGAAGGAAAGGTTGAGCGACACAACATATCCATACTCACACAACAACCACAAGTAACAAGAGAAGTAGAAGAAGCGGAAGAAGATCCAGGTACGCCGACTACACTCCCAAATGAACTATCTTCACCAGAATCTTCTCCTAGACGAGTAAGATCTTTGGTAGATATATATGAGACATGCAACTTGGCCATAGTTGAACCTGGAAGCTTTGAAGAAGCATCAAGGCAAGAAGTATGGGTCAAGGCAATGGAAGAAGAGATAAAAATGATCGAGAAAAACAATATGTGGGAACTAGTAGACTATCCAAAAGATAAGGACGTCATTGGAGTAAAATGGGTCTTAAAATAAAGCTCAATCCAGATGGCAGTATACAAAAGCACAAAGAAAGACTAGTAGCTAAGGGCTACACTCAACAACCAGGAATTGACTATAATGAGACATTTGCACCAGTTGCTCGTCTAGACACTATAAGAGCTCTAATAGCTCTTGCAGCAGAAAAAGGATGGAGCATTTACCAGCTAGATGTCAAGTCTGCATTCCTCAATGGAGTACTTCAAGAAGAGATCTATGTGGAGCAGCCACAGGGATTCATGAGCAAGGGCAATGAAAGCAAAGTGTTACGGCTGAAGAAGGCTATACGGCTTGAAGCAAGCTCCTCGAGCATGGTACAGTAGAATTGATCAGTACTTCATCGACAAAGGTTTCATGAGGAGTAAGAGTGAACCTACACTATATATTAAAACCCAAGGTCAGTATGATACTCTAATAGTTTCCTTGTATGTAGATGATCTTATATACACTGAAAACAACATAAAGATGATAATAGAGTTCAAAGAAGACATGATGAAGACATTTGAGATGACAGACTTAGGCTTAATGTACTACTTCCTCGGAATTGAGGTAAATCAAACAAAAGAAGGGATATTCATCTCACAGAAGAAATACACAGAAGAACTACTAAAGAAGTTCAAGATGTCTGAATGCAAACCAGTTGCTACTCCGCTCGTGACTAATGAGAAGCTGCAAAAGGACGATGGATCTCCATAGGCAGATGCATCTCTCTACAGGAGTTTGATTGGGAGTCTTCTATATCTCACTGCTACTCGACCTGATATAGTGTATGCTACAAGTTTGCTATCAATATTCATGCAAAGCCCAAGTCAAATCCACTTTGGAGTTGGAAAAAGAATACTCAGGTACTTGCAAGGAACAAAAGAGTTCGGTGTATGGTATAAATCCAACACCAACTCAACATTGCACGGCTACACTGACAGTGATTGGGCCGGTTCAATGGATGACACGAAAAGCACATCAGGTTATGCCTTCTCACTTGGATCAGGAATATTCTCTTGGGCATCTAAGAAGCAAGCAATTATTGCACAATCAACAGCAAAAGCTGAGTATGTAGCAGCTGTAGAGACCACCAACCAAGCTATATGGCTTAGACGAATAGTCAATGATATGGGAGACCAAGAGACAGAGCCTACGACAATCTATTGTGACAACAAATCGGCGATAGCGATTGCAAAGAATCCAGTCCATCACAACAGGACAAAACATATCGCAATTAAATATCATGTTGTTAGAGAAGCAAGTGAGAATAAAGAAATAAGGCTCGAGTACTGCAAGACCGAAGATCAAATTGCAGACATATTTACTAAGACATTACCAAGACCGAAGTTCGAGCAACTACGATCGTTGCTAGGAGTCACAAAAAATTGCATCAAGGAGGAGTGTTAAAACATGCTGCAATTTTCTAGAAAGATCTAGAATGATGGTAATGCCACAATTCTCTAGAAACATCTTGAAGGTTGAAGAAGAGGAATTGCATCTCTAGAATATTCTACAAAGTTGTAGTAAATACTATAAGGCAATAGATTTAAAATAACAAGTAGTATAGTTCTAGAATTATCTAGAAACATTGAGACAATGTAGGGTAGAAATGTATGGAATTTTCTAGTCCTTCCTAGGTGTTGTAGAAAGCCAATAAATAGGCATTCACCCTTCATTTGAAAGGCAATGCATGAATTGTAGTCAAAACCTCCAAGCTATCTAAATCAATTCTAAAACCTTGTTAATATCACTATATCTACTATCTTTTATCAAATACTATCAATAGTGAATCCTAAAAACACCAGTTTGTTGAAACCCTAATTCTTCCGCTTCTCTTAGAAGTATCTGAAAGGCTTGATGAGTTAAATACTCAGTTGGAATAATGAACCTCTTAAGATTTTCACCAACAGAAACAGTTAAGTACCATTTTGGAACAAAATTGTTGTTTGATCCTCCTCCCTCATTTTCTGATAAAGAAAGTATTCTTTTGAGAAACTTGATGTTTTTTACTGTGGTTGTTGGTTTTTGAAGTGTTGACTTGTTTTCTCAATTTCTCAAGGAACTGTTGAAGTCTAACGTTTCTCTGATATTGTTAGATTTCTTTAGTTCCATAGAGAGGGTCTCTCTTTGACTTAGTTTATCAACTTGCTCTTTACTTTTATGAACAACTAATTTCACTAGAATACAATTTAGTTAATGAACTATCAGTTGAACCATTATATCATTATACTAATACATAACTTGTACAATATTAATAACACTTGCTTGCATGATTCCAATTTACAAAGGAGTGAGTTCTTGCTAATTCCTATTTCCTATTAATAAAAAGAATTATTTGGTTTGTCTGATATATTATTAATGTGTTTTGCAGTGACAGCAAATAACTTATAATAACTTATTTTATATAAAAAAATATAAGTTACTCTTGGAATATATTCTATAAAGTTAGTATTCGATAAACTGTTTAATTTAGATTATGTATTATAAACTGAATGCTATGTAATTTTAGAATTTGAGACCATTGACGGGAAAGAGAAAAAACAGTTTGAAAAATATACTTAGGTTGTTGACAAATTTAATGTTTTAATAATTGTATTAATTAACTAACATTTTTCATACACATAAAACTATTAAAAAGACATAGACGATAATGTTTTATCCCAATAGATTATAAACCTTCGAAACTTAAAGTAATCGCTACCTCTGGCTCAATTTTAATTTTATAATCATTAAGTGGTGGGTAAGAAAATACATCATATTTAGCTACATTTTGCATGCAATTCTTAGTTAATCCATGGATGTCATAAAGTAAAACCACAAGATATTGACCATCCACATGAAGGATTGTATAGAAATGAATTATGATTTAAGTTTGGTTTCTTTATGGTTTGGGCCTAATTTAAACCGAACTATTGATATGTTTTTTTAGAAGAGTGTAATATCTACTAAAAATTTATATATAGTTAGTATATCATCTACAATTCATTTGTATTAAAAAAAATTAATAGTCAAGATGATTAAATATGAATAGTGCATGGTGTATTGACAGTGTAAAAAAACTCTTACATTATTAATGAATACATATTTTTCTCCTTTTACAATTCAAGTTAAAGACTTTCGAATGAGGTTTTAGAAAGATAAATCAGAGGCAAACCAAATTAAAGGATAGAGCATTCACATTCTTCTTCTCGGTCAGTTTGAGATATATAATTAATAATATATATATATATATATATGAAAATTGAGTGACATATGAAATAATATATTGCTACTTTCAATCTATTAAAGATATATTATTATTCTATACACAGTTAAATAGAGACCCATACAAATAAGATAATTGAGTGACCATGGACTTGGTCGGGTTGGGTCATACTACCCATTACTCAGTCCTAAATATTGTCTAGTTTAATTATTTAATCCAAATTTGATCATAGACCCGATGACACCCGACCTTATTTAGACGTGGTCATAATTGGCCAAGTTGGATGAGCGGGTAGGGCTGAGTCCTGTTCACCCCTAATCAATATAATGCAATTGTACCACTCATTTCTCTTGCTTTATTTTATTCCATTGTTTCTAGCTTGCTATTTTCCAACCCGAGGGTGCCTGAATTAGTTTTAAGACTTTAATGTCCTATGTTCAAGTCAAAATTTAAATTTAAGATAATACAATTTTCAATTGAAGTTTAAAATTATAATTAAATTAGCTTTCGTTCACATATCTTATTTTAGGAAAATAATATTCCCCAGTACCGGAGATGATGCAAGTTATTAATTTTACATTTATATTTAAGAGTAAGAATGTCACCATATTGAATCTAGATGGTGAAAAAGACATATCATTCTATTTTTCCTTTGTTTTTTAGGTATTCCCCTATTGGATAAAGATCATCTCCTGTACTGGAGAGGACAGTGCAATAAAAGTAAAAGGCAAAAAATAGGATTGTGACACTTTTATCTCTTTGATACAATTATAATAACATTTCTGCCATTGCAAGGTAGTGTAAAATCAATAATTCTCCTCTCGATGACAGGAGAGGAGTCTTTCTCTCCCCTATTACCTAGTGGAGAAAATTCTCACTCCTTATTCTACTTATATTAAACTCACTATTTATTAACTCCTTCAACATATTCCATTAGTAGAATTGATTAGACAAGTGAATCATTAATTTGGAGTTTGGGACATAATTTCTCTATCCCAAAAACTTTGTTTTTGCCCAATAAACTTACACCAAGTAACATAAATTTGTTTTTATAATTTTTCTATTTAATTGAGCGATACAATTTAATTGATCCGGGAAAGAAATGAAGATATAAATCGGGACAAGAAATCTCTGTAACATTAATCGAACCATTTAATCATTGGTTGCATCTATTAGTTAACATTAGAGGTGAGCAGGACCCAACCTTATCCGCTCTTTTGGTATGGCCTGATCATGATTGGGCCTGAATAGGGTCGGTTCTATGGTCGGGTTCGGGTTCAAAAATTAGATTAAGTCAATATTTTAGGGTCGGGTAGGGACCAAACATGACATGTCTCGACCCGTCCATGTTCACTCACTCATTATGTTTGTATGTATCTTTATCCAAATGTGTACATGGTAATGATACCATTTGGTCGAAAGTATCATTGATTCTCTAATTTTTTATCATATATACATGTTTAATAATATATGTACACAAATATTATTTTATATGTCAAATTACATATTCACAATAATAAATAATATTTAGAATACTTTACCTAAATGACTATACATTATATTTAATCTGGTCTATGATCAGGTTCATGTTTAAAGGCGGAATGTGTGAATATTCAGGGTTGAGTTAACTTCGGGTCTAGGACCGAGTCTGAGTTCAAAAAATGATTCGACCAACATTTAGGGTCGGGTAAAGACAATCCTCAACCCCCTGCCCAACCCATGCTCACTCCTAGTTAACATATTAGTGATTATTACAAAAAATTAGGGATGACAATGAGTATGGATGGGTCCGGGTAGTACATTACTTGGACCCACCCCGTTGCTTCATTTTTGGACCCAGACCCGTGCTAATACCTGCTGAGAATACTATCCACGGGTCCTTGGGTACCCATAAATAAAAAAATAAAAAAATAATTGTAAGTAATTTATGCACTTGTGTATTTGTTTCTTACGATTTTATATTATTTAGACAATCAACAAGAGAAAAATTATAACAGATAATTTAAAGTTTTAAACACAACTTAGAATATTAAACACAACTCGTTTTAGTCAACAAACATTAAAAACAACTTCAACATTATGATGAAAAATTCATTTTAAGAACTCTTCAATTAACATAACATTATAACGTATATACGAATTAACAATATAATATTATTGTTTAAAATATAATATCACAGTTTAACAACATAACAATTACATTTATGAATTCATATGATATTATAATTATGGTTTAAAATGATATTACAATATAGATTAACATTATATTATATTATATTATATTATATTATATTATATTATATATATATATATATATATTTATATTTAGGAAGAATAACGGGTTCGGGTGGCCACAAGTCTGGATAGTTCATTACCCTGACTCAGACCCATTTAACAGTGGGTCTTAAAATCGCGGGTCTCAATTACCTCTTGGTCAAAAACATGGAACCAGACCCAACCCTTTGCGTATATTTTTTGCTAGTACCCACAGATCCACGTACCCATTGTCATCCCTACCTAAAATTATACAATCTTTTTTTTTAAAAATTAAAAAATATTAATTGCAAAATTAGAAAGTGAAAATTATTATAGCATGTTTTGGCCCATTTTGTATTTTGCAATTGCATTAACATAACGTTAACATTTTCTCCTTTCCTTTCTCTTCTTTCTTCACCATTTCCCCTTTTGAACCTTCAAGATTTGATTTTTCAGCTATCGACACTGCCAAATTCAAATTTCTTGCAAACCCATTTGTGATATGGATCTCAATTTCATAGAACACCTCTCATTTCTCCAATCTTTAGCTCCCTTATCTGACCTCGATCTAGGATTTCCACTTCCCCTTTTCGTGGATTTTGTTTAAATTTACATCATGGGGTTCGATTGGTACAGATTTTACCTTAATGGGTTCAATCTAGATCCTTTGGAACTCTTTGATTTCAGCTTCTGAGTCAAAATGCGCAAGAACATCCTTAAAAAGCTACCTAGGAAGTCAAAACTTCATGGTGTGATTTGTCACGTTCCACCGTTTCTTGGTGCCATTGAACATTTATCTGATGAACATTTATGTGAGCAAGTTGAGCTTTTGCGATGTTACTTTCGATTTCGCCGAACCAGGTAAGAACATTGTTTGAACTTGTTGATTTTGTAGCTTGTGGTGGTTCAATGAAATTTAAGCTTATTTTTTTGACAAAGAAACTGTTTTATTACTTGTAATAATAATTATAATGTAATAGTTTGTTGAAAGAAATTAATGAAGTATATGGTAATGATAAATATTTGGTGCAAGAATATACAAATAATAGATAAGTGATATGGTTTTAGGAATAAAAATAGATATTTAGTTACATAATAACATAACGGTAGTAAAAGATGTGTGTAACAATTATTACAATGAGAGATATTTTATAACATAGTTAGTTGTATTCATATTATATATATAAATAGTGTAATAGTTCACTTCAACACACTCTCATTCATTCATTCAACACTTACATTGATCACTACTCTTTCCTAATTCATTGTCTCTCTTTCAAAGATGATGAATAAGAATAAGGATCATGATAAGAAGAACAAGAAGCCTTGACTTGCTTGGTCGGAGGAGTTGCACCACAAGTCTCTCACTACTTCTTTTTTCATCTGTTTTATGTGGGTTTCAAGAAAGTAACATGTTTTTTATATCTTCTTTATACTATGTTTTTATCTTGTTTTTTAGCACACTTAACTTTCACTTAAAAGAAACATACACCTTATTATGTAGAATGATTAGATAAGCTCCACAATATGTTTCTCACTGCTTATCTACAACAATATTTTTTCCTACAATTAACATTGATACTAAAGCTACAAAATATATATATATAGCAGGTGAAAGAATCGGTGAATGCACACGACGCTATTGTTGCATTACAACATTGGGTGGGAGAAGCTGTAGAACAACTTTCACCAACATGTCCTATTGTGCCTTCAACGCTTGGATCGTCTCCCTTAATTGATGAGTATCGGTTCGGGTTGCAGCAATCTCTTGTGTCAGCTCTCCGATCTCGATCGACTCGTGCGAGATGCAGCTGGGAGATGCAACAGTAACCATGTTTTCTGTTGAACCAAGATTATTGTTAACAACATCCTTCAATGGAGTTAGTGTGTTTGGTGAGGTACCAATAACATCTGAAAGGTCAGTTGCGTCCTTATTATGGTCTTGCCACCATTGCAGAAACACATCATCGATCAACGAATCAAGGCTTTCGTCGGAATGCCATGTCGACATCGCCATTTATTGAACAACATCGTTATGATAAACAGGATCACTTGGAGAAACATTCTGAAATTGTCCATAACCAATTATAGAACCATTTCCACTTGGCACACAGTTGCTGCTAATTCTTTTGAGAGAGTTTTTATTTCTACAATAATCAACTGAACAAGTTAATAAGGTTGAGCCTTTTCATTTCATTGAACCTTATAACATAGATAGTTGTATTCATATTATTATATATAAATAATGTAATAGTTCACTTCAACACACTCTCATTCATTCATTCAACATTTACATTAATCACTACTCCTTCCTAATTCATTGTCTCTCTTTCAAAGATGATGAACAAGAATAAGGATCATGATAAGAAGAACAAGAAGCCTCGACTTGCTTGGTCCGAGGAGTTGCATCGCAAGTTTTTTCATGTTGTTAATCTTTTAGGAATTGAGAGTATGTTTTCTTCTTCACTTTCTCTATCCATATTCATGCATACTCTTTCTATACCCTTTTCTTTGTTATCAAGAATTCTATTTTTTATGCATCATATTTGACACTACAATCACTTGTTTCTGTCTCTCACTACTTCTTTTTTTATCTGTTTTATATGGGTTTCAAGAAAGTAACATGTTTTTTATATCTTCTTTATACTATGTTTTTATCTTGTTTTTTAGCACACTTAACTTTCACTTAAAAGAAACATACACCTTATTATGTAGAATGATTAGATAAGCTCCACAATATGTTTCTCACTCCTTATCTACAACAATATTTTTTCCTACAATTAAAATTGATGGTAAGGGTTGTTCATTTAGTATTTATGGTTACATGTATAAAACAAAATACAGTATTGGTATTCCACAATATGTTTTTTCTTTTTGTTCTTGTTGCTGTGGTATTTTGGTTTTTTTTATGTGGATGCTAACTTCTAATCTTCTATTGATTTCTCTTTCTTCTCTAATTATATTTCCTTTTTTATCCACAAGAAATATAAGGAATCATGTAAATTATTTGCTTCTGGTCATATCTTGTGAGTGCCATATTTTTCTTCCCTTTATTCCTCAGTTCATTATCATGAGTTGGTAATGACTAAAGCTTGTGCTTGACCTATTCAAATTCAGTGATCAATTTTTCCATTTCATTTCATGTCCTTCATATAAGGTCACTAGTATAATGTGTACAACATTTCCTCTTCCTGTTTTTGATTTAGGAATTTTCTACTTTCCATGCGCTGATAGATGGTAATGATTAGATTTAGGATTTCTTCGATTTGATTTCAATTGCTGCTCGTCCTTTGTTATTCTTGACCTTCATTTCCATATCACTTAATTCTGCTTCCTTCTTCAATTTGATTTTTCTACTGAATATAAATGATTTTTGTGCCTCACAATATTGTTTATTCTGGTTACAGATGTTGTACCTAGAAAAAGGCTGAAAGGCTTACAAAGCATAATGTGGCCAGTCATCTTCAGGTACTTTTCTATACCTTTGTATATGATTTAGATTTATATAAGTTGAGCCTTTTCATTTCATTGAACCTTATTAACTTGTTCAGTTGATTATTGCAGAAATATAAACTTTCTCTCAAAAGGATTAGCAGCATCTGTGTGCCAAGTGAAAATGGTTTTATAATTGGTTGTGGACAATTTCAGATTGTTTCTCCAAGTGATCCTGTTTATCATAAGAAATGCCGATGTTGACATGGCATTCCGACGAAAGCCTTGATTCTTTGATCGATGATGTGTTTCTACAATGGTGGCAAGACCTTAATAAGGACGCAACTGACCTTTCAGATGTTATTGGTACCTCACCAAACACACTGACTCCATTGAAGGGTGATGTTAACAGTAATCTTGGCTCAACAGAAAGCATGGTTACTACTGTTGCATCTCCCAACTGCATCTCGCACGAGTCGATCGAGATCGGAGAGCTGAGACAAGAAATTGCTGCAACCCGAACCGAGACTCATCAATTAAGGGAGACGATCCAAGCGTTGAAGGCACAACAGGACATGTTGGTGCAAGTTGTTTTACAGCTTCTCCCACCCAATGTGGTAATGCAACAATAGTGTCGTGTGCATTCACCGATTCTTTCACCTGCTATATATATATTTTGTAGCTTTAGTATCAATGTTAATCGTAGGAAAAATTATTGTTGTAGATAAGCAGTGAGAAACATATTGTGGAGCTTATCTAATCATTCTATATAATAAGTTGTATGTTTCTGGAATAAGCCATGTGTATGTTAGTGTTACATATTTTTATAATTTTCAAAAAGAACTTTCTTATATTTTGATATTTCACTCTTTCAAATAAATTTAATATAAGTTGAAGTAATAAAAAGATCAAATTCATACATTATTCTTGGATGGATGCAACATGAGGCAAATTCATGTAAAAGTAAATAACTGATACTTTTATTATGGAAATGATAAATGATCAATACATAAATACAATTATGATGGAAAGTAGGGTAAAAAAAGAAGAGAAAAGAATTTATATATTGACCATGTAAAAGTTTTATACACTGTCAGTCAATTATTTACCATTCATTTTTAGTCATCATTGACTCTTAAAAAAAGTTATACAAATTCAATGCTAGATGAATTATTGTCTGTGTATAAACCTTTACGGTGAAAAACGAATCATCCATTCTTAATTAATCAGAGGCCTCCTAATATTTAATTGCACATTTGGTCCACTCTACTTAACTGCAAATCTTAGGAAATCATCAGGCACAAGAATGTTTAACTCGGAACAAACTAATTGAACAATTTTTCTAGTGACACCTCCAAATGACATCTTGTTCATTATCATGCAACGATTATCCATTTCTTCTAGCATTTCACACATGACGAATTCATACATAATATTCATTTTCAAACACATACCCTATTAGATGGTCAAATATTACAACCCTCATTTTAGAACAAGTATTATGATATTTAGCACGAGGACACAATTTTTCCTCCTTATGGTTTTCATTTGGTGTAAACATAGTTTTAAAAAATTCAACATCTTCAATATACTTTGAGGCGCTATACCTCACATATGTTGTCTCATCATGGTAAGTAAAAGAGTGAATAATAAAAATAAGAATGTCTAACTATTTCTCTCTAAATATACCAACTACATTCTAACTTTGATTCACAATGTACTACTCATTTCAGATCACACATGAATTAAAAATATACCATCATAAAACTTGAGACTAAAGTGGTAAATATAAAAATCTAGAATACAATGACATTTAGCAGAAAAAAGCGTAAGAAGGTATGATGATTAGGCCACAAAATTGAGGATATAAAACTTATATATGCACCAAACTAATTGGATTAGCACATTGTGCCAAAAATCATGTAGTTGCATATGACATACCAATTGTGTTTTTGTGTGTACACTATTCATTCTATTATTATCAATGCTAACACAAATATTATAATATATATCACTCAATCAAAGTCATAACAGAAATTGGGCATAGTCATAGATAATATGAATGAATGAAGAGCATGCACATGGCGTAACATAAAATAAAAGCACATCTAAAAGGTAATAAAAAACATAAAACTTGATCTCATAGCCTCACAATCCATATACAAGGCCCTACCAGAATAAGGCCCTTCCAGAATTTATGGTTATTTCAATTACTTCTCTGTTTTTTCCTATGTTTTTAGATTATCATATTACATGATATATAAAAATAGACAATTGACAAGTCGTTGATCTAGTAATATACTGAAAAAATGAAAGCGTGTGATGCACTTAAGAAAATATATGGTACTCTCAAAGATAATCCAAAAAAAATATATTGGGAGCCGCTACGTTAAATGACTGATGGTAAATCACTAGAGATTCAATGTCATGAGTTACAAAAAATTGTTCATGAAATTATATATCAGTGGATGTATATGGATAAGGAATTTCAAGTAGATGTTATCATTGACAAATTGACCCGCATGGAAGGACTTTATAAACCTTATCACACACAAGACTAAGAAATTTTGTGTGGAAAATATGATAACTCGTTTGTGCATTGAAGAAGAATGCAGACAATACTAGAAAGATGAAGTGTTGGTTATCTCAAACAATAAATCTAAAAATAAATTCGTCAATGCGATTTTGAAGCCATTTCACAAAAACTTCATGAATCAAAACTGCAATACGAGTAAGAACCTTACTAACCACAATAAGAATGGAATCCCTCCAAAGGTCCATATTGCATAACAACAACCATCTATGAGAAATGGCCCTCGGGAACCATTCATATGGTACAAATGTGGCTAGCTAGGTCATATGACACACAAGTGTATAAACAAACAGATGAGTGGTCCTCCACAAGCCAACATAATTGAAGAGTCATTCATTAGTATTATATATGAGGTCACTATGGTTGGTGGATAAGACGAGTGGTGGTAGACATGGGCGCCTCCCACTATATATGTTATGATCGTGCTATATTTAAAACATACACGATAGGTGATGATGAGAAAGTGTTGTTCAATGACTCCCACGCCACTAATGTTGCTGGAATTAGAGATGTGGAGATGAAGTTTGCTTCTAGAAAGACTTTGATTCTCAATGATGTTATGTATACTTCAGATATGAAGAACAATCTAGTTTCTGACTTTCTTTTAAACAAGGTTGTGTTCACTCAGACTATAAGAGCATACTTGTATAATCGTACTTAGAATGTGAAATTTGTTAGGAAATGTTACGCAGCTAATGGCATGTTTAAATTAAAATTGATATGGATAAAATTTCTCGTTCTATTTATATGTTGTATGATTTTGATATTTGACATAGTAGACTCTGTCATATAAGAATGTAGTATTTGTTGGAAAATGTTAAGCTGCTAATGATATGTTTAAATTAAAATTGATTTGGATAAAACTTCTTCTATTAACATGTTATATGATTTTGACATTTGACATAATAGACTCTGACATATAAATCAACATGTGATTTTTAGTAGCTTATAAGATTAAGTCTAAAGTTATATGTGAACGATAATGAAAATTGTGTTTTTTTTGTTGTCAATCTAAAATTACCAAGAAAGCACATAAGAAATAGAGTGAAACTCTCATATGTTTAAATTATATATGACTTTAATTAGTAGATAATCAATATAAGAGAAAGGTTAAGAAACTTCAAAGTGATAAGAGGATCCATAATAATTATAGTTCATTCAATAAATTTTGTAAGATAAATGAAATCATATATGGAAAAAAAGCATAATTTACACTTGAAATAATTATTAAAGCCGAAAAAAATAAAACTTCTACTAAATTAATTATAACTATGATGTTATGTTCTGGTGCTGCATGCATGCTTTTACAATTTAAGCAATACCATGAAACATATATTAAATAAAGCGACCTGGTCTACAACCTGGTATCTTATGTGCTTAAATATTATTTGTTTTTCTATCAGTTAATCATAACACATCCACCCAGTTACCTTGTTTGAATCTGGATGTGCTCAAATTTGGATCAGAGGGTACCTATTTGAGTACCCTAACATCGTACCTTGTTTGAAAACTTGTTCTTCTTTCTCTCCACAATCTTCAATATACTCTAAAAAACAGATATTTCACAAGGAATCCTGAAAACACCAGTTTGTTGAAACCCAAATTCTTCTTCTGCTTTTCTTAGAAGTATCTAAGAGACTTGATGAGTTATCAGTTGGAATAACGAACCTCTCAATATTTTCACCAACAGGTATCCTTTTGGAACAACATTGTTGTTTGATCCTCCTCCCTCGTGTTCTCATAAAGAAAGTGTTCTTTTTAGAAACTTGATGTATTTTACTGCTAGTGTTGTTGTTGTTGGTTTTTGAAGGGTTGGCTTGTTTTCTCCATTTCTCAAGGATCTGAAGTCTAACAATTTCTCTCATCTTCTTAGATTTCTTTGGATCCATAGAAGTGGTCTCTCTCTTGGCTTAGTTTATCAACTTGCTTTTATGAACAACTGTATAATTGGGATACAGATTCTCTCTCACAAAATCATCATGCATCACTATCCCTAACCAATCATCTTCCTCCAAATAATATAAAAATGTTATTTTGTATTTTCTAAAATTTTATTTTTAATTATGTGTCACTTTTCTATTGGATTGGTACAAGAAGTTAGGACACAAATTGGTACATGTGATCTGCATCCGTATAATTGAGTTCAATTTCTCTCCGATACCAGAGAGGGCAATATTCGAATATGAGGCTAAATTTTTTTAAAAAACTTTTTATTTATTTTTATTAAAAAATAACATGAAATCATGGTAATTAGATGATTCTTTTTGCCATGTGTCATAATCTAATTCACCTCTGCCATGTAAATTGAGTTTAATTCACCTCTAGTACCGGAAATGTCAGTGCTCGAATATAAGACTGAAATATTTTAAAAAACTTTTTATTTATTTTTATTAAAAAATAACATAAAATCATGGTCATTGCATAATTGTTTTTGTCATATATTATAATCTAATATAGTACTTGACAGTTCAGTAATATCTTTATACGTATAAATTGAGTTCAATTCCTCTCTGGAATATATTATTAATGTGCTTTGCAGTTGTGTCAAGTAACTTATAATAGCTTATTTTATATAAAAAAAATATAAGGTACTTTTGGAATATATTCTATAAAGTTTATATTGGATAAACTATTTAATGTAGATTATGTAGTATAAAGTGAAAGCTATGTAATTTTAGAATTTGAGTCCTTTGACCGGAAAGAGAAAAAATATACTTATATTGTTGACAAATTTAATGTTGTACTAATTATATTAATTAACTAACATCCTTCATGCACATAAAACTATTAAAAAAAGTTATATTAAAAAGACATACAGGATAATGTTTTATCAGAATAGATTCTAAACCTTCTAAACTTAAACTTATCAACTTTAATAAACTACTACCTCTTGCTTAATTTTAATTTTATAACTACTATGTGATGTGATGGGTATTAAATTGCATCATATATTTAGCTACCATTTTGCATGCAATTCTTAGTTAATCCATGGATGTCATAAGGTAAAACCACAAGAAACATTCACAAGAACGATTGTATACATGTTTATTTTCTTTATGGGCTTGGACCTAATTGTAATCAAACTATTGATAGGTGTTTTTTAGAAGAGTGTAATATTTATGAAAGACTTAGTATATCATCCACCATTCATTTGTAATAAAAAAAATTAATAGTCGATGATGATTAAATATGAATAGTGCATTATGCATTGACAATGTAAAAAACTCTTATATTAATAATAAATACATGTTTTTTTCTCCTTTTACAATTCTAAGTTAAAAGACTTTTGATTGAGGTTTTAGATAATGAAATTAGAGGCAAGCCAAATTAAAGGATAGAGCATTCACATTTTTCTTCCTAGTCAGTTTGAGATATAAAATGATACAGGTATATATATTATTAATTATATATAGGGATGACAATGAAAACCAAATCTATGGGTACCCGTCCGAACCCAATATGAATTTATCGGATTAAACCTGTTGTTATTTGGTTCGGGTTCGGGTTTTACCCAATATTAATTTTCGGGTTTGGTACGTGTGGTATCCTACCCGAAACCTGTCTCATTAATAAATTGAATAATTTAATAATATAACATCTATCTCTAATACTCTAATGCAATAACCCTAGTTTTGTTACCCAACACTAAAGAGTCACATATAGCTGCAACTACTCACAGAAAGCAAAGAGAAGACCATCTTTGAAGAGAAACCAAAGAGGAACGAACATCTTCATTTCTTCTCCATCTTCTTCTTCATCCTCTTCTTCGTTTGAAGAGTGGGTTGCTTTTATTATTTATGTTTCTCTGTTTTAGCATCTCTGTTTTTCTCTCGCATATTGTCTAAACATCAGAATAGAAATGGGAATGACGAAAAACAAAACAAGGCTCTCTTTGTTTAATGTTATGATTTTATGCATTTGGGCAGTGGAATATCACATTGTGTTTCAAGCATTTACTATCGGTTTTTGTTGGAACTTGTGTAGTTTAATGCCATTAGCGCGGACCTTAGGATATGAAATTGAAAAACTCATAAGTCCCACATTAGAAGTTTTTGTAAAAACCTCACAAGTCTCACATTGAAAGATTTTGAAAAAATCTCACAAGTACCACATTGGAGGATGCAAGAGTAGTGACAAAATCTCATTCTATAAATAGAGGTCTCCCCTTCATTATTTTTTGCATCTGAAGCTTGTACGTTTATACAAGCTTCTTTCTCCCTCATAAATTCTGCCGACGCAATTACGGCCTCTTTTCTCTCCCTTTCTTTCCGTGACACTAGAGTTAGAACAGAAATCCAATATTGTGGGAAATTCGGAATACTGACACTAGTAGTCAGTTGTTGGAATAGAATTGGCATGAGAAGCCAATATTGTGGGTATTTGGAATTGGTACTAGAAGCCATATTTTTTGGTGTATTCGAGAACGATTCTTACAATGCAGTAAGAAATCGTATAACAGAGAGTTGGACTGTTTTATCCTGAGGACGGCGTGGTTGATAGTTTGCTTGCACATTGAGGCAGTACCACGAAACGTCTTAAAGAGAACGATCTGGTCGTGCTGGTCGTAACTCAGCCAGTAAAGATTATCCCGTGTCATTGTTGCGGGCTACCGATACAACAATTTTTCTTGATTGAATAATAGCATTGTGTTTCAATATTTTATTCTCTTTAGTGATACAATATATAATATTTTTTCAGGTTCTCCGACGGGTTTGGGTTACCCAGAACCCAACGGATTCAGGAATGATATTGTTAATTTCAAACCGTTCAATTTGGATTCGGGTTTTGGATCTTGGGTTCGAGTTTGGGTAAGCACAAAATTGATCTCGATCCATCCCATTGTCATTCCTATATATATGAAAATTGAGTGAGATATGAAATAATATATTGCTACTTTCGATTAATCAAATATATGTTATTATTCTATACACAGCTAAATAGAGACTCATACAAATATGATAATTGAGTGACCATGAAGTGGATCGGGTCGGGTCATACTATCATTTACCCAACCCTAAATATTGTTTAGTCTAATTATTTAATCCAAATTTGACCCTAGACTCGATGACATCCGACCTTATTTAGACGCAATCATGATTGGGCCAAATTGGGTGAGCGGGTAGGGCTGAGTCCTACTCACCCCTAATGAATACAATGCAATTGTACCATTCTTATTTTATTCCACTGTTTCTAGCTTGCTATTTTACAACAAGACGATGCATGAATCAGTTTTAAAACATTAATTTCTTATGTTTAGGTCAAAATTTAAATTTAAGATAATACACTTATCAGTTGAAGTTTAATATTATAATTAAATTATCCCTTATTGACAAATCTTATTTTAGGAAAAGAAAATCATCCTTAGTACAGGGGATGATGTAAGTTATTGATTTTGCATTTGCATTTAAGGGCAAAAATATCATCATATTCAATCTAAATAATAAAAGAGACACATCATTCTATTTTCCCTTTGTTTTTAGGTATTTCCCTATTCTACAATGGAGAGAATCATTACTCCTTATTCTATTTAGAGTGAGACTCCTCCCCATTAATAGAGAGAGAAATTGTATGGGAAAAAAAAGATCAAATGAGACTTATATCCTTGTTAATTATATTGAGATTACATTTTTACCTTTAAAACCAAAAAAAAAAGAACTTCCCGCTCCAATACTTGAGATGAGTCTCACTCTTCTATTTATATACTATTCATTAACTCCATCAGCATATTCAATGAAAGGATCATTCATTAGACAAGTGGGCCATTAATCGGACCATTGAATTACTAGTTGCATCAATTAGTTAACATATTAATTGCATCAATTAGTCCATTCATGTCTCCACTCGTCCAATGTTCACTCACTCATAATGTTTGTATGTGTTTTTATCAAAATGTATATAGGATAATGATATCATTTGGTCGAAAATATCATTAATTCTCTAATTTTTTATCATATATAAATGTTTAATAATATATGTACACAAATATTATTTTATATGTCAAATTACATATTCACAATAATAAATAATATTTAGAATACTTTAACTAAATGAATATACATTATATTTAATCGGGTAAAGACTGGCTGTGTTAATAACAGGGTTGAGTTAACTTCGAATCTAAGGCTGAGTCTGGGTTCAAAAAATAACTCGACAAACATTTAAGATCGGGTAAGGACAATCATTAACTTGTCCCTACCCGGCCCACACTCACCCCTAGTTAACAAATTAGTGATAATTACCTAAAATTATACAATCTTTTTTTTTATAAAAATTAAAAAATATTAATTGCAAAATTAGAAAGGGAATTATTATAGCATGTTTTGCCCCATTTTGTATTTTGCATTTGCATTACGGTAACATTTTCTCTTTCCCTTTCTCTTACCCTTTTTCCCCTTTTGGTTAACAACCCACATAACCTTCAAGATTTGAGTTTTCATCTATTCAGCGCCAAATCCAAATTTCTTGCATACCCATAAATTTTAGTGAAATTACATAAATCATCTCTCTCTTTTTTATTCTTATACGAACCACCATTCCCTCTTACACGAACCACCCATAATTTTGTACATATATTATACTGATCACCCCTGGTGAAATATATGTATAATATTTTAAACAAAAAACATGTGATGTGTAATTAAGTTAAACAAATATTGTATTTTACGTAGACAAACCCAAATAATATAAGAGTCAATGCATCTCCATTATTTGATTCATTACAAAATAGTATAACAGTTATATAAACATCTCATTAAAATTCTTAATATATTGTGTAATGAAACAAAAATAATAAAAAAAAAATACTAAGTTTGTACTATTTGGAATTGTCTACACAATATATAATATTTTGTTTAAATTAATTACACTCACCATACGTTTTTTGTTTAAAATATTACACTTATATCTCATCAGTGTAATATATGTATAAAATTATGGGTGGTTTGTGTAAGAGATGTGGGTGATTCGTATAAGAACAAAAATGGATGAATGATTTGTATAATTTCACTAAAACTCAGGGATGTCAGTGTAATTAACTCAATAAAATTTTACAATAAAAAAATAGATAAAATTACACTTACACCCCTGAGTTTTAGTGAAATTACACAAATTCCCCTCATTTTTTTGTCTTTATGAGTTTAGACTTATGTAAGTGGATTGAAGTATAATACTATATATTTATTTGTTATGTAAACCTAATGGTAAAACAATAACCACAAATCTTTATTCTCTAATAGATAATGATAGTCGTTCAACGTTCTCGGGGACGTAGGTAAAATTAGTCAAACCTCGTTAACAAATTATTTGTGTTATTCTCTCTTCTTATTGTTCTCTTTTACTATTTTATTACTCGCTTTTTGCCAATAACAATAATAGATTATTGGACCATAACAATGATGCAATTAAGTTCTAGGATACCAAATCTAGTATGTTGTATACTTGTATGTTATAACAAAGTGCTACACCTTTCTTTTTGTATATAAAAGAGATAGAAATAAGAAAGAGAAATTGTGATGATAACATATCAAGATTAAGACATCAATCATACTCTTTATTTCATTAACCTTAAATGGATTCTCTTACATGTATTTGATTGAGCTCACTCTACCTCACTTTCAAAAAAAAATCAAAAGAAAAATAAATGGATAAAAAAAGTTTCCAAACCCTATACCACCATTCTATCTACACAATGGACTTTGAGGATGGTGAGAAGAATAAGCATGATGGTTTTCTAAGGAACAAAATCCCATTATCTCTTCAACCCTAAGTCTACATTTTTTTAGTGGAAGAAAACTTGTTCTTCTTTCTTTCCACAAACTTCAATATACTCTCAAAAATAGATACTTCACAAGTTTGTTGATTTTCATATATCTGAAATGCACGCTGTTGAGTGGCATCTTTGGCATAGTGAATCCTGAAAACACCAGTTTGTTGAAATCCTAATTCTTCTTCTACTTCTCCCGGAGGTATCTAAAAGGCTTGATGAGTTAAATACTCAGTTGGAATAATGAACCTTTTAAGATTTTCACCAACAGAAACAGGTAGGTACCCTTTTGGAACAACGTTGTTGTTTGATCCTCCTCCCTCATGTTCTAATAAAGAAAATGTTTTTTTTTCATAAACTTGATGCTTTTACTGTTTGTGTTGTTGTTGGTTTTTGAAGAGTTGGTTTGTTTTCTCCATTTCTCAAGGAACCTGTTGAAGTCTAACAATTTCTCTGATCTTGTTAGATTTCTTTGGAGCGATATAAGTGGTATCTCTCTCTCTCTTTGGCTTACTTTATCAACTTGCTCTTTTCTTTTATGAACAATTGTGTATAAATTGGCTTGCATGTTATATTAATCGCTTCGTGTCGGCCAGTTCAATCGGTAAACCAGTAAACTAATCCCAATACTAGTATAGTATAACAACTATATCAGTTATGTAATCAAGTCGGTTTTCATAGTACAATATTTTTCAATCAGGTCAGGGTGGAAACAGGCCAGACTTTACCTTAAACAGACCGAGCCTATATAGCATATAAGAGCCTGGGCCTGACCTGTTAGTCTGTTTAAAAAAAATTCAAAGCCAAGGCCTGACCTATTTAAAAGCCTCGTCTGACCTGTTAGTCTATTTAAAGGTCTACTAAGTTAAAAAGTTTAACAAATTATGTACAAACTAGAAAAAATTATTATAATTATAGCAATGAGTGTGATTTTTTTTACATTGTTATCACAATTATTTTCATCATCTTCCAATGTTGCGTAATGTATTCGAAAGATTTGTGGTGTCTTTGAGGTTAGAATGTAAAAAACAATGTCTTTTAATATCATAGTAAAATATGATATTGTTCTAATATTTAACATGAGTTGAGTTATGTACTTAAGCCTAAGTTTAAACAATTAAATATCCAATTATTAAATAGTCTAATCTCTAAGTCCTAATGGATTTACATAAAAAAAAATTATTTAGTTTTTTGTACATGTTATAAAAATAATTTATAAATATATAATAACATTACATAGGCCGGCCTGTTAGACTTAATAGGTCGGCCTGTTAGACTTAATAGACTTTTTAAAATGTCTGGATCTGACCTATTTCGTTAAATAGGCTTTTGGAGAAGCCTAAGCCTGATCTGTTTACTAAAAAGGTCTGGTCTGGTCTGGCTTGTTATAGGTCAGGTAATAGACCCCTATTAGGCGGTCTGGCTTGTTTTCACCCTTACATACAGGCTTAAAAATATTATACTTATGTAAAAATAGTTCTTAAAAAATATACTTATATCATTGACAAATTTAATGTTTTACTAATTATATTAATTAACTAACACCCTTTATACACATAAAACTAATAAAAAAAGTTCCATTAAAAAGACATGGAAGATAATGTTTTATCCCAATAGATTACAAACCTTGGAAACTTAAAGTTATCACTATAAGTAGACTTTAATTAACCACTATGGCTCAATTTTAATTTTATAACTCCTATGTGATGGGTATGAAATTGCATCATATTTAGCTACCATTTTGCATGCAATTCTTAGTTAATCCATGGAAGTCATAAGCTAAAACCACGAGAAATTTACCATCCACAAGAAGGATTGTATAGAATGAAACATGATTTAAGTTTGGTTTCTTAATGGGCTTGGACCTAATTGTAATCAAACTATTGATAAGTTATTTTTAGAAGAGTATAATATCTATGCACCGCTACTGTAATATGATCTACAATTTATTTGTATTTTTTTTTAATAGTCAATGATGATTAAATGTGAATAATGTATAATACAGTGACAATGTAAAAAATTCTTAGAATTCAAGTTAAAGACTTTTGATTGAGGATTTAGAGAGAGAAATTAGAGGCAACACATTCATCTTCCTATTAATAAAGTTTTGATATATATTATATATATATATATATATATATATATATATATATATATATTCTTAATCATGTATATATATGAAAAGTAAGTATCATATGAAATGATATATTATCATTTTTGATCGACCAAAGAAATGTCATTTTCTATACATAATTAAATAGAGATTCATACAAATATGATAAGTGAGTGAGCATGGACTAGGTCGAGTCGGGTCATACTATTCTTTATCCAACCCTAAATATTGTTTGATGTACTTATTTAACCAGAATTTGACCCTAGAACAGATAAAAAACTGACATTGTTTGGATCCGTTCATTATCGGGCCAAATCAGATGAACAGGTAGGGCTGAGTCCTACTCACCCCTAATGAATACAATGCAATTGTACCATTCATTTCTCCTGCTTCATTTTATTCCACTCATTCTAGCTTGCTATTTTACAACTACGTGCGTGAATCAGTTTTAAGCAATGCTATTAATATTGAACCAGTCATCAAACCGGTAGGGGTACTAGCACAGTGATATAGCAGTTTAACAGATGGTTCACTAATTAAACCGCACACCGGTAAAGTTTGATATACATTAACATTAATGTTGAAAAATCAATAAAAAACAATAATTATTTTTTTAAAATTAATTTTAAATAAAAATCGACCGGTATGACCGGTACGGTTCAATTGAAAACTGGTCGGTATGACCAGTTTTGACAAGTTTTTATCAGTATAAGTGCATGACCATTATAATTATTGTATCCTACTGATATTATGACCGGATTACCTATTCAACCGGCACGAAACAATTTTAATAAGGTTTTAAGATTTTAATTTCATATGTTCAAGTCAAAATTTAAATTTAAGATAATACATTTTTAGTTGAAGTTTAATATTATAATTAACCTATCTTATTTTAGGAAAAAAAAAATTCATCAGTATTAGAGTACCAAAAATGATATAAGTTATTGATTTTGCAATTATATTTAGGGGTAATAATGTCATCATATTTAGTTAAATAGTAAAAGAAACACATCTTTCTATTTAGTGGGTCATTAATTGTAGGGATGAGCGTGAGCGAGGTCGGGACATGTTAAAGTTTGTCCTTACCCGACCTAAATGTTGGTCAGACCATTTTTCTAGCTCCGATCATGGCTCTAGACCCGTAGTTAACCCGACCCTAAATATTCACATGTTCAGTATGTAAACTTGAACCCGACCTTAGACCCGATTAAATATAACGTATACTCATTTTACATAAAGTCTTCTAAATATTATTTATTATTATGAATATGTAATTTGACATATAAAATAATATATGTATATATATATTATTAAACATGTATATATGATGAAAAAATTGGAGAATCAATGATATTTTCGACTAAAAATGTATTATTACTTTGTACACATTTGAAGATAGACATATACAAATATCATGAGGAGTGACATTGGACGAGTCAGGTTTAGTCCTTACCTGACCCTAAATATTAATTGAGTCTAATTTTTGAACCCATATCCGGCAATATTTCCAATAAGATCCGGCCCTATTCAGACTCAATCATGATCGAAGCATATCAGGTGAGCGGGTAGGGTTGGGTCCTGCTCAATTCAACCATTGACTCATTGATTGCATCAATTAGTTAACATATTAGTGATGATTAAGTAAAAGTATATGATTAATTTTTGTAAATATTAAAAAATATTAATTGCAAAAAAAAAAATTAGAAAGTGGAAATTATTATAGCATGTTTTGCCCTATTTTGCATTTGGCATTTGCATTAACATAACATAACGTTAACATTTTTCTTTCCATTTCTCTTCTTTCTTCACCGTTCCCCCTTCTGGTTAACAACACATTCAAGATTTGATTTTTCATCTATTGACGCTGCCAAATCGAAATTTCTTGCAAACCCATTTGTGATATGGATCTCAATTTCATACAACACCTCTCATTGCTCCAAATTCCATCTTCCTTATGTGACCTAGATCTAGGGTTTCCACTTCCCCTTTTTCGTGGATTTTCTTGAAATTTTACATTATGGGGTTCAATTGGTACAGATTTTACCTCAATGGGTTCAATCTAGAACCTTTGGAACCCTTTCATTTCAGCTTATGAGTCGAAATTCTCAAGAATATCATGGTGTCTGGAATTGAACTCTTGGTGCCATTGAAGGATGTTCCAAATTCTGAGAAGATGAACATTTTTGTGAGCAAGTTGAGCTTTTGCTATGTTACTTCCGATTTCGCCGAACCAGGTAAGAACATTGTTTGAACTTGTTGATTTTGTGGCTTGTGGTGGTTCAAGAAATTTAAGCTTATTATTTGACCAAGAAACTGTTTTATTACTTTGTAATAATAATTATAATGTAATAATCGGTTGAAAGAAATTAATGAAGTATGATAAATATTTGGTGTAAGAATCTACAAACAATAAATAATTGATATGGTTTTAGAAATAAAAAGAGATATTTAGTTACATAATAATATAACGGTAGTAAAAGATTTGTGTAACAATTATTACAATGAGAGATATTTTATAACATAGTTAGTTGTGTTCATATTATTATATATATAAACAGTGTAATAGTTCACTTCAACACACTCTCATTCATTCATTAATTCAACACTTACATTCATTCATTCAACACTTACATTAATCACTACTTTTTCCTAATTCATTGTCTCTCTTTCAAAGATGATGAATAAGAATAAGGATCATGATAAGAAGAACAAGAAGCCTCGACTTGCTTGGTCCGAGGAGTTGCATCGCAAGTTTGTTCATGTTGTTAATCTTTTAGGAATTGAGAGTATGTTTTCTTCTTCACTTTCTCTATCCATATTCATGTTATACCCTTTTCTTTGTTATCAAGATTTCTGTTTTTTTATGCATCATATTTGATACTACAATCACTTGTTTGTGTCTCTCATTTCTTCTTCTTTTATCTGTTTTATATGGGTTTCAAGAAAGTAACATGTTTTTTATATCCTCTTTATACTATGTTTTTAGCACACTTAACTTTCACTTAAAAGAAACATACACCTTATTATATAGAATGATTAGATAAGCTCCACAATATGTTTTTGACAATATGTTTTCCGACAATTAACATTGATATTGAAGGTTGTTCATTTAGTAATTATGGTTACATGTATAAAACAAAATATAGTGTTACTATACCCTTTTCTATCCATATTCATGCATTCTCTTACTATACCCTTTTCTTTATTATCAAGATTTCTGTTATTTTTGCATCATATTTGACACTACTATCACTTGTTTATGTCTCTCATTTCTTCTTCTTTTTATCTGTTTTGTATGGGTTTCAAGACAGTAACATGTTTTTTTGTATCTTCTTTATACTATGTTTTTATCTTGTTTTTTAGCACACTTAACTTTCACTTGAAAGGAACATACACCTTATTATATAGAATGATTAGATAAGCTCCCCAATTTGTTTCTCAACAGTATTTATGGTTACATGAATAAAACAAAATACAGTATTGATATTCCACAATATGTTTTTCTTTTTGTTCTTGTTTCTGTGGGATTTGGGATTTTTTTTATGAGGATGCTAACTTCTGATCTTCTGCTGATTTCTCTTTCTTCTCTAATTATATTAAATAGATGTTACAGTTAATTTTCACCTTTCAGCTGTATATTCTTCCACATTCTGAATTGTCACATGTCTTAACAAATCTCATGTCATAAATTATGAATGCTCTTTGTAATCTGATAGTACTTAAATTACTATGATATTGTCAATTTTGATTTTACCATGCCATGAAATGTTCCTTTATACTGAATATAAGTGATTATGTTTGTGCCTCACCATATCGTTTATTCTGGTTGCAGATGCTGTACCTAGAAAAATTCTTGCATTGATGAATGATGAAAGACTTACAAAGGAGAACGTGGCCAGTCATCTTCAGGTACTTTTCTATTCCTTTGTATATGCTTTAATCTAATAGTATAAGTTGAGCCTTTTCATTTTATTGAACCTTATTAACTTGTTCCGTTAATTATTGCAGAAATATAAACTTTCTCTCAAAAGAATTAGCAGCAACTCTGTGCCAAGTGGAAATGGTTCTATAATTGGTTGTAGACTGTTTCAGAATGTTTCTCCAAGTGATCCTGTTTATCAGAACGCTGCTGTTCAAGAAATGCCGATGCCAGCATGGCATTCCGATGAAAGCCTTGATTCGTTGTTCGATGATGTGTTTTTGCAATGGTGGGAAGACCATAATACGGACGCAACTGACCTTTCAAATGTTATTGGTACCTCACCAAGCACACTGACTCCATTGATGGATGCTGTTAATAGTAATCTTGGATCAACACAAGACCTGGTTACTGTTGCATCTCCCAGCTGCATCTCGCACGAGTCGATCGAGATGGGAGAGCTGAGACAAGAGATTGCTGCAACCAGAACCGAGACTCGACAATTGAGGGAGACGGTCCAAGCATTGAAGGCACAACAGGACATGTTGGTGCAAGTTGTTTTACAGCTTCTCCCACCCAATGTGGTAATGCAACAATAGCGTCGTGTGCATTCACCAATTCTTTCACCTGCTATATATAATTTGTAGCTTTAGTTTAGATATGATGACACTATTTGTCACTTGTAGATATCCATAGTTATGATGATCTATTAATAAATAGTTGTTCAGTGGTTATTATGATCAGTAAACTTATGAAAAGGACAGTATATAGTTACAATGTAACACTTTCTTAGCTTTTTATGGCAAGTTGATTAAACAAAGTACTTCACGTCTTGTTCTGCTATACTTGCTTTGGCTTTAACCTTACTTTTAAACAAGTAGTAGTACTTCAGGTCTTGTAGAATATTCTTGTACTTTGATGAATTTGCTTACTTCTTTCAACTCATAGTTACAAACCATAATAACTTCACACTTATTCTATACTGTGTATTATTTGCAATTCAATGTTCTTATTTTATTGCCAAATTTTATCTTAAAATGAGGAGTTGCTTTATTGAGTTGTACCAACATTTATTGGATTCTGGTTTTACACTAAATGCTTTGAAGTTGACCAAATACAGTAAAAACAAATAACATGTTTAACAGTTCACCTTGTTCTTTTGGTAATAAAATAATAAAACTGATAGTTATGGCAAAGAATACACAGTATAGTACATTGAATTGCAGTATGAAGTTTCAGGTTTCTAAGGTGGAAGAATATGTCAAAAGAGAGAAAAGAGTTTGGGAGAGATTCAAGGTTTGGCGGTGGTTGCTCCGTTTCGCAGCGGTGGTGGCAGCGCCAACTCTGTATCGCGGTGGCGGTGGCTATGAGATTACTTGTGTTTAGAGTGAAATATTTCTTCTCTGTGGTGCAGGGGATTAAGAATGGATGGAGATGAAAGAGATTTATGTATTGAAGAAATTGAGAGAAAAATTCAATGAGATAGGTTGACTACATTAGGAGAAAAATTGTTAATGAGATAAGTTTAGAGCGTTTGGGTGAGAGAATAATGATTTTTTAATTTTAATAAAGGTTGTTTACTAAAATAACCTTGGCATGTGCCTTGTTTTTAGTTGAACAATTAAAGATATTTTTATCCAAATAATTGGGTAGACATTGCTAATATGATCGTTTATAAAATGAAGTATGATGAGCAAATTCCATTACTCAATTTTAAAAAAGTTAAAGTTGTTATACATATGCATACTGAAAATGGTTATGACTAGTTTAATATTGGTGGTGTCGTGGTCTTTAAAAGGAACTATATGATATTTAAAAAGGGAAGTTTTGATTTTGTTGGGTTACCGGACATTATTAAGGTTAGGTATTAGCTTTTGTTCCTGTGTACTGATTGTCTAAATGTATCTTTTTAAGATTGATTTTAGTATTTGGTTACAATGTATTAATAGGATAGACTCATTCTTTGTAATTTTTAAGGGTCAGTACCTAAGGTAAACCATGACTAAGAGAATAAGTAGGTGAAACAAGTACCCATTAGAATAAAATTGAGTTAATTACACTGATAACCCATAAATTTTAGTGAAATTACACAAATTATCTCTGCCTTTTTTGTTTTTAGACGAACCACCATTCCCTCTTACACGAACCACCCATAATTTTGTACATATATTATACTGATCACCCCTGGTGAAATATATGTATAATATTTTAAACAAAAAACATGTGATGTGTAATTAAGTTAAACAAATATTGCATTTTACGTAGACAAATCCAAATAATATAAGAGTCAATGCATCTCTATTATTTGATTCATTACAAAATAGTATAACAGTTATATAAACATCTCATTAATATTCTTAATATATTGTGTAATGAAACAAAAATAATAATAAAACACTAAGTTTTGTACTATTTGGAATTGTCTACACAATATAAAATATTTTGTTTAAATTAATTACACTCACCATACGTTTTTTGTTTAAAATATTACACTTATATCTCATCAGTGTAATATATGTATAAAATTATGGGAGGTTTGTGTAAGAGATGTGAGTTATTCGTATAAGGACAAAAATGGATGAATGATTTGTATAATTTCACTAAAACTCAGGAATGTCAGTGTAATTAACTCAATAAAATTTTACAATAAAAAAATAGATAAAATTACACTTACACCCCTGAGTTTTAGTGAAATTACACAAATTCCCCCCATTTTTTTTGTCCTTATGCGGTTAAATAGGCTTTTAGAGAAGTCTAAGCTTGATCTATTTACTAAAAAGGTTTGGTCTGGTGTGCCATGTTGTTTTCACCCTTACATACCTGCTTAAAAATATTATACTTATGTAAAAATAGTTCTTAAAAAATATACTTATATTATTGACAAATTTAATGCCTAACTAATTATATTAATTAACTAACATCATTCATGCACATAAAACGATTAAAAAAAGTTATATTAAAAACACATAGAAGATAATGTTTTATCCCGATAGATTACAAACCTTCGAAACTTAAAGTTATCACTATAAGTAGACTTTAATTAACAGTCGAGACTAACCTGCTAACTGCTGGTTAGTTCGTTTTAATACGTACTATAATTTTAGTCGTTGGATATTTTGCAATTAATCTGAGCCGTTGATAATTTGACTGGGTACCGGAGGAAGCATAGACTGAAGTCGGTTTGGGGCCATGTAACTTTTCCAGGAAAGTCGGTTTGGGTCATTGTCTATTCTATAGGGAAGTCGGTTTGGGCTTGAGTGACTTCTCTATAGAAGTCGGTTTGGGCCACCGTTACTTCTTTATTGAAGTCGGTTTGGGCCATGGATACATCTAGGAAGCCCAGTTTCCCATACCCAGCCCAATATTTCGTATTTAAAGCCCATTTTTTTTGTTTCGTGTATTAGCCCAATTGATTTGAAAAATGTAATTATAAAAAAATAAAATGAAGTAATTAATAATAAATAATATATTTCAACATAAATTTAAATTATAAAATTTTAAAAAATCTAATGATTCCCTAAATGACATTCCGTTCAATATACATAAACCAAAACCCAAAGAAAAAGTTATAGTAACTAAAACTAAAATATTGAATTTTTTGGGACAAAAAATGTACTTAATTCACATATAAACTTATCCTTGGATTTAAATATGCACTATGACTACTTGTATGATTGAATATATTAATTTATGAACTTATCCTATGTTGAAATTTTGTAAAATTTCATTTAGGGAATCATTAGATTTATCATTTAGGGAATCATTAGTTTTTTTAAAATTTTGTAATTTAAATTTATGTTGAAATATATTAATTTATTATTAATTACTTAATTTTATTTTTTTATAATTAAAATTTTCAAATCAATTGGGCTAATACACGGGCAAAAAAATTGGGCTTTAAATACGAAATATTGGGCTGGTTATGAGAATCAAGGCTTCCTAGATGTATCCATGGCCCAAACCGACTTCAATAGAGAAGTAACGGTGGCTCAAACCGACTTCTATAAATAAGTCACGGTGGCCCAAACCGACTTCTATAGAGAAGTCACTCAAGCCCAAACCGACTTCCCTATAGAATGGACAATGGCCCAAACCGACTTTCATGGAAAAGTTACATGGCCCCAAACCGACTTCAGACTATGCTTCCCCCGGTACCCAATCAAATTATCAACGACTCAGATTAATTGCAAAATATCCAACGGCTAAAATTATAGTACGTATTGAAACGAACTAATCTGCAGTTAGCAGGTTAGTCTCGGTCTTAATTAACTACTATGGTTCAATTTTAATTTTATAACTACCATGTGATGGGTATGAAATTGCATCATATTTAGCTACCTTTTTGCATGCAAGTCTTAGATAATCCATGAATGACATAGGGTAAAACCACAAGAAATTGACCTTCCACAAGAAGGATTTTATTGAAATGAATCATGATTTAAGTTTGGTTTCTTTATGGGCTTGGACCTAATTTTAATCAAACTTCTGATAGTTTCTATAGAAGAGTGTAATATCTTTGAAAGATTTACCCATAGTTAGTATATTATCTACCATTTATTTATATTAATTTTTTTAATAGTCAATAATGATTAAATATGAATAATGCATGATGCATTGACAGTGTAAAAACTCTTACACTACTAATGAATACTTTTTTTTTCTCCTTTTACAATTCAAGTTAAAGACTTTTGGTCGAGGTTTTACACATAGAAATCAGAGGCAAGCCAAATTAAAGGATAAAGCATTGACATTCTTCTTTCCAGTATAAAATGATACAGGTATATATTATTAATTATATATATATATATATATGAAAATTGAGTGACATGTGAAATAATATATTGCTACTTTCGATCGATCAAATAGATGTTCTTATTTTATACACAGTTAAATAGAAAATCATACAAATATGATAATTGAGTGATGATCAACTAGGCCTGGACGGGTCATACTATCTATTACCCACCCTTAAATATTGTCTAGTCTAATTATTTAATCCAAATTTGATTAACTCCTTCTGCATATTCCATCAATAGAATTGATTTGACTAATGGATCATTAATTGGGAGATTTGGGACAAAAATTCTACATCCCAAAAATTATGTTTCTGCCCAATAAACTTACACCATGTGACGTAAATTTATTTTTATAATTTTTCTATTTAATTGAGCAATACAATTTAATTGGTCCAGGAAATAGATGAAGATATAAATCGGGACAAGAGATCTTCATTACATTAATCGGACCATTGAAATATAATCCAGTATTATACTTAGCAAAAATTTCATGTCTTTAGAATAATATATTTTCAGCATATTATTTATTATTAAAAACTTCAACACTTAAATGAACAACATATTTTAAATATGAGTGAACCACATTGGGAGCTGCTCGCCCATAGATAATGATTCCTCAATATTTGTTTGCTTTATAAAAAGAGATCCGTGAATAATTTATGGGAGGGATCTACTTACTTCAAGAGTAATTGGAAAATATCTATTTCACATCTTAACCATCCAATATTAAAAAATTTAATGGTTTAGATGTAATTATCAATTCAAACCATTGAATTTCCTAAGAATGAATGATCACGGTATGAAGTAAGTTTTTTCACTTACTCCATCCCCATAATTTATTATCTTTTAATTAAGGAATGATAATTAAGGATTCGCTATCCTAAAACACGTCCCCAACCATGTCCCAGACCAATCAAACTATGTTATTTCAATTTAAAAAATTAAACATTAATGTCTTTTTCTATTTTTGCTTCATTTTGATTGGTTTAGGACGGACTTAGGGACGTGCTTTGGGACAGCAGATCCTTGTCCCACGATGACAGGATTTATTATACCAAAAACAAAATTTATGATATCCCTAAAAGAAATTGAACCTTAAACCATTGAGTAAGTTTAACCACAAGACTACTTATCTATATACTATATAAGAAAATTAAGTCTTTACCACATTAGTCAAGACATATGTCATCATCACAATCACTCCTTTTCCTTCAAAAAATTTTCTTCATTTCTCCTCCAACATTTTCAATCTATACATGTTCATTTAAGTTTCATCCTCATATTTGATATTTGATTATGTGTTATTAAATAATTCAAATGTGAATAATATAATGTTTCTTAATTGTTTTAAAAAGATATGTGCAACTTTTCATGAAAGTTAATCTAATATATTCTTTTATCTTTGAGTCAATGTTATGGTAAAAACTAAAAACAAAACTTTATTGTTATCAAATTAAAATATACTATAAATACAATTTTTTTATCTTATACTTTTATTGAATTTATTAACCATTACATATATTATATATTTATTAAAAAATGACACCATAATTTTTTAATTATCTCTCAAATGCATCGTATAAGTTAATTAAAGATAATAAAATGTCATAAATTCTAACTTTTTGTTTTATTTTATTTTTACATCTAGACAAACTTTTCAAGTGTTAAAATGATCATTTATATGAATTGTGAATAATTATGCAATAATAACTGTTTTGGAGAGAAGTACTCTCGAGATTTAATAGTAATTAATGTGAACAATGAAAGATAAAAATTCATATAAAAATACAAAATAGAAAACTAACAATAAAGGAAAATTCATAAGGGAAAAGAAACTGCATAGGTGAATAATGACAATAAATTTTGTTATATTGTAATCGAATAAGTGAATAAATATCGACAACGTTGAATAAATATCGCCGATCAGTTGCAAACTAATAATTAACAATTAATAATTACTTTGAATAAATATTGTCTACCATTAAGAAATAAATAAAACTCGCGAACATAAGAGAATCGAAACACATATTGTCATTTAATGTGGTGCTTATGGGTGATAACGATGATATTATTCAAGTTGAAAAATAATGTATAGTAATCACTACATGTAAGTTAGTATGTCTGCTTTATTTTTAAAAAAAATCTAAAATTTTAATTATAATGTTCTCATTTCCATTACTATCTTTAAAATATTTTAACAATTTTAATCATAAATAATTTAGGCCTCCACTATTCTGAAAAAAAAATTGAACTATATAATTACAACCTCCCTATTTCAATGACCATTTATTACTAAATTTCATTTCTATATATTAAAATATTATTTTCGAAGTTGTTATACTAAATCATTATACCCGTAAAGTACTAATCATTAAATTATTTATTAAAAAAATATGAAATAATAAATCAATTATAATAACAACTACTAACAAATAATATCTTAAAAGTAAAATAAATTATAAACAAGTTACATTAAGAAATTATTATAATAAATCATAAAATTAAACAAATTCTCTATATGTACGTCCATATTAATAATGACTATAGAGCATGAAAATCAATCAAGAAAGTTTAAAAGTGTATGGGTAACATGTATTTTCTTAGCAATGTGAATGTACGGATAACATGTGTGTTTTTTAACCATGTGAATGCACTGCGCACATGTGTCAAAAAAATGACATGTGTTCTTAACCATATGAATACATATGTAATGTATGTTCTAAATCATACGGCAAAAAAATATCCTCCCGTGCAAATGCACTAGTTAGTTACATAACGTTAACATTTTGCACTTTGCATTTTCATTAACATAACGTTAACATTTTCTCTTTCCCTTTCTCTTCTTTCTTCACCGTTTCCCTTTTGAACCTTCAAGATTTGATTTTTCATCTATTTACGCTGCCAAATCCAAATTTCTTGCAAACCCTTTTGTGATATGGATCTCAATTTCATAGAACACTTCTCATTGTTCCAAATTTCATCTTCCTTATCTGACCTAGATCTAGGGTTTCCACTTCCTCTTTTACGTGGATTTTGTTTAAAATTTACATCATGAGGTTCGATTGGTACAGATTTTACCTTAATGGTTTTAATCTAGAACCTTCGGAACCCTTTGATTTCAGCTTCTGAGTCAAAATGCTCAAGAACATCCTTAAAAAGCTACCGAGGAAGTCAATACTTTTGTGCCATTGAAGGATGTTCCAAATTCTGAAAAGATGAACATTTTTGTGAGCAAGTTGAGCTTTTGCTATGTTTCATCCGATTACGCCGAACCAGGTAAGAATATTGTTTGAACTTGTTGATTTTGTAGCTTGTGGTGGTCCAATGTTACTTGTAATAATAATAATTATAATGTAATAATTAGTTGAAAGAAATTAATGAAGTATATTAGTAATGATAAATATTTGGTGCAAGAATATACAAATAATAAATAAGTGATATGGTTTTAGGAATAAAAATAGATATTTAGTTACATATAACATAACGGTAATAAAAGATTTGTGTAACAATTATTACAATGAGAGATATTTTATAACATAGTTAGTTGTATTCATTCATATTATATATATAAATAGTATAGTAGTTCACTTTAACACACTCTCGTTCAACACTTACATACATACATTAATCACTACTCTTTCCTAATTCATTGTCTCTTTTTCAAAGATGATGAACAAGAATAAGGATCATGATAAGAAGAACAAGAAGCCTCCTCGACTTGCTTGGTCCGAGGAGTTGCATCACAAGTTTGTTCATGTTGTTAATCTTTTAGGAATTGAGAGTATGTTTTCTTCTTCACTTTCTCTATCCATATTCATGCATACTCTTTCTATACCCTTTTCTTTGTTATCAAGAATTCTGTTTTTTATGCATCATATTTGACACTACAATCACTTGTTTCTGTCTCTCACTACTTTTTTTATCTGTTTTATATGGGTTTCAGGAAAGTAACATGTTTTTTATATCTTCTTTATACTATGTTTTTATCTTGTTTTTTAGCACACTTAACTTTCACTTAAAAGAAACATACACCTTATTATGTAGAATGATTAGATAATAAAGGTTGTTCATTTAGTATTTATGGTTACATGTATAAAACAAAATACAGTGTTGATATTCCACAATATGTTTTTCTTTTTGTTCTTGTTTCTGTGGTATTTGGAATTTTTTATGTGGATGCTAACTTCTGATCTTGTACTGATTTATCTTTCTTTTCTAATTATATTTCCTTTTTTATCCACAAGAAATAAAAAGTATCATGTAAATTAGTTGCTTCAAATAAGGTCACAAGTATAATGTGTACAACATTTCCTCTTCCCGTTTTTGATTTAGGATTTTTCTACTTTCCCTGTGCTGATAGATGGTAATGATTAGATTTAGGATTTCCTCGATTTGATTTCAATTGCTGCTCGTCCTTTGTTATTCTTGACCTTCATTTCCATATCACTTAATTCTGCTTCCTTCTTCGATTTGATTATACCATGCCATGAAATGTTCCTTTATACTGAATATAAGTGATTATGTTTGTGCATCATAATAGTATTTATTCTGGTTGCAGATGCTGTACCTAGAAAAATTCTTGCTTTGATGAATGATGAAAGACTTACAAAGCAGAATGTGGCCAGTCATCTTCAGGTAACTTTTCTATTCCTTCGTATATGCTTTAGTTTAATATAAGTTGAGCCTTTTCATTTCATTGAACCTTATTAACTTGTTCCGTTAATTATTGCAGAAATATAAACTTTCTCTCAAAAGAATTAGCAGCAACTGTGTGCCAAGTGGAAATGGTTCTATAATTGGTTGTGGACAATTTCAGAATGTGTCTCCAAGTGATCCTGTTTATCAGAACGTTGCTGTTCAAGAAATGCCGATGTCAACATGGCATTCCGACGAAAGCCTTGATTCGTTGTTCAATGATGTGTTTTTGCAATGGTGGGAATACCATAATACAAACGCAACTGGCCTTTCAAATGTTATTGGTACCTCACCAAGCACACTGACTCCATTGATGGATGCTGTTAATAGTAATCTTGGATCAACACAAGACCTGGTTACTGTTGCATCTCCCAGCTGCATCTCGCACGAGTCGATCGAGATGGGAGAGCTGAGACAAGAGATTGCTGCAACCAGAACCGAGACTCGACAATTGAGGGAGACGGTCCAAGCATTGAAGGCACAACAGGACATGTTGGTGCAAGTTGTTTTACAGCTTCTCCCACCCAATGTGGTAATGCAACAATAGCGTCGTGTGCATTCACCAATTCTTTCACCTGCTATATATAATTTGTAGCTTTAGTTTAGATATGATGACACTATTTGTCACTTGTAGATATCCATAGTTATGATGATCTATTAATAAATAGTTGTTCAGTGGTTATTATGATCAGTAAACTTATGAAAAGGACAGTATATAGTTACAATGTAACACTTTCTTAGCTTTTTATGGCAAGTTGATTAAACAAAGTACTTCACGTCTTGTTCTGCTATACTTGCTTTGGCTTTAACCTTACTTTTAAACAAGTAGTAGTACTTCAGGTCTTGTAGAATATTCTTGTACTTTGATGAATTTGCTTACTTCTTTCAACTCATAGTTACAAACCATAATAACTTCACACTTATTCTATATGATAAGTTGTGTGTTTCTTGAATAAGCCACTGTGTATGTTAGTTTACATATTTTTAAAATTTTCAAAAACAACTTTCATATAATTTGATATTTCACTCTTTCTAATAAATTAAATTAGTAAAAAGTTGAAATAATAAAAAGACCAAATTCATACATTATTCTTCGATGGATGCAACATCCAAATATGGAAATGATAAATAACTGATATATTTATTGTGCCAATATGGAAATGATAAATAATCAATACATAAATACAATTATGCCAATAGTTCAATTTAGATTTTGAACTATTTTCTTTTTCAAAATCATTTATAGCTTAACTTAGCAGGTTTTTTATTTCCAGAATCATGAAGTGTGTAACATAGTCTTCTTATGCAATGCTTTAATCAAAATATCACACACTATATCTATACTATATATGGCAAAACATGATGTAATTTCCACTATGGTGTAATTTCATTTTTCTGTTTTGCCCTTGACACTTTTTAATTTCTACAAAAAAAAACCATATAATTATATGTAATCACCGACATATTAACCAACTCTCTCACCTCACCTTAAATTGAAGATCTATTGATCTATATATAAAAGCAAAACATGATGTAACTATCACCATAGATTAATTTCCAATTCTACATTTTGCATTTAAAAATTATACACTCGCTGAAATTAAGTTCACATTAATATCATTATGAACATTTACAACATGTAGAATAGATGTGTCAAAACGGGCTATCCAGACGAGTTCGGGCTAGCCCACATCGGGTTGGGCTAATCCGGGCCGGACTAAAAAGTCGGGATACAAATTATGCATAGCAAATTATAGCCCAAGACGGCCCTAAGCGAGTTGCGGGTTGTGGCGGGCCGGCCCGCATAATACTAAAATATAATTATTTAAATTTTAAATATTTAATCTATTTAATATATATATATATATATATATATCATATGATATTAATGTATAACTTTTTAACACATTTGTTATGCCAAATGCAACCAAACTTATAAATATAATTCATTGTGTTTGTGTGAAGACGTGATGTCAAGTTCACGTATATAAATTTTAACACAACTCATTTATTAAGTTTCTCATTTCTATTGAACTCTCACTCCCTAACAAAATATAATTTATACTCTCATTTTAATATATAAATCTTTGGACACTATAAAAAATAACATCATCTTAGTTTATAATAATAATAGTATAGACTCAAGTTCATAATGAACTCTATATGTCAAAGTATATCCACCATTGTAATCTATGATCATTACGTTTTACTTTCTGTTTGAATATATTATGTATGTTATTTATCAACATTTTCATTGTGAACTATTATGTTAAATTGGTTGTGTGAAACTCTCTATTGTAAAGATTTATGTTGTCTTTTAGTTTTGTTGTAAAAGTTATTTTCTTTATTATGTTTTTGTTGTAGAAGTTAAATCTAATTAAATACACAAATAAGAAAGGAAAAATGAGATTTATATGCTTTAATGTATTCTAATTTGATTTGATACACTATTTTGTTATTATGCTTAAAAGGATATTATGTAAAATAGGAAAAATATGATAATGTTTAACTTTATAAAATTATTGTAATTTATAACACAATATATATTCTCTACTTTTTATTATAAGTTATTTTGTACAATAATTTTCACCGAAAGCTAATTACCAAGCCAAATGTCCCTAAAAATAAATAAGGGAAAAGGGGTAGCCCTAACCCGCCCGGGTAAGCCTGACCCGAACCTAGTTTTAATATAGTCCGGTCGGGCTAAAAAGCCCGGATTCAATGAAATGTATCAAATATGATACTTAAGCCCTATAAATTTTCGGGCTTTGGCGGGCCAGTCTGATATGTCCCGCCCATTTTGACACCTCTAATGTAGAATACTTATAACAAACAATAAGAAAACGAGTTGTTGTATGAAACAAAAAATATAAAGAAAATCTCATTATCTCTTCAACCCTAAGTCTACATTGTTGAGTGGAAGAAAACTTTTCTTCTTTCTCTCCACAAACTTCAATATACTCTCAAAAACAGATACTTCACAAGTTTGTTGGTATTCATATATTTGAAATGCATGTTGTTGAGTAACATCTCCGGCGTAGTGAATCCTGAAAACACTAGTTTGTTGAAACCATAGTTCTTCTTCTGCTTCTCTCAGAAGTATCTAAAAGACTTGATGATTTAAATACTCAGTTGGAATAATGAACCTCTTCAGATTTTCACCAACATAAACATATAGGTACCCTTTTGGAATAACAGTGTTGTTTGATTCTCCTCCCTCATTTTCTGATAAAGAAAGTGTTTTATTCATAAACTTAATGCTTTTACTGCTTATGTTGTTGCCGGTGGTGATGTTGGTTTTTGAAGAGTAGGCTTGTTTTCTCCATTTCTCAAGGAACAGTTGAAGTCTAACAATTTCTCTGATCTTGTTAGATTTCTTTGGATGCAGAGACATGGTCTCTCTCTGGCTTAGTTTATCAACTTGCTCTTTTCTTTTATGAACAACTGGTAGAAAAACTTTGCATTCACACGGGCGGTAATATATTTGGCATGAATGTATTTAAACAATATAAAGTACTTGGTTAATTAAACATTTGATAATGATTACGTGATAAGAGATAATGTTTAAGTAAGAGTTTGATGAATAATAATTGTTGGCAAATGACATGACGTAGAACCTATTGCATAAAACAAAAAATAAAATGTTATAAAGAATATTTTAATAGTACAATTTAAGATAACTTGTAGAATAACTGTTAAAGATTTTGAAAAACTTCTTTATAAACTACATTTGTTATTGACTTTAGTGATTAATCATCCTTATCATGAATCAAAATCTTCAATCTCCTATTTCTTTTAACCGTTGAAATAACCACATATAATTTACCATGACTGAATACTGGTCTCGGTATATATAAGCCGACACTCTCTAATGATTTACCTTGAAATTTGTTGATTGTCTTCTGATAAGCTTGCATATGAAACAATTGCTGTAAAAATACTCTATTCGTGTTTTGTGTTCCCTAATATCAAGTAGCAAAGAATATATCCCCTTACATGCAAGTTTATTTAGGCAATATAAAATTGATTAAGGATTTCTAAATTACTCAACAATATAAGAATAGAATAAATTCGACTTTTTATTTGGTATTTGGCATCAATGTTATAAATTGTTTGCTTTGTGAAAATAGAAAAATTTGTAATTGTCTATTTAGCATCAGTGTAGTTGAGATAAATTTAGATAATGAACAACGAACGCAATAAAAATAAATTAAATATGTCAAATTCCACATGTATGCCTATTTTAAATTTATAGAAGTTCATAAGCAATATATTTATTTTGTGACATCTTAATATTTGACATCCATTGTATTTGAATTCATAGTTTATTTATAAGCACTACCAAGCAGAGGGTGGCTCAAGCCCAGTCTGCCTCTTGCTTGAGCGAGAAGATAGCACTCAGGCGACAATTCGAAGATTTCAAACCAACCTTTCTGTGGGTCTCTTGCCCGAGCGAGAGGATAGCGCTCAAGTGACAATTCCAGGATTGAAGTCTGTGGGTTTCTCGCATGAGCGAGAGGATAACGCTCAAGCGACAATTCGAAGATTGTAGACCAACCTCTTTGCGGGTCTCTCACCTGAGCGAGAGGATAGTGCTCAAGCGACTATTCAAAGATTGCAGACCAACCTCTATGTGGGTCTCTCACCTAAGCGAGAGGATAGCGCTCAAGCGACAATCCACTTCGCCAGAATACGCCTTTAAAGGCGGTTTTTCGATCGCGCATTCTAGAAAAATGCTGTAAAACAAAAGGCGGAGGAGAATTATACAGCGCAACTTTAAGAATTCGCTTTTAAAATGGATAAGCGGATATAATGTCAACAACGCAACAGAAAATATGTGCGGTTGAATAAGTGCTTGTTTTAATTCGTAATATTTAGCAGCGCCTATATTGCAAATCGATGTGAATAGTAATATGTTTAACAGTGTAACACCCTAAATTTGAGTCTTTAAAATTATAGTATCAGTCCTGGGATCCTCGCTTGAGCGAGAGATTCTCGCCTGGGCGAGAAAGGCTCACCTGGGAGGGTGAAATCCTGGGCTATACTGGAGGATTCTCGCCTGAGTGAGAGTTGGCTCGCCTGGGCGAGAAATGGCATTTTGGGGCTGTTGAGACTGTGAGATTCTCACTTGAGCGAGAATCCCTCGCTTGAGCGAGAGGATCAGATCTGAGTTTTTAAAATTGGCGGGATTTTCTCGCTTGAGCGAGAATGAGCTCGCTTAAGCGAGAACCCGACGAGTTGCATTAAATGAGAAACCCCCAAACACATTTTAGGATTAAGAAAAGAAGAGATGTGAGAGAAGAGAGCTTTTCCAAGGGCAAGAAGCTTTGATACTCATCCAAGAGCTTGAGAAGAGGTAAAACTCTTGATTCTAACTCTCTTCTTCTCTTTGGAACTCTTTTTGGGTATGTTGGATCTCTTCTAAAAAATGAGAGAAACCATGGAAACTCACCCTTTTGAGTTATGGTTCATTTTATGTTATTTTATCTTGTAAACTCTTGATATAGAGTTAGTATTTCAAGAAAGGAGAGGGTTTGTGGGTTGAGTCATGAAAACCCCAAAACCCTAAAGAGAAAATGTAGTTAAAATGGAAAATGGGTAAAATGCTAGAGGTAGAAGATGAATTTACTTTCTAATATAAAAAATATGATAGAAATCTTGTATGGTTAAATAATGCAATATAAGTTGTTTATATGATTTTTGGAATAAATGACTAACATTGTGTTATATGGTGGGATGAGGTAATATCCTAAAGTTGGAGGCGGTGTCGGTGGAACTTGAGGAGTTGCCCAGAACCCAAACCCAACACTCACTGAGGTAAGGATAAGTCTTTAACTTATGCACTGTGATAGAAAATGTGTGGATTTTCTGATGTGGATAATTAACTGTATAGTAAATCACTTAGTTGTTATAAGCATATATGGGTATGTTTGTAACAACGAGGAGTGAATTTACTGTGAAAATGGTGATCTTTCCCAACCTATGACTAAGGTTTTGATGATGCTCACTATGTCATCAAATACAAAAAGAAGACTAGCAAATCAAAAGTCAAAGAAACTCATATGTGTAGTCTAAGTCTTCTAGGTAAAATGATACTTGAACTTAAAATCTCTTAACTATACGATAAAGGCTGATCTTTGAAAAACTCATGCATGAAACTAAGATCATTTGCACTAAAGCATAAGTGTTCTGTTTTTTAAACAGTGTAATCAATTACACTATCCTGGTAATCGTTTACATGATGATAAACTAATCAGACCTGTGCATTTTACATGATGTAATCGATTACACTATACTCGTAGTCGATTACAGCATATTAAAAGCATCAGATATGTGCATTTTTCACATTGTAATCGATTACACTATGTTTGGTAATCGATTACATCAACCCGTTGAGTTTGTATTTTAAATTTTTAACTGGTGCAATCGATTACACTATATGGTAATCGATTACACTTATCAGAATAGTATACTGGTTCTGTTTTGATTGAACTGTTGTAGCTCTTAACTTTTCACAAACTCATACTGGTTCATATGCACGAATTAAACACTATAAATAGGTGTTTTATGACTTGTTTTCAAACACAAAATCTGAATACAACTTTCATACTTACAAAGTCACAAAGTTCTCATAATTTCTTTCATTCATTCATAAGTGTTAAGACTTTGATATCAATTTTCATATCTTTCCAATTCTGGAAATTATTTAAAGTCTTAAGCACAAACAAAAGCCTTTGTCCAAGTTATTTGATTCTAAATTAAGTGATCATTTAGTGAGTGATTCAATCCATAAGGCTTCAATTATTATTAGAGAGTCACTTATTAAAAAGCCTTGTAAAAACCATCTTAAGAATACAAGTTAGTGTCTTGTAAACATTTCACCAAGTGTGGTGAAGTGCAGTATATTGTGAAAGAACGGTGTTAGCCTAGTGCCTAGTGGAATAGGTGAGTAGTCTTGGAAGAAGACGAAGAAGGTGTATCATTGGTTCTTGCAATAGTGGAAAAATCTTCTTGGTAACAAGAAGGACTGGACGTAGCTTTCAAATTGAAGGTGAACCAGTATAAATCTTGGTGTTATCTTCTCTTCCCTTAACTTTTTACATTTTGCATTATCTTCTACTTTTACTCAACTATTTTGTTTAATACTTCTGCTCATAGAAAAACTCTCTTTAAACTTGCAAAGTTTTAAAATAAAAGTAGAAATATTCAATTTAAGTCTCTACACCTAATTCACCCTGTAACACCCTAAATTTGAGTCTTCAAGATTATAGTAACAGTCCTGGAAGCCTCGCTTGAGCGAGAGTTGTCTCTCCTGGGCGAGAAATGGCAAATTTTGGGCTGTTGACACAGTGTAATCGATTACACACTCCTGGTAATCGATTACATGCTGATAAACTAATCAGACCTGTGCATCTGACACAGTGTAATCGATTACATGGACGTTGACTAATCAGATGTATTATCATTTTGAGATGACCTATGGTTGGTACCCCAAAATCGATTAAGTATGAAAAAGTTATTTTTGATTCTTGTGTATGAAGCTTCTGGTCTATGAATTTTTTTTTTTGTTAAAGATGAGTACCCGCCGTAACAAATGTATATTGGTATTGAACACCAAGCTATGTGCGGGGATGTTGAACCTCAAAAACTTATTTTGGATCGGGAGTGTCTTAGTGTACGGTTGGGGTAAATGGTAGAACCTTTACTATAGTGTTGATATGCGCGATGATGTCCCAGTTGGATTTAATCCTGGAAATGGACTAGCGGTCACCAAAATTGTGTTTTGCTTAACTATGTGATGATTGTTGAGGTGAAGAATTAAGATCTAGTTGCATTGATATGTATATGGGTGCAAAAGGGTAAGACTTATAATGATAGTCGAGAAAAGAGGCTAGTTAAGTTACTTACCCCGTCAATGTGATGAATGCAATGGAATGGACGTGAAACTTTTGGTCATGAATGATCGATTCTTTTGCGGTAGGACATTGGCAATGCATGAAATAGTGGTGGTGTACCTCAATTGTCTGCGTTGAATGTTGTACCGGCAAAAATTGTTGTTGTTTCGTGAACGTCAGTAATTGCGATGTATGGGTGTGGTGTCACCATATGAGAGAAGGAGTTTTAGGGTATGTTGAAATGAGTATGCGTTACTTTTGACATGATAATTTGATTTCTTCGATTAAATTGCCGTGAGTCGTGGGTTCAAACCGTTTTCGAAAATCAGTTTTGGGTGAAACATAGCATGTGGCTAAATAATGTTTTGGGTGAAACATAGCATGAGTATGAGGTTGTTAAAAGTTTGGTGATATAAGACGCCCATGTATTTCTGGACATAATGCGAGTGGGTTAATAAGTTTATCTTTGCTAACGAAATTGGGGGCGACCAAACCGAACGCAAGTTGTAGGTTTGAGTGTTGGTCGACTTGTGCTTGCCGATTGGTAAAAGAATACCTAATTTTGGTGTGAATCAATGGTTTTATGGTTTCAGTGGAGGCTAGAAATCGGTGATTTCTTTAGACGATAAGATTTGATGGTAGAAATATTTTATGTAATTAGACAATTACTGGATAGTTTGATTGCGTACAATGGATGAGACACTAAGAGTTCTATTGTATAAGTATTTTGTGGATCTAGTAAAATAAAATTGTGCTAGAGTCTCGAGTGGAGATGAAACTAGCTAGTGTATGATGGATGTTAAAAGATGCATTTAGATAGATATGGGATCAGGAGTTCCCCATTCGCTGAAGTTCGAGAATGTTATCGGGATTCTTAACGTATGTTAGGATTGATAGATGGATAGGTGCTAGAGATCTATGGTTCTTGACGAATGTAGGAAAGATCTTTAGTCTGAATTATGGATTAGTTCCCATGGCACTCGAGTTATTAAAGGCTGAGATCTTAACATTTGGACATTGAGGAGTTAGTTCATGAATTGGTTTGGTGATATCACGGTTTAGTGGTGTATGGCCTTAGTGACTGATTAAGTAATCTTAATGAATTGGGGGATCGATTATGATTTCGGTTGGATATTCTTGTGCCTAAGGTCTAGGTGATGATTTTATTTTCCGAGGTATGTTTAATTTTCGGGGACGAAAATTTTTATAAGAGGGGGAGGATTGTAACACCCTAAATTTGAGTCTTCAAGATTATAGTAACAGTCTTGGAAGCCTCGCTTGAGCGAGAGTTGTCTCGCCTGGGCGAGAAATGGCAAATTTTGGGCTGTTGACACAGTGTAATCGATTACACACTCCTGGTAATCGATTACATGCTGATAAACTAATCAGACCTGTGCATCTGACACAGTGTAATCGATTACACACTCCTGGTAATCGATTACATCGTATTAAAAGCATCAGATATGTACATCTGACACAATGCAATCGATTACACCATGTTGGTAATCGATTACACACTTCTGGTAATCGATTACATCGTATTAATGTAATCGATTACACCATGTTGGTAATCGATTACATCGCGACGATGCCTCTGTAATTTACACAGTGTAATCGATTACACTATACTTGTAATCGATTACACTTATCGCAATGTCTATAAAATAGAAACCCAAAACACATTTTAGGGTTAGAACTTTGAAGAGAAGAGAGAGAAGAGAGCTTTTCAAGAGCAAAGAGCCTTAGGACTCATCTTAGAGCTTGAGAAGAGGTAAACCTCTTGTTCCTAACTCTTTTTCTTCCTCTTTAACTTGTTTTGGGTATGTTGGATTTATTTTCAAAACATGAGAAACCATGGAAACTCATCCTTTAGAGTTATGGTTCGTTTTATGTTGTTTTTATCTTGTAAACTCTTGGTTTAGAGTTGGTATTTGATGAATGGAAATGTTTTGTGGGTTATTCATGAAAAACCCCCAAAAACCCCCAAAATGAGAATATGAGTATAAAGAGAAAGAGATGAAATGTTAGATGTGGATAATGAGTAGTGCTTTGATGTTGTTATATGAGATGAACATGTATGCTTTGATATTTAGAAACTTGTATTGAAGTAGTTTTGGAAATATTGAAATATCAGATGTTATGCATGTTTTAGATGGTTGAATATTGATGATGAATATTTTGTATGATGATGCAAAATAATTTGTTTATGTGATATTTGGAATAAATGACTAACATTGTTGTTATTGGTGGGAAATGAGGAAAGATCCTAAGGTTGGAGGAAATCGCGGAGGAGACTTTTAAAGTTACTCGGAACCGATCCCCAACACTCACCAAGGTAAGGGATAAGTGGCTCTAATTCATACTCACTGATATGAATGAGGTATGTGAAAGAGGTAAAAGGTTTGTAAGGGAGATGTGTTTCCATAGTTAATGATTTGATGGAAAAGGTAAATGTATTGGCATTATTGTTATGAGAATAGAGTAAACTGGTTATAATTTGATATGTGGTATTGTGAATGACTTGCCCTATGTGGTATTGCGAATGACTTGCCCTATGTGGTATTGCGAATGACTTGCCCTATGTGGTATTGCGAATGACTTGCCCTATGTGGTATTGTGAATGACTTGCCCTATGTGGTATTGCGAATGACTTGCCCTATGTGGTATTGTGAATGACTTGCCCTATGTGGTATTGTGTATGACTTGCCCTATGTGGTATTGTGTATGACTTGCCCTATGTAGTATTGTGTATAATTTGATATGTGGTATTGTGTATGACTTGCCCTATGTAGTAAACTGGTTATAATTTGATATGTGGTATTGTGAATGACTTGCCCTATGTGGTATTGTGAATGACTTGCCCTATGTGGTATTGTGAATGACTTGCCCTATGTGGTATTGCGAATGACTTGCCCTATGTGGTATTGCGAATGACTTGCCCTATGTGGTATTGCGAATGACTTGCCCTATGTGGTATTGCGAATGACTTGCCCTATGTGGTATTGCGAATGACTTGCCCTATGTGGTATTGCGAATGACTTGCCCTATGTGGTATTGCGAATGACTTGCCCTATGTGGTATTGCGAATGACTTGCCCTATGTGGTATTGCGAATGACTTGCCCTATGTGGTATTGCGAATGACTTGCCCTATGTGGTATTGCGAATGACTTGCCCTATGTGGTATTGCGAATGACTTGCCCTATGTGGTATTGCGAATGACTTGCCCTATGTGGTATTGCGAATGACTTGCCCTATGTGGTATTGTGAATGACTTGCCCTATGTGGTATTGTGTACGACTTGCCCTATGTGGTATTGTGTATGACTTGCCCCAAGTGGTAATGGAAAGGTAAACGTGCAATTGGAATATGAATGATGGGAAATGAGAAGGTTGCAATGAAAGTCATATGCATGCTATAGAATATATAGTATGGGATATATATTCTATAGGGTGAATATGAGTGATAGAAAGGAAGATTATTAAGTATAAAAGTAATATACATGCTATAGGTTATATAGTATGGGATATATATACTATAGTGTGGATATGAAAAATGAGAAGAACGATGCTTCGAATGAACATAATATGCATGCTATAGAATATATATTATGAGATATGTATTCTATAGGATGAATATGGATAACGTGGAAATGAACAAAAGAAGAGATGAATGTTTGCATTTACGTAATTGCGTTTATATTTTATATTAAAGTTTAATCGTATTTGAAATGTGGATTATCTTGTGATGTTAGTTTTTAAACTAATGACTTACTCCCTTTTGTTTTGTGTGTTGTTTATGATAATCCCATTGTAGGTAAATGAAGGATTTTGAGGATGAAGCTCAATTAGGAAACTTTTGTATTTAATTATTCGGTTGTCTTTATTGTTATTTGATATGGTAGTTGATTTGATAACAATATGAGATGATTGTAAATCCGTTGAGATTAATATGAATATGTGTAGTTATGGGCTTTATAACTTGGGGAGACCCATAACTGGTTGTATGTGGTAAATGCTATTTGAATGAATTATGTTTTTCCGCAACATAACTTTGTATGATAATATAATGGGGTAAAGAGTGTTTTCGAAAATGATACTTGAGAGTTTTCAATGAAGGTGACGACTATATGTAAGAAATGATTAAAATGAATGATAAATTTTCAAGGGTAGAAAATCGGGTCGTTACACACCCCCCTCTTAGGTGGCCATATATCCTAACATTTACCATTTATGTATTGGTGGAGTGTCAATGGAAATAAAACTCGGAATAATGCAATGAAGCATAAATCACTTAGTTGTTATAAGCATATATGGGTATGTTTGTAACAACGAGGAGTGGATTTACCGTTTATGTATTGGTGAAGTGCCAATGGAAATAAAACTCGGAGTAATGAAATAAATCGTAAATCACTTTGTAGTTATAAGCATATATGTATATGTTTGTAATGATGTCGGGTGCATTTACTGTTTTTGTATTGGTGGAGTGCCAATGAAAATAAAACTCGGAAAATGTATTGGTGGAGTGCCAATGGAAATAAAACTCATTTTTAGCCGACCATGATTGATTAGCGACTTTGGCTCAAGTAATGTAGCAAGCTTTGGCTCAAACAATGTAGCAAACTTTGGCTCAAGCAATGTAGCAAGCTTTGGCTCAAGCAATGTAGCAAACTTTGGCTCAAGTAATGTAGCAAGCTTTGGCTCAAGCAATGTAGCAAACTTTGGCTCAAGTTATGTAGCGTGGTTTTCAAAAGTATGAACGATGACATTGGTTTTTAAGTAAACTTGAATTTAAACCGCTTATTTAACCTTATTAAATGTGGATTAACTTACATTGATATTTGTTGAGTTAACGACTTACTCCTTTGTGTTTCTTGGTGTATTGTCAATGTTAATCTCATTGCAGGTAGGTGGAAGGAGTATGAGTGTTTTTGATTAGGAGCTTAAAGACTTTTATTTTGATGTCTCTTATCCATTCTTTTGTAATCTCATTGGTTGTACTTGAACTAACTATTTTGTAACCATGAACATGATTGTTGTACATGGCATTAATCATGGAAACTAGTAACTCGGGATATATGTAGCTATGGGTGTTTTGGAAACTCATAGCTAATTGTATGCGGTCGTTACTAAGTTACATTAATACGAATTATGTTTTTCTGCTATCTGATTTGGTATGTTACTTTTGGTTTATAGATTGGGTGTGAGGAGGGAAGTGAGATCTTTTAAATAAGTTCATTCACTCGGTAATTATAATTTATCGTTAAATGCATGATATTGGATTAAGTAACGAAAAATTTTCAAGGGTAGAATTTGGGTCCTTACAAACAGCGCCATCATTGCACATCACTGTTAATAGGAATATGTGTAACAACGCCGCTGTTGATAGTACTCCTTTATAGCGCATTCATAGGTATTCGTTGTGGATTTTATACCTTATACAGCGTAATCTAAAACTTGCGTTGTGTATTATATATTTTAAAATAAATTTCTGAACAACATTCTTTCATCATCTCATGTATTAAATTATTTTCGAACCCCCAGAATTCGTTTTGCTTCGTGATATGAGTTTCTCACGCGAAATAATAAAGATATCAGTTTCCCATAAATCTTTGAGTCTATATATTTAGCATGTTAATTATACTACTTCATTGAAAAAATTGAAGTTCATCATAGATATTCATTTATCTTGTAAGAATACTTCATGGATGCTGAAATTGGAACTTAAAACTATTTTTCGTCGAATGGAAATATTTGCAGATCTTTGCGTTTTTTTTATTTTCATTTATCGTTAGGTGTTTTAATTTAGTTATTTATTTAAAAAAAATCATTTACGATTTAAGATTTAGATTTGATCCATCATATTATATGTTTATGTCATAGGGGGATAAAATTGAGGCTATAGTGAAGGAGAAATATATTCTACAACTGCCAAATAAACTTAAGCAGGGTTTTAACTATTCTCTTGAAAACTTTGATATTGTGCCAAATTGTGGGTTATATGCATTTTCTAAAAATATTCATTACAAGCTAATATTTCAAGATAGATCAGTATTGAATAGGTGATTCATTTTTTCTATTTGTAATTATTGAATTTGTAATCATGTTTTATTATTTTATGAATCTTATGAATTTTATTTTCAGGGAATTATTCACAACTGAATTGGGTGCTGACTCACACTATATTGAATTTCTTAATTTTCTTTTCGAAGATGAAGAAGAAGTAGAGATTCTTAATTTCTCTGATTGAACAATGTTGATGCATTATATAATTGTGGACATTTCTATTTTTCTCTGTTTTATTGTCTTTATTATTTGTTATTTTCTGGACACTTATTACTATTTTGGATATTTTAATTACCAATAATGAACATTTATTTTCTGGCAATTCTATTTTATTTTCTATGTTTGGCAATAATGTTATATATATGCAGATATTTGGAAATTTCAGCAATCAAGATTGTCGAGCTCTCCAGTCAAGTTAGAATATATTAATATATTGTATAGATTTTAAGGATTTTAATGTGTATAGACTGTAACATAAGCTAGGATTTAATGTTTCATTGTAACAAAACATAAATAAAATGTAATTTTCAATATATACAATATACAATTTCAATTAATATTTACAATTTCAGTTTTGTTCAATTCATAAGCTATGATGACATGCATGTTAATACTTAATGCCAAATTGTCAAGCATGCAACTTGGCGTGTCAATAAACTTAAAAGTTAAAACATATGTTTCAACAGTGAATTAAAATACATCGCCGTTGAATATAAAAAATAATGAATGATCCACATCGAATTAAAACGCATCGTTGTAGCATATTTAAATGATCTACAACCAAGTAAAACTCATCGCTGTTGAATATAGAAAATAATGAATGATCCACAACGAATTAAAACACATCGTTGTTGCATATGGAAATGATCCACAACGAAATAAAACTCATTGCTGTTGAATATAGAAAATAATGAATTATGCACAACGAATTAAAACGCATCTTTGTTGAATATAGAAAATAATGAATGACCCACAGCAAAGTTAAGCGCATCACTGTTAAAGATTGAAAAATATCTAAATGGAACATGTGTAACATCTCTTTTTTAAATGGTTTTGCTTCGTTATATGGGTTTCTCATAGAGCATTAAAGATATCAGTTTCCAACATTAAAGATATCAATTTCTCATAAATCTTTTACTCTATATATTGAAAGAAAATGAAGAAGGATTTCATTGAAACAAAATGCTCTCTATTTTTCATGGATATCAGTTCACCGGAGATATGGAACTTCAAAATGATATTTGTGTTATGTTTATTTTCGTTAATCGTGAGGTATTTTGGATTTTGGTTATTTATTTATATTTTTTTCATTTATGATTTATGATTTTCATTTTATATATGTTTATGTTCGTAATAGTGGGAGAACAAAGTTCCAGTATTGAACAAAAATGGGAACGTGTCCTTTGTGATGCAGGCTATTATTCGCATCGATCAAAATATCAAACATGCAATCTTCATAGCATGCATAAGAAGAAAGAGTCAACCTACCCCAGATCTTGAATATTCAACAAAAATGGGAACATGTCCTTTGTGTTGGATACTTTTTCTCTGAAGGATATTGAATGCAATGGTCTCTATTATCAAGAAAATGGTCTTTCTTGAAAATAAGTGAAGAAAATCGTAAGAGAGCATCTAATATGGGTTTCTTCACTTTGCAAGTACCTTGATTTCTTTGATTCCCTTGCTTACAATATCCTTTACTTTGTTTGGTTCACAATGCTCACAAGAAAGCTAAAAGAGCATTGTGAACCAAACAAAAATTATAACAGATCCAAGCGCAAGCGTTGATTAACAGATCTTCAAAAATGATATTCTTCACTTTGCAAGGAATAGAGCATCTATCCGATGTTCACAGATACAACATTCAACTTAGCTTAAGGATTAACAGGTCTTAAATATTGAACAAAAAATGTAACATTTAGCATTTTTCCATGTAACATTCAATTTCAATTTTAGTTTATTGTGTATTTTGTACAATATCAATGTATATAACATTTAGGTTATAATTTCATTTTGTTCAATTTCATTTTAAAAGATAAAACATATGTTTAAAGCGAAATAATATGATGCGCTGTTGAGAATGAAAAAAAATGATTTTGAATTGTAATTAGTTAATTTGTTTCAATATCAAAATCATTCACGCATTCAACATAAAAATTTCTTTCTCTCATTCAACATCTTAAGTTCACTAATTCTGCACCGAATTGAAAGTGAGTTTTCAATTCAACATCAAGTAAATACTTGTTTATATTGAGTTAGATTTCATCTTTATTACATGAGTTATTATTTTACATGAGTTATTATATCTCTGGATTCATTTAGATTGTATTTAGTTAGGGTTCCTCATTTAGCTTGTATTACATGAGTTAATATTTTTCCTGATAATGTATTTGCTTGCTACGTGAAATTAAATTAATGTTTTAGAGATTTATGTTAACCGAAAATCAAATTTCAATCATACAATTTATATTGTATTTAGTTAGGGATCCTCACTTACCTTGTTTTACTAGAGTTAGCTTATAAAGTGAGTGGCGACTTAATCATTTAGGAATTTATGATCCCGAATATAAATTTCAATTATTAACTCAATATTTTATGACAATTTCTTTCTAGAAGATGTATGAAAGAATTGATCGAAAATGGATGAGTGTTAATCGATTGACGAAGGAGTATGAGGATGGAGTGAAATCATTTGTTAAGTTTGCATATTAGAATGCTTAACACTCTGATCGAATTGTATGTGCTTGTTTGAAATGTTGTTACTCCAACCGAATTACCGCGGTTGAGTTAAAAGTTCATTTAATCTATCACGGTATCAATCAGAGTTACACATGTTGGACAAGGCATGGTGAGAAAAGCCTTGATGAGATGCATATGAAAGAAAACAACACTAATGCATATGAAAGAGATCATTTTGATGAAATGGCAAACGTTGTCGAAGAAGATCTTCAGGATCATCCTCAGATGTTTCAACGGTTGATAAGTGATGCTGAGAAACTATTATATGATGGTTGTACTAAATTCACAAGATTGGCAGTCGTGTCAAGGTTGTACAAGTTGAAATGTGTTAATGGATGGACTGATAAGAGTTTCACAGACCTACTAACACTTTTGAAGGAAATATTGCCCGAGGATAATGTTTTTCCTTCTCGAACCTATGAAGCTAAACATATGTTATGTTCCATTGGCATGGATTACAATAGGATACATGCTTGTGAAAATGACTGCATCTTATTTCTTAATGAGTATGCTTCGTTGAAGTATTGCCCTAATTGTAATGCACCACGTTATAAGAAGGAAAACTCAATTATTGCCAATAAGGTTGTATGGTATTTTCCTATCAAATCAAGATTTAAGCGTATGTTCAGCAACGCTAAAGATGCAAAGAATTTGACATGGCATGCTGATGAAAGGATTAAAGATGGAAAGCTTCGGCATCTTGCAGATTCTCCTCAATGGAGAAAAATTGATCATGACTACCCTAGTTTTGGTCAAGAATCAAGAAATCTACGCCTTGCATTGTCAATTGATGGAATTAACCCACATAGTGTTCAACCTCTCTCCTTCCCTATGCATGAAGCTCAAATATGTGATGTTATCTATGTTAATTTCCGGACCTAAACAACTAGGAATTGACATAGACATATATTTGGCTCCATTAATTGAAGACTTGAAGCAAATGTGAGACTGGTGTAGATGTATATGATGCGTATAGGGAAGAAAGGTTCAACTTGAGGGTTTTGTTGTTGTAACACCCTAAATTTGAGTCTTCAAAATTATAGTAACAGTCCTGGAAATCTCGCTTAAGCGAGAGATTCTCGCCTGAGCGAGAAAGGATCACCTAGGAGGGTGAAATCCTGGGCTATACTGGAGGATTCTCGCCTGAGCGAGAAATGACAATTTTGGGCTGTTGACACTGTGAGATTTTGTTTTTTAAAAAAAAAACAGTGTAATCGGTTACACAATCCTGGTAATCGATTACATGCTGATAAACTAATCATAACTATGTATTTTACATGCTGTAATCGATTACACTATACTCGTAATCGATTAAAACATATTAAAAGCATCAGATATGTGCATTTTTCACATTGTAATCGATTACAACATGTTTGGTAATCGATTACTTCAAGTAGTTGAGTTTGTATTTTAAATTTTTAACTGATGTAATCGATTACACCATATGGTAATCGATTACATTTATTCGCTGAGCGAGAATTCCTCGCTTGAGCGAGAGGAAGCCTGTTGGGACTGTGAGATTCTCGCTTGAGTGAGAGGGTCAGATCTGAAATTTTAAAAAGGCGGGATTTTCTCGCCTGAGCGAGAATGGGCTCGCTTGAGCGAGAACCCGACGACTGCTCTTTAAAATAGAAACCCCAAACACATTTTAGGGTTAGAACTTTGAAGAGAAGAGAGAGGAGAGAGCTTTTCAAGAGCAAGGAGCCTTAAGACTCATCTTAGAGCTTGAGAAGAGGTAAACCTCTTGCTTCTAACTCTTCTTCTTCCTCTCTAACTTGTTTTGGGTGTGGTGGATCTATTTTCAAAACATGAGAAACCATGGAAACTCATTCTTTAGAGTTATGGTTCGTTTTATGTTGTTTTTCTCTTGTAAACTCTTGGGTTAGAGTTGATATTAGATGAATGGAAAGGTTTTATGGGTTATTCATGAAAAACCCAAAAAACCCCCCAAAATGAGAATATGAGTATAAAGAGAAAGAGATGAAATGTTAGATGTGGATAATGAGTTGTGCTTTGATGTTGTTATATGAGATGAACATGTATGTTTTGATATTTAGAAACTTGTATTGAAGTAGTTTTGGAAATATTGAAAATATGTGAATCCCTTGTGTGTTTGATGATGAAATACGAGTTATTTATGTGTTATTTTGAATAAATGACTGACATGGTTGTTATTGGTGAAAATGAGGAAATATCCTAAGGTTGGAGGAAATCGCGGAGGAGACTTTTAAAGTTACTCGGAACCGATCCCCAACGCTCACCAAGGTAAGGGATAAGTGTCTCTAATTCATACTCACTGATGTGAATGAGGTATGTGAAAGAGGTATTGTGTTGATAAGTTTATTGTTGTTACCCTACCCGAAGAGGTAGTGGTTTATTATTGTTACCCTACCCGAAGAGGTAGTGGTTTATTGTTGTTACCATACCCGAAGAGGTAGTGATTTATTGTTGTTACCTTACCCAAAGAGGTAGTGGTTTATTATTGTTACCCTACCCGAAGAGGTAGTGGTTTAATATTGTGCCCTACCTAGAGTGGTAGTGGGCTGTTATTGTGTCCTACTCGGAGTGATAATGAACTGTTATTGTGTCCTACCCGGAGTGTTAGTGAGCTGTTATTGTGTCCTACCCAGAGTGGTAGCAGACTGTTTATTGTGTCCTACCCGGAGTGGTAGTAGACTGTTATTGTACCCTACTCGGAGTGGTAGCGGACTGTTAATATGTACTACTGATAATGGAAGTGATTATTGTGAACTAGACCTGCCCGATGTGGTATGGATGATAACTAGACTTGCCCGATGTGGTATGGATGATGATAACTAGACTTGCCCGAGGTGGTATGGAGATGTAATTGGACCTACCTGGTGTGGTAGGGGGTTATATTGTGAAAGAACTCGGTGAAAACGACATATGAGAAACGAGGATGTTAAGAGCGAAAGTCATATGCATGCTATAGGATATATGTTATGGGATATATATACTATAGGGTGAATATGAATGTTGAAAATGAATACGTAAGAGTAAAAGTAGTATACATGCTATAGGATATATAGTATGAGATATATATATTATAGTGTGGATATGAATAATGAGAAGAACGATGCTTCAAATGAACGTAATATGCATGTTATAGAATATATATTATGGGATATATATTCTATAGGATGAATATGGATAACGTGGAAATGAACGGAAGAAGATATGAATGTTTGCATTTACGTAATTGTGTTTATAAATTATATTAAAGCTTAATCATATTTGAAATGTGGATTATCATGTGATGTTAGTTTTGAACTAATGACTTACTCCCTTTGTTTGTGTGTTGTTTATGATAATCTCATTGTAGGTAAATGAAGGATTTTGAGAAAGAAGCTCGCTTAGGATGCTTTTATGTTTATTAACCTATTTGTCTTTATTTGCTACTTGACGTTGTAGTTAATTTGATAACATTATGGGATAACTGTAAATCCGTTTAGATTAATACGGATATGTGTAGTTATAGACTTTATAACTCTGGGAAACCCATAACTGGTCGTATATGGTAAATGCTATTTGAATGAATTATGTTTTTCCGCAACATAAATTTGTATGATAATATAATAGGGTAAAGAGTATTTTCAGAGAGAGATACTTGAGAGTTTTTAATGAAGGTGACGACTGTATGTAAGAAAGGATTAAAATAAATGAAAAATTTTCAAGGGTAAAAATCGGGTCGTTACAGTTGTTCGACACAATTAGTGATTTCTCTACGTATGGTAATCTTTCAAGATATACTACAAAAAAGAATCTTGCATGGCCTGTATGTGAAGACAATACTTATTCAACGAGGTTGCCACACTATAAGAAGAATGTCTACCTTGGTCACCGTAGATTTTTGGATGAAGATCATCAATATCGTCGATGGAGAAAAGCATTTGATGGGAATAATGAAGAAAGTCTTGCTCCTTTGTCGTTGACGGGTGCCAATTATTTCAAAAGCTAATGGGTTTGAATAATAACTTTGGTAAAAGTCATCCTAGTACAATCATCGATAAAAGTAAAAAACCAACATGATCCACCAAGGGTTGTGACCTTAGATGGACCACAAACATCTGAATGTATAACCATAAAGGGAAGAAGAATTTTATTCAAAATTAATGGAAACGATGTACGATGGCTTTTTGCAAGTTCACAAATATCACAGCGGAAGCTAGAAACATCAAAGTTTACAAATAAACTAGGAAATAATTTCTTAAGATAACCAAAAGAGGCATGTCCAAGATGTCGATGCCACAACCAAATGTCAGATTTCTTCTTCCCCCCTCATTATTATTCACTATCAATGCTTGACTCAACTTGTCCAGCTCTTTGACTCTAAGTCCAAGTAATAAAGTTTGCCACGCCTAGTACCATAATCAATCGTCTGCCTTGTTTGGATGTCCTTAACAACACAAAAATCAAGCCAAAAATTACAATACAAAATAAGGTTGTGGTAATTTGGGAAACTGATAAAAGATTATAGTCCAAGGATGTAACAACTAAAACAGAATCTGAATTCAAAGTATCAACGAGGGGCAAAGATCCTTCTCCAATAATAGGGATTGAGGCACCATTGGCAGTGGAAACAAATTTTTGTAAAGATGGTTTAAGGGATAAGACCTGCCTATAATCAAATGTCATATGACTAGTAGCACCAGAATCAATTATCCATGCACTATTAGAAACATGTGTAGAAATATGAAAAACCTTACCACTTTTACATGCAGCAGCTGCTACCAATGTTGAAATATTAGCGGTCTTCTTGGAATTCTTCTTCCGTGGGTCTCGGTTGTGTTCCCACCACCAGTCTGGATACCCAACAATTTCAAAACAACAATTTTTGGTATGACTAGATTGATAGAAAAGTAGGCACCATCAGTAGGCTTAAGATAGTTGGCCCTTGTTTGGTCTTGTCATTTTTTAGAAGATCAGTTTTGATTGGATCGTCAAGTCACCATGGCGGAAGCTTCAAAATTTTCAGGCTCTTGATACCATGTTTAAATGTATATCTTATTCACTTACTAGTAAAAGAATACAAATACATATATATATTATTAAGGAATACCCTATAATTAAACTATTTCACAAATCAATCTAATTAATTTGTTTATCTAATTTATAGATTTAAAATCCATAAATTATAGGAAATAATAATAATCAAATATCTCAACAAATTTCACATTCGATATTTGCTACACAGTTGTGTTTACAATTAAGAGAATTCACTCTTGGAATATGTTCTAAAAGGGGTATAATGAGTTTTGTGATAGAAAAGGATGCACACTAATGTATCAAAATATTCCTCAATGTGTAAAAGAAGGATTTACACCACATGACATCCACCATAGAGTTCTTAAATGATGGACTAGCGAAAAGAAAATGCATATTCTTGAAATTAATCCTTATAAGTTATTGTCAACTATGTATTACACACTTTCATAATCTTACGATCCTTCTTATTCGAGTGTATAATCAATTCATTCATGTGTGGGTCCCTCAAACATACCATTTCCTTACCCTTTTTTGTTGTTGTATAAATTGCTTGAAGGATCACAATCTCTATCCTTCTAACTATGGGTGAGCGTTGGCCGGGTTGGGACGGATTAAGGTCTGTCCTTATTCGGCTCTAAATATTGGTCAGATCATTTTTTGAATCCAGACCCGACCGTATACTCGAAGTTAATATGACCCTAAATATTCACAAGGTCAGTCTTTAAATTCGGACCTGGCCCTAGACCCGATTAAATATAATTTATACTCATTTTAGATAAAGTATTCTAAATATTATTTATTATTATGAAAATGTAATTTGACTTATAAAATAATATACATATATATATATATATATATTATTAAACATTTATATATGATGAAAAAATTAGAGAATCAATGATATTTTTAACAAAAAAATGTATATTACTCTGTACACATTTGAATAGAGACACATCAAACGTCAAGAGTGAGTGACCTTGAGACGGGTCATGTTTGGTCCCTATCCAGCCCTAAATATTGACTGGGTCTAATTTTTTAACCCGAACTCGGCCCTAGACCGGATGAGACCCGACCCTATTCAGACTCGTTCATGATCGGGTCATACTGGGTGACCGGATAGGATCGGGTCCTACTCATCCCTACTTCTAACAAAGAAGTTCGAGTCTCTTGGAAAAGTGTATAATCATGAAACAAATAAAAAATGGAGGCGCAATTTAGAAGTTTAAGACATCTTATTCCTATGTAGCTTTTGACCTTTACACTAGATATGTAAAGTTTGATTTGATGGAGGAAGATACTATCCACAAATAATTATGGGGATAATCCACAAATAATTATGGGGATAATTGCTTGCCTCTTTTCCCCATGATGTTCGCTTTCCATTAGTCTCCTTTTGGTGCACACATATGTGTAGGATAAACCCATTTCCATCATATAATAAGTATATAAAGACTTAAAATTAACGTGTTTACTAATTTGTGAACTAATACATAGTTCGCTTGGAAGCGAACTGCTTTATAGCCGTTAGATGAAAAAATTTGTTTAATAGTTACCGATTCGTTTTTTAATTTAGAAGTTGGTATGGGTCACATACCGACTTCAGTGTAGAAGTCATTTCCTGCCATACCCACTTCTGAGCATAACAATCAGAAGTCGTTTTCTGCCATACCGACTTTTGAACATAACAACCAGAAGTCTTTTACTGTCATACCGACTTCTGAACATAATAACCAGAAATCTTTTTCTGCCATGTCGACTTCTGAACATAACAACCAGAAGTCGTTTCTGCCATATCAACTTCTGAACATAACAATAAGAAGTTCTTTCCTGTCATATTGACTTCTAATCATAACAACCCAAAAGTTATTTCCTGCCATACTCACTTCTAAGCATAACAATACAGAAGTTGGTATGGCCATACCGACTTCTGTACTATGTTGAAGTCATTTCCTGTCATACCGACTTCTAAACATTATAGTACATAATTCGGTTTGGGCCATACCGACTTCTATACTATGTTGAAGTCGTTACCTACCAGACCGACTTCAAAATATGACAATTACCCGGCAAAGATTTTAACGGTTGAGATTTGTTGGGAAATTCATAACCAATTTCCCTCATCTGTGTGATGCAAAATGGGCACTTGCAGAAGGAAGAAGTGAATAAAGAAAATAGAGAATAGTAGAAGAATAACACCAAAAAATTTTACGTGGAAAAACCTCCTCAATGTGAGAAGGAAACAACCACGAGACCTAGTCCAGAAAATATCTCCACTATAGAAAAGTAGGATTACAATATTTGATTCTCTCTTACAAAGAGGATAACACTCAATCTCACCCAAAAAGGATGAAAATACAAACTCTCTCTAGTATCTCACTAGGAATACAAAACTCACACTAAAGTGAATATAAGCTATCTCACTTTCTCTCTATGTTGCTCTTTCTCACTTGCTTGTACATTTCTTCCTCACAAGTCCCCTTTATATAGAGAATGGAATGAAGACTTCATCATAAAGACATAGTGGATGATTAACTACTGTCACACTTCCAAGAAACCTTGAAAATGCTATTCCAACTTTCTAAGTTACACTTTATGGTTCTCAAGAGTCAAGGAATAATTCCAAGACTTACTCCAACTTTCTAAGTTAGGCTTCATACTTTCCAAGAGTCATTGGAAGAGTCATCATACAATGGTTCATCTACCAAGTTGCATTGGTTATACTTCCACATCAATTAGGAAGGATTCCCAACAAATCTCCCCCTTCCTGAATTAATTGAGGGGTATCACCAATCCTGCACCTCTGCAACAGTCCGTCAGCTTCTTAAGTGAAACTGTCTTGGTCATCATGTCGGACCAGTTGTCATCTGTATGAATTTTCTCTAGCTGCAACTCGCTATCCTTTAAAGCATTTCGTATCCAATGATAACCGTAATCAATGTGCTTTGTCCGAGAATGAAATGTAGGATTCTTAGCTAGGTGAATTGCACTTTTGTTGTCACAGTGCAAAACATAGCTTTCTTGAACATGACCCAACTCATGCAAGATGTTTTTCATGTATTTTATCTCATTGTCAGCTTCGGATGCTGCAATGTACTCTGCTTCAGTTGTTGATAATGCAACACATCTTTGTAACTTGGATTGCCAAGATACAGCTCCCCCTGCAAAGGTAGTTACATAACCTGATGTAGATTTTCTGGAATCTACATCTCCAGCCATGTCAGCATCTGTGTATCCTACTAATATAGGATCTTCATTACCAAAACATAAGCATCTTTTGGTAGTTCCCCTCAGATATCTCAATATCCACTTCAGTGCATTCCAATGCTCTTTGTCGGGATTGGACAAGAACTGACTCACAACTCCAACTGCATGGGCAATATCTGGTGTTGTACAAATCATGGCATACATTAGGCTTCCTACCATAGAGGAATAAGCCATTCTGCTCATTTCTTTCATTTCTTCATCACTAGTTGGACATTGTAGTGTTGTTAACTTGAAATGTGCAGCAAGTGGAGCACTAACAGGCTTTGCATTATCCATGTTGAATCTCTTGAGAACTTTCTCAATATACTTCTCTTGTGATAGCCATAACAACTTCTTGGAACGATCTCTTATTATCCTTATTCCAAGGATTTGCTTTGCTGGACCCAAGTCTTTCATAGCAAAAGACTTGCTTAAAGCATTCTTCAAACCAACAATCTTGGTCTTGTCATGCCCAATGATTAACATATCATCAACATATAATAGGTATATAATAAAGTTTCCATCTTCATACCTTTTGATGAATACACAATGATCACCAGTTGTCTTCTTGAAACTGTGTTTGGTCATGAACGATTCAAACTTCTTGTACCACTGTCTAGGGGCTTGCTTTAGATCATATAAACTCTTTTTTAGACGACACACTAAGTGCTCCTTGCCTGGTTCTTCATAACCTTCTGGTTGCTCCATATAGATTTCTTCTTTGATGTCTCCGTGTAAGAAAGTTGTTTTGACATCAAGTTGCTCAACTTCTAAGTTTAGGCTAGCTGCTAGACCCAATGCTACTTTTATGGAGGAATACTTCACCACCGGTGAGAATATCTCATCAAAATCAACTCCTTTCTTCTGATTGCATCCTTTTACAACAATCTGAGCTTTATATCTTGGTCTGGAGTTTCCTTCTTCAACTTTAAGCCTATAGACCCATTTGTTTTTCAAGGTTTTTCTTCCTTTGGGCAACTCCACCAAATCATAGGTTTGGTTCTCATGTAATGAGTTTATCTCATCTTCCATGACTATAATCCACTCTACTTTCTCATTCGTCTGCATAGCTTCTGAGAAGTCTTGAGGCTCACCATTGTCTGTCAATGTGATATAGTCTTCTTCAGGTTACTTTGAAGAAGGTATCCTGCCTCTTCCAGAACGCCTCAATTCAACTTGCATCTGATGCTCTACTTGCTCGGGTTCTTGGTGCATTTGTGTGTCTACCACCACTTCATCATGATCTGACTCTTCATTAATCTGGTCAGGTTCTATGTGAGCAGGATCTGCCTGTTGGTCAATCTGTTCTGGATTAATCTGATGATCATGATCTGTCTGTTGAGTAATCTCTCCCCTTGAATTAATGCGATCTTTGGTCATGCACTGGTTTTTCTTCTGAACATCTTTGATAGTCTATTCCTCAAAGAACATAACATCTCTACTTCTCACAACTTTCTTGTTTATCGGATCCCACAGTCTGTACACAAATTCATCCTTTGGAGACCCAAGGTAAATGCACTCATTGGTCTTAACATCCAGTTTCTTTCTCTCATCTTTCAGAATGTGAACGAAGGCTCTGCACCCAAAGACTCTTAGGTGGTTATAGGATGCCTTCTTCTTGTACCACACTTCCTCTGGAATTTCTCCATTCAGGGGTCTTGAAGGTGTCCGATTTATGAGATCTACTACAGTCTTCACTGCTTCACCCCAAAAAGACTTGGGGAGATTGGCATCTTGCAACATGCATCTGATCTTCTCTTCAATTGTGTGGTTCATCCTCTCAGCTACACCATTCAAATGAGGAGTCTTTGGTGGTGTCTTCTTCAGTATGATACAATAAGTCTTGAAATAGGCTTCAAATGGACCACGATACTCTCCACTATTGTCTACTTTGAGACACTTCAACTTCTTTCCAGTCTCATGTTCCACTAGTGCATGGAACTCTTTGAATGCTGATAGTACTTGATCTTTGCTTTTCAACAAGTACACCCATACTCTTCTCGAGTGATCATCTATGAATGTGACAAAATAATAGGCTCCTCCGAGAGATCTTTCTGATGGTGCACAAACGTCTGAATGCATCAATTCAAGTACTTCATCTTTCCGTGAGGGAATGTCATATCTCTGAAAACTGACTCTATGTTGTATACCATAAAGACAATCAGTACATGAGTCTAAAATTTGATCTTTTATACTTGGAAGGTGGTCTTTCGCGAGCATTTGAAGTGCCTTCTCACTCATATGCCCCAATCGTCCATGCCAAAGATCTTTGGAGTCGGTAGCAACATTTACTTCTCCAAAACAAATTCCACCTTGCATAATGTATAAAGATCCTTCCTTTGAGCCTCTAGCAATGATTAGGTTGCCTTTTGCTAGTTTCCACTTTCCAGCACTAAAGTGACTTGCAAAACCAGCATCATCCAACTTACCCGTTGAGATAAGGTTGAGACGCATATCTGGGACATGTCTCACCTCCTTTAGTACAAGGTCGCCTCCTGTGTCTGTTAGCAACACAATATCACCAACTCCCGCAATCTTGCTTGTAACATGATTTCCCATTTTCACAGTACCATAATCAGCTTTCTTGTAGTTTGAGAAATTAACGGGGACTTACATGGAAAGAGGCACCAGAATCAACGATCCAAGAACAATCACCATATGCAACATTCAAGTAATTGTCTTCTCCAATGAGGAGAACATCATCGTCTGCAGCGATGGCTGTGGTATGCTTATGACCATTTTTCCTTGGATCAACTAAGTCTTCATGAACATTTCTACCTTTATGGTCTCTCTTCAGGGATCTACATTCAGATCTCTTATGCCCTTCTTTACTATAGTAGTAGCATATCATTGATCTCATGCGAGAGTGAGAGTGACCTCTGAATCTGTTTTTGATTCTTCCACGAGATCCATTCTTCCCATGAGTTTCACTTCTTCCACGTCTCTCCACAACATTTGCTTCAGAATGGAAGGATATAATCCGTTCTTTCCTTCTGGATTCTTCATTCAATAGACTGTCTGAAACAGTGTCCATTGAGACCTTCCCATCTGGGACAGAGTTGCTGAGTGTGACCACCAATGTATCCCAACTTTCAGGCAACAAACTCAGTAGCAGAAGTGCTTGCAGCTCATCATCAATCTTCATATCTGTCTTTGTCAATTGATTGACAAGACCCTTGAATGAATTCAAGTGCTCTATCATGTTCTGCCCATCTCTGTAGTCGAGTTTCACCAGTCTTCTGACAAGAGATGCTTTATTTCTGGGAGTTTTCTTTTGAATCATAGATTCAAGTTTCGACCATAATTCATAAGCATTTGTGTATGTGTACACATGCTCAAACAAACTTCTACCAATATACTTTCGAATCATTGCAACAGCTTTTCGATTGGAAATCTCTCAATCTTTGTCATCCTTACCTTCGGGCTTGTCTTTGTAAGAAATAGGCTCATGCATATCCTTGCAGTACAAATGATCTTCCATCATGGGTTTCCAATAAGAAAAGTTGTCAGCTGTCAACTTGAACATGTCTCCATCAAAAGAGACATTACCGACTCCTTCCATCTTGGACTACACAGGCTAAGCTTCCCGAATGAACCTGGGAGCTCTGATACCACTATTGGGAAATTCAGAACCAATTTCTCTCCTCTGTGTGATGCAAAATGGGCACTTGCGGAAGCAACAAGTGAATAAAGAAAATAGAGAATAGTAGAAGAATAACACCAAGAATTTTTACGTGGAAAAACCTCCTCAATGTGAGAAGGAAACAACCACGGGACCTAGTCCAGAAAATATCTCCACTATAGAAAAGTAGGATTGCAATATTTGATTCTCTCTTACAAGGAGGATAACACTCAATCTCACCCAAAAAGGATGGAAATACAAACTCTCTCTAGTATCTCACTAGGAATACAAAACTCACACTAAAGTGAATATAAGCTCTCTCACTTTCTCTTTATGTTGCTCTTTCTCACTTGATTATACATTTCTTCCTCACAAGTCCCCTTTATGTAGAGAAGAGAATGAAGATTTCATCATAAAGACATAGTGGATGATTAACTACTGTCACACTTCCAAGATACCTTGAAAATGTTATTCCAACTTTCTAAGTTACACTTCATGGTTCTCAAGAGTCAAGAAATAATTCCAAGACTTACTCCAACTTTTTAAATTATGCTTCATACTTTCCAAGAGTCATTGGAAAAGTCATCATACAATGGTTCATCTACCAAGTTGCATTGGTTATACTTCCACATCAATTAGGAATGATTTCCAACAAGATTGAAGACAATAAAATCTTAAAACTCACAAATTAGTTTGTTTGGAAGACAACTAACTTGCAGTTTGCAAGTTAGTCGGCCAAAAATAAAATCCAACTATTTTTATATAAAAATAAATGAAGAGCACCATCGCAAGAAATTGTGGACCTCGTACACAAAGCACAATTTAGTTAACACAAAAACGGGTAAAAAGAGAAAATCGTGGATCCTGAACACCATTTCCCCTTAAAGAGATTAGCCACTTTCTTCTTTTAAAAATAAGTTATCAGAAAAGTGTGGATAGTAGTAATGATTTTTTCACATAAATATGTTTTGTGGTAATAAAAAAAAAACAAGAATCGTGGCTGACAATTAAAACTAACAACCAAATACTTTATTGTGGAAATAACCAAAAGAACCGAGACAGTACTAAATACTTGCCTGACATAAATTTTCCAGCCAATAATTATAATTGACACAATCATTTATTAACCCTTTCATTTATTATTTCCAAATCGGGAGTCGCTAGTCTCCCATATCTGAGAGTACTGAATTAAAGATTTACATGTGAGACCATATTTTTAAGGGAATGAATTCATCAGAGAGTCCAATACTGGATATGTGAGAAGACCTAATATTAAAAAATAAATTAATGTAAAAAAAAGTTAAAATCTACACCATTAAAATTTTGTTTTTTTCATATGTTATAATTTTAGTTATGCATTGTCTTCTCCAGTAATGGAGAGGAGTCTGACTCACTTTTAAGAGTGTGACTCCTCTTAAGTAATGAAGAGGGAAATTGTATTTTCCTTTCGTTTAAGAGTAAAAGTTTAATCCTACTATAATTAACAATGATACAAGTGTAATTTCATTTTTGTTTTTTCACATAACTTATCTCTCCATTAATGGAGATCCCAAAACGATCAAAAAGTCAATGATTCGATTTATGAGAGCGATATTTGTTGAAGGAAACAATCACGCACCCTGAAATGAAATAGATTAGTTCCTTATCAAGATAATGAGAGAATACCCTTGATAATACAAAAATATATCCTTATTTATTTACCAACAACCTATCGGTGTAGAGACTTATGGCTCCGCTACATCCTAAAGAGATCAAAATAGTAAGAGTTTGAATGTTTGATTCGTGTGAGCGACATTTATTGGACAATCACACATAACAAAAGAGATTAGTCCAAAAAAAAATCTTTTAATTATTTTTATTAAAAAATTATAAAAACTTAAAAATATCATTCAATGACATTGTAGGTTAAGAAACTCAAGTTTGTTGGGAGTTTATGAACTATCATACAGCCATGGTGTTTCATGTGGTGGCAGTACCATACCCTGGCAGAGGCCATGTGAACCCCATGATGAATCTATGCAAATCCTTACTCTCTTCCAAAACCCTACATGGCCACCAAATTCTTATCACCTTTGTTGTCACACAAGAATGGAAAACTCTAATTGGAACCAATCACCACATGCCCCATAACATCAGAATTTGTACTATTCCCAATGTTCTCCCTTCTGAACTAACCCGTGGTTCTGACTTTGCAGGGTTCTATGAAGCAGTTATGACAAAAATGGAAGCTCCTTTTGTAGCTTTCATTGATCAGATTGAAACTCCTATTACTGTAATAATAGCTGATACTGAACTTCTTTGGGTTGTTCCTGTTTCTAACCATAGACATATTCCTGTAGCTTTGTTGTGGACAAGTTCTGTTTCAGTTTTTTCCATGTTTCTTCATCATCATCTCTTTCGTCGAAATGGGCATCTTGGAATTGACTTGTTAGGTAGGTAAATTGTGACTCATTCAACACAAGAACTTGTGCATAAACTTGTTTTATTCATTGACCCCCGAGTTTTAAATTGGACTCTACATCTGAAATCATAATTGCGACCGCAATATTATGGTTTTCGAGTCTCCACATGCTAACTACTAATGTTTTAAATTGCGGTTACGGTTACTGCAATTGTGGTCATTGCGGCGTTGTGATGCGGATTATGGCCATTGCGGTGTGAATTATTTTGTGGTCATTGCGGCGTTCCAAAACTCTTCTCAATCTCTAGCAATTGTGGTCATTGCGGCGCTGCAATTGAGGTCATTGCGGCATTGCGATGCTAATGCAGTCCGATGGGTTGTGTTGTAGCCCGATGTGGCCGCATCATTGTGATTCGAAGTCACACCACAATTGCGGTGTGATGCAGTTGCGGCGGTACCACAACCGCAATACTGTGGCCACATTAGGTGATGCAGTCCACAATTTAAATCACTGCTGACTACCATTGCATGGACCACATTTTCCATAATTGAGGTAAAAACAATGCAAATACAATTTAGAACACTGTTTGAGCTTCTAGGAATATAGGTTTATGAAAATGGAAAATGCTGTCTGCATTGCTAATTAGTATAGAGTATAGACAGGTCTGTGTGTGAAGAAATTTTGGTAATGGATAGAATCAATTTGAGAAATTACAGCAATAGTTTAGAGATAAGATCAGGATTTGGTACCACTTAAATATGACATATTCATTATTAAGTGAATGTGAGTTGGTATCAAGTGTTAAATATTGTTTCTCATATTAAATCTGATTGTCACACATTGGATTTGGATAAGCATACACTTGTCTTAATGAAGTTGACTTACCACTTTTTATTTTACAGAATTTTCAACTGAATAGATATTGAATTTTGAGGCATGGTAAAAGACTTAGTTGTAAAATGCTAGAGATTGAGAAGAGTTTTGGAAATTTTTTGTTTGATTGACAGAAAATGGAGAAGAACGCGTAGAGTACATACCTGGAGTTTCTTCGACAAGGAAAGCAGATTTGCCTACTATTTTCGATAGAAATCATGAAAGAGTATTGCAGCTAACTCTGCAGTGCATTGAAAGGGTTAAAGAAGCACAATATCTCCTTTTCAATTCTATCTATGAGATTGAACAACAAGTAATAGATATTCTAAAACCCAAATACCCTTTTTCACTCTACACTGTTGGTCCTGCTATCCCAATCTTTGAAATCAATAAAGATCCTCCATCAAATAGCAACAAACCAAACTACTTACAGTGGTTGGATTCTCAAGCAACGGGTTCGGTTTTGTATGTATCTCTGGGTAGTTATCTTTCAGTTTCGCACGAGCAAATGGAAGAAGTTGTTGCAGGAGTGTGTGATAGTGGTGTGAAGTTCTTGTCGGTAGCCCGCGAAGGAAATAAGCCATGGTTAAGTCATGATTGTTTAGTGAATGGTTTTGTAGTGCCATGGTGTGACCAATTGAGGGTGTTGTGCCACTCTTCTATAGGAGGCTTTTTGTCCCATTGTGGATGGAATTCTGTATTAGAGGCTTCCTTTGCTGGTGTTCCTATTCTCACTTTCCCTATATTTTTTGATCAAGCACCAAACAGTAAGCAAATTGTGGAGGATTGGAAGGTTGGGTTACATGGAAAAGCAGTGGTAGGAGCTAGAAATGTGACAAGAGAGGAAATTTCAGGGCTTGTGCAGAGGTTCATGAACTCTCAAAGCAATGAAGGTAAAGAGTTGAGGAAAAGAGCAAAAGAAGTTAAAGAAGCTTGTAGAAGAGCAATTGTAGAAGGTGGATCATCTATACATGATCTCAATTCATTTGTTCTCGATGTTTTGCGGCAGGTGAATAAGAACAAGATTCCTCTCCACCTTACTCGGTGAATAAGTGCACGGACTAAATAAATATTGTTGCTACTCTTAAATCAGTTATTACTTAAGGAGATGAGATGTTGCAGTATGTTGTTATTGTGAGAGTTGTTTTCAATGTGCATGAGGCTCTCATATTGGATTTGAACCCGTAACCTCTGGGTTACTAAATAAAAACCTTACCGTTGAATAGTATTACCATTAGAACCGTAATATGTGATTGGTTCATGAGATTGTTACAACTGTTTCCTGGAATAGAAGAAAAGGTAAATTAGCATAGCAAAAAAATATTGGTTTCTCTTGTGGAGATTTGTATTAATAGTGTAAATTATGTGTCTGGATACATTTACAAGAAGTATTTTTTTAGATGAAACTATGTAGCAGCTAATAGCCCTCTTTCCCTTTATCAGTCCTAGCAAAAAGAAATTTTCAAAATGATTTTAATGAAATATTAGAGACATGGGATTAAAAGTAGGAAAAATACCTTTTTCATGTGTCCATTTATCAGAGTTAGAGTGTAAAACAAAGATTACAATGTGAGTTGTTCAGTTATGGATGCATGGTAAAAACTATACAAATATGAGAAAGTGGATGTGTAACATTATTATCACATCATTGCTGTAAAAAAATAGTTTATGTTCTGGGTGGGGATCAAAGGAGCTATGCTAACAACTGCAGTTATACATAAGAACATATTAATAATCAAATAAAGAAAACTGTAGAGCTTGGACATTGGCTTCTTTGCTGTCTTTGATGCCAGAAAATGTGTACATAGTGTTGAGTAAGTTGTAAGTCTAAAGTCGTTAATCAATTAAGAATATATTTAATAGATTAATTAGACAGTTAGTTTAGTTGTATAAAACTATTATATTGGAAATAATAATAGGAAAAGAGAGAGAAATCATTCCTCTATTTTTGTCTCTTATGATAATCAATTAAGACGATTCGATTAACACATTCTTTCTTTCCAACCCATAGAAGTCATAGTAACATTGTTGTTTATATCTGTAGAGACTATTTCACGGCTATGTCAAAGGTGCAAATGAAACAAACTATGCATAGACTTATTTCTCCTTAGGCAAGAGAAAATATTCGCGAGGACATCAACCTTCAATATATATAATATAAAGAGCTCTATTATTTGCACACTAAATTATGGCACCATATCTGACTCTATATTTATGTATATCTCTAAATTCTTTTTAACAAAATGCACCATAAATACAAACAGACAAATAGTGACCAAGATGTAGATAAAAAAGGATTAAGACTCATCTCTATTAATGGAGAAATAAGTGATTTTTTCATGTGTATTCTAAGAATAAAAATGTAACACTATTTTAAATGAAAATAATATAAATATCAATATAGGTTGTTTTTCTTGTTTTTTCACATAAGAGGATTACAATACAAACCAAAAATTCCAACATAAACATATTAAAATATCTACACATACCAGCCTTTCCCTTCTTAGTCACCTTCACACCAAAAATATCACAAACCTATTTAATCAACTTCTTCACTCATTGAAGGAGTTCCACTTCCAACATCACGCAAATTTTGTGGCCACGTGGCAGTTGTGCACTTTGATTGTAAGTTTACAAAGTGCACTTTTTTTTAATAATTATCATTTTGGTGTAAACTTTATAAATTCGTCAACCCAGTTGGAGTTTTTTTTATTATTTCTCTCACCAAAATCGTCTCGTACATGGGAGTTTTCTTTTTTGTTTCTTCCATTACCAAACTCGTCTCCCACATGTAGACCTATCAAAACGGGCCGGGTATAGCGGGACAGCCCGCCAAAGCCCGAAAATGGGGATTTTTAGCCCGGCCCGACTGGACCACAATAAATTTGGGCTCGGGCCGGGCTTACCCGTCCGGGTTGGGGCCAATGTATAACTTTGATGTTTTGGAGTTTTGGATAAGATGATATCCTATTAGCCTATTGTGATTGGTTACTCATATTTTCCTCCCATATCCTTTGAAGAGTGCATATCCTTTGAAAAAGCTCTAGAGTAGTTATATGTTCCTCTTCCTCTTCTTTAATTGACGTCCATGAACACTAGCATTCTACCTTGGCTTATTTCTTGTTTTTCATTCTCTCATTGTTATATCTAAATTCATAATTAGTTATAGCTTGTGTCAGGTGTTATAAATGATAAACACAAATGAAATGCATGGTAATACAGTTACATAGATGGGACACGTGTATGGTGGGGAGGAAATCAAGCTGAGCCGTAGAAGTTAGAGAAAGAATGCCACCAGCAAGGCATTGAAAGATTACATGTGGGAAATGAAGTAATGATATAAGGGGACAAAATGAGGAAAAGGAAAACAAGGAAAAAGTGTTAAGTGTCTCATCCTTCCTCTAGCCCATTCCTTGGGACTCTTTCTTCTTCCATCACTTTCTTATTTCTATATCTTTTATTAGTAAATTCTTGTATTAACTATGACTATTCAGTGCTAGTTTTCTTCATTGTAAGAAACTCATATTATAAATAACACACAGTACAGTATATATTTACCTTAAGTTCAGTGCATTATAAATTCTTGTCTGTGACTTCCCTTACAATTGGTGCTTTCATTCTCCAACATGGCTAAGAATACTCGCATGAAGGAGTTGGATTCTAACGTCAAGAAGATCTTGGAGCTCATGGAAAAACGAGATCAAGATTACAATGACCGACACAGATCGAAACAGCTCTAGCAACCTTTTCCATGGCTGGCTCGAACTCAAGTGCGACAATGGGGAACTCAAAACCATTTTAGGTAAGAAACATCAAATTGGATTTTCCACGTTTTGATGGTTCTAATGTGCTACAATGGATCTTCAAGGCTGAACAATTTTTTAAATATTACTCTACTCCGGATCCACAACGTTTAACAATTGCTTTTGTACATTTGGACAAGGATGTGGTTCCATGGTTCCAGATGATGAGTAAGCATAATCCCTTTCATTCATGGGATGCGTTTACTAGAGCATTAGAGCTAGAATTTGGTCCCTCTCCCTTTGAATGTCCACGTTCCACATTGTTTAAGTTGTCTGAAGGGGGATCAGTTAATGCATATTATCTTGAATTTACTGCTTTGTCTAACAGAGTTTCCGACATTTCGGTGGATGCTCTACTTGATTGCTTCATTAGTGGGTTAAAACCGGATATACGACGTGATGTAATTGCCCAAGATCCTCATTCTCTACTTAAAGCAGTGGCACTTGCTAAATTGTATGAAGAAAAATATAACAGCCCCAACAAACCATATTTTCCCACACACTATTCCAGACAACCTCACCCAAATACAGTCCCAAACACAAACCATAAAACCACCTTACTCCCTGCCATCCTACCCACACCATCTCATAAACCCTTTACCCAACCACTTAAACCATCTAATATAAAAAAAATATCCCCAACTGAAATGCAATTAAGACGCGACAAAGGCCTTTGTTACACTTGTGATGAAAAATTTCCCCCCACTCATCGTTGCCCAAACAAACAATACTTATTCCTCCAAGTGGAAGATTTAGATGACCCAATGTTAGAAACAGATCCACCTGACTCAGCTTTAGCATCAGAGGCACAGTTACACCCTGAACACCATATATCCTTCAATGCACTCAATGGGTCTCCTGGAGTTGGTACAATGCAATTCCAAGGCTCTATTAATGGTGTCACAGTACAAATTTTGCTTGATAGTGGGAGTTTAGACAACTTCTTACAACCCCGTTTAGTCCACTACTTAAAATTACCTATCGAGCCCACTCCTAGCTTTCAAGTAATGGTGGGTAATGGAAATTCCTTAATGGTTGAAGGGTTGGTCAAAGATGTCAAAGTCTCAGTACAAGGCCATACTATCCGGTTACTAGTCTATTTGCTTCCGGTTTCAGGCACAAATGTTGTTTTAGGGGCTGCTTGGCTTGCTACTTTGGGTCCCCATGTTTCGGATTATAGTGCCTTAACATTGAGATTCTACTTGGATGGGGAATTTATTACATTGCAGGGTGTCAAATCACACTTACCCAGTCAAGCTCAATTTAACCACATTATAAGAATGTGTAATACTCACGCAATTATAGAATTTTATGATGTCCAATTTCTGTCACAGGATGTGCCTCAAGACCAAAAGCTGGACTTACCTAGTGACATTCAGCCGGATTTGTCCTTGTTGTTGTACTCTTACAGAAAGGTATTTGACAAACCAACTGGGTTACCTCCGGATAGATCCCATAATCATGCTAATCCCTTAATTCCGGGTAGCGAACCAGTTAAGGTTCGTCCTTATCGGTACCCTCATAGCCAGAAAGCACAAATAGAGAATATGGTGGAAGAGATGTTACAAGAAGGGATTATCACCCCAAGTACTAGTCCATTCTTTTCACCAGTACTGTTAGTCAAAAAGAAAGATAGGACATGACGTTTCTGCACTGATGATAGAGCATTAAACACCATCACCATTAAGGACAATTTTCCAATTCCAACTGTGGATGAGCTACTTGATGAACAATTTGGAGCCAAATATTTCTCTAAGTTGGACCTTCGTTCTGGATACCATCAGCTACTGGTTTCTCCGGAAGACATGTATAAAACAACATTTCGGACACACCAAGGTCATTATGAATGGTTGGTCATGCCATTTGGTCTCACCAATGATCCAGCCACTTTTCAAAGTTTGATGAATTCCGTTTTTCAAGGGTTACTTAGAAAGTCAGTGTTAGTTTTTTTTTGACGACATGCTAGTTTATAGCCCTTCATGGTCTGCCCACTTACAAGACTTAGAAAATGTTATGCACATACTTCAGCAGCAACACTTGTTTGCCAAGTTATCTAAATGTCAATTTGGGTTTGAGAAGATAGACTATTTGGGTCATACTGTATCACGTAATGGGGTGGCCATGGATCAAAATAAAATAAAAGATAGAAAATGTTATGCACATACTTCAGCAACAACACTTGTTTGCCAAGTTATCTAAATGTTAATTTGGGTTCGAGAAGATAGACTATTTGGGTCATACAGTATCACGTAATGGGGTGGCCATGGATCAAAATAAAATAAAAGCTGTTTTGGATTGACAACTACCAAAAACCCTTAAACAACTTCGAGGGTTTCTTGGTCTCACTAGTTACTATCGCCGATTTATTAAGGGGTATGCGGCTATAGCATCCCCATTAACGAATCTTTTGAAGAATGACAACTTCCATTGGGATTCCACAGCTACTGCAGCCTTCCAACAATTAAAGCAGGCAATTACAGAGGACCTAGTTTTGGCACTTCCAAACTTTACAAAAAAATTCATCTTGGACACTAACACCTCTGCCATTGGAATTGGTGCTGTTCTTAGTCAAGACCACCATCCCATTGCTTTTTTCTCCAAGAAGTTGTCTCTAGGAATGCAGAAACAGTCCGCCTATGTGAGGGAATTCTATGCCATTACAGAAGCAATAGTTAAATTCCGTCATTACCTGTTGGGATATAAGTTCATTATCAAGACAGACCAAAAGAGTTTGTGCAGCCTTACTGATCAAGTCATACAAACTCCTGAGCAACAAATGTGGCTTCCTAAATTCCTTGGGTATGATTTTACCATCGAATATAAATCGGGTTGTGATAATGTTGCAGCTGATGCCTTATCAAGATCTTTCTTTATGGTTATTTCAGAACCTCATTGGGGAATTATTCCTCAGATTCGTGAAGTTGTTTCTACTGACCCCAAGCTGTCCCACATACTTGCCTCATGTACTGAAGGAAATTTCCCTCATCCACTTTATACTGTTCATGACAAATTGTTGTATTGGAAGAAGAGATTGGTTATTCCTCCCAAACATTCTCTTATTCAACAAATCCTGCACGAATTCCATACCTCCCCAATTGGAGGACATGCGGGAATAGCAAGGACGATGGCTCGAGTTTCTTCTCAGTTTTATTGGCAAGGTATGCAACAGGATGTAAAAACTTTTGTTCAGCAATGTTTGATATGTCAACAAGCCAAGACCCTCACTACATCACCTGCGGGGCTGCTTCAACCTCTACAAATTCCTGAGCGAATATGGGATGATATCGCTATGGACTTTATTGTCGGTTTACCCCCTTCTAATGGCTTTACAGTGATCATGGTTGTAGTAGACCGTTTATCCAAATATGGTCATTTTGCTTCAATAAAGATTGGTTATACTAGCCACAAGGTAGCTGACCTCTTTATGCAGACACTTGTTCGATTACATGGAATGCCAAAATCAATTGTCTCGGATCGTGATAAAGTTTTTACGAGCAATTTTTGGCAACAATTATTTAAGTTGAGTGGCACAACTTTGGCAATGAGCACAACATACCATCCTCAATCCGATGGTCAATCTGAGGCACTAAATAAATGCGTGGAAATGTACTTGCGTTGTTTCACGGTTGATAATCCAAAGAACTGGAGCAAGTTACTATCATGGGCTGAATTTTGGTATAATACTTCATTTCAATCCAGCATTGGTATGACCCCTTTTAAAGCAGTTTATGGTCGTGATCCTCCCACAATCACAAAGTATTCTTTGGATCCTCAAGATCATTCATCTCTCCAAGAAGTATTGATGCAACACGATACTGTTCTCAGCAAATTAAAAATAAATTTGCTCAAGGCTCAACACCACGTGAAGAAACATGCTGACAAGAAACGTTCACCAATGGAGTTTCAAATAGGGGACCATGTTCTTGTTAAACTTCAACCCTATAGACAACATTTAGTGGCTTTACGGAAAAATCAGAAATTGGGACTCCGATACTTTGGCCTTTTCCAGTAATACAGAAAATTGGCTTAGTTGCTTACAAGTTACTGCTACCTTCGACGGCCAAAATCCATCCGGTTTTCCATGTATCCTTGTTAAAGCCATGCAAAGGTGACCATCAACAACAATATGTTCTTCTACCACTGCTAACTGATGATGTTGGTCCCATTATCCAACTAGCCAATATACTGCAGTCTCACATTATATTACGTGACACTCAGCAGATTCCTCAAATTCTAGTCCAATGGGAAGGCTTGGATCCAACAACCACTACTTGGGAAGATTTGTCTACCATACAAGAAGACTATCCCAACTTCAACCTTGAGGACAAGGTTGCTTCTTATGAGGGTGGAAATGTTATGAATGATAAACAAAATGTGGCAAATGAAATGCATGGTAATACAGTTACACAGATGGGACACATGTATGGTGGGGAGGAAATCAAGCTGAGCCGCAGAAGTGAGAGAAAGAAGGCCACCAACAAGGCATTGAAAGATTACATGTGGGAAATGAAGTAATGATATAAGGGGACAAAATGAGGAAAAGGAAAACAAGGAAAAAGTGCTAAGTGTCTCATCCTTCCTCTGGCTCATTCCTTGGGACTCTTTCTTCTTCCATCACTTTCTTATTTCTATATCTTTTATTAGTAAATTCATGTACTAACTATCACTATTCAGTGCTAGTTTTCTTCATTGTAAGAAACTCATATTATAAATAACACACAGTACAGTATATATTTACCTTAAGTTCAGTGCATTATAAATTCTTGTCTGTGACTTCCCTTACATCAGGTGGGTGTGCCGGTCTATACAGCAGGTACTAATGTTAAACCCTCAGAAATTGCTGAACAAGGTTTAGAAGAGGCAAAAAAAAAAGAACATGGATGTGGCTGTTGTTGAAACTGCTGGTAGGCTACAGGTACTTCTTTATAGAAATGTTAAAATGGGTAATTATTTCATGAGTTTGTTTTTATTTGAATCTTTTTTATTTGTTTTGTTCAAGTTTGTTATGTTCTATGAAACATATAGACAAAGCAATGATGGATGAGTTAAAATAAGTGAAGCGGGTATTGAATCCAACAGAAACTTTGCTAGTTGTAGATGCAATGACAGGGCAAGAAGCAACATGTAATTAAAAATGAATTTCAATTAACTGTAATCATATTCTCAGTCAACTTTTCATTTTATTTTTTGGATTTGGTAAGTTTTGTGCATGGTAGTTAATTACACTACAATAATTATAATCATTCCAAAATTTTGACTTTACTATATTTTCTGTGAATAGCTTTAGTGTCTAGTTTCAATCTTGAGATTGGAATAACATGTGCGATCTTGACCAAGCTAGATGGCGATTCAAGAGGTGGAGCAGATTTGAGTGTCGGAGAGGTTTTCTTTTCTTTATCTTAGATTCACAAGATGTTTTATTTTGTATTTTATTTTCAAGTATCGCTGCTACCTTGGATTTGTTCTCGTCTTAAGCAATATTTGTTGTTCCACAGCAGAATTGTCTACTCTGTTTTTTTGAAATTTATGTATTATTTAAATAAAAAATAAAATGGACTGGCCCGTCATAGCCCGCAGCCCGCTTTGGGCGGGTTTGGGCCTTAGTTTTAGTAACATAAAATCTAACCGGGCTTTTTAGCCCGAATCAAAAGCGGGTTAGCCCGAACCCGTCCGGGTAGCCCGTTTTGACAAGTCTACCCACATGGGAGTTTTTTTGTTTCTTCTCTCCCCAAAATCGTCTCCCATATGGGAGTTTTTCAAAAAAAAAAATTCATTCCCCCCTAAATCGTCTCCTTGGGGAGCTTTTCCTTTTTTTTTATTTTTTGTCCACTCCCCCCTAAATCGACTCCTCGGGGAGTTTTTGCTTTTTTTTTATTTTTTTTCAACAACCCCCTAAATCGGCTCTTGGGGTAGTTTTTTTTTTCGTCTCCCCTAAACCAGATGCAAAGTTTTTAATATATAATATAACAATATAATATACGATTAATATATAATATAACAGTAATATACGAGTACTATAAAAGTAGCTGTATAATATAATATAATATTAATAAAAAACATATAATATATATATCTCATCGATGCGCATAGGTCGATCATTGCACGTATGATATTGACATCATGACCAGGAATGTTGGTCATAATCAAATGTTGTGACCACCTATTATTATTAATGATATAAGTTAATAAATATATTTCAAAATATTTGATAATTTATTACTAAGATAAATATATACCTTCTGACTAATGGAAAAAAAGCTAAAGGTGGGTCATGGAGTCTTTGTGCAAACATTGGAATGTGATCATATGCCCATGACTGAAGTAGTAATAGACATCATTCGATCTCTTTTTGATCACTGATTATTGTTGCATGACAAAGTCCTCGATACAGACAAGTCAACAATGCTAAGCCCCAACTGTATTGGAATGTCCTTGGTAAGTCCTCAAGCAACGGCTGATAAATGAGGTGAAATTGGTTCCATATGTATCTGGCATGAGAAATTCGCGGATAATCCTGAAAATAAAAGTTGTATAATGTTGTTGAATAACAACTTCAATAGCATTATCTGCACCAAAATGTTTATGTCGGCCACATATCTATTGTTGTTTGCTTGGATTCAAATTGCATCCCAACAAGTAAATCATTATCAATAATATTCATTACACTAGTAATTGTATGTCCAAAATCACGACCGACTTCAGAATTTGTGTTACGGAAAAATGATGATGGACTACCATATGTTATAGAAAGAGATAAACCAGTATCAAACTCTACATCATCATCATCATCACTACATATCCCAATCTTCTCTTATTCACAAAAATCACTAACAATATCCCTTATAATAGCCATCTACATTTAAGAAGTAATAACATTGAATAAATAATTTATAACAAATGAAGTATGAAGCAAACTCAAATGAAGTATAATAAGCTTTATGTAATGATCAATATATAAGGAAAGTGAAATGATCAATATACTAACCTTTATGTGACTAAAGTGGAAGCACACAAAAAAAAGCAAAGTGAAATGAAGTATGAAAAAAATATCTCATTGTCTATAATATATATGGAAAGTGACGAAGTGTGAGAAAGGAAAAAGACACAACGAAAAAGTAGGATTAAAAACTAAGAATATAATAAAATGAAAAACTCTTTTAGTGGAGCAGATATTGGTGAGAGGAAATTGAAATGAAAAACTCCTACTTTGTGGCTGATTTTGGTCAAAGGAAAGAAAATTAAAACTCTCTTGCACCCGATTTATGGGGAGGGTGAAAAGAAAAACAAAAAATACCCCCAGGAGCCGATTTAGGGGGGAGTTGAAAAAAGAACAAAGTAAAAACTCCCCTTCGAGGGTCGATTTAGGGGGGAGTGGAAAAAAATTGAAAAACTCATATGTGGGAGACGATTTTGGGGAGAGATGAAACAAAAAAAATAAAGAAAACTCCCACGTGGGAGACGAGTTTGGTGAGAGAAGAAAAAAAAACTTCCATGTGAGAAACGATTTTGGTGAGAGAAATAATAAAAAAATCAGTTGGGTTGTTGAGTTTATAAAATTTACACCAAAATGGTAATTATTAAAAAAGGTGCACTAAGACTATAAATTTAAAGTCAAAGTGCACCATGTATGTAAATTTGCCCCCTATGTAAGAATTTAGATTCTGTGTAGTGCTAAAGAATTCAATACTGGTTGAGATTGTGAGATATGTCAAAATATATTTTTAATGGACATAATTTTATGTTACTAATACTAAAGAACTCAAATTCATACATTGCATCTTCATCAACACAAACTAATTGTGATGAATATGTTCTTTTTATGATACCATGAAATGGTCTACTACATTGATTTGTATGCTAAGACTGACATCTTAGCTTCTTATCTTCGCAACCATCAAAACAATGTTGTTCCCCTAGAACACCAAATATAGGAGGTGACATGTTACATCAACTGTAAAATTGGACATGCGATCAAAAATTTATTAGGTATTTCAAGTATTAGTTAATGTAACGAAGAATCTCGTCATCGTGTAAAAGTGAATGAATTAAAAAATATATACGTAAATGTACCTTATGCATACTTTCTTAAAATTTTGGATCAAAATGTGGAATTAAATCAACTTATAAGTTTTTTTTCATTTAGCCCATAAATGGAGATCTCTCATTATTTGGACTCCTCAATCCCAACAAGATTGAAGGTTAAAATGTTTATTGGTGGAACCTGTGAAAAAGGATACTCACTGATATTAAACAATGAAAGGTTGAAGATATACTAACAAGTGAGACAATAATGGCTCCATGGTTTTAGTTTAAGAACATTTTCATTCATTCTATCTAATGTCAAACTTAACACTAATATACCTCGACTCACTCATGAGTGTCTTTAACAATGGATCATATATGTGTTATTTGCGTAACTTGCAATAATTCTAAATGGCACGAAATAATATTCACTGGATTAATATTGACCAGTTCGCTCTCTTTTAGACGTTTTGTGGTACTGCCCAAATGTGCAAACAGGCTATCAACCACGTCGCCTCCAAGATAAAATTGTTTGGTTCTCTATTATCGAATTTTTACGACACTATAAGAATCGATCTCGAATGCACCCATAATATGGCTACCAGTGCCAAATCTCGAAATACTCACAATATGGCTACTCGTGCCAATTCATTTTCCACAAGACTACTAGTGTCAGTTCTCGAAATTCCCACACTTTGGTTGTCCGTGCCAATTCTTAGTGTCACAGAAAGAAATACGGAGAAGTTTGCCGGAAATGCTTCCCAACTTGGGACGAGAAATGAGGGAGGAAGAAGAAGTTGAGGTATAGAGAATTAAACTTAGGACGAGAAAATATGAAGGAATGAGACCTCTATTTATAGTCTGATGCCTCTAATACCCACCTTTATCTGACGGACCAGATGGGAGATGCATCCCCAACGGTCACATGATCCACATCCCCAATGGCCACATCCCCAATGGCCACATCCTTTACTCTCCATAAATCCTTCAATCTTGTGCTGACTCAGTCACACGCGTCCCACACGAGTGTTGACTTGGTCAGCCACATGTCCAAGCCCAACCGTGCAGAAATAAAAATAAAAAAATTATTTAAAAAGAATGTTTGGCCCAAGCCCTAACCTGAACACGACCCAAGTCGAGCCGAGCCAGACGTCGAAGGTGGTGGTGGTGTGTGCGCATGTGTGGAGTGGTTTTGTTTATGTGAGTCCTCACTCACCCACAAAATTCGTTGTACCCCTTAGGGAACACCCAAGGTTGGCACTTAATACATACAAAGTCTTTCAAACTCTTTCCTCCATCCAATGTGGGACTTATACTTCAAAAGTCCTCATTAATGACCACATTAATATGCATTTTAAACCATTCAAATTAAAACAATCCCCGACTTGAATATAAAAAACGATTTCCGAGAATTTTTGTGGTCTCAATAAGATTGTGCATAAACAAATGTGTCATGTGACTTGAACCTTTGCATAGTGAATAAGATCCAGATTTTACTAAAGTGACTCGTAGTCTTGAACTTTATCTCCAACATCAAACCACACACAACCTTTTCAAATGTGTATTCTGTAAAGCATATGCATTATGTGTCATGTACGTCTATCCCAATATAGTGAATGCTCTAGATATTTATGCCCCTAAGTGTCATAGGAAGTTGCCCCCACTTCCACATTCGCATAGGTGAGTCTATCAAGAGTGTTCTGGTAGTATATGTATTTGTTGCTACCCGATTTTCTGTTGAAAGAATGACCTTGCAACTTAGGAAGAGGCGAACTCGATTTATGCCCTTCCCAATTAATTTGGAGTCGCCACTACATGTGGATAAAACATAGAACACTCATTGTATGCCCATATAGGATAATATGGTCTTTAAACAGGGATTCTAATATTGGAATTCGATTACGAATTGGGGAAGATATTAGCACTTGCCCGTATTATAACGGTACATTCGCTAATAACATGAATTTTTATACCATTAAATGATTTATTTATTAAAAATTTAACTACTAAAAAAAATATTTTATATTTTTGTGTTTGACAATATATTATCTTGCTTCTATGTATCCATTGGTGCTACAGGGAAATCAAGATTACGTAGTTCTTATTTAAAATTAGTTGATGTTGATTTGTTCGTGAAGCAGCGAAAACTAATATGTGTACCGTATCAATAATTTGTTTCTTTAACTTCAAAGAAACAGTCCCACCAGTTATGCTAAACCTGCATAATAATCCTTCTTTTTGCATATATGAAGGAGGAGGGTGTAAATAAAACCTATATATGATATGAACTCATTCTAAGGAGGAGGGTGCTAAACTCATTTGTTATTCGCCAATCACTGATGAAGATATCTCTAATAACCATTTGATTCTAGACATTATGAAAGATGTTGGTTTCTAAAAATCCCTTAAAAATATTAGTGAATCGGGGAGGATACTCTTCCAAAAATTCATCTTCATATATAACTACTAATGGCGCCAATCATATAAATCCAGAAGGAGATATAAAATCCCGCTAAGAACCTCAATGAAAATCTTAGACAAAAGTTAGAGTAAAAAAGGGTCAAAATATACTCTTCATTAAAAGTTATTCTTCGCTTTACATGAGAATGTGTAGACAACTAAACACCATTGGTAGTTGGATACTAGGAATTCACTAAGTGAGTCAAGCTCCCACTAAAAGAGGTGGATGCATCACATTTGAAAATTGTCGCTCACTTAGAGAGCCCATCTTTACTCAATGAGACGAAGGCAACATATTTGAAATGTATGCTCGGCGAGACTAAAGACCACATTTAACGGCATAAAAGAACATGCTCATTGAATCAATCCTCCCTCAATGGGAGTGAGACAAAAAAATAGATCTCGCTCACTAAGACATGCTCGGACAACATATTTGGAAATTGTCGGTCAGCGAGACTAAAATCTCAATTAGCGAGCCTATCTTTACTCAGTGAGACGACAACAATAGATTTGGAAAATATCGCTCAAAGATATTGAAGACCTTGTTCAGCGACATAGAAGAACTCGTTCAAAGAATCAATCCTCTATTAAGGAGAGTGATATAAAAAAGTAGTTTTCACTCTTAGAGACATGTCCGCTCAGCGAGAAAACTGTACTTGCTCATCTCGCTCAACGAGAACCATCTCGTTGAGCGAGAGTACACGCTTTCACAATCCTTTATGAGCAAAAGACATTCATTTTTTGGGTTTCATCGGGAACCAAAAAGTCACAAATATCTATCATTTTTACACATTTTAGGTAGACTTTGAGTGCTCAATCAAGAAAGAGAGGTTGAAGGAATCAAAGTAGCATCTTGGATGAGTCCATTTTTCTCTTCAATGTAAATGTTCATCTTCTTCATCCCTTTAATCTAGGTACCATGAGAATGAGCTTATTGTCTATTCTTTCAATGATGCTTATTGTCTACTTTAGATTGATCATATTTGGTATATTCTATAATCTAACTTGATATTAAATATCTTATCTTGTGAGTATAACTTCTAATAGTACAATTATATTAATAAGTATTTTTAACATCCATGCTTATTACAAATCATCTTAATAATCATCTAAGGTGTTAATGGTTAGCGATATGAAATGTTGATCTACTCATTAGGACATTAATGATATTAGATAAAAATGATGTCGGAAAAATCATTATTTGATTAGGTTTTGAAAGTTGAATCACCTAGAGATTAATAGATGAATAATAAAGTCTAATCATAATATTAATATCATATTAACTTCCAAACATTTTAATTTAGTTTTGGTATGCATTGAACCAACAACAAATTAACACAAACAAAATATAGTTAAGTTGATATAATATCATTTAAGTCTTTATCAATATGATACTTTTTATACTTGTTCGCAACAACCCTATTTAGTATTTTCATTAACCGATTTGCCAACCAGCAAAATTTAGGGATAAGAAAGTATTGTATCACTCATATCATCACCTTAAGAAGAAAAGGCTAACGCTGGGTAGGGTGGATCAAATCTCAAGAATTTTCTTGGAGATTCATGGAGACGAGCCTCTAAAGAAAAGGTTTGATTCCCTCACCAAACTGAGATAGTTTTGAATGATTCTCATAATTGATCCTGGTTTCAGATTATCATATTGAAAGCGAAGATTAGTAAAACATCTCACCTTTTTTTTTTATAGGAAACTAACATTATAATTGAAAGCTACGTTAAAGTGACGACTTATATTTCATTTTTCATTACATGGAATCCGATAGTAAATTAAAAAATACAACTAATGAAATATTAAAAATCAAAAGATTGTTATTTTAATAAAAAAAAAAGACGATGATTTAGTGATATAAGGCACCACTAGATCCCCAGGATGACCAAAAGGTTAAAGATTCAGTATCTATTAGTCATATTTGTTGGGAGGGGCAGTCACACACCAAAAAATGATTAGTTCATTATCCAAAGGCGAGATGATACCCTTGATAATACCACAATAAATGTCAATTTAGAGTTAAGACATATCCTTGAATTGAAAATGTCAAGGTATTTTCCCCTTTTCAACTTTTAGTATCTTGAGGTTTTAATATAAAATAAAATTAAAAAAGTTGAGAAAAATTCTTAGAAATAAGAAATTTTAAATATATATACACAATTTAACTCAACAATATCAAAGTATCTAAGTGTATATACGGACCACTAATAATTCAACAATAAAAAAATCAAATTGTATTTAAATTTATATACACCATTTATGTCAGCAATATCAAATTATTTAAGTGTTTATAATATTAAAAATACAGACCACTAATAATTTAACAATAAAAATTCAAAATGACATCAATTCATTTTAATTGTATCTATTTAGTAATAAAATGAAAATTCAAAATATATTTTACTTTTATAATGCTGCTTGATTCACGTGATGGTTGGTCAGTCACAAGATTTTAGATTTAGTCCATCTAAATGGCTGAACAAAAATAAATGTATGAAATAAAGCAAAACACCATTGGCTATATTCTTAACATGATAAATAAAAAAGAGAAAAAATATGTAAGAGTCATCTACATTGTCACTCATCATCTATCGTTCACAATTAATCATTGATGTATTCATTGTACATAAATGTTTAGGATGAGAATTTATAGATATATTACACTAATACAAAAAGTGAAAAACTTAACATTTCAAGTATTTAAACAATTCGAATGTGATGTGCAAACACACAATATGTATGACCCACAGGTATACTACATACTTATTGAATGCCCCTGCTCATAGGTTCTAAAGCACAAAAATTCCAAATTGCAAAAACCCATCAACATCGGTTAGCAAAATATTTCACAAGGATACAGACAATTAATTATAACAACAGACAAGATGTATTTTTAGGATACCCTTGATATTAGAAATTTGATTCCTACAAGGAATACTTTTTAAAAAAAATAGCTACGCGCCAAAAGGTATTAGTTGCTTACCCAGTTACCCATAATGGTGGAAAGATATTCTTACTATACCAAAAAAAACTCAACATGATTAAACTCAAGACGACTGCTTTAGGAAAGGCTTTCTACTTCGACAAACAAAATTAGTAAGAACATTAATAGGGTTTTAGAATGAGGATAGAAATATTTGAAAATAGTTTCATTCAAAAACAACCAAACAAATAATACAAATGCCAAAAAATTCCCTCAGACAACATACAATTCTGAAAAAACCCAGTAACGGCTTAAAAAGAAGGGAAGGGGAATGTTTAATATACACTCTTAACAAAATTTTAACAGAAAATGACCAAATAATTAGAGAAAATCATAAGGTAGCAACAAACCATGGTGACACTTCCACATAAGCTTACATGGTAAGGAAAATAACAGCAGAAACAGGAACATTTTCTCAACCCATGCCACTGAAGACGAAATTAAACTGACTTCAGGACCAGTAAATGGTGTTTATTCAGAGTTGAGCTATCTGCTGTTTAATAGAGTGTAATAACTTCAATTTGGACTCACATATGGCAGAAAATTCCATCAATACTTTAAGCTTCCCAGACATTATTTTCCTGGCGACATCGGCGGGACTCCAAGACTTAAGTGATTGGGAGATATGATCACCAAGCTCCACATCATTCATAGAGGAAATAAAAGTCTCTAAAATGTGAAAGACCTTCCCAGGCCCATTATTTGGTCCATCCTTTCGAAGAAGAAAAAGAATGTTCTCCAAAGTCTCATCTTCAGGTCTTTTGTTCCATTTACTTAGCCATTCAATAACCTGCTCTAACACATTAGACAAATGCTGGACAGAATCTGTGATTGCATGAGCCAGATTCGAGCTAGACTGATAAACTGATTCACTTTTCTTTTTCTTTTTACTTGATGGAAGGCATAACCTCAGACAGGACTGGATTACAAGTCCATGCCACGCCAAAGGTTCTGTAACTAACTGCATAAGAAGTTGAAAGTCACTCCAAGGAGAGCACAGTTGGAACTCTATGGACCTAACCTTCTCTAAAATATACTTCTCCAGCAAAGAATCTAAGATATTCCAAATTTGAGGCCTAAATCCATTTCTATCTGGTTGCACAAGTTCATGGGAGCTCAGTTTCCATGCATTCAAGAATACAGTGAAATTCAACCAGTCTATCAAGTTGGAGCCAGAAACCTGCAACAGTTTATTGAAGATAAGGATAGATTTTGGAGTTGAAACCACAAAAAAGAAGTCTCCAGGACCAAATCTGTTGTCCAGAAGTGTGTGCAACTCTATGTACCACATAATCTGATTGGTTAAAAAATCATTAAGTTGTTAAGTGTTTCAATTATATAACTAAAATGTTTTTTACCAAGCAGATTGTGTGGCACTCACTTGTGGGACAAAAGATTTTGTCCGAAAGTTTTCATGACAATATCTAAAACAAAACACAACCTAAAAGCAGCTTCAAGCCTTCAACGCTAAGTTATCAGGTGCAGTTGTTCAAGAAAAGGCCCCTCAAAAATTGTTTTGTTGTGAAAAATAAAAACACCCCTAAAGTACAAAATGTAGATCTTAAAATTGTTTAATTCTTTAACAAGAGAAATTGCGCAGTTGTCAACCCACACCTCTTTCCTATCTCCTTCTACACCATCATATCTTGTATGCAAGTATAATTTCAAATATTAATATAAATAATATATTCCCGTTTCACTTTCGAGTTCTGATTTCTGAAGATGCCATACTATATCAATTTAGCTCTCCATTGAAAACAATATTCGTGAAAATTTTGTATTTATGTGAGCATAACATACTAACATCAATACTAATTAGTCTCTATTTCATGGCTCTCATCAATATATTTCAACAATAATAATAATAGCATAAAAATTTGAGCAACCATACCACAGAAGATCTTCCACCGCTAGACAAGCCCATAGCCACTTCTATTGCATCACTAAGAGAATAACCCAGAAATTGTGCATAGCGCTCAAGCAATAATTTCATCTCTGAAAAGACATCTGGTGTAACCGAACCATTGACCTTGGCATGCTCCTTGATTGATGATGAAGCACATTGAATAGAAAGATAGATCATCCGTGGAAGTAGAGATTTCTTTTCAATGTCTCTCTGCAAATTTGTCTCCCTTTCTTTCGTCTACATTCGTTGCCAAACCATGCAATAAAAGAAATAGAGATTAGTTATGCTTAAACAAGGATTATAAACCAGCAGCAAATTATTAAGGACAGGTTTTACCTACCAATACTTCTCTGGGACAATAAGAAATCCCTTCAAATGGCCCTGAAACAGGAGTCAACTACCAGCTTAGTTTAACATGATTATCAACAAACACAATTCATTGCAATACAATGGAAAACTATAATCTGAAATCTGAACCATGACATCAAATGAAAATAGCGTCTTCCTGATCCACACCAGAATATAAGAATGCCAGTTCAATTATTTCCAAATTTATTAGATTTTTGCAAACCCAACCACCCATCAATAAAAACCAACCTATCCTATTCCCCATTCACTCTGTCCAATTACTTTGGAACTAAAACAGTTCATCAGATACTTGCTTAAACTCATCGATTGTATCTTTGAAAATATGGTTTTTAATGGTGGAGCAGCAATTACTACACTCACTGCTGAAATACTAAGCACCCTTTTATGTATATTATTTTATTTTGGAATATTTGATTCGGCTAAAGGTACAAGAGCTTTGTGGTGTAAGTGATCTCAAATTCAATACTCATTATTCAGTTCATGTGACAAGAAGCATTTTCAGCACAGGATGAGATAGTAGAAACCTGTGCTTTGTCCTGTTTTAAATAAAAACTTAAGCTACTATTTTAAATGATTTGTAAAGAACATACGAGGAAGAATCACATATGCCAAAGGACTTTTGGATGAGGGAACAATGTTAAGGAACAGCATAAAATATTAGGTCAAATGAATTGTAAGCAACATAGAAGGCAGCATCACATTTGTCATCACTTGGGTTTAAGGTCAAAAGCCCATTTGAAATTCATTTTACCTTTGTCATATACTTGAAGGATTTTATACTTATAACATATTGATGCTAAATAGTAACACGCAGAAGATGCACTGTTTCTAAACTACAAATATGATTGAAAAACAAACCTAAAAGATAATTTTTCTCTGAAGTTGGTGTCCACCACGGACGCGACTCCAAGTCTTCATTGAAGGTCAAAGACTTCGACCCAATCTCATTAGACAGCTCAAGGAAGTGATTCCCGCACTTCAAGCTTTCAAGGATGCCCTAAGAAATTATAGACTTGTAAAACAAACTATAATAGTTACAAAAAGAGGTGATTACCTATGGCTATAACAAAGTTTCAAGGCATGGATCACCTCTTGTTGTTCAATGTTATCTGCGTTCTGCTTCAGCTGTAAAATGGGCAATTCAACCCGTGCCACTAAATACTGACTAGAGTGTTGCAACCGCTCTTTAAATTGGACAAATTCAATTACCTGGAATATAACATAAATTTATGCTTCAACTCAAGCACAGTGGTGACATTACATTAGCATTGACAAGAATAAAATATTATCTTGCATTGTATATGTCTTATGTGTAACATGAGCAGTAGCATCTCAATCAACCCATGCAGCAGACAGATTTTTCAAGTTATAAGTATGTAATAAGAATACTACAACAAAACATGCTCAAATCTCCACTTAATTTCAAACAAAGTTTAGGAGTAATCAATACATTAATTAACCAGGCAGATCCCTTAATGCATTAGACAAAAGGAACCATGTTACACCATTAAAATTCTCACAAAAATGTGTCAATCCTTGCATCAAAACTAGATAGTTAATCACACGCTATCGCACCGAGATCGCAGAAGAGAGGAGCATTTTGTCCCTTCCACACAACAGTATGGCCAATCGCAGAGCGGAAGGCTATTACACCCATCACGGCATTTTTTGAGGTGAAATAGCAGTGGAATTGCAGGATAAAAATGTCATTACAAGTGTAAATAGAATGATATAATTGTCATTTCATTTTATTTTTTGTCTTGTTTTACACAGCACTTTCCTCTCCATTATTGGAGAGGAGTCTGTCTTTTTTTTAATGTTCTCTTCCCTTCTTCTACAAGAATTTCTGAAGCCCCAATACTTGCACATTTCAAACATTAATGGAGCAAAACAGAGCCAAGACCAAACCTCGGGCAATTTCTGGCAACATCGACCTAACTCTGTTTCTTCCCCTCACTTCTAAATAGTCACTCAACCTTGCTTCAAAAATGTGTCTTTAGTTTGGTGTATTTTAGTATTTGAGCATTTACATGTGTAGAGTATAAATTATTTCTTTGCGTTTTCATTTTGCAGTAGCGGCTATCCCAGAGGGTGAGCCTCGATGCAACGGTAAGGTTGCTTGCCTTGCACCTAAAGGTCATGGATTCAAATCCTATAAATAGCATCTTCGTTTGCGAGGGTAAGGCTGAGTACATCAACCCTCCCCATAACCCACTAGGTGGGACACTCGTCCATTGGGCCACCTTTTCTGTAGCAGCTATCCCGCTACAATGTTTATGTGGCCAGCCACTATCCTGGATTGAGTACCTAGCATCAAATTTTATGGAGGATTAAACTCAACCTCAAAAACAGTTCTTATAATTTGTGATTTGGGATGGGAAGCTAAAAGGGCCTGATGGTCTCCGAAGAAGCTAAGCATTGATTAAGTAGCAAGTATGCATGGAGCAACCTTCAAAAGAAAAGTCTCTCGAAACAACAAAGACTGAAGTACGTACTTTGGAGTAATTTCTATGGCGATAAGCAAGAAATGTTAAATCTGCAGATTCTCTGAAGTGATCATCCATAAACTTCAGGTAGTCCTTTAGCAGACTGTTTAACTCAGTCCAAAGTGGAGATACCAACATCTGAGGTAAAATGTGGTGCAAAACACTTTCCATCAAGATATTCTTGATATCGAGTGATTTATACCTGTAGAGAAGGAAAATATGATTTACATAAGATAGTGACAACAAATTGTCTCAGGATTACAAATCCATAAACTAATAAGACAGTAAGATGGATTTCTCTGAAGTCTGAAAATAATATAAAGTTAATGAATTGAACTAACATACCATTCATATGACACTGAAAGAGCACCAAAGTGGCAATACAAGTGCAACAGCAAGATCTTGAACTGTGACACATGTCTGCAAAGAAAAAGAAATGCAGAAGTTATTTCCAAGAAGAACAAGTTCCAGTCACACCAGTGTCATAAACATTTAACTCAAGATCTGCTAGTTTGAAAGAAATCATCCAACAATACAAAGCAGCATTGAAAGTAAATAAAACAAGAAGAAAAAAAAGAAGCCATTCATCATATGCAAAGATAGAAGAACAAAACTTCTTACATTCAACCAACTAACTAAAACTTCAAATTCATTTATGGAGAAAATAAATTCTTAGTTCATATACTTTAGTTGTGGTGGAAGTAGCATAACTGCAAAATGAGAAGGAAATTGCATAATATTATGTAGGTAGCATAATATTATGTAGGTAGCATAATATGGAGTAACGACGTAAGAAATACATAAGCTTTAAGGTGTTCATATAACTCAAATGTTTTCATATAATGCCATTAAAGTTGGAAATTGCAACTTGCATAGGTACATAAGTCAAAAGCCACCATATACACACACTCCCACAGCTAACCTTTATAGCAATATACCCTAATACTTCTAATAGTAGACATAATACAAATAAAAAAGTCCTAATTCATAAGAAAATCTTCTGAATAAAAGTTATAAATATATACTCCGTACTCCAAAAAGTACAACTATTTTTAGAGAAAAATCTAACAGGTTAACAGAATATCAAAATGTGAATGATAAAGATAAGATCTTCACAGTTTTTTCAAAATATTATCTTACTACCTTATAATAAAGTTGCTATTCTCACAAAGCAGATATGTGTTAGTTCACAAATGCATTATTTAATACTACTATATATAACCTATGAAGGGACAACCACAAAAACCATAGACCAGATGCACCAAATGATAGATCAAGACCTACACAGGTCCAATGCTATGCTTCCTCTAAACTTAATGCATTTTCATGGGAGATTCCAAGACATAATGCAGAATAATTATTCCTGACCTTCGAATTGCCAAGCCGAACTCCAAAACCATAATAGCCTCTACCAAATAGCCGACATTCTTAGTACGCCAGAATAACTACATCAATAATATCACACGATGTTAACAGTGGTCAGAGTGTTGTATAAGTTTCATAAATTTGAAAAAATAAACTTCAACGAATTTCTGAAACACAATCATGTTTAGCAACGTCACTCACATGTAGCACATGAGAATCGGACACAAATGCAAAGCAGAAGGAGAACTAAATGGTAAAGTAACAAAAGGTCTTGTATGGCTTAAATTTTGACAAAAACAATTCCCTTGATGGCTTAACCACTTATTACCTTCTTTTTTAGAGAGAACTAATGATGAAATTAAAGACAAACGAAAAAAAATTAAATTCAAATAAAATAGACTTTCAAAGCAAAGACCATTGAATCATTACATTTTCTAGGGAACATCGTTGGTCAACTCATAAAACAAATTTAAATACTGGAAAAGAAAATTGGTTCCAGCATATATAAGCCCACAGATCACTTCCTGCCAAATCCTTGAATTTTAGTAGTAGAGAAAATAGGCTTAAATATGGTTTTAGTCCCATAAAGTAAGGGTCTTTTGATTTGGTCCTTATAAAAAATATTTTTTGTTAAAGTCCATGTAAACTCGATGATTTTGATTTTAGTCCATGTCGTTAGTTGGTAGTATGTTTTTGTTGAGATTTGGTCAATGTAATGTAATGACGTTTTGGATTTGATCTCTACAATGTGTTGATGTGTTGGATTTGGTTACTATGTATTTGAGTTTTGGATTTGATCCCTGTCACATAGCACTCACTAATGACAGGGACTAAAATCAAAATAAATGACTATAAAGGGACTTTGACAAAAAACATATTTTTTTACCAGGACCAAAGTCAAAAGACCCCTACTTTAATGGGCTAAACATTTTAAGCCAAAGCAATACTATTACTTGACAACAGGCAGTGAAATATAGCTGCTAATTTGGTGAGCATTAACTTGCCATTATTTTAGAATTCACTGTCAGAGGTTGGTGGGCCAAGCAGAGCCTCGCCCTCCCTCTCCCCCATCTGAGGTCCTTACTTGCATTATAAAGCATAAGGTGTTCTCTGACTGCAGAGAACCTCATAGAGACTACCAAAACGGTAATGAAAACTCATGAAATGCCTCTACAAGATAATGGCTTTAAGAGAATAAAATTAGTGAACAACAGCAAAGGATAAGATATCTATCTAAATACAAAACAAATATCACAAAAGCCATAGCCAAAGTTGACACATCAACTTCCCATCTATTAGAGAATTCAGATTAAATTTGTTTTCTGTTTAATAGTCTTGCTTAAGCTTGTAATATTTTGTTTTCAGTTTAAGCCTTTAGGCACATGTGCAAAATATGGCTTACATGTGAAGTAACTGCTTAATGCAGTTACTGTTTAAGATTGGTTAGCATCTGTTACAACTCTTCTGCTTCTGTTTAGGCTTACCCTTTTGCTATATAAAGGCTAGGCTTTCTCTTTGTATATTATCAAAAAAAAAAATACAAGACTTTCAGATTACTTTTCTATTCTTTCTTGCTCTAGTCTCTTTCATTTTATATACTTTTACATGGTATCAGTTGCATCAATGGCCAATGCCAATGATCCTGCCTCACCAAATCTTCATGCTTTTGCTCCTATCACAGCTCTATCTCCTTCTCTCTTCCTATTCCTTCTTCCAAACTCAGTGAGAAAAACTATCTCACATGGAGTCAAGTCTTGGTTGCCATCCTTAAATCAAATAGAGCTCTTCGTTTCATTCAACAAACTAAAGCTCCACCTAGATATCTCTCTGATTCAGACAGAGAAGATCACATACTCAATCCTTCATTCCTTAGCTGGGAGGAACAAGACCAAACCATCTTCTCTTGGATCTTAAACTCTATCTTTGAATCTTTGCACACTAGAGTACTTGGATGCACCTCTTCTTGCTAGCTATGGGAAGAACTACACATTTTCTGCAATGCCCATACAAAAGCAAGAAAGAGGCAACTCAGAGCTCAACTATGCACTATTTCACAAGGCTCCAACACTATTTCAGAATATTTTTCAACCACTTCGGTGAAGGAATGGTGGTTAGCTCAAGTTCCCTTTTTTCTAAGAAGTTTAATGTTACGACGTGAGGCACTTCAAAAGCCAACAAACAGGCCTTAAAACGAGGATAGGAATGATATTCCTGATATAGTCTCCGCAACAAAAATCAATGAAGCGGTAGCGCTCGATTCAACGATGTTTTCCGTCATCCTAGGACTCGGCGAAAGAGGTTCTCTACTGATTCAAAGTGACATCGTTTATAAAAAAAATACGATTGTTTCATTAATAACTTAGGAAATGGAATGCTTTTTCCATCTTCTTTCTATCCTCGTTGTCATCAAAGATTAAGGCTATTACAGACTCTCTTGCCTCTATAGGCACTCCTATATCAACAGCTGAGCATATAGACTGCATTTTGGATGGGTTGGGTGAAGAATTTCAAATTGTTATCACCACCATTGAAAGCCAAATTGAACCCTCTACCATCACTGATCTTGAACAATTTCTTCTTTTGAATCAAGACTCATAAAGAACAGACATAAAGATGTTTCTGATGCTTTGTCTGCCAACATGGTCACTGTACCTTCTCCTCCATCATGGTCATCCAAATCATCCCCCAACAACAATAACAGATTTGAATCCATGCCCTCATCCTTCAGTGACAGATCCAGAGGCAACAAGTTCAATAGAAGAGGTGGGAGATTTCAGAGGAGTGGCAGAACTCAACCTGGCTCAGGGAGTAGTTATTTTTGCACTCATTACAACAGACCTGGACATGACATCCAATGGTGCTACTTTGCACAATATAACAACCCTAATCCTTATCCTTCCTATCCATATCCTTATCCTTACTATAACACAAATCAGTCCTCTTCCTCCTTTCAAAGAAACTCAAGACCAGATCCTAACCCTTCAAGAACATCTAATCCATATCACAATTACAATAACTACCCTGCTCCTGCCCCATACTATCCCTACTACCCACAACCTATAAACCAGTCCAGACAACAATACACACCACCACCACCTCTTCATGGACATCAACATCCTTCTCTTCTTGGTCCTGCTCCCTATGCTATGCATGTCACAACTGCAAATTCAGATTCAAAACAGTACCTGGGGTATCCAGATTTAGGGGCTACAAACCACATCACATCTGACCCTACCCTAGTTCACCATCCAGTTGAGCAATATGGGCCTGAGCACTTGTATATGGGTAATGGCACCAAAGAACTTATTTCTTGCAGTGGCAATACCACTTTCTCTTCTCCCTTACACTCTCATATCTCCTTAACTCTAAATAATTTGCTTCTTGTACCTTCAATAACCAAAAATCTAATAAGTGTGTCACAGTTTGCAAAGGACAATGCATGCTATTTTGAATTTCACCCTAATGAGTGCTTTGTCAAATCACAGGGTTCTAATATCATTCTACTCAAAGGGTCTATCACCTCATAAGGTCTATATGTCTTTCAAAGCTTGTTTCCTCCAAAGTCTGCCTACAATGCCACAGCTACCAATCTAGAGGACAATTTCATTTCCACTGCTTCAACTGATTCTAATTGTAGACTTAGTTCTTCTTCTTTCTTGTAGCATTGTAGGTTAGCACATGCCCACAAAAACATTGTAAACATTGTACTGTCTCATTGTAACATTTCTCTTTCAAATAAAGTCCCTGTTTTCTGTAATTCTTGTCAACTTGGCAAAGCACATAGAATTCATTCTCCTAAGTCCATAAACACTTATTCTAATCCCTTTGATTTACTCTACCTAGATTTGTGGGGGCCTGCACCTATTATATCTGAATTTGGTTTTAAGGATTACCTATCTATTGTTGATGCTAAAACCAAACATACATGGATCTACCTACTCAAACAAAAGTCAGACACTTTGCCTATGTTTAAACAATTTCTTACACTTGTTCACAATCAGTTTAATATTACTATTAAAGTTGTTCAGAGTGATGGAGGAGGGGAATTTAGACCATTCACTGCCTATCTTTCAAGTCTGGGCATCATTCATAGGTTATCCTGCCCACATGCCCATCACCAACAGGGAACTGTGGAGAGAAAACATAGGCACATAGTGGAAACAGGATTGACTTTACTTGCTCATGCTAGTCTGCCATCATCTTTTTGGGAGTATGCCTTTACTACAGCTGTGTATCTCATCAATAGGCTTCCATCTGCCACCCTCAACAATAACTCACCCTACTTTCTTCTGTTTGGCACCAATCCAACCTATACAGACCTCAGAGTATTTGGGTGTGTCTGCTTCCCTCTTCTTAGACCTTACAACACTCACAAACTTCAATATAGGACAAGTGAATGCACCTTCTTGGGTTACTCATCTGTCCACAAAGGATACAAGTGTCTATCCAAAGATGGCAGGCTATATATATCCAAGGATGTCACCTTCAATGAATCTGTTTTCCCATACAAGACTCTCAACCAAACACCAAACCCCATACCTTGTGAAAACCTAACTCCATCATCCTACTCCCCTACTCATACACACCTCATCCATCCTTCTTCAACCTATATCACTATCACTGCCACCTCCAAGTTATTTGTGCTAGTCTATGTTGATGATATCATCATCACTGGTTGTTCAAGCTCTCAGATCTCAGCTTTAGTTGATAAACTTAGCAATGTCTTTGCTCTCAAGAAACTAGGAAATCTGGACTACTTCCTTGGCATTGAAGTTAAACATCTTCCTGATCACATTCTTTTTCTCTCACAAACTAAATATATCAGGAATCTTCTCAAAAAGTCTAATATGGAGTCTGCTAAACCCAGTATTACTCCTATGGCAACTACCTGAAAACTCACCAAATCTGATTCAAATCCTTTTGATAATCCTACTCTGTTCAGATCAGTAGTTGGTGCTCTTCAGTATGCCACTATTACTAGACCTGATCTAGCTTATAGTGTCAACAAGGTCTACCAATACATGAGCAACCCTCTTGAACAACATTGGGTTGATGTGAAAAGGATTCTCAGATACCTACAAGGCACACTCACTCTTGGCATACATCTAAAGGCTGTTGTTCCTGATCCTTCTCTGCCTATAACCTTAACAGCTCTTTGTGATGCAGATTGGGCTACTGACATTGATGACAGAAAGTCCATACCAGGTGCTTGCTTGTTCATTGGTCCTAACTAATCACTTTGTGGTCCAAGAAGCAGCAAACTGTCTCTAGATCCAGCACTGAGGCTGAATATAGGAGTCTTGCTCTTGCCTCTCAAGAAATGATTTGGGTTGAGTCATTGCTGTCTGAACTCAAGGTTTCTCATCATGTTCCTCTTATACTGTGTGACAATCTAAGCACAATTGCTATGGCTCACAATCCTGTTCTCCACAACAGAACAAAGCACATAGAACTTGATTTGTTTTTTGTAAGAGACGGAATTCAAGGCAAGTCTCTTCAAGTGAAACACATCCCTTCTGAATTTCAGACAGCTGATGTTCTCACCAAACCTCTAGCAACTGCAAGATTCTTAAGCCTAAGGAAGCAACTGAGAGTTATTGATCTCTCTTCAGTAGTCAACTACCCTCAGTTTCAGGGGGGTATATTAGAGAATTCAGATTAAATTTGTTTTCTATTTAATAGTCTTGCTTAAGCTTGTAATATATTTTTTTCTGTTTAAGCCTTTAGGCACATGTGCAAAATATGGCTTACATGTGAAGTAATTGCTTAATGCAGTTACTGCTTAAGATTGGTTAGCAGTTATAACAGATTCTGTTACAACTCTTCTGCTTCTGTTTAGGCTTTCCCTTTTGCTATATAAGGGCTAGGCTTTCTCTTTGTATATTATCAAAAAAATAATACAAGACTTTCAGATTACTTTTCTATTCTTTCTTGCTCTAGTCTCTTTCATTTTATATACTTTTACACCATCAAAAACAGAATTTGACAGATAAATCACTCTTCATATTCATTGTAGGTCTCTTTCCCCTCTCACCCACACCCGCTAAAAAAGAGATGGATATAATCCATACAGAAGAACAGCAATATCGGTCAACAACTAGCAGATCCATATGTCGACCGGGGAAAAAGATAATAAGCATAGAGAATTTCTTCAAATGGATTTATCAATGTGTAATAAAAAAGATACACAAAAGAAATATGGCATACCTGAACCAACACATTGCATGTCACAGAAAGTAGCTCCTCACCATGCATGCCCTCCTGTGGATCCAAGTCTTTTGAGAGTGGGAGATTTTTGCAATACATTTCAGACATTTGAGCACAAGAGAGCTCGAGATCTAGGAGAAGTTCAGAAGAGCTTGTATTAATTACATTAAAACTCAATATTACAGCTCAGACTTTGACCGATAAGTCACAAAATCTCATATCCACAGAAGTTTGTTCCTCCCTTCTCCAAAGGGAAAAAGGCATATGAATGAAATAATGGGAATACATTTAAAAGATGTGCTATTTTGGTAGCAGAATGAATATATTGTATCAACCATCAAACGGGGACATAACTATGGCTATGAAATATTGATTTAATTGAAAATATAAATAAGTCTGGAGGTGTATTGTTATCCATTATAGAGTAATAATAATAATAATTCTATGTTTTATATCTTAAAACATAGATAAGATCAGTTAGACTGAATAAGGCATGTCAAACATCAATTTTTCATACAAGATGTCATTAAGAAAAATGCATTCGGGCTTGTTGACCAAGCAGAGGCAGTTCAGCACTGTGCTGAAATCATAATGAAAAATTAATTAAAGAATGCAGGCAACAACGAACAGGTTACTAAAATTTGGTTATAGACAACCTAATACTGTGCCAAAGACTAAATTCCCTAAAAGCTTAATCCATTACTTGGACACTGAGGCATGATGTATATTATTGCTAAAAAGGGAGAACGTAAAATTTCTAGGAAAAGAAGTAAACATGGAACAAATAATATGCCTTCATATGCATAAGACCCACCGCCTATAGAAGACTTGAACATGCCCCCAAGCAATAATTGTTGAATTTTGAAAAGGCTTATAGACAGCCCAAGTGTCTTGATTGGTGGAGTTGATAAAGCTTCACTGCTTTTCATTAACTTCCCCAAGAGCTCTGTCTTCTTATCAGGAGTGAAGACTTCAACAAACATCTCAACATCGGGAGTAAAGCAGGCCAGGTGACCAAACCTATGAAGTATGACATTAAATAGAACTCTTAATCAAAGAAATGCAAAGTTGCACTTTTACATGCATTCTTTAGATATGAGAGAAACCAGTTTACCAAAAAAAAAATATATAGCCAACCTAGAGTTGCAAAGCAAACCATATACGAGAAAGAGAATTGGCATAGAACTCAAACATCTTGGGAAACATAAAACTAATATGATCAAAAGAAGCTATAAACAGTGTACTTCCATTTATTAAACAAACAATAGTGTGCCCTGAAATAGCAATAGCATAACCGATAATAAACAAATCTCACACTGCTAATACATATAACCATAATTAACTCCAAGACTGTGCACAACAGTCACCAGATCTGAGAATCCTTAACCTAGATTTAAAATTGATTAACATTTCCCCCAATTCCATTAGTTAATATTAAATTTTAGAGTGAATACACACTTTGGTCCTTATAAAGTTTCGCGTGTAGCAATTTGATCCCTGAAAAAACTAAAAATCCAAAATAATACTCAAAGATCGCGAATGTGAGTCAAAATAGTCCCTGTGAGGGGTCATAAAAAATGCTAAAAATGACTAATTTGACTGACATTTGATATTTTTGGGGACCATTTTTTGATTTTTTCAATTTTCCAGAGACCAAATTGGTACATGCAAAAAAAATTGAAGGACCAAAATAGGTCTTTATTTTAAATTTTATTCCAGAAAAGCACACTACATGCATGGTGTTTAAGAAGAAAATTGAGGAAATAATAAACTATAAAAATGAAAGTTCAGTCTAATAAGCTACCTGCAAAAATATTGCACAATGCTATCCATTAAGTTGTCATCATTCCCCTTCCCACGTAAATGCTTTCTTCTTTCAATTTCTATAGTTGCCAGGTATGGACACCTTATCATGTTGTTAGTCGTATCTTCTTGTAACTTCTGTATAAAATCTGATGCAATTGATATTCGACTGTCGAACTGCACTCATATTGTAGTTTATACATGTATCAATCTCCACGCAAATAGTAAAAGGCCCTTTGATGCATAAATTAGTTATAAACACAGACCATCAAAGGGTAAACATTTACCTGTTCATCTGTCAAGTGTGAAACCTTGCAATTGATAAATTTTGGGGGATGTACTGGATCATTAACTGCCTCATCACACCAAATGTTGCCATCTTCAAGCAAACAGCCTAGATAATGAAGGAAACACTCCCAGTCATCTGGACTGCCAAGTTAAGAAACAAAATCAACAGTAATAAAAGCTGAGTAACAGAAGATAGTATTAAAAGAAACACGAAAAAGAAATTATGAATGATTTTAATTCAGGAACAAACTTCTTAAAACCACTTCATAAACTTAGTTGGTAACAACACAGTAGAAATTTTGCATCAATGCGAATGAAGGAGCAAACTTAAAATGATCACGCTGGTAATGTGGCAGATATATATATACATATATAACAGCAAACAAGTACAAATCTTGTATGATTCACAGACAATGGACACAATAAGAGGTCAGGTAGCTGCCAGCAGTAAGACTCTGGACTTGTAAATCCCAGGTATCATAGGAATTAAGAAACCCCCCTCCCTATATTCCCGTTTCAGTTCACAAGACTTGAGTAAATATCAAAGTCTAGCACATTAACCAATATAAAAGCCCAATAGAGTTACAAAATGAAATAGGAGCCAGAAGAGCTTTAGCTATAAAAGCTTATTCCAAATCTCAGTTTTGAGCATGCCACATATGACATACCACGTTCGGCAGATACACGATACTACTAACAACAACAAAGCCATAGTCCGACTAGGTGGGGTGGCTACACAATACCATTTTTATACAAAAATAACTACCACCAGTTACCAATCTAAGATTTTCAAATGTTGAGTGTATTTAAACAGAGTCAGCATCCACATCATACCATGACTCTAGAATCTTGTGAAAGATATCAGTAGCAGCAGCATAATCATCTGCCTGAGCAAGAAGTCTCCCCTGTCAACTTAAAGTGAAAGTATACAGGTTGGTGAGAAAACCCAAAGAAGAGATGAGAATAACACTCCAATTTTCGTTATTTTTAAAAAAATATAATAATATTAGAAGCAAAGAATAAATATAAGGGTGAAGGAGGGTAAATAGAAAATACACAAAAACAATATTCAAGAAAAAAAGCATTAACGTAATAAAATAAAAATAGATTTCCAGTAACACTGACTGCTAATCAAGGAAAAACCCTGAAACAAAACATGTGAAAAGCTCCGTAGAGTAGCTGTAAAACAATCCTATCACAAAGAAATCTTACTTTTTCTTAATAGTTATCGTTTTTCGGTGACTTGATATTTATCTTCAAAGAATCAGAAATACTGATTCTTCTGGTGTGACAGTGGAGGTTGAGATGAGGTCATGGTAGTGAAAGAAGTGGGTATGTGAGAAGAGAAGTGAAAGGAAAAAGCTTTGCCCTAGAAATGTGTATGTGGGAGGTTGAGATGAGAGTGAGTGGCCAAAATTGCAGAGCTCATTCACTGCTGCTGCACAGAGAAGGAAAGAAGAGAATGAGGGTTTCACATTTTTTTAAAGTTACTGTTACAGAGTGTTTTGTTTTACGGTTTCACCCACAAAACCCTAAAAGGGAAGAACGAGGAGGAGGAGGAGAGGTTTTACACACAAAACCCTAAATTTTTTGCAGTTACTGCTTATGTGTCTATAGTTTATAGAAGAGGGAGGGGTAAATTACCCAAAACACTAAAAAAACAAGGCACATATTAAAAAATAAGTGCCAAAAGGATGTTTCCCCTTTAAAAATTATGGTTTCACGTACAACCTTGTTGGAGTGGGTTCTCACCCGAGATTTGGCTCGTGAAGTTGCTGATCTTTGACCTGCGACAGGCGCGACAGCCATCTGCACCACTACATGCCCTTCCATCGTGTGGAAGGGCCGACAACCACTGCGACACTGCTATCCCAGCGCAATAGTGCAGTATTCACTACTTAGGTTTGGGGAGGGTAGATGTAACAGCCTTACCCCGCAAGCGGAGAGGCTGTTTAGTACCTCAAAAACAAAGATTTGTCCTCTGATAAGTGTGTGACAGGACTCATTAATTTAAAAACTGCTGCTCATCTATTCTTAGACTCCTTGACAGATGTACTCTCCCGTAGATCAAAACTCAAAATTGATGAGGTTCAGTACATATTTTAACTTATTCTCATTTCTTAGAAGGCCTTTATGTACCCCAAAAAAAGAAGGCGTTAGAAAAAAGATAGCCTCAAAAGATCTATGTTCACACACTACATCCTTAAAATACTGCATGGAATGGAGCATTTCTGCTAACCCAGGAATTTGTTGTTATAGTTTCCACCACATCAACCATTGAACAACATGCTCCTGAAAAACCAATCTACCCCCATTTACTACTCAAAACAAATAATATACAAAACCCAAAAGTTAAACAGAAGATACAGGACAGGAAGAAAACTATCTAGATTACCTGTATCCGTAGCTTATCAACTTCAATCATAAAAAGTGATCCCAATTTCCCAGAGAGAAGTTCCAAAGCATCCCCAAACTTAGCTTGTCGTTCCAATACGGAAATGTATACCATAAGAGCTGCAACAAATTTTGGAAATTTAGAAACATGGTTGGTTTAATACACTACACAGCCTTTTGGTTCATAATTGATAAGAAATATATAAGTAGATCACCTTCAGGCTCATGCAAGCTATGTGAAGCAACCTGTTTCTTGAGTAAGCCTTCAGCTAAAAGTAAAAGCTTATTTCCTCCATTGCCACAAAGTACCTGTTAGGAAGAGTCCAGTTCAGTACTATAAAATAATTCAGTATAATATATTTATAATGAATTGTTTATTATATGCCCCAGACCCCACTAGGTAGAAGCTGGTGAACTAGGCTGCCCTTTTTATTATATGAACTTGGTGAACTGGACCGCCCTTTTATTATATGAAGTCCACTATTAATAATTTAATATATCTAAAGAAAAACAGGAACAATGTTACAAGAATGAACTATTGCTCAAAATTTCACTGAACAGGGTTTGTACAAGATGTTGGTCAGTCATGTTTTAAAGCTAAGTCACAACTAAGTAACAGTAGCACAAAGGAGTTTGATTCTTGAAAGATTTTAATGTTAGCCATCAAATATTGACATCCACTACAACTTCCTGAACTCGAGGAAATATCTTCACAATAATTAAATCTAATTGATGCCATAAATGGTTATAGCTTCAAGGCCTTTTAATAAGAAATTCTTAAGGCAACATCTACACAACTGTATCACCATTTCACCAAATAGTAATGCTCTAGGTTCTTTGCCAAACACATTATAGCCTTGAATGCATATACTTATAAGGATTTACTATGAAGGGGACAAAAACTTCCCAAACCGTAAACCAGAGTACCAGACCAGACTACTGATCTTCTTCTTAGCTTTTGTGACCAATGGATCTTCAGAGCAATCTGAACTGCATACAAAATATCTTCTTAAAACATGTTTGGGATAGGGTCCCTCTTTTGGCATCCCTTTGGTGCTCTTCCAATGGGTTTTTTTGTCAGTTTCTATGGTAGACACTAGACACACCTGAGGGATTGGCATGCTTTATTGCATAGCTCTAACTCTTAGTCTTAAATGTTTCTATTTTTCTTTGTGAGGATGTCTTAGCCTCTTCTTTTGTACTATTTTCTTCTTATTAAATATACTTCGTTTATACCCTTTCATAGTCTTGCATTTTATTTGTGCAATCATGCACTAGGCAGTAAAGAATACTTTCATATCTCAAGCCTAGCAAAAAGGGTGTTCCAATGCATGAGGCTTTCACCAGATGGGATTTGGGGAGGGTAGGAAGTACGCAGCCTTACCCTCACAAGTGAAGAGGTTGTTTCCAAAATTTGAACTCATGACCTCTAGGTCATAAGGCAAGCAAACCTTACCGTTTCGGTGAGGCTCACCCTATATCTTAAGCCTAGTATAAATTGAAATTTATAAATATTTTATTCTCACAACTTAGACCAGCAAATGGGGGAAAAGCAAAATGAAAGATATCCAAGAACCACATAATGATCATTCTGAACTGAAACAAATTGATCAAAATGAAAAAAATCTTAGCCCAGCACCCCCGCCCAAACTAAAAAGAAACCAACCTACTACTTGCAGTGTCCATGGTGTTCTAAATATACTTCACTTTCTTGTACCTATCTAGCATATCATGACAATCACATTCAAATCATGTTCCCTACTTCGCTTATAAGCTGTAGTCAGTGCGAAACAAATACTTAACAACAATATAAGTTGTTAATGGAGGGATAACGAAAGAAGCAGAAGCATTATATATAAAATGGGGGAATGAGAAACCTGTAATTGGATGCTACAAACTGCCCAAAGCAGAAATCTTTCTTCTCCAACAAGTTTATACATTTTGATAGCTGTCTGTCAATCACAAAAACAGGAAGAAATAAAGTTTAGAGAGAGAAAAAGGGATTCATTTACACTAGTGTTAGTCAAAGGCTTCTTACACCACTGAATAACTTTTCACTGGTTATGTTTCTTATAAAACCAACCGTCCGATTGTAAACCCCTATCATAATATATGTGATATATAGTTTCACATCAATACGAATCTATTTAGTACTTAATTGATCTAGATAATAATTAACATCATATATGACAGTAAGAAATATATGATTAAATTTTCACTGATCCTCAAATTTTCCAAAATTTGAGACATGTGACCTAGATGATAGTTAGTTATAATTCAACATTTAGGTTGATAAATTATTTTGTACAAAAAACTTATTGGATGGTGTAAAAGTGTTAAGTCTACAACAGTGCTAAAAATGTGCTTGTGTATGAAAACAAATAAATAAACACAAATGCACCCACAGACACAAATGGCAAACCTGTTGTTGCTTCACGAATGAGTACTCCCGCACGTAGCAGTTAAATAGCCCCATCATTAGCTCCAAATTATTAGGGAATTTGCCACAAGCATGTTCATAACAGCTGGTAGCCAAATCCACTGATCAAGTAAACAAACTTCAGTCACCAAAATATATGCACAGTACAAGCCATTTACAACAATTGACAATATCACACCCCAACAAGCAAAATACTAATAAAATAATAGTAATACTAATAATCTTGGTTGTTAAACTCGCATGTAAGCTCGCATTTTTTGGCAAACTTGTACGAGTTCAAGTAATCTCTAATAAAATTGGTAAACTCTACAGTCAACTAACAAGTTTACGAGCCTACATTTACGCATGGATTTAGCCTCAAATGTATGTTTTTCTTGTTGTTTTTTGGATATACTTAAATTGAATTATCTAAGTATATCATTATATATTGTATTTATAAAACTAATTTTACATTTTTATCTTATTTTTGTATTATTTTATCAAACTGAAAAATAGACTAAGAGATCTACTAACATACAATCATATTACAGTTATGTCAAATATTAGTTACTTATACTTATTATTTTATTTGCTTTGACATGAAGTTAAATGTTGTATAACACGCAGGACAAGGATACAACGTAACACCATCACGAGAGTACAGCAAAAAATGTTCAAAATATTTAGCTGTGTCCAAAACTGTCTAACACAGACATATGTCGGTTGTGGTGAGATGAACACAGAAACTATTGTGAACTCATTATTCATATGGATTACTTTATTTAAGAATCAATATTATTAACCCATGAACGGTAGATGTCGTGTTGACAGTGTAAAAAATCTTTACACTGTTGGCGCATATGCATATGTATATATTAAACTCTATTTAGATACGAAAACTCATACAAAAGTTTACTAATAAGGTCCATCTTGTTTAAAGAGTTACACTCACCATCCTTTCTCAACAAAGCGATGACAGATAAACAAGCCAAAACTTAAGGGAGATAAATGCAATTTCTAATAATGACAATGATAATGATAATATTATGATAACAATAAAGAAAATAGAAGCACTGACAGTGATCCAATCGCTGAAACACTAACTGCAGCGTACTAAGCGTAAGATCATCCATCAAAAGCGAATCATTCGCGTAAAGAAGCTCCTTCGCCTTCAGCGAAACCGACAACGATTCCTCAGGCTTCCCCATTCGTTCTAAAACAAGAGCTTTGAGAGCCTAATCACACAAAATCAAAAACACTATTATTAGCAACATGAAATTCGCTACATAAAAAGAAATGAATAATTTGGAAAATTAGGGTTCTAATTACGAGAGCGTAAGGGGAATTGGGGTGTTTGGAGAGGAGTGTGGTGACGTGCTTGAGAGCGTTCTTGAACTGCCGTGAATCAACGGCGTCCCATATAGGGCGAACACGGCGCTCTGGAATGCCTCCGGCTAAGCCGAATTTGGACGCCATTGAAATTTTGGAATCGAGAGATTAGGGTTTGGTGCAATGAGGGTGAGTGAAGAGATAGAACGATGAAGTTTGAAGATGAAAGAGAAAGGGTAGAAAGGGGAAACCAAAAACTTAGAACTGGGCTT